>CM077664.1:53549491-54149491 GCA_039707655.1 Elymus sibiricus | reverse complement strand
GGGGCGCACCCTGGTGGCTCGTGGCCACCTCCTCTGTCTTCTGGCCCTCTCCCGAAGCTTCTAGTGTCTCTTATGTACAGAAAAAAAATCTCCAAAAAGTTTCGTGGCATTTGGACTTCGTTTGGTACTGATATTCTGAAAAACCAAAAATAGGCAAAAAAACAGCAACTGGCACCGGGCACTAAGTTAATAGGTTAGTCCCAAAAAATGATATATAATTGGTTGTAAATGTATATAAAACATCCAAGATTGATACTATAATAGCATGGAACAATAAAAAATTATAGATACGTTGGAGACGTATCAAGCATCCCCAAGCTTAATTCCTGCTCGTCCTCGAGTAGGTAAATGATAAAAACAGAATTTTTTATGTGGAATGCTACCTATTATATTCATCATATACTCTATCTTTTGTAGCATGGACATTTGGACTTGAATGATTCAAAGCAATAGTCTATAATTTGATATGAAGACATAAATACTCAAGCATACTAACAAGCAACCATGTCTTTCAAAATATCAACGCTAAAGAAAGTTATCCCTAGCCCATTATGCTCAATCATTGATCCATTCATGAAACACACTCAATATTAGCTACACACAATGCACAAGTATGACAATAGTGCTCTCTAGTTGGTGCTTTGTAAGAGAAGATGGAGACTCAAAATAAAAATAAAATTTGCATAAAAGTAAATAGATAGGCCCTTCGCAGAGGGAAGCAGAGATTTGCAAAGGTGCCAGAGCTCAAGGCTTAAATTAGAGAGATAAAATTATTTTGAGAGGCATGCTTTTCCTGTCAACGAAAACGACCGAGAATTCCCAATATCTTCCATGCTAGACATATTATAGGTGGTTCCCAAACAGAAAATAAAGTTTATTTCCTTTCCACCATTCTTTCACAATCCATGGCTAGCCGTATCCATGGGTGCCCTCCATACCAACACTTTCCAAGGAATTTATTATTATCATCATATTAAAAAAAATTCATTTTAGGACTGGGCATCCCTATTACCTGCCACTCTCTCGTGCAATGACAAGTGAATAAACACTCATCGTGAGAATAACACACCTAGCATGGAAAATATTGGTCACCCCCTGCCGCTTCATGAGCGGTACGGGCACACAAAACGGGAAATTATTTTGAAAATTTAGAGTTGGCACATGCAAATTTACTTGGAACGTCATGGAAATACCGCATATAGGTAGGTATGGTGGACTCATTTGGCACAACTTGGGTTTAAGGAGTTGGATGCACAAGCAGCATTCCCACTTAGTACAAATGAAGGCTAGCAAATAGATTGAGAAGCGACCAACCAAAAAGCGAAAACGTTCATAGACATGCATTGAACATAAGTAACACCGAATAATGCACCATAAGTAGGATATAATTTCGTTGCATAACTATTGACTTTATGTGCATGCATAAGGAATCACAAACCTTAACACCAATATTCTTACTAAATCACAATTACTCACTAACATGACTCACATATTATCATCTCCATATCGCAAAACTATTGCAAGGAATCAAACTTATCAGATCCAATGATCTTTCATGAAAGTTTTTATTATATCCCTCTTGAATATTCATCACTTTGGGACCAAATTCATATCTTGTGCAAATTACCATTACTATTATCAACTCCCAAAAAGATATAAATGAAGCATGAGAGTGCAAATATTTCTTCAAAATTTAATCTTATCAACTCTCAAAATAATATAAGTGAAGCATGAGAGTTCAAATATTTCTTCAAAATATAGCCACCGCCGTGCTCAAAAAGATTTAAGTGAAGCACTAGAGCAACTGCCTAGATCAAAAGATTTAAGTGAAGCACATAGAGTATTCTAACAAATCAAGATAAACGTGTGGCTCTCTCAAATAGGTGTGTCCAGCAAAGATGATTGTGACAAACTAAAAAGCAAATGAAGCAAAGACTCATATAATACACAATGCTCCAAGTAAAACACATATCATGTGATGAATAAAAATATAGCTCCAAGTAAAATTACCGATAGTTGGTAGAAGGCATCCCCAAGCTTAGGCCCTTGAGTCTTCCTTGAATATTACCTTGGGGTGCCTTGGGCATCCCCAAGCTTAGGCTCTTGCCACTCCTTATTCCTTCATCTATCGCGATCTCACCCAAAATTTGAAAACTTCAATCACACAAAACTCAACAAAACCTTCGTGAGATCCGTTAGTATAACAAATAAATCTTTAACTTTAAGTACTGTAGTAAATTGATTCATATTTAATATTGGCATAATGCTACTGTACTCCAACTTTTCCATGACTCATACCCCCCCCCGATACGATCCATAGATTCATCAAAATAAGCAAACTATGCAACAAAAACAGAATCTGTCTAAAACAGAACTGTCTGTAAAGATATATTTAAAAGCTATACTTCTCTAACTCCAAAAATTCTGAACAATTAGGACAAAGTGGGAAATTCATATACCAATACTGTGTAAAAATTTCAGATTTTTCTGACGCTCCAGTACAGAATTAAAATTCCAGCACTGGACGCAAAACTTTCTGTTTTCCAAACAGCATCAAGTATACTATCTTCCAAATCATCCCAAAGGCATTACTTGGCACAAACACTAATTAAAACATAAAAACACAATCAAAACAGTAGCATAATTGTGTAAACACACAAGAACAAAAATAAAAAGCAAAAATTTATTTTATTCATCGGGTTGCCTCCCAACAAGCGCTATTGTTTTATGCCCCTAGCTAGGCATAATGCATAGTTTCAAGTATTATCACCCTTCAAGTTGTTTCCATAAGTGGCCCTCATAATGGATTCATAGGGTGCTTTAATTCTTTTCCTAGGGAAGTGTTCCATCCCTTTCTTTAATGGAAATTGAAATCTTATATTACCTTCTTTCATATCAATAATATCACCAATAGTTCGAAGAAAAGGCATACCAAGTATTATGGGGCAAGAAGGATTGCATTCAATGTCAAGTACAATAAAGTCCACGGGCACATAATTTCTATTTGCAAGGATAAGCACATCATTTATTATTCCCAATGGCTTTTTAATAGTGGAATCCGCAAGATGCAAATTAAGAGAACATTCATCTATATTGGTAAAACCTAGCACATCACATAGAGATTTTGGAATTGTGGAAACGCTAGCACCCAAATCACATAAAGCATTGCACTCATAATTTTTTAATTTTAACTTTAATGGTGGGTTCCCACTCATCATATAATTTTCTAGGAATTGAAATTTCTAGTTCTAGCTTTTCTTCTAACGCTTTCATCATCGCTTCTATGATGTGTTTAGTAAAAGCCTTATTTTGTTCACAAGCGTTGGGTGAATTTAGCATGGATTGTATCAAAGAAATACACTCAATCAAAGAACAACTATCATAATTAAAGTCTTTGTAATCCAGGAAAGTGGGCACATCACTAGTTTAAGTTTTTACCTCTCCAGACCCACTTTTATCAATTTTTTCATCAAGATTTTCACCCTCCGAATTATGGGGATGTCTTCTAGCTAAAGTTGACTCTTCTTCAGTCCCCTTTTCATCAAGTTTTATATTGCTAAACAAGGAATCAATAGATGAAACACCAATCATATTAATATCCTCATCATTATTACGATAGAAACCGGGAGGAATCGCTTTTTCTAAAAATTCTCGTTTAGCTTTTAGCATAGCGGTTCTTTTCTTACTCTCATCCATGGAGACATATAAAGCTTTAATTGATTCATTAATATCAATTTTGGGTGGCAAAATTTTAGTCTTAAGATTTTCCACATCATGAATGATTCTATCAATGCTCCTAGACATATCATCAAGTTTACTTAATTTTTCTTCTATCGAAGTGTTGAAAACTTTTTGAGCATTAATAAATTCTTTAATATTACTTTCAAGATCAGAGGGCATCCTATTATTATTATTATAAGGATTACCATAGGAATTGCCATAATTTTTAGAGGAATTTCCAGGAACGACCTAGGATTAAAATTACCTCTATAAGCATTACTATTAAAATTGTTTCGCGAAACAAAATTCACATCTACGGGATCATTATTTTGCTCAATCAAGGTGGATAAAGGCACATCATTAGGATCAATAGGAGTGTATTTTCTAGCAACCAATTTCATAAGTGCATCAATTTTATCACTCAAAGTACTAATTTCTTCAACAGAATTCACCTTTTTACTAGTAGGAAGTCTTTCAGTATGCCATTGTGAATAACTTGCCATAATATTATCAAGAAATTTAGTAGCTTCCCCCAACGTAATCTCCATAAAAGTACCACCCGTGGCGGAATCTAAAAGATTTCTAAAAACAAAATTTAATCCCGCATAAATTTTTTGTATGATCATCCACAAATTTAAACCATGAGTAGGGCAATTTCTTATCATTAATTTCATCCTTTCCCAAGATTGGGCAACATGTTCATGATCAAGTTGCTTGAAATTCATAATTTTGTTTCTAAGTGAAATAATTTTCATGGGAGGAAAATACTTGGTAATAAAAGCATCTTTACACCTATACCAAGAATCGATACTATTTCGTGGTAAAGATGAAAACCAAATTTTTGCATGATCCCGCAATGAGAACGGGAATAATTTTAATTTCACAATATCATTATCCACATCTTTTTTCTTTTGCGTATCACACAATTCTACGAAAGTGTTAAGATGGGATGCAGCATCTTCATTAGGACTACCAGAAAATTGTTCTTTCATGACAAGATTTAACAAAGCGGCATTAATATCACAAGTCTCCGCACTAGCGTCAGGAGGAGCAATCGGAGTACTAATAAAATCATTATTATTAGTATTGGAAAAATCACACAATTTTGTATTTTCTTGAGACATCGTGGCTACGCAAACAAGCAAGCAAAGAAGCAAACAAGAAAAAGGCAAACGGAAAATATTTTTGTAAAAACTTTTTAGAAGTGGGGGAGATGAAAACGAGAGGCAAAGGCAAATAAAATAAATGCAAGGAGATGAAAGTTTATGCGTAGGTACTTGATAGATGTTGATGATGTCTCCCCGGCAACGGCGCTAGAAATTCTTCCTGCTACTTGTGAGCTGCGTTGGGATTTCCCCGAAGATGAGGGGATGATGCAGTATAGTAGAGATAAGTATTTCCCTCAGTTATTAAACCAAGGTTATCAATCCAGTAGGAGAATCACGCAACAACTCGTTAGTAGTACCTGCACACAAAACAACAAATCCTCGCACCCAACGCGAACAAGGGGTTGTCAATCCCTTGGCAGTTAATTGCAAGATTAAATTGCATGGTGATAGATAGATAGATCGAACAAAAATACAAAATAAAATAAATAAAGTAAAATTGCAGCAAGGTATTTTTAGGATTTTCAATATATGATAAAGGTAGACCCGGGGGCCATAGTTTTCACTAGAGGCTTCTCTCTTGAAAATAGCATACGGTGGGTGAACAAATTACTGTTGGGCAATTGATAGAAAAGCAAATAATCATGACGATATCCAAGGCAATGACCATGTATATAGGCATCACGTCCGAGACAACTAGACCGAAACGATTCTGCATCTACTACTATTACTCCACACATCGACCGCTATCCAGCATGCATCTAGAGTATTAAGTTCATAAAGAACGGAGTAACGCCTTAAGCAAGATGACATGATGTAGACAAAGTAAACTCACGCATGAATAAACCCCATCTTTTTACCCTTAATAGCAATGATACATACGTGTCATGTCCCTTTCTGTCACTGGGATTGAGCACCGCAAGATCGAACCCATTACAAAGCACCTCTCCCATTGCAAGATAAATCAATCTAGTTGGCCAAACCAAATCAATAGATCGGAGAGAAATACGAAGCTATAACAATCATGCATAAAACTCAAATAATATTCATGGATAATCTAATCATAAACTCACAATTCATCGGATCCCAAAAAACACACCGCAAAAAGTGATTACATCGGATAGAACTCCAAGAACATCGAGGAGAACATTGTATTGAAGATCAAAAAGAGAGAAGAAGCCATCTAGCTACTAACTATGGAACCAAAGGTCTGTGGTAAACTACTCATGCATCATCGGAAGGGCAGCAAGGTTGATGGAGAGCCTCTCCATGATTGAATCCCCCTCCGGCAGAGTGCCGGAAAAGGCCTCCAGATGGGATCTCTCGAGAACAGGAACTTGCGGCGGCGGAAAAAATATATTTCGTGGACTCCTCTGTTGGTTTCCCGATTTTAGAGTATTTATAGAGGTGGAATTAGGTCAAACGGAGCAGAGGTGGGCCCACGAGGGACTAGGGCGCGCCACCCCCCCCGGGTGGCTCGTGGCCACCTCCTCTGTCTCCTGGCCCTCTCCCGAAGCTTCTAGTGTCTCTTATGTCCAGAAAAAATCTCCAAAAAGTTTCGTGGCATTTGGACTTCGTTTGGTACTGATATTCTGAAAAACCAAAAACAGGCAAAAAAACAGCAACTGGCACTGGGCACTAAGTTAATAGGTTAGTCCCAAAAAATGATATATAATTGCTTGTAAATGTATATAAAACATGCAATATTGATACTATAATAGCATGGAACAATCAAAAATTATAGATACGTTGGAGACGTATCAGCCAGCTCGTTCAAGGCCATGTCCCTGAGGTCCCATTCCTCCTTATTTTCCATCTCCTCCAGCTCGGAGTCGACTTCACCAAACCGGAAGACTAGTGGCAGATGATCCTTGTGCGCCATGGAGTAGGTGGAGCTCTGGAAGATAGAATTCGGGCGAGAGGGGAATGGGAGGCGAAGAGAGATCAGTAAGGCCGCCTATTAAACAGCGGCTCGGGCGCCATTAATGGAGAAGTTGAGAGCGAGGTGGGCGGTGATGGAGGTCAAAGGGCTCACTTCCCGGTGAGCCTACGCAGCGTACTGGTCGCACGCCTCCCGGTGAGCCTGCGTAGCGGAGAACTGGTCGCACGCCTCCCGGTCAGCCTGCGCAGCGCAGGACTGGTCGCATGCCTCCCGGTCAGCCTACGCCGCGGACTTCGCTCACACGCCTCCCGTCTACTCAAACAGCTGCCCGGACGGCACCTCCTTGACATTAAAAAAGTGGGACGCGTGGTGGCACGTAAATGGCCAGTAGAATGCCCACGATTGAAATAATACCATACAACCGTTTGTGATGATAACGTGACAGCTATTTGTTGGCTGTTAATGTGTGTGCCTTCTCTCATATTGGACAATTTTTTTACCACAACATGTTGGTGCCATTCCATGACACCATGCCAAATCTCATGAATTTCAGACGAGTTTTGGATTTACTAGAATTTCAGAACCAAGTTCTCAAGTTTGCGGCCGAGCCACGAAGAGCCTAGATGTTTGAAATTCATTCCCATTTCGTGCATGGGACCTAAACATGCAACCACGGACACATATATGATTTTTCAACCCATTTTGGTGCACAGGAGCATGTGCATGCAGTTCAAATTTGAATTATGCACATAAAATGCCTAGAAAACTCAGCTAAAGTATAAAAATATCCAAACGAACCACGAATAATTCCAAAATTTAACATGACACTCCTATTGGTCTATGTTACCTCTAGAAAAAAAATCAAGGCAAGAAGAGGCAACGAATGTCGTTTCGTCCACAAAGGTGACACGTTCCCTACCGGAACCATGAGGCTTCTTGTGAGAAGCTCTGGTTTGTGAGAAGATTATACCAAAACCTGCCCCAAACGGGACAATTTTTTTACCACAGCATGTTGGTGTCATTCCATGATAGCATGCCAAGTTTCATGAATTTCAGACGAGTTTTGGATTTACTAGAATTTCAAAACCAAGTATCTCAGCGTTTGCAGTCGAACCACGATGCCGATGTGTTTGAAATTCATTCCCATTTCTTGCATGGGATCTAAGCATGCACCCAAGGACACACATATGATTTTTCAACCCATTTAGGTGCACCGGAGCATGTGCATGTAGTTCAAATTTGATATATGCACATAAAATGCCTAGAAAAGCCAGTTAATGTATAAAAATGTCCAAACGAACCCTAAATAATTTCAAATTTTAACACGACACTCATATAGTTTTATGTTCACTACAGACAAATGTTCTAGCAATTCAAACACCGTCCTTTACCGTTGTGACCCAATTCCGTATTTCAAATCAAGACGAAAAATCAAGTACATCACACACAGTTTATTATCACCAACCGTGTGAGATGCAGTACAAAATATCCTAGTGCATCGTCATATATGGCTTACGCGAGAAGGTTCATCGGCTACAGTCCACAGTCGCGCGCGTCAAGCAAACTAGCCCCCCAAATATCATTTCACTGTTCAATCGTCGCCGGTCAAAGATGGGGACGTGGACCCGCGTCATGAGGGCAACTTCGGCGGCCCAGTCCGGCGAGAGCGCGGCCGCAGCTACCATGAGCGTGCTTACAACCTGCGTGAGCGCGGCCGCAATCTGTGACCGGGCAGCTGCGGCAGTCAAAATAGCCGCTACTGCAGCTCAGATGGCGGCAGCAACATCTGCGACGGGGATAGCAAATGGCAAGAGCGGGACAGCAACTGTCCGTTCCGCGGCGGCCGCCTTAGCCCTGATGGAGGCCTGATACGTCTCCAACGTATCTATAATTTATGAAGTATTCATGCCATGTTTATTATAGTTTTGTATGATTTTGGTGCACTTTTATATGGCTTTTATATGATTTTTATGGACTAACATATTTACCTAGTGCCCAGTGCCAGTTGTTGTTTTCTACATGTTTTTGGTTTTCCAGAAAATCCATATCAAATGAAGTCTAAATGCAGCAAAACTTTTTGACGATTTTTTCTGGAAGGAAACAGACCCAGGAAGCTTCGGGGGAGCAGCAGAAGACCCATAGGGGCCCCACAAGCCACCTGGGCGCGCCCACCCCCCCTGGGCGCACCCTGGTGCCTCGTGGGCCCCCTGTGGGCCCTATTCGCGTGATTCCAACGCCAAAAATTCTTATAAATACCAAAACCCCTAGGAATAACCCGAGAACTTCGACTCCGCCGCCGCAAGCCTCTGTACCTTCGAAATACCATCTGGAGCCCTGTTTCGGTACCCTGCCGGAGGGGGGAATCATCACCGGAGGCCATCTTCATCATCCCGGGGGTCTCCATGACGAGGAGGGAGTAGTTCACCCTCGGGGCTGAGGGTATGTACCAGTAGCTATGTGTTTGATCTGTCTCTCGTGTTCTTGATTTGGCACAATCTTGATGTACCGCGAGCCTTGTTAATATAGTTGGATCATATGGTGTTTTTCCCCTCTCTATCTTGTTGTGATGAATTGAGTTTTTACCTTTGAGGTTTCACTATTATCGGATTGAATACTTTTATGGATTTGAGAACACTTGATGTATGTCTTGCATATGGATACCCATGGTGATAATGGGGTATTCTATTGGTTCACTTGATGTATGTTTTGGTGATCAACTCGCGGATTCCCGTGACCTTGGGGTGATCTAGGCATAGGGGTTGGTTGCATGTTTTCATTATCTTTTCTCCGATAAGAAACTTTGGGGTACTCTTTGAAGTTCTTTGTGTGGATTGAATATTATGAATCTGAAGTTGTTTGATGCATATCGAATGATCAACTCATGGATACTTGTGGTGACATTGGAGTATCTAGGTGATATTAGGGTTGGTTGATGCGTATCATATGGTGTTATTTTAGTATGAACTCTAGGGCTGTTTCTGACACTTATAGGGATGGCTCAATAGATTGATCGGAAAGGATAACTTTGAGGTGGTTTCATACCCTACAAACAATTTCATCTTATGTTCTCCGCTAGATAAGAACTTTGGAGTGATTCTTTGTCGCACGTTGAGGGATTTTTATATGATTCAATTATGTTAGCACTATTGAGAGATTGCACTAGTGAAAGTATGAACCCTAGGCCTTGTTTCTAAGCATTGCAATACCGTTTGTGCTCCGTTTTATCACTTGCTACCTTGTTGTTTTTTCAGATTAAAAAAACCTATATCTACTATCCATACTACACTTGTATCACCATCTCTTCGCCGAACTAGTGCACCTATACAATTTTCCATTGTATTGGGTGTGTTGGGGACATAAGAGATTTCTTGTATTTGGTTGCAGGATTGTTTGAGAGAGACCATCTTCATCCTACGCCTCCCATGGATTGGCAAACTTTAGGTCATCCACTTGAGGGAAAATTGCTACTGTCCTACAAAACTCCGCGCTTGGAGGCCCAACACGTGTCTACAAGAATAAGTTGTGTAGTAGACATCAAGCTCTTTTCTGGCGCCGTTGCCGGGGAGTGAGTGCTTGAAGGTATATCTTTAGATCTTGCAATTGAATCTTTTAGTTTATTGTTTTATCACTAGTTTGGTTTATAAAACAAAACTACAAAAAAAATGGAATTGAGGTTGCCTCATATTATTCATCTTTATAATGTCTTTCTTGAAAATGATGGAGCGAAAAATTGTGCTCAATTGATAGAAGAAGAATTCAATAAAATGTTTGGCATACAATCTTTGAATGATGAGCATGATTGCAATGTTGTTAGTATGAATGATATGAATATCTAAAATACTAAAGATGATTGCACTAGTCATGACAAAAATGTTTCTTATAAGCATGTCAATTTTTGTGGAGTGCATAAAGTTTGTGAAGACATGCCTTATAGGGATGATAGATTTTGTAAGAAGCATAAACATGATAGAACCAATTTTTTGCTCAAAGTGATAGATGAATTTGCTACAAAATTATGTTCTCTTTATCCTATTACTTATGAACTTTGCAATAAAGTTGGTCACCTTAATTTCCAATGCATGCTTTTTCATGATCGAATGTGTCCAAATATTGCAATAACTTGATCACCCTTGAACTTTATAATGAACTTTGTTTATTTTTGGGGTGTGAGAAATTGTCATATAAAAATAGTTGGTTTGAAACATTCATATTCACAGACCATGCTGAAACTAATTTGAAAGAAATCTATATGTTTTGTATGGTAAATTGCAATGAGAATGCTTATATTGCCAACTATAGAGAAACGGGAAAACAAATAGAATATAAAAGAAATACTAATGGAAGGGTAAAGATTCCCCCTTTCCCTCCTATTTTCTCTCATGATGAAACAGGTAACGAGGAGGAGCTTCCTATCCAACCAATCTCTTCAATAAGAAGCTCGGAAGAATTAAATATACCCACACATAATGTGGTAAAGAAAAAGAAAAGAAGGAAAAGTAGAGGTAAAGAGGTATCTCTCCCAAATAATGTTGCTCCTATTATTGTTGTACCTCATGAGAATGAATCAAAAATAATTGTGGAAGATGATACACTTGATGATGATTTTGTTATGCCTATTGCTTGTTGTGATGATTATGATTGGGAAGATAATGATACTTCTTATGATCTTGAAAATCTTTATGGCACCAACTTGGAGGAATATGATAATAATTGTTATACTATTGGTGCTATTCATACTATTGATGATAATAGTGATAATGCTAATGATATGCAAACCAACAAGCTTGGGGATGATATGTTTGATTGTAATGATATGTTTGAGAATTTATTTGCTGCAAATAACATTTGCCCTAAGCTTGGGGATGCTATGCTTAATGAAAATGATCTTTTTATTCCCCCTACTTTTGATGAGCAAATTTATTATGATGATGACATGCCTCCTACCTATGATGATTAATATGATGATACTTATGTTATAAAAAGTAGTGATGAATATCCTTTTACTGAACATCACTCTTTTAATGTGGAAACAATTTATAGTATTCGAGTTTCATATGATACTTCCACTATTACGAATGAGAAGAACATTGCTTATGTGGAGAGTAATAAATTTTCTATGCTTGTGGATCATGAAAAGAATGCTTTATGTGATAGCTATATTGTTGAATTCATTCATGATGCTACTGAAAATTATTATGAGAGAGGAACATATGATTCATGATGCTCCCGTTATGTTTCAATTCTTTACTTTTATGCGAGCATCATTGAAATCATCATGCCTAGCTAAAAAGGCATTAAAGAAAAGTGCTTGTTGGGAGACAACCCAATACTTATACCTTCTGTTTTTGTGTGTTCACATGATTAAGATACTGTATTAATCATGTTTCATATGTTTTCTTTCAATAATGTGCCAAGTAAAGCCTTTGGGGTAGTGTAGATGCTTGTTGATTTGATTCTGTGCAAAAACAGAAACTTTTGCGTCCAGTGCTGGAATTTCTATTATGTACTGGAGCATGATAAAATTCTGAAATTTTTACAGAGTATTGGGTTACAAATTGTTTACGTTTTCCTGATTTTTCAGAATTTTTGGAGGTACAGAAATATGGTTTTTAAATCGCTCACTACATGCTGTTCTGTTTTTGACAGATTCTGTTTTTGGTGCATAGTTTGCTTGTTTTAGTGTTTCCATAGCTTATATTGAGTAATATAAATTGTGGAAATGATGGAATAAAGTAGGAATTATGTGAGAACAATTATGAATCTTGTCTTGACAGTACCTAAGTGGATGATTTATTTTTATCGTACTAACCTATCTCACAAGTTCCGTTAAGTTTTGTGTGATTGAAGTTTTCAAGTTTTGGGTGAGATATCGATATGTGGAGAATAAGGAGTGGCAAGGCCCTAAGCTTGGGGATGCCCAAGGCACCCCAAGGTAATATTCAAGGAAGACTCAAGCGTCTAAGCTTGGGGATGCCCCGGAAGGCATCCCCTCTTTCGTCTTCAACACTATCGGTAACCTTACTTGGAGCTATATTTTTATTCGTCACAAGATTTGTGTTTTGCTTGGAGCGTCATTTTATTTTGTTGACATTTGCTTGCTGTTATCAATAATCTTGTTTTGTATTTTTTAGTTCAATAAAATGCCAATTATAGCCTTTACCATGCTAAGTTTGCAAGTTTATGTGTTGCTGTTTGAAAACAGAAAGTTTTCTGTTATGTCCAGAATATTCCTGAATAGTCAGAACATGATAAAAAATCTGAAATTTTTAAACAGTAAGCATGCATGAGTTCTCTGTCACGTGGTAATTTTTCAGAATTTTTGGAGTTAGGTAAGTTTGAATTTTAAATCCCCCTTTACAGACTGTTCTGTTTTGGCAGATTGCTGTTATAGTTGCATTGTTTGCATATGTTTGCTTGTTTAATGATTCTATTTGAGGATAGGAGTATTAAATATGCAGAGGCATTTAGTATGCAATGTTAAATTATAATTTTAGTGATTTTCTACAGTAGAGAATGATAAGGTTTTGCATTGATTTATACTAACTTATCTCACGAGTTCTTGTTGAGTTTTATGTGGATGAAGTTTTTAAGATTTAGAGAAACCGTGATATGAGAGTAATTAAGGAGACACAAGAGCTCAAGCTTGGGGATGACCAAGGCATCCCAAGTTAATATTTCAAGAAGTCTCAAGCATCTAAGCTTGGGGATGCCGCGGTAGGCATCCCACCTTTCTTCATCAACACCTATCGGTTAGCCTAAGTTTTTACTTGTTTACTTGATATACGCTATTCTTGGAGTGTCCTTTTATTTTGATTTTGTTTGCTGTTTGAATAAAATTATCAAGATCTGAAATGTTTATTTGGAGAGAGTCTTCACATAGCTACTTATTTGCTGCATTGATCTTCACTTATATCTTTTGGAGTAGATTGTCATTTACTCTCGTGCGTCACTTATATCCTAAGAGTAAATTGTTGAATGAATTGAATATCATAAAGTTGAAATTACATGTGCTTCATATGCTTGTCCCATGGGGAGTAGTGACTTCACAAATAAGAAGTATAAGTGGTAAAATTTATTGAAAGTTAGCAAACATAACATTGGTCACTTGAACAATTCATGAAAGAATGTTGAAGGAAGAGAGATTTCACATATAAATATACTATCTTGGACATCTTCTATGATTGTGAGCCCCCATTAATTATTTTCAAACCTGATCAAGTAGTTGATGTTGGACAAGGAAGACAACATAATGGGTTATGTTTGTTTATATTCACAGAGAAGTTATATTGTTTTGGATCCTCTAACATGTGGTGCTTGCCCCCTATCTTTTGCTTGCCAAAATTCCGCACTAACTAGAGATACTACTTGTGCATCCAAAAACCCTTAAACCCGGTTTCATGTCATGGGTGTCCACTATATCTACCTATGGATTGAATAAGATCCTTCAACTAAGCTGTCATCGGTGCAAAGCAATAAAAATTGCTCCTAAATATGTACGAACTTTTATTGTAAGGGAAAATAAGCTTTGTACGAACTTGTGATGGTAAAGAATAAATGCGACAGACTGCATAATAAAGGTTGCTATCACAAGGGGCAATATAAAGTGACGTTCCTTTGCATTAAGAGCTTGCACATGCAAAAATAAAAAGCGCATGACAACCTCTGCTTCCCTCTACGAAGGGCCTATCTTTTACTTTATGTATTTACTTTCATGCAAGAGTCAATAGTATTCTCCTCTATTCCGTTTTTATTTTCTCTTTTGGCAAGCATCATGTGGTGGGGATTGATCCAGGCATATATATCCCGTTGAATATAGGTGATCATGAGTTATTATTGTTGACATTATCCATGAGATAAATAAGTTGGGAGGCAAAACATTAAGCCCCTATCTTCCTATGTGTTTGAATGAAATGATTTGTTCTAAAAATATGCTTTGAGTGTCAGCAATCATGGAAGACTATATGATAGTTGAGTATGTGGAATTTGCTAAATCAAAGCTCTTACATAGACCCTTCCTGAAAATAAGATGAATTGCAATTGTTTGATGACTGAAAACATAGTTTGTTAGTTTTCAAGAAAGTTTATGGTCTATACTTTAACATGCGAATAGCTTGCTACTTGATCATGAGAAGTTTTATGAGATGAGCTACTGTCTATGATATATAATGATGCTGGAAAAGTGATTGAAATTATCATTGATCAAACTTATGCACTATGCTAGCATTCACACTTCATAAATTATTTCTTTTATCATTTACCTACTCAAGGACGAGCAGGAATTAAGCTTGGGGATGCTGATACGTCTCCAACGTATCTATAATTTATGAAGTATTCATGCCATGTTTATTATAGTTTTGTATGATTTTGGTGCACTTTTATATGGCTTTTACATGATTTTTATGGACTAACATATTGACCTAGTGCCCATTGCCAGTTGCTATTTTTTGCTTGTTTTTGGTTTTCCAGAAAATCCATATCAAATGAAGTCCAAATGCAGAGAAACTTTTTGACGGTTTTTTTTGGAAGGAAACAGACCCAGGATGCTTCGAGGGAGCAGCAGAAGACCCACAGGGGCCCCACAAGCCACCTGGGCGCGCCCTGGTGCCTCGTGGGCCCCCTGTGGCCCCTATTCACGTGATTCCAACGCCAAAAATTCTTATAAATACCAAAACCCCCAGAAATAACCCGAGAACTTCGACTCCGCCGCCACAAGCCTCTGTACCTTTGAAATACCATCTGGAGCCCTGTTTCGGCACCCTGCCGGAGGGGGGAATCATCACCGGAGGCCATCTTCATCATCCCGGCGGTCTCCATGACGAGAAGGGAGTAGTTCACCCTCGGGGCTGAGGGTATGTACCAGTAGCTATGTGTTTGATCTCTCTCTCGTGTTCTTGATTTGGCACGATCTTGATGTACCGCGAGCCTTGTTAATATAGTTGGATCATATGGTGTTTTTCCCCTCTCTATCTTGTTGTGATGAATTGAGTTTTTACCTTTGA
This sequence comes from Elymus sibiricus, assembly GCA_039707655.1. NCBI lineage: Eukaryota > Viridiplantae > Streptophyta > Magnoliopsida > Poales > Poaceae > Elymus > Elymus sibiricus. Next base: position 54,133,784 of record CM077664.1, on the reverse strand, counting down.
GGTTTCACTATTATCGGATTGAATAGTTTTAGGGATTTGAGAACACTTGATGTATGTCTTGCATATGGATACCCGTGGTGACAATCGGGTATTCTATTGGTTCACTTGATGTATGTTTTGGTGATCAACTCGCGGATTCCCGTGACCTTGGGGTGATCTAGGCATAGGAGTTGGTTGCATGTTTCATTATCTTTTCTCCGATAAGAAACTTTGGGTACTCTTTGAAGTTCTTTGTGTGTATCGAATATTATGAATCTGAAGTTGTTTGATGCATATCAAATGATCAACTCATGGATACTTGTGGTGACATTGGAGTATCTAGGTGACATTAGGGTTGGTTTTGATGCGTATCATATGGTGTTATTTTAGTACGAACTCTAGGGCTGTTTCTGACACTTATAGGGATGGCTCAATAGATTACTCAGAAAGGATAACTTTGAGGTGGTTTCATACCCTACAAACAATTTCATCGTATGTTCTCCGCTAGATAAGAACTTTGGAGTGATTCTTTGTCGCACGTTGAGGGATTGTTATATGATTCAATTATGTTAGCACTGTTGAGAGATTGCACTAGTGAAAGTATGAACCCTAGGCCTTGTTTGTAAGCATTGCAATACCGTTTGTGCTTATCACTTGCTACCTTGCTGTTTTTTCAGATTACAAAAACCTATATCTACTATCCATACTACACTTGTATCACCATCTCTTCGCCGAACTAGTGCACCTATACAATTTTCCATTGTATTGGGTGTGTTGGGGACATGTCGGGGGGATGACCCCCGGGTAGGCAACGGAGCCCGGATCCCTTTCAAAAAACATCGGGGCAGGCCGAGCCCCTCGGTCCGGCTAGCCCGCACGCCGGCTCCCCAGCGCGAGCTGGCTCGGCATGGCGACCCGGCCTGGCCGGCTGGCCCATGCCGGCTGGCCACTAGAGAGCAAACCCACGCGACAAGACGAGCAAGGCAGCAACGTCCCCTCCTTTGCACCGGCCCCGGCGGGCGTGGCGACAGCTTTCCCTGTGCCCCCGCCTGGGGCGGGCGGTGTCCGGGCGGCGCAACCCTGTTGCTAGGCGGCGCCGACCACCCTCTGACGAATGACAAGACCCGCCACAGTGCCGCGCTGCCGACCGAGCCCGCGCCCGGCGGACCCGGCGCACCCGGCGTACCCGGCGCGCACGGCGGACCCGGCGGCCCCCACCGCCGGCTCTTAGACGGTGACACCAGGGCCCTGTGCCCATGTAATTTACCCATGTAACCCTGAGGGGCCGAGCTATAAGACCCCCCAGGAGGCCTCCATGCAGGGGGTTGATCTCAGTTGATAGCACAAACACACTCCCACAAACACAGCTCCAGGAGCAACCTTGTAGCCCTTGTGCCTCCCATACTCCATTCGGCAGGACTAGGGGTGTTACCTCTCCGGAGGGCCCCGAACCTGGGTACGTCTTGTGTCCCGCACTAGCGCGTGCCAACCTCACCTCCGGAACCCACCGGTGTCCTCCTGTAACCCCACCTCAAGCCATCCCATGGCATCTGCCGTGAATCGCACGCCCCCCGCGAGAATACCACGACAGTTGGCGCCCACCGTGGGGCTGCTCGCGGTGCCGGCAGGAGTCAAGTTCCGGACGAGGCCCTTCACCAGCTCCGGCGAGCGCATCATGCATGGTTTGGCCCGCGCGCCTCGCACGGCCAACCCGGTCGGCTGCAGCGCTGCGCCGAGCACGGGCGTCGCCTGCCCCGCAGGCTGCCTCGTCGTCCCCTTCGGCGCGCTGTGCGTCTCCGTTGCGCTCGTCCCCGACGTGTTTTCCAGCGAAGTGCGCGACTGCACCGACTCGCCTGTCCCCGTTGGCTACGCCGTCTCCGACGACGTCGCCGCTATCTGCGTCCGCGCGGAGGTGCTGACAATCAGCACTAGCGCCGGCTCCCCGCGCGCCAAGGAGAAGGCTGCCGCGGCCGCCGCCGCCACGGCTGCGGCTCCGCCTCGCCGGACTGACCCGCTCCACGATAGAATCCTGAGTCTGCAAGCCCCCATCACGCCCGACGCCGACACGGCTGCTGCGGCGGCTCAGCTCAACGAGGGCCGCCAGCATCTGCTGCTTGAGGCCACGGAGGTCACCGCAACCCGGCGCCGGCTGTAGTCCGCCCAGCCAGAATACGACAGCACCCACGGCCTCACGCCGGCCGCCGCCGAGCCCAGCCGGATCACGGAGGTGCGGATCCATGGGGGCGCAATCGGCCGTGCGCTAGACGCAGGCCGACCCGTCTACGACACCCCCGTCAAGAACATGCGCGCGGCGCAGGCCGCGATTGCCGATCTCGAGTTCCTGGAGGGCGAGGAGCTGCTGCAGCAGCAGCGGCACATCCGTGACCTCATCACCGCGGCGAACGAGCAGCAGCAACGTTTCGACCCGGCCCAGCCATCCGCCTCCGCCTCGGGAAGAACCGGAGACCCGGAGAGGGCTCTTCTGGACGCGCGGCAGACGTCTTCGCACGCCACCAGCGCGAGCCGCTCTGGCCGGCACCGGTCCGGTCGGAGCCGGCACAACCGCGCCACCACCGCTGGAGACGGCAACGCTGGCGAGATGGCCGGCGACGGCCGGGTTTAGCAGCCGGAGCCCCCCGTGCGGCCGGCTCGGCAGCCTGAACCGGCCCCGGAAGCCCCTGCGCCCCGCGGTCCCGTGGCCGGCCGAATCGGTCCCCGCGGTCCCGTGGCTGACCGACTCAGCCCCCGCGAGCCCTACGACGAAAGCGACGCCCGTCACCGCATCGACCGGCTGGCACGCTCCACGGCCCTGGAGGAGGAAAGCTCTGTCGGCCCGGCGTGCTTCGGCCCCCGCATTCGCGAGGAGCCCTTCCCCAAAGGTTTTTCGCTGCCCCGCGACTCGCCAAAGTACACCGGCGCCACCAAACCGGAGGACTGGATGACCGACTACACCACAGCTGTCGGCATAGCCGGCGGCAACCGGCGCGTGGCCGTACGATACGTCCCCCTCATGCTGCTCGGCTCGGCCCGGACGTGGCTTAACAGCCTGTGAGCCGACAACGTGAACTCCTGGCTGGATTTCGAAGACGCGTTCATTCGCAACTTCACCAGCACCTACAAGCGACCCGACAAGCCTCGTCAGCTCTCCATGTGTGTCCAGAAGCCGGGCGAGCCCCTGCGCGATTTCCTCACGCGGTGGACGGAGCTCCGCAACTCCTGCGAGGGCGTCCACGAGGTCCAGGCCATCCAATACTTCATCGACAGGTGCCTAGACGGCACTCTGGTCAAGCACCGGCTGGTGTGCGACGAGCCGGAGACTCTGGCGGAGCTCATGGCCGTGGCGGACAAGTACGCTATGGCCGACTCCGCGATGAATGTGAAGATCACGATCGACGCAGACGGCAAGCTTCTCCCGGCCCAGCCGGCTCCCGCCAAGCCGGCTGGCGACAGCAACCAGCGCCGGCAAGACAACAACAACAACAACGGCAAGCGCCGGAGCGACCAGCCGACGTCCCGCTACGACAACCGGCAAGTCACCGCCGTGGAAGGGGAGCAGCCGGCCGAGCAAGGCGCCAGCCAGCGCCCGCGCACTGGCAAAGCCGCATGGAAGCCCAAGCTGACCTTCGAGCAGATGCTCGACGCCCCCTGCAAGAACCACAGCGGCGCGAAGCCGTCGACGCACACACTCCGGCAGTGCAGTTTCACACAGCGCCTGTTGAAGGGCAACCTTCCACCCCCCCCGCCTGGAGCCGGCCCGCAGCAGCCGCCGCTCCCGCCGCCTCCGCCGCCACCCGGCGCCCTCGCCGACAACCCTTTCCCGCGCCCGGACGTGTCCTACGTCGTCTTCAACAGCGAGGGGGATGACAAGCACGCCAAGCGCAAGCACATGGCCGAGGTGAACGCCGTCGTCCCCCCGGTTCCCCAGTACATGCATTGGTCCGACCGGCCGGTGAGCTGGACCCGGGAGGACCACCCGGTCGTCATGCCCACGCCGGGTGGCTACGCCCTCGTGCTCGACCCCACCCTCGTCTCCGAGAAACGCACCTGCCGCTTTTCGCGGGTGCTGATCGACGGCGGCAGCAGCATCAACATCCTGTACCGCGACACGATGACCAAGCTCGGCATCGAGGCGCGACAGCTGGAGCCGACCCGGACGGTGTTCCACGGCATCGTGCCGGGACTCTCCTGCTCCCCGATCGGCCGGATCCGGCTTGACGTCCTGTCCGGCAGCAGCCATTTCCGCCGCGAGCATATCTGGTTCGAGGTGGTCGACCTGGCCAGCCCCTACCACGCGCTGCTGGGCCGGCCCGCGATGGCCAAATTCATGGCGGTCCCCCACTACGCCTACCTGAAGTTGAAGATGCCGGGTCCCAAGGGCCTCATCACCGTCGTCGGCGACTACAAGAAGTCCCTCGAGTGCGCCAAAGCCGGCTCCCAGCTGGCCGAGTCACTGGTCATCGCCGAGGAGAGGCGCCAGCTCGACCGAATCGTGGCGCTGGCTAACGCGCAGTCGGCCGTGCCGGCTCCGCCCAAGCCGGCCGCGGACGAGGCCTCCTTCAAGCCGGCCAAGGACACGAAGCGGGTCCCGCTCAACCCGGCCGACCCCAGCTCCAGCAAGTACGTCGTCGTGGGCACCGGCCTTGACAACAAATAGGAAGGCGAGCTCGTCGATTTCCTCCGTGAGAATCAGGATATCTTTGCATGGTCTCCCAAAGACATGCCGGGTGTCCCGAGGGAATTCGCCGAGCACAAACTTCACGTCCGCAAGGACGCCAAGCCGGTCCGGCAGCCGCTACGCCGTTTCTCCGAGGAGAAGCGAAGAACCATCGGTGAAGAGATCGCCCGGCTGCTCAAAGCCGGGTTCATCATGGAAGTGTTCCACCCCGAGTGGCTGGCCAATCCAGTCCTCGTCCTGAAGAAAAATGGCACCTGACGCATGTGCATCGACTACACCAGCCTGAACAAGGCATGCCCCAAAGACCCGTTCGCTCTGCCCGGGATCGACCAAGTCATCGAGTCCACAGCCAGCTGCAAGCTCCTGTCCTTCCTGGACGCCTACTCCGGCTACCACCAGATCAAGCTGGACCCGGCCGACGCCCTCAAGACGTCCTTCATCACGCCCTTTGGGGCATATTGCTACATCACCATGTCGTTCGGCTTGAAGAATGCCGGCGCGACCTTCCAGCGCTGCATGCAGAAATGCCTGCTGCCCCAGCTCGGCAGAAACGTGCACGTCTACGTCGACGACATCATGGTGAAGACCAAGCAGCACCTCACGCTCCTGGCCGACCTCAAAGAAACCTTCGCCAACCTGCGCCGGTTCCAGATCAAGCTCAACCCGGAGAAATGCGTCTTCGGCGTGCCGGCTGGCCAGCTCCTCGGCTTCCTCGTCTCGGCGCGTGGCATCGAAGCCAACCCGGAGAAGATCAAGGCAATCGAGCGGATGCGCAAGCCGACCCGGCTGCGCGACGTCCAGAAGTTCACCGGCTGCTTGGCCTCTCTCAGCCGGTTCGTCAGCCGGCTGGGGGAGAGGGCCCTGCCCCTCTATCAGCTGATGAAGAAGACGACGGCGTTCGAGTGGAGTGACCAGGCGGATGAAGCTTTCCGCGACCTCAAGCGCATGCTGTCCACCGCACCCGTCCTGGCCGCGCCGGCTGAGAAAGAGCCACTCCTGCTGTACATCGCCGCCACCTCTTGCGTGGTCAGCACGGTGCTGGTCGTCGAGTGCCCTGAGGAGGGCAAAGTGCAGCCGGTCCAGCGTCCGGTGTACTACCTAAGCGAGGTGCTTTCCGCCTCCAAGCAGAACTACCCCCACTAGCAAAAGATGTGCTACGGCGTGTACTTTGCCGCCAAGAAGCTGAGACAGTACTTCCAGGAGCACACCATTACCGTGGTAAGCACGGCCCCCATCGGCGAGATCATGGGCTGCCAGGATGCCTCGGGCCGGGTGGCCAAGTGGGCCATCGAGCTAGCCGGCCACACGATCCTCTACGAGCCGCGCACCACCATCAAGTCCCAAGCGCTGGCTAACTTCCTCGTCGACTGGACCGAGACCCAGTACCTGCCGCCGGCGCCGGAGTCGACTCACTGGCGCATGCATTTCGACGGCTCCAAAATGCGCAACGGCTTGGGAGCCGGCATCGTGCTGTCTTCCCCCAAGAACGACCGCTGCGGTACGTGCTCCAGATCCATTTCGCCGCCTCCAACAACGTCGCCGAGTACGAGGCTCTCGTGCACGGCCTCCGGCTGGCCAAGGAGATCGGCATCCGGCGCATCCTCTGCTACGGCGACTCGGACCTGGTGGTGCAGCAAGTTTCCGGCGACTGGGACGCCAAAGACGCCAACATGGCCAGCTACCGCTTCCTGGTCCAACAACTCTCCGGCGGGTTCGACGGTTGCGAGTTCCTCCACGTCCCACGCGCGGACAACGAAGCAGCCGACGCCCTGGCCAAAGTGGGCTCCACCCGGCAAGCCATCCCGTCCGGTGTCTCCCTCGAGCACCTACGGAAGCCTTCCATCAAGCCGCCTCCCGAGTCGGAGTCCATCTTCGTCCCGGACGACCCCAGCGCGCCCCCACCCGACCCTAGGGTTCCCGGCCCAACCTCGGGGACTGCTGGCTCCAGCCCGGGGACTGCCGTCTCCGGCTCGGGGGCTGCCGGCTCCAGCCCGGGGACTGCCGGCTCCGGCTCGGGGGCTGCCGGCCCAAGCTCGGGGACTGCCGGCTCCGGCTCGGGGGCTGCCGTCCCGGATCCCATCCCGGCGGCCGTCCTCACGGTGGTGACGGCGCCGTCCTGGGCCCAGCCAATCCTCGCCTTCCTGGAAGACGACGACCTCCCCAACGACGAAACTGAAGCCCGGCAAGTGCAGCGGCGCGCGTCCGCCTACAGCATCATCAACCACGAGCTCGTCAAACGCAGCACGACGGGCGTGTTCCAGCGCTGCGTCGAGCAGAGCAAAGGGATCGAGATCCTCCTCGACATCCACCAGGGCGAGTGCGGGCACCACGCCACCTCAAGATCCCTGGTGGCCAAAGCTTTCCGGCACGGTTTTTACTGGCCCACGGCCCTGGAAGACGCCGAAGAGCTGGTCCTAAAGTGCGAGGGCTGCCAACGCTTCAGCAAGCACAGTCACCAGTCGGCTTCAGCCCTCCAAACCATTCCAATTACATGGCCCTTCGCCGTCAGGGGACTCGACATGGTGGGCCCCTTCAAAACCTCCCGAAGCGGCATGACGCATCTTCTGGTCGCCGTCGACAAGTTCACCAAATGGATCGAGGCCAGACCAATCAAGAAGCTCGACGGGCCCATGGCCGTCCGGTTCATCAAAGATATCGCGGTTCACTACGGCGTTCCCCACAGCATCATCACGGACAACGGCACCAACTTCGCCAAGGGCGCGCTGGCCCACTACTGCTCTGCATCCGGCATCCGGCTCGACCTGGCCTCCGTCGCGAATCCCCAGTCGAACGGCCAGGTCGAACGGGCAAACGGCCTCATTCTAGCCGGCATCAAGCCGCGACTCGTCGAGCCGCTCGTGCGCTCACCCGGTAGCTGGCTCGACGAGCTGCCGGCCGTCCTCTGGAGTCTCCGGACGACGCCGAACCGCTCCACCGGGTTCACCCCGTTCTTCCTCATCAACGGAGCCGAAGCAATCATTCCAACCGACGTCGAGTTCGACTCACCTCGGGTGACCATGTACACAGAAGCCGAAGCAAAAGAAGCACGCGAAGACGGCGTCGACCTGCTCGAGGAGGCGCGTCTCCTGGCCCTCAGCCGGTCAGCCATCTACCAACAAGGCCTGCGCCACTACCACAGCAAGAAAATCAAGCCCCTCGCGTTCCGCGAAGGCGACCTTGTGCTCCGTCTCGTCCAACGAACAGCCGGCCAGCACAAGCTGGCCTCCCCCTGGGAGGGCCCCTTCATCGTCAGCAAGGCTCTCGGCGACCGAAACGCGTACTACTTCATCGACGCGCAGAAGCCGAACATGCGCAAGCGAGATGCAGCCGGCGAGGAGTCCAGCCGGCCCTGGAACGCGGAGCTCCTCCGTCCGTTTTACAGTTAAACTCATGCATGTATGTATCACCACCTTCTGATTTAATGAAAGCAGGCAGCTCCCCCGTTTCCGTTTCTCCCGCCGAGTCGGCCCAGCCGGCTCGGGGGCTTCCTTTTCCACTTAAATCTGTGTCTATGCACCGCTCCGTTTTTTGATTCTCCCGCCGAGTCGGCGTAGCCGGCTCGGGGGCTCGGGGGCTAGCCGGCTAGACCGCGCCTGGCCATTTTTCCTTAAGTCCATTTCGCAGCGTACAAATCGCCAAGGCCCTCTCTTCGCTAGCCACAGCCGGCTCCCGGCTGTCCGGTCGGCAAGAGCTAAAGGCCGAAAGCGTCGTCACGCTAGAAAGGCTAAGGAGGATGGCCCGGCTTGGCCAACCCGGCACAACCCTCCCTCTCTCGCTAGTTCGCCGCACGACCGGCTGCGCGCCAGGCGGCTTCGCCGCCAGCCGCCAGCCGGCCCAGTGGGTGTTTCGCTCGCGCTCAACGTCCGAAAAAAGCCTAAGTATTGTGCGTCCGCTCTCAAAGCCGAATCCCCGCCCTAGCCACAGTCCGCAACCCGGCTGTCCGGCTAGCGGGAAGAACGCTCGAAGAAAAGACAAGCAAGAAAAGGCCCAAGGCTGAACGGCAAAAAGTGAACTCACAGGCAAAATTTATATACAGCATGGGCCTTCGGCCACGAGTTCATTACATGAAACTACACCCCCAGTGGGTGGACCTGCTACCTAACTAAGTTCGAGTATAGAAAAGATACAAAGGAAAAGAAGCCTAAGCGGCGCCCATGTCGTCTCCCGCCGGTGTCATGCCAGCCGAGGTGGACGCAGCCGCCGGGTCGGGTACAACGCTCTCCGCCGTCCTCTCGGCCGCGGCGTCGTCGTCCGGGTCGGCCTTGTCATCGGCGTAGGCACCCGTCTCGGCCGAGCTGCCGTCCGGGTCATTCAGCAGCAACCCGAACTCGTCGGCGGGGACCTCCTCGCCGTCTTCCGTCCGCTCCAGGGCGAACTCGTCGTGTGGGGTGAACGAGGCCAGGTAGCTGGCCCGCCCAGCGATCCGCCGCACCCGCGCCGCCAAGTCCTCCTCCGCGCCGGCTCGCTGCGCCGCCAGGCGGTCGAGGTCCACGCCCGGATACCAGGACACGATGAAGTGCAGCGCCATCTCCGCGCCGGCCCGGGCCGCGGACGCCCTCCACGCGCCGAGTCGCTCAACGTCGGCTTCCAGCCACCGAGCCAGCCGGGTGAAGCTGTCCGGCGTCACAGCGCCCGGCCAGAGGCTGCCCACCATGCTCAGCCCGGCCTCGAACAGCCGGTGCATGTGCCCTTCCACGGCTCGAAGACGGGCCTCGCCGGCGAGGACGAGCTCCGAGAAGGACCAGGCGGCGTAAGCATCAATGTCCGCCCCTAGCGCGCGCTGGTCCGCCCGGTGGGCATACACTGCCGCATCGGCCGCCTCCTGCGTCTCGGGGAAGACTCCTGCCAAGGAAGGAAACAAATCAGACAAAAGAAAATAACGGGCCGGTTAGGCCGGCCGGACCAAGCAAAAGATAGCACTCACGGGAGAAGGCCTCATCGAGGTGCTATGCCTCGCCCAGCATCCCGTTCTCCTGTATGGCCGACGCGCGCGCCTGGGCCTCGAGATCCTTCTCGAGCTGGGCGATCCTCCTGCCGGCGTCCGCCAGCTCCTCGGCCGCCTTGCCGTGCTCCTCCGCCAGCCGGCCCAGTTCCGCCTGGTGGGCGTCCTCCGCCTTGGCCTTCTCGGCCACCAGCCGGCCCACCTCGGCCTGGAGCCAGTCGCGGTTGCTGATGGCGTGGTCGCGCTGCTCACCGGCTTCGGCAAGCCGGCCTCGAAGGTCTGGCACCTCGGCCGCGTCGGCTGCGCAACAAGCAAGAATTAGAAGAAAAAGACAAGGCTCTAAGATTCGACCCGGCTGCTCTGCAGTCCGGCCCGAATCTCGGGGTCTACACCCAGTGGGTGCGCTGGCGCGCACCCACTGAAGGCATGCAAGACGTACCTTGGACCCAGCGCAGCTCCTCTTCCTTGGCGGCAAGCTGGGTTTTGGCCTCGCGGTACCGCTCCCGGAGCCGGTTGTACGCGCTGGCCCGGAGGTCGTACAGATGCTGCGCACAGACAGAAGATTAGAAGAATGCAAAGACGAGCTATAAGATTCGACCCGGCTGCTCCGCAACCCGGCCGAACCTCGGGGCTACACCCAGTGGGTGCGCTGGCGCGCCCTCACTGAATCAGCAACCAAGACAAGCAACAAAGAAAACTCACCGCAATTGCCTGCTCCAGCCCCCGCGCCCGGTCCTGCTCCTCCCGAACGAAGGCCTGCAGGCGCTCGTTCCGGCCGCAAAGCTGCGAGCGCAAGGCGTCCGCCGCGTCGTCCTCCCGGGTTCGCGGTCCGACCATGACCTCGCCGGAGCTCGCCCATGGCTGCTGGATCGCGGTCCCGGCACCGGATCCGCTCCCTCCCGGCCGCTCGGAGTTCGTGGCGGCTTGGGGCGGCACGACCACCAGGGTGCTGGCGTCCCCGGTCGCGGTCTCCGGGGCCGACGTCGGCTGCGCCTAGCCGGATGGCGCGGAGTCCGCCTCGCGCCTCCCCCCGCCGCCTTCGCCTCCTTCTGCCGGGTCGGCCCGGGGTGGCGTGTCCATGACGATGGTCTCATCAACGTCTGACTTACCGCCGGCCGGCTCCGCCCGCCTCTCCGGCTCGCCCGCTCCCTCCGGCTGCGGCTCGATGATCGTCACCACCGGCGCCAAGCCCCTCTCCATCTCCGGCCAGGCTGGATCCGCGGAGGGCCTGGCCAGCTTCGCGGAGGCCCTCTCCCACGCCTGGGCCGAGGCCTCCTGCATCGCCCTCTCGGCCTTGTCCCGGTCCCGCCAGGCGGCGCGCATCGCCGCGTCAAGATCTTGGCCGGACTGGCGGGCCTCGAGTTCCTCCTCCACGGTACGACCCGGCTCGCGGTCGACGGCACTGCTCCTGGTCTTCCTCCAGGTGACCTCGCCCGCCGCGGCCTCCGTCGCCGCCACCGCCAAGTCGAGGGCCGACCTGTACACGGCACATTTGTCACGACAAAGGCATAAGCAAGAAAAAGACAAGCTATAAGATTCGACCCGACTGCTCTGCAGCCCGACCGAACCTCGGGGGCTACACCCAGTGGGTGCGCTGGCGCGCCCCCACTGATTCAACAAGCAAGGATCAGAATAAGACAAGAGACGCTTACCCGATGACCGTCGGGACCTCCCGTGTCTGCCCCACAGACGGGGCGAGCCGGCGCTTCTTCTTGACGACGGCCCTCTCGCGCGCCGGCCCCATCGCCGGGCGCTTCGCGGCCGGCCTCGCCTCGACCGCCTCCTTCCTGTGCGGCCGGCTGACAGACGCCGCCGCACGAGCCGGCCCGGCGCCGGCCGCCTTCCGCAACCGCCTTGGGGGGTCGACGCTGGCGTCCTCCCCAGCCGAGGGCGCTGCACCGTGGGCACCGGTCAGGCCCTCCTCATCGTCGTCTGGCCAGTGGCGAAGAGGATCCGAGGGCGGAGACTTACCCGCATGTCGCGACCCGCCGGCCGCGGCGTCGGCCAGGCGCGCCTCGACCGCCCCCTCCTCCACCTCGGTGCCGGCATCCTCCACGTCCGAGTCGGGCAGGTCGGCCAGCAGGAACGGGGGATTCGGCCCGTCGTGGTTCCGCTGGCTGGCGAATAGCTGCGGCCCTCCCGTCGCGTCAGGACACAAGAATAGCGTTGAAGCAGCAAAAAATAAAGACCAGGGACTCACCGCCGGCGCCGGGTTCGCCCGGTGATAGGGCTCCTTCCCGAAGTTCCACTCCTCCGCCTTCAACCCGGCCTTGGAGATGTAGTTCACCCGCTGGGTGATCCCGGCCGGCGATAGCTCCTTGGTCGACATCCGGGTCGGGTCGTGCCGGCAGCTCATGTCGCAGATCCGGTGTGCCCGGCGCTGCAGCGGCAGCACCCGGCGGGCGATGAAGGCCGCGATGAGGTCGACCGGCTTCAGCCCCTCGCGGTCCGTCAGCTCCCCGACCCGGCCGCAGATGTTCACCATCTCCTGCGGCGGCTTCTTGAGACAGTAACCCCAGTTCAGCTTCTCGAGCGGCGGCACGTCGACGAACGGCGGAAGGTTGATGACGTCCACCGCCGGGTCGGCGTTCCGGACGTAGAAAAACGTCGTCTGCCACTTCTTGGCCGAGTCCTCAAGCGGCAGCTTGGGAAACGGCCCGTTCACCCGGCCTGTGACCACCGCTGCACCGCAGTCGGACATGACGCCGACTGACGCTCCCTGTTGCTTGAGGAAGAACATCTTCGCCCACAGCTCCACAGTCGGCAGCATCCCGAGATAGCCTTCGCAGAGCGTGGCGAAGCCGGCAACCTGCAGCACGGCGTTGGCGCCGAGATGATGCGGCAGCAGCCCGAAGAAGTCGAGCCACGCGCGGAAGAAGAGACTCGCGGGGAGGCCGAGCCCGCGCTCGAAATGCGAAAAGAAGACCACGTGCTCGCCCTCCCGCGGCTGCGGCACCCTCTCCGAGCCCGGCGCGCGCGCGAGCAGCGCCTCCGCCGGCGGCAGCCGCCTCGTGCGGCGAAGATAGCGAATGTTCTGCTCCGTCGTGATGGAGCCCTCCCAAGAGCCCTTTGGCAACACCATTGGAGGGCTCTACGGGCGGCGAGATACGGCGATGAGAAGGAGGAGGAAGGGAGAGCAGCGCGCTGCGGGACTCGGGCGCGGTGCGCAGCAGCTGGCGTGGGCGAGGTGCGCGACGGCGGCGGCACTCCGCTCGGGCGCGACAGAGAAGAAGCAGGAGCAGAGGAGGAGCGAGGGGCGGGGGTGCGTGCGGAAACGTTTCCGTCGCCCTCTCCCCTTGCCTCATTTATAACCACGAGAGATCGTGGGGGAGTGGGATCGTCTGCGCCCACGATTCCCACTCCACCGCACTGTGCGCGCACGTTCCCCACGCACATTAACTGCGCGGGGAAGCGCAATCGCCAACGGCCGCCGTAGTAAATCCCTTGCGCGCGGGCCGAGGGCGCGTCATGGCGGGCCCGGGCCACAGTCACGTCCCGTCGCGCGCGTGGGTTGGCCGGCCTCGCCCGCCGCGAGGCTGCACGTGGCAGCCCGTCGGGCTGCGGCGGGCGCGAATCGGCGTACAAAGCAAGACTCATCTGGCGGGCGTTTCCGTTTCCCGCCCAGGCCGTGGTGCCGCGACCCGGTCTCCGGAAGCCGGCCCCCAGCGGGTGTTCCTGACGCCCGCTGTCGCGGTGCCGGCACGCGGCCAGGTAGAGCCACTCGGCCGGACTCCTGCACTTCATCACCAAACCGGCTCCACAGGGGGGTAAGCTGCGAAGGCCCCCCTTCCTGAACCCGGCGAACCTTCACAGCTTCGGGGACTACTGTCGGGGGGATGACCCCCGGGTAGGCAACGGAGCCCGGATCCCTTTCAAAAAACATCGGGGCAGGCCGAGCCCCTCGGTCCGGCTAGCCCGCACGCCGGCTCTCCAGCGCGAGCCAGCTTGGCATGGCGACCCGGCCTTGCCGGCTGGCCCATGCCGGCTGGCCACTAGAGAGCAAACCCACGCGACAAGACGAGCAAGGCAGCAGCGTCCCCTCTTTTGCACCGGCCCCGGCGGGCGTGGCGACAGCTTTCCCTGTGCCCCCGCCCGGGGCGGGCGGTGTCCGGGCGGCGCAACCCTGTTGCTAGGCGGCGCCGACCGCCCTCTGACGAATGAAAAGACCCGCCACAGTGCCGCGCTGCCGACCGAGCCCGCGCCCGGCGGACCCGGTGCACCCGGCGCACCCGGCGCACCCGGCGGACCCGGCGCGCACGGCGTACCCGACGCGCACGGCGGACCCGGCGACCCGGCGGCCCCCACCGTCGGCTCTTTGACGGTGACACCAGGGCCCCGCACCCATGTAATTTACCCATGTAACCCTGAGGGGCCGAGCTATAAGACCCCCCAGGAGGCCTCCATGCAGTGGGTTGATCTCAGTTGATAGCACAAACACACTCCCACAAACACAGCTCCAGGAGCAACCTTGTAGCCCTTGTGCCTCCCATACTCCATTCGGCAGGACTAGGGGTGTTACCTCTCCGGAGGGCCCCGAACCTGGGTACGTCTTGTGTCCCGCACTAGCGCGTGCCAACCTCGCCTCCGGAACCCACCGGTGTCCTCCTGTAACCCCACCTCAAGCCATCCCATGGCATCTGCCGTGAATCGCACGCCCCCCGCGAGAATACCACGACAGGACACAAGAGATTTCTTGTATTTGGTTGCAGGATTGTTTGAGAGAGACCATCTTCATCCTACGCCTCCCATGGATTGATAAACCTTAGGTCATCCACTTGAGGGAAAATTGCTACTGTCCTACAAAACTCTACGCTTGGAGGCCCAACACGAGTCTACAAGAATAAGTTGTGTAGTAGACATCAAGGCTGCCCGCGCCCATGTCGAGGCCGGCCACGCCCAGCTCCTAGCGGTCACCTCACAAATTGCACGAATCTTCTCTGACAACGGTGGGCAACCCACGGCCGAAGAGTTGGCAATCGCCAAGAGCGTTCGAGCAGTTGTCCGTTCGTTCGCGGCATACCTTGCCGCAATGGAGCCCATCCAAGCCCAGACCGCGGTTGCCCACGCCCAGCTCGTGGCGGCATTTTCCAAAGAGATGGCGGACGCAGATGGCGAGATGCTTGCCGAGTATGGTGCGATGGATGCCATGGAGCCCCTTCCCCAGGAGATCATCGGGCACGAGCTGGACATGGAGGAGGCGGCGGAGATCGACAAGCGCCAGGCGGAGTAGTAGTCTTTGTTTAGAGCGCCGGTCTTTTGTTAGAGTAATGTTTAGGTCAGCTAGCTCTGTTTAATTGCTGAACTTGCTTGATTAAGAAGTGTGGGTGTGCTGTAGGCTCTTTTGTGTACCCAAATTATGCAATGACGTGGATGACCACTGTAACCAGGGAAATTCGAACCAAAATTTGCATGTTCAAACTCATCACACACGGGGTATGCCATATGAATCGTTTGTGATGTTCAGATATTGTACACAGTACTGAATAAGGGACCGTGTCTGATGACACTTCGCGCGCCAGTTTTTCGCTGCACGGAGCAAAAAATTTCGGCATCCGCGGAAATATCTACCTCCCATGCCCCCTCCTCCTTACCAAAAGCCACATTTCCCCTGGTTCTGCCTTCCATTCCAAGTTCAAACTTCACTACTTGCTTGCAGCGCCACCGCCTCGCCGGCAACGCTCCTTCCTGCTGCTCGGCCTCGTCGATCTAGTCAGGTAATCCACACCCGACCCCCATCCTCCACCTCCTTCTACATCCCACATGCCCCGACCGCCTGCGCGACACCTTCCACCCAAATCACCGACCCATCCTCCAAATAAGCGCCGCCCTAAGCCATGGTGCACGCAGTACAGCCAGTTGCTCAAGGAGCATCTGGCAGCGGAGAAGCAAATCACGGCCGCACGCGCGGATGAGGTCGCGATGGCTGCCATGCGTGCCGACCCCCAGATCTTGGAGGAGCACCTCGCCATCGAGGCCACCGTCGACGCCTCGCGCGCAGACGACGCCACGCGGTTGGCTGCTTTAAACGAAAGTTCGTGGCGTATTCTCGAGGCCACCATCGGTGCCTTCGACGAAGACTACGAGGTGTTTTCTCAGCGCGCCCATGCTTACCTCAACTCCAGAGCCAACAGGTTGTTGCCCGGAGCGGCTCAGGCGACTCACCACTAAGAGGAGGGCACCCATGATGTGGAGGCCTCGCCCTCTTCCAAGTCTAAGGAGCCCATTATCATCAATATCTCCGACGATGAGGAGTAGCTTGTCTTTTTAGCTCACTGCAAGGACCTATGTTCAGCTAGCTAGCTACGTCGGTTAAGCATGTTCGGCTTACTTGTTGCATGTGCTGCTCCTGCCTTTCCTTTACAAATTCTAGTGAATTGTCCTATGTACTCTTACAATGCAATCTGATCCTCTAGTATATATGTTCTATATATTGTGCAATGTGGTGCTGAGTTAACTGTTTGGTTATTTTTTTATCATGTTTAGTTAACTGTTTAGTTCAATTCTGCAATGTGATGCTCAATTCTTGTGGGTGCAATTTTGTATTCTCTTGCATGTGAGAAATAATCGAATTTGGTTGTACAAAATACATGAGATACAAATACGATTGCTATATTTCCAAGTTGTTAAGCATACTAGGTTTGGTTAACTGTCTAATCTTGTAGTATGTTCTCTTGTGCAATGTGGTGCTCAGTTAACTGTTTGGTTCATTTGTTGTGGTGCTTAGTTAACTGTTTGGTTCAAATCTGCAATGCGATGTTCAATTGTTGTGGGTACAATTTTGTATTGTTATGCATGTGAGAAATAAATCGAATTCGGCTGTACTAAATACAAGAGAAACATATACAATTGCTATATTTCCTAGTTCTTAAGCATGCTTGGTTTGGATAAATGGCTTTTCCATGTGGCTCGAATTAATCTGCTGAATCTGCAATGTGTTTATTTTTCATCAACATATTTTACTGATAGTATGCCAACCCTCACTTAACCTGATCAATAACTACCTTATATGTGTTCCAGGGAAACAATGGGAGGCACTGAGGTTTACCATCGAGGTTCGCACATGCATGGTCCTTTGTCTAATAGCACATTATTGTGCAATTGCAAGAACCATTCTAGTATTTAGGTTTTTAACAATTTGGTCTTACACATATAGGTCCTGCTGTCAGAGGTTTTGACCCACTGTTCGACCCATTTTGCATATGGGGAAATGAGATGTCCATGAATATCAGTCAAGTCAAGAAACTCAGAAAGATTGTGAGGATAAAGAAACTAGCAACGAAAAACAACAAGATCTTTGTCTGCACAGTGAAGAAGACATCAGTGAACTACAGGATGGTACTAACTCTTCTACTCCCTCCGGTCCTTTTTAGTCTGCATATAAGTTTTGTCCGAAGTCAAAGTATCTCTACTTTGACCAAAGTTACAGAAAAAAGCATCAACATTCAAACTGCAAAATCATTATTTTTAGATGCATTATGAAATACAATTTTATAGCTTACATATTTGGTATCGTGGATGTTGATATTTTTTAAAATAAATTTGGTGAAACTTTACAAAGTTTGACTTAATACAAATCTAATGCGC
Organism: Elymus sibiricus; assembly: GCA_039707655.1. Classification (NCBI taxonomy): domain Eukaryota; kingdom Viridiplantae; phylum Streptophyta; class Magnoliopsida; order Poales; family Poaceae; genus Elymus; species Elymus sibiricus. The sequence goes on along the minus strand of CM077664.1, from coordinate 54,116,604 downwards.
GGAGTAAAAAGGACCGGAGGGAGTACCTTTTTTTTATTCCTTTGCGCCATTTCAAAATTCAGAGAAGATATTTATGCATATTTTTGTTTTTAGGCCTTTCCAAAGTAGTTCACAAATGATTACCTCTCCAACCTCCTATATGGTCAAGAGGTGAGGAAGGTGTTCATACAACACCCACGGTACAATATTGAAGTCTTCCTCAAGAGGACGAAGGATGGGCGTAATGTCTACTACGCAACTTTGATTCTTGTAGACGTTGTTGGGCCACCAAGTGCAGAGTTTTGTAGGACAGTAGGAAATTTCCCTCAAGTGGATGACCTAAGGTTTATCAATCCGAGGGAGGCGTAGGATGAAGATGCTCTCTCAAACAACCCTGCAATCAAATACAAGAAATCTCTTGTGTCCCCAACACACCCAATACAATGGTAAATTGTATAGGTGCACTAGTTCGGCGAAGAGATGGTGATACAAGTGTAGTATGATAGTAGATATAGGTTTTTGTAATCTGAAAATATAAAAACAGCAAGGTAGCAAGTAAGAAAAGTGAGCACAAACGGTATTGCAATGCTTGAAAACAAGGCCTAGGGTTCATGCTTTCACTAGTGCAATCTCTCAACAATGCTAACATAATTGGATCATATAACAATCCCTCAACGTGCGATAAAGAATCACTCCAAAGTTCCTATTAGCAGAGAACATAAGATAGAAATTGTTGTAGGGTACGAAACCACCTCAAAGTTATCCTTTCCGATCAATCTATTGAGCCATCCCTATAAGTGTCACAAATAGCCCTAGAGTTCATACTAAAATAACACCATATGATACGCATCAAGCAACTCTAATGTCACCTAGATACACCAACGTCACCACAAGTATCCGTGAGTTGATTATTCGATATGCATCAAACAACTTCAGATTCGTAATATTCAATCCACATAAAGAACTTCAAAGAGTACCCCAAAGTTTCTTATCAGAGAAAAGATAATGAAAACGTGCAACCAACCCCTATGCCTAGATCACCCCAAGGTCACGGGAATCCGTGAGTTGATCACCAAAACATATATCAAGTGAACCAATAGAATACCCCATTGTCACCACGGGTATCCACATGCAAGACATACATCAAGTGTTCTCAAATCTGAAATATTCAATCCAACAATAACGAAACCTCAAAGGGAAAGATTCAATTCATCACAAGAAGATAGAGAGGGAAGAAACACCATATGATGCAACTATATTAACAAAGCTCGCGATACATCAAGATCGTGCCAAATCAAGAACACGAGAGAGAGAGATCAAACACATAGCTACTAGTACATACCCTCAACCCCGAGGGTGAACTACTCCCTCCTCGTCATGGAGACCGCCGGGATGATGAAGATGTCCTCCGATGATGATTTCCCGCTCCGGCAGGGTGCCGGAAAAGGGCTATAGATGAGATCATGGAGGTACAGAGGCTTGCGGCGAGGGGGTCGAATTTCAAGGGTTATTTCTGGGGGCTTTGGTATATATAAGAATTTTTGGTGTTGGAATCACGCGAATAGGGTCCACAGGGGACCCACGAGGCAGCAGGGCGCACCCAGGGGGGTGGGCGCGCCCAGGTGGCTTGTGGGGCCCCTGTGGGTCTTCTGCTGCTCCCCCGAAGCTTCCTGGGTCTGTTTCCTTCCAGAAAAAATCGTCAAAAAGTTTCGCTGCATTTGGACTTCATTTGATATGGATTTTCTGGAAAACCAAAAACAAGCAGAAAACAGCAACTGGCACTGGGCACTAGGTCAATATGTTAGTCCATAAAAGTCATATAAAAGCCATATAAAAGTGCACCAAAATCATACAAAACTATAATAAACATGGCATGAATACTTCATAAATTATAGATACGTTGGAGACGTATCAGCATCCCCAAGCTTAATTCCTACTCGTCCTCGAGTAGGTAAATGATAAAAGAAATAATTTATGAAGTGTGAATGCTAGCATAGTGCATAAGTTTGATCAATGATAATTTCAATCACTTTTCCAGCATCATTATATATCATAGACAGTAGCTCATCTCATAAAACTTCTCATGATCAAGTAGCAAGCTATTCACATGTTAAAGTATAGACCATAAACTTTCTTGAAAACTAACAAACTATGTTTTCAGTCATCAAACAATTGCAATTCATTTTATTTTCAGGAAGGGTCTATGTAAGAGCTTTCATTTAGCAAATTCCACATACTCAACTATCATATAGTCTTCCATGATTGCTGACACTCAAAGCATATTTTTAGAACAAATCGTTTCAGTCAAACACATAGGAAGATAGGGGCTTAATGTTTTTCCTCCCAACTTATTTATCTCATGGATAATGTCAACAATAATAACTCATGATCTCCTATATTCAACGGGATATATATGCCTGGATCAATCCCCACCACATGATGCTTGCCAAAAGAGAAAATAAAAACGGAATAGAGGAGAATACTATTGACTCTTGCATGAAAGTAAATACATAAAGTAAAAGATAGGCTCTTCGTAGAGGGAAGCAGAGGTTGTCATGCGCTTTTTATTTTTGGATGTTCAAGCTCTTAATGCAAAGGAACGTCACTTTATATTGCCCCTTGTGATAGCAACCTTTATTATGCAGTCTGTCGCTTTTATTCCTTACCATCACAAGTTCATACAAAGCTTATTTTCCCTTACAATAAAAGTTCATACATATTTAGGAGCAATTTTTATTGCTTTGCACCGATGACAACTTGAAGGATCTTATTCAATTCATAGGTAGATATAGTGGACACCCATGACATGAAACCGGGTGTAAGGGTTTTTGGATGCACAAGTAGTATCTCTACTTAGTGCGGAATTTTGGCTAGCAAAAGATAGGGGGCAAGCACCACATGTTAGAGGATCCGAAACAATAAAACTTCTATGTGAATATAAACAAACATAAGCCATTACGTTGTCTTCCTTGTCCAACATCAACTACTTGATCAAGTTTGAAAATAATTAATGGAGGCTCACAATCATAGAAGTTGTCCAAGATAGTATATTTATATGTGAAATCTCTCTTCCTTCAACATTCTTTCATGATTGTTCAAGTGACCAATGTTATGTTTGCTAACTTTTAATAAATTTTACCACTTATAATTCTTATTTGTGAAGTCACTACTCTCCATGGGACAAGCATATGAAGCACATGTAATTTCAACTTTATGATATTCAATTCATTCAACAATTTACTCTTAGGATATAAGTGAAGCATGAGAGTAAATGACAATCTACTCCAAAAGATATAAGTGAAGATCAATGCAGCAAATAAGTAGCTATGTGAAGACTCTCTCCAAATAAACATTTCAGATCTTGATAATTTTATTCAAACAGCAAACAAAATGAAAATAAAAGGACACTCCAAGAATAGCACATATCATGTAAACAAGTAAAAACTTAGGCTAACCGATAGGTGTTGATGAAGAAAGGTGGGATGCCTACCGGGGTATCCCCAAGCTTAGATGCTTGAGACTTCTTGAAATATTAACTTGGGATGCCTTGGGCATCCCCAAGCTTGAGCTCTTGTGTCTCCTTAATTCCTCTCATATCACAGTTTCTCTAAATCTTAAAAACTTCATCCACATAAAACTCAACAAGAACTCGTGAGATAAGTTAGTATAAATCAATGCAAAACCTTATCATTCTCTACTGTAGAAAATCACTAAAATTATAATTTAACATTGCATACTAAATGCCTCTGTATATTTAATACTCCTATCCTCAAATAGAATCATTAAACAAGCAAACATATGCAAACAATGCAACTATAACAGCAATCTGCCAAACCAGAACAGTCTATAAAGGGGTATTTCAAATTCATACTTCCCTAACTCCACAAATTCTGAAAAATTACCACGTGACAGAGAACTCATGCATGCTTACTGTGTAAAATTTTCAGATTTTTATCATGTTCTGACTATTCAGGAATATTCTGGACATAACAGAAAACTTTCTGTTTTCAAACAGCAACACATAAACTTGCAAACTGAGCATGGTAAAGGCTATAATTGGCATTTTATTGAACTAAAAAAATACAAAACATGATTATTGATAACAGCAAGCAAATCTAAACAAAATAAAATGATGCTCCAAGAAAAACACATATCATGTGACGAATAAAAATATAGCTCCAAGTAAGGTTACCGATAGTGTTGAAGACGAAAGAGGGTATGCCTTCCGGGGCATCCCCAAGCTTAGACGCTTGAGTCTTCCTTGAATATTACCTTGGGGTGCCTTGGGCATCCCCAAGCTTAGGGCCTTGCCACTCCTTATTCTCCACATATCGATATCTCACCCAAAACTTGAAAACTTCAATCACACAAAACTTAACGGAACTTGTGAGATAGGTTAGTACGATAAAAATAAATCATCCACTTAGGTACTGTCAAGACAAGGTTCATAATTGTTCTCACATAATTCCTACTGTATTCCATCATTTCCACAATTTATATTACTCAATATAAGCTATGGAAACACTAAAACAAGCAAACTATGCACCGAAAACAGAATCTGTCAAAAACAGAACATCATGTAGTGAGCGATTTAAAAACCATACTTCTGTACCTCCAAAATTCTGAAAAATTAGGAAAACGTAAAAAATTTGTAACCCAATACTCTGTAAAAATTTCAGAATTTTCTCACACTCCAGTACAGAATAGAAATTCCAGCACTAGACGGTAAAGTTTCTGTTTTTGCACAGAATCAAATCAACAAGCATCTACACTATCCCAAAGGCTTTACTTGGCACATTATTGAAAGAAAACATATGAAACATGATTACTACAGTAGCTTAATCATGTGAACACAAGAAAAAACAGTAGGTATAAATATTGGGTTGTCTCCCAACAAGCGCTTTTTTTTAATGCCTTTTAGCTAGGCATGATGATTTCAATGATGCTCGCATAAAAGTAAAGAATTGAAACACAAAGAGAGCATCATGAAGCATATGACTAGCACATTTAAGCCTAACCCACTTCCTATGCATAGGGATTTTGTGAGAAAATATTTTATGGGAGCAAGAATCAACTAGCATAGGAAGGCAAAACAAGCATAACTTCAAAACTTTCAACACATAGAGAGGAAACTTGATATTATTGCAACACCTACAAGCATATGATCCACTCTCATAATAATTTTCAGTAGCATCATGAATGAATTCAACAGTATAGCTATCACATAAAGCATTCTTTTCATGATCCACAAGCATATAAATTTTATTACTCTCCACATAAGCAAATTTATTCTCATCAATAGTAGTGGGAGCAAACTCAACAAAATAACTATCATGAGATACTTGATTGGCATAACCAAATTGAAAATTAAAATCATGATGAAAAGTTTCATGGTTATCATTATTCTTTATAGCATACATGTCATCACAATAATCATCACAGATAGCAACTTTGTTTTCATAATCAATTGAAACCCCTTCCAAAATAGTGGAATCATCATTAAATAAAGTTGTGACCTCTCCAAATCCACTTTTATAATTATAATCATCATAAATAGTAGGCATGCTATCATCATAATAAATTTGCTCATCAAAACTTGGGGGACTAAAAATATCATCTTCATCAAACATAACATCCCCAAGCTTGTAGCTTTGCATATCATTAGCATCATGAGTATTCAAAGAATTCATACTAACAACATTGCAATCATGCTCATCATTCAAAGATTTTATGCCAAACATTTTATTAAACTCTTCTTCTAACACTTTGGCACAATTTTCTGATCCATCATTTTCAAGAAAGACATTATAAAGATGTAGCATGTGAGGCAATCTCAATTCCATTTTTTGTAGTTTTCTTTTATAAAACCAAACTAGTGATAAAACAAGAAACTAAAAGATTCAATTGCAAGATCTAAAGATATACCTTCAAGAACTCACCTCCCCGGCAACGGCGCCAGAAAAGAGCTTGATGTCTACTATGCAACTTTGATTCTTGTAGACGTTGTTGGGCCTCCAAGTGCAGAGTTTTGTAGGACAGTAGCAAATTTCCCTCAAGTGGATGACCTAAGGTTTATCAATCCGTGGGAGGCATAGGATGAAGATGGTCTCTCTCAAACAACCCTGAAATCAAATACAAGAAATCTCTTGTGTCCCCAACACACCCAATGCAATGGTAAATTGTATAGGTGCACTAGTTAGGCGAAGAGATGGTGATACAAGTGTAGTATGGATAGTAGATATAGGTTTTTGTAATCTGAAAATATAAAAACAACAAGGTAGCAAGTAACAAAAGTGAGCACAAACGGTATTGCAATGCTTGAAAACAAGGCCTAGGGTTCATACTTTCACTAGTGCAATCTCTCAACAATGCTAACATAATTGGATCATATAACAATCCCTCAATGTGCGATAAAGAATCACTCCAAAGTTCCTATTAGCGGAGAACATAAGATAGAAATTGTTGTAGGGTATGAAACCACCTCAAAGTTATCCTTTCCGATCAATCTATTGAGCCATCCCTATAAGTGTCACAAATAGCCCTAGAGTTCGTACTAAAATAACACCATATGATATGCATCAACCAACTCTAATTTCACCTAGATACTCCAATGTCACCACAAGTATCCGTGAGTTGATTATTCGATATGCATCAAACAACTTCAGATTCATAATATCCAATCCACACAAAGAACTTCAAAGAGTACCCCAAAGTTTCTTATCAGAGAAAAGATAATGAAAACGTGCAACCAACCCCCTATGCCTAGATCACCTCAAGGTCACTGGAATCCGCGAGTTGATCACCAAAACATATATCAAGTGAACCAATAGAATCCCCATTGTCACCACGGGTATTCACATGCAAGACATACATCAAGTGTTCTCAAATCTGAAATATTCAATCCGACAATAACGAAACCTCAAAGGGAAAGATTCAATTCATCACAAGAAGATAGAGAGGGAAGAAACACCATATGATCCAACTATATTAACAAAGCTCGCGATACATCAAGATCGTGCCAAATCAAGAACACCAGGGAGAGAGATCAAACACATAGCTACTAGTACATACCCTCAGCCCCGAGGGTGAACTACTCCCTCCTCGTCATGTAGACCGTCGGGATGATGAAGATGTCCTCCGGTGATGATTTCCCCCTCTGGCAGGGTGCCGGAAAAGGATTGTAGATGAGATCGTGGAGGTACAGAGGCTTACGGTGGCGGAGTCGAAGTTCTAGGGTTATTTCTGGGGTTTTTGGTATTTATAAGAATTTTTGGCGTTGGAATCACGCGAATAGGGGCCACAGGGGGCCCACGAGGCACGAGGGCGCGCCCAAGGGGGTGGGCGCGCCCAGGTGGCTTGTGGGGCCCCTGTGGGTCTTCTGCTGCTCCCCCGAAGCTTCCTGGGTCTGTTTCCTTCCAAAAAAAATTGTCAAAATGTTTCGCTGCATTTGGACTTCATTTGATATGGATTTTCTGGAAAACCAAAAACAAGCAGAAAACAACAACTTGCACTGGGCACTAGGTCAATATGTTAGTCCATAAAAATCATATAAAAGCCATATAAAAGTGCACCGAAATTATACAAAACTATAATAAACATGGCATGAATACTTCATAAATTATAGATATGTTGGAGACGTATCAGGGTGGTCAATCATCCACAGGCACTGGCCTACTGTTGCAAGGACATTCAACATCATTGAAGGCTCAATATTCGCCTTCCGCTTCAACAGTTTTCTATATGAGATTCATCTGTCTATCTACCATCTATGATGCTAATTTCCAAAGGTTTTAGATGTTGCATGTGAAACTTGGTGCTGTTGTGTAATGGGGTAGCTAGCTATATGCCTATATGGTGTGAGTGAGTGCTGAAGCTATATGATGTTCTACTCTGATGTATTTCAATTATGAAATCCTGGTTCCGTAATACGAAAATGAAATATATTGTGTGTTTATTATGAAATGTAAATTTGATTACTAAATGGATTAATAATAATATGCCAATTAGCCTGCTTATTGGGTTTTTCTTGTGCAAACGGTTATTGAGACAACACCGTGGGGGATGATCTCAGACAACCCACACAGTTTATAGGAAGTAAACGTGTTGGATCAATGAACAATCACACACGACTTCCTCTGGACAACTGTTTGAGTTAGGCCACCTTGCACAAACGTTTTCCACATAAAAAGTGTGTGTGATGGACAGCCTATGCCACACAGTTTCTTCTAGACACCGTGCGTGATGCATTCAATAACACAAACGATAAAATTATTACTATCGTCTGCAATGGCAACACTATCACAGACGATGTGATGCGGAAAATTGTGTGCTTTGTATATACGAATGGAAACGTTTTTCTGGGATTCACTGTGTGGGATGTATATACGAACGGAAACGTTTATCTTGGATTCATTGTGTGGGATGTACATACGAACGGAAACGATTGGGCCAGTATAATTGTCTGCGATGGCTCACCCGATCGCACACGAGCTCTTTTTGCCCCGCGTGTGTGACCAGAGGCCATATCGCGGATGGTTTTTGGGTCGTGTGGAAAGGACCCCCCTATCGCACACACAGGCAAGGCGACGGTTTAAAACTTCGTCGCTGAAAGGGGGTAAAAACCGTTTGTATAGCAGCTCGCTGTACTAGTGATTTGAAATCGGTGGAAGAACAATTTAAGGGCTCTGAGAAAGTGTATGCAGATGAGCTCTTGCATAAACTGCTTGCAAAATATGATGGAAATGGAAGCACTACTAGAAAAAACCCTGTTAGTGGCGCACCTATTTTGGCTATTAATGGCGCACTATAGGTGCGCCACTATTAACACGCCACTAGTAATAAATAGTAATGGCGCACCTCTGGTGCGCCATTACTATTCCAAATACTAGTGGCGCACCATGTGGTGCGCCACTACTATTGCTACAGGTGCGCCACTACTATTGCTACAGGTGCGCCACTACTAACCCTTAGGTGCTCCACTGGTATTCCGTCCAGGTGCGCCACTAATAGCCTTATAGGTGCGCCACTAGTAATAAAGGAAGGTGCGCCACTAATAAGGGCTAAAATGCGCCACTAGTAATGTATTTGGAAAACAAAAAAAAATACAAATTTACAGACCTATAAACATAATTTGTTCGAATCAACAAGTCACACAATAAAAAAAAAATATATATATATATTTCATCCATACATACAAATTCATACATTTAATAAACATAATTTGTTCGAATCAACAAGTCACACAATCAAAATACATACACCGCTACTAGTAGTCAATGGCATCAAGTAATGACATGTTACATCAGCATTCTCATGATTTACAAAGAGAGAGAGAAGCAGGTTCGAGGGGAGAAGAGAGCAACATCAGTTGTTTGAGGAAATCTGCAAAAGAAACAAATGACCAGATGATGATTAAATTAAATGAATGTTTAAAAACACTCCAGGTAGCTGGTACTGCACAAGATGATTGCATTTGCATAGATGATGGAAACTGAGAAATTGGCAAGCTACACTAAATGAACAAGCTACACTAAAATTAGTTGCTAGATGTACAATCTACACTAAATGAAAAAATTACTAATGAAGTAGATGTGCTACTGTATATAAAGAGCAAGATACTTGTGCGTGTATATTTCTAGACATTGGCAAGATACTTGAAACTACCAAGCAACCAGGACATGCCAAGCTAATTTTGCAAAACTGAAAAACTAGAGTACTTAAAACTATGGAAAATCATGCTCAACTTGAAACTTGAAGTTCAGAAGTTTTTAACTAGAGAAAACTGAGGAAACTAAAACAACTCAAATCCATTGAGATGTCTATCTGTGTGACTCGGTGGATTAATATGTTAAACTAAATGGGTTGTCGTGTGACAGATTTTGTGCACATAGTAGAAGGGGTCTGGTGATGAGAAGACTTGTGAAACCATTTAGAAGTGGGATCATTAATAGATCAAGAACTCACCAAGGAGTAGTTGTCGTCCCCTGGCGACCGATCGATATAAGCACTCCACTGGCGATCTTCCAACACTGGATACTTGTAGCATATTTCAGTGCATTTACCTATGCCTGGGGATTTTACAGTGTGAGTTAGCTTGCACATTGACAGGGTGTACAAATTAAAAGATGACAATATGCTATTTAATAGTCACCCAAGAACACAACAATCTGCTATCTTACAGTTACCCACAATAAAAATTTTGCATATGCAAGTAATGAAGATGACCTTACTGCAAGAAAAATCCGAGGAATTCCATTTTATGCATACAATTCCTTGAACGAAAATTATTCATGTTAGCCCATGCCCCTCTTTATTTTTGCAAACCATGTGCGTGCAGTGAGCTGAACTTATTAGCAGGCTGATTCATCCAAGAAAACAGCCGATTAATTTCCTCACCAAAACAGAGGAACATAAAGTACTACTTCGTATTACTTTGATTACTTTTAGTGGAAATTGATTCCGGTGACCAATTTGTACCGCAATCGCTCCTAAGCAGCTAAATTTCTACTGCAAAAGCGACAAAGCCGGTAGATCACATCATCATATGGCAAATTCCAAGCGATCACTTGCTTTTATTCAGCTAAAATTCTGGTGCACCTCTGAAGCTGCAAAGACAGTGGATCACACCAACATATGGCAATTTCATTTCCCTATTGGTAAAACCTAATGCTATAGTTACTGCCAGAGAGCCCCAGGCAGTAAAAATTGAGATTTGATCATGTGATTTCGACTGCGCTTTGTTGATCTGACACCACCAACTAATAAATTGCGGATTCAAATTACCTACTTAGTGTGCCTCAAGCTCAGCTAACCGTGACAAGTTAGAGAAGCTTAACCTTTTTTTATCTCATTCATAACAAGTCATGGTGCAAATTGTTGCTTCGGTCACTTCCAAGAAACTACGCACGAGTACGGTGACCAATTTGTACTTCAATTGTTCTAATTCAGTTGAAATCCTAGTGTACTGAAGCTGGAGGCACTGGATCACACCATCATATCGGCACCTGCACCGAATTACCAGCAGGTGCTCGGCGAATCTACACCACAACTGAACAAAGCTAGTACTGTAGGTTTTTTGCTTGAACCAAAAAAATCGAACAGCCCTGTATGCTGGGATGCTCTAGTTTTGTTCTCATTTCACAAAAGTATTGCAAGCAAACCTCCTAATATGAAGGGCATAGACAATGGTAAAGTATCATGATGTTTGGTCTACTTTGAAAGTGAAACAATTTACAAATCTTTTGTGCGTCTAAACATGTTGCCAGTTTACATTCTGAAGCCAAAATCATACTTCTCAAAATGGGTGTTGTTTGTCGCATTGACCAGATTCAAAGCTACCAGACATTACGAAGAGTTAAGAGTTCATTCTGATGTAAAGGAAAATGATTTATACATTATAACATCAAATTCAAAAAATTATCATATAAAATAAAATTAGTTGTGCTAGTTCGTAACCCTCTTTTCAGAATATCAGACTCATAATCCATGGTGATGGCAAAGTATTATAGTCACAACACAAATCCTTGCATGCCATCATAAGAACACAGACCACACAATGCTAATTTTTAAAAAAAAAACGATTATTAGGGGCAAAATCAAAGCGTTTTGCCATGGCTCAGTGCCTATGCGTCGCTTAAAAACGCTTTCTGGCACACTGTCCAAAAAACAGCAAAGTTTGCTACATTATTGACAAGTTTCCTACACACACACATTTCTGTTAGCTTGGCTTAAGCTTAAATTGACATGTTACAACTAAACGGTGTTATGTTAGCATCTCTTAATTAACTTGGTGAGTATGCTGCTCATATTATCTTTGGCAGTTTACGGTGACAGGCAAATATCTTGTTAATTTGGTTGGCGCAACAGGTTTGCTTGTGGATTTACCTATTTATTTATTTATATGATGGTAGTAAACCAGAGATTTGGTGGCTTAAGCTTACATTGACAGACAGGTTACAAGCATCTGATAATTAATTTGCTACGTACGTAGGTGTTTATTCAAGTAAGTAGGTAGTAAATAATGAATGAATTAATTATTCCTAGAGGTAGTAGGGCGGAGAGAAAGCAAAGCAAAGTAGATGGGGCTTGCCTTCGGAGGGGTGCTCGAATCCGCAGTCCTGGATGGCCCGGAGCAGCTCGGGCTTGAGGAGGAAGTCGCGGAATCCGGAGCTGTGGATGCCGACGTAGCCCTTCTTGGCGGCTGCGGCGTCGGCGGCGGGCTTGGCGGCGGAGGCGTCGAGCACCTTGTCGTCGTCCTCCTCGTAGTCGAGCAGCTCCTCCTCGTACAAGTCGTTCTCCTTGGCCTCTCCCATCCTGCAAGAAAACCAAAGCTAGCCCGTGTCAGTTCGATTCGATTCGATTCAACAAACAAACAAACCCTAGAAACCAACCAACCAACCAACCAGATCTCGCCCAACTCACATGGATGGATGGATCCGGTAGGGGGAGAGGGGCGAGCTGCAGGGGAGGGGACGGGAGGATAGATACCGGCTGCCGGAGGAGGAAGCCGTCGCATCTGCCGACGAGGACGGGAGCGTGGGGGCGCAGTCGCAGGCGAGGAGCTCGACGCCGGAGGCCACGGCGAAGCAGAGGACGCATCCATGGGCATGCTAGCGCCGCCATAGATACATGGATCTCGCGGGATCCTGAGGCCTCGTGCGCGCAGACAATGACGGCGACGTTGGTGAGGCGCCGGATCCAGTCGTGGGGAGCAGCAGAGGAGACGACGGAGAGGCGGCGATGGCGTCGAGGTCGGCGGTCAGCGCGCAGGACTGGATGGCGGCCGCTGTGGCGAGCGCGAGGAGGCGGAGCGAGTGGCGGCGGAGCGGCGTCTTGTCGGTGGGCCGCGCGTCGGAGACGACAGAGAGGCAGCGATGGCGTCGAGCTCGGCCGCCACCATGGCCTCCGTGTCGCGGTCGGAGAGCCGGAGGAGGCAGCGGTGGGAGAGGACTAGGGCGCGCGGCGGGGGAGAGGACCAGTGGGCGGGGGGAGATCTCGGGCGGGGGAGAGGACCAGGGCGGGGGAGATCTCGCGCGGTGGGAGAGGAACTAGGGAGCGGTGGAGGGGAAAAGAAAAGAAAAAGGCGGGCCGGTCGGTGCAGCACGTAGCAATGGTGCACCCAGGGGTGGTGCGCCATTGCTATGTGCCATAGCAATGGCGCACCAGGGGGTGGTGCGCCATTGCTATGTGCTGCCAAAAATGCCCACCTCCCCTGGCTTACCAATGGCGCACCTTTGCCAGGTGCGCCATTGCTACCTAAAATAGCAATGGCGCACCTGGCAAAGGTGCGCCATTGGTAAGCCTGGGGAAGGGGGTGGACCCGGGGAAAAAATAGCAATGGCGCATTGGACTAAAGGTGCGCCACTACTAAAAAAATAACAATGGCGCACCTGCTTCTGGTGCGCCACTGCTATATAGCAGTGGCGCACCACCACCATGGTGCGCCACTAATAGGGATATTGTCTATAGCCATTTTTCTAGTAGTGAAGTGTGAGGGAACACATATTAAGTATGAGCAATGCCGCGGCAAAGCTTAAAACCATGAAGTGTGACTTGAGCGAAGAGCTTCTTGTGCTCCTGGTTTTTAGGTCACTACCCTCATAGTTCAATCCATTCAAGATAAACTATAATTCTCTTGAAATCAAATGGAAACTACCTGAACTCATTGCACATTGTGTTCAGGAGGAAGAGAGAATTAAGAGTGAGCAGAAAGATCAAGCTTTCCATGTTAACTCTGCAAATAGGAAGCATGAGAACAATGCTCATAGCAATAATGTGCCCAACAAAAAGCAGTCTTTCAAAAAGAATCCTTCAAAGCCTAAGCAATGCAATGAGGCAAGTTGTTCACGCCCCGCTCCTTCAGCGGCTGCTCCAGTTAATCTTACAAATGCCGCTACAGAAAGACTTTGCAATTTTTGCAAACAGCCAAATCATGTCAAGGCGGATTGTCCAGGTTTTCTTAAGTGGCTGAATAAAAATGGTAAGGATGAGATCACTCATGTAGATGAATCTCTATATGTTGTTTTTTCTGAATCTACATGGTGGATTGACTCAGGTGCGACTGTTCATGTCGCGAATTCTTTGCAGGGATTCCATATAAGCCATACCCTAAGAAGGGGTACAAGAAGACTTAATGTCGCAAATAGGAAGGAGGCTGAAGTTGAAGCCGTAGGCTCCCTCATCTTGAAGCTGCACACTGGCTTCTTACTTCAGCTCAAGGACGTTCTTTATGTGCCTACATTGAGTAGGAATTTGATTTCAGTTTCATGTTTAGATGATTTTGGATTTCATTGTACCTTCAGGGAGAAACAATGTTTTTTAAAGTATTATAATAAGGATGTTGGCCTCGCCGTCCGACGAGGCAAACTTTATATGTTAAATCTTTCCGGTTATCCTATCTGTGTGAATCTCTACGAGATGAATATGAATGAACGCAATCATGAAAAAAATGGGAGAAGTATCAGTCCTTCTTCGAAATTGTGGCATCGTCACTTGGGCCACATTTCGAAGGGGAGAATGGAACGATTGATTTAAGTAGAAATACTTCCTCCGCTAGATTTCTCTGATGCAGGCAATTGCATTGACTGTATTAAGGGAAAATATGTGAAAACAATTAAGAAAGGAGCGGTAAGAGCAACAACAGTCCTTGAACTTATTCATACTGACATATGCAGACCTTTTAACGTAAAGTCTATGGATGGTTTTGATTCTTTCATTACCTTCATAGATGATTTCTCTCGCTATCACTACATTTACCCTATACGTGATCGATCCGAAGCTTTGGACAAATTTAAGATTTATAAAGCCGAGGTTGAAAATCAACTCAACCTAAAGATCAAAGTAGTACGATCTGATCGCGGGGGAGAATATTATGGCAGTCATGCTCCTTATGGGCAAATTCCAGGACCATTCGCGAAATATCTTACTGAAAATGGAATTATTGCCCAATATTCAATGCCTGGTGAACCTCAGCAAAATGGCGTAGCTGAGCGTCGCAACCGTACTCTTATGGATATGGTACGTAGCATGCTTAGTCATGCAAACTTACCAGTAAGCCTTTGGATGGAGGCATTGAAAACAGCTGCACACATCCTGAATCTTGCTCCAACTAAGTCAGCACCGAGCACACGTTATGAGATGTGGGCGGGAAAGAAACCGAGCTTGAATTACTTGCGTGTGTGGGGCTGCCCAACTGAAGCAAAAGTATTCAATCCACATATTAAGAAGTTGGACCCAAAGACACTCAGTTGTTTTTTCATTGGGTACCCTCATAGAGGAAAAGGATACCGCTTTTATTACCCAGGTCATACCACCAAGTTTGTGGAAACCAGGCAAGTGGTGTTTTTTGAGGATAATGAAGTCACTGAAGTTAGGGCGATTGATCTTGAGGAGAAGCAGGTGTATGTTCCATCCCCGACTATCCAAGAGAACTTTATGCCTATGAGTAATATGTACGAGACACCTACTGGTGATCCCGAACCTGACATGGATCCTCAATCCGACGAGGAGCCTCAGCATAATGAAGATCCTCAGCATGATGAGGACCCTTAGCCAAATGATGATCCTCAACCCAATATTGATCCTCAACCTTCTCGGGCAAGAAGAAATGCACATACTAATGAGCCTATGAGAAGATCACAACGGGAAAAGAAAAAGGCCATCTCCAGCGATTATGTTACTTTCATGTGTGAGGATGAAAATGACATAGGGAAGGTACAAGATCCGACCTCATATAAAGAAGCCACTAAAAGTGAAGACTCGTCCAAATGGTTGGTCGCCATGGAAGATGAATTGAAATCTATGAGCTCGAATGATGTTTGGGACTTAGTAGAAGTTCCTGATGGACCTAAAAGGGTAGGCTGCATGTGGGTCTACAAAACCGAATATGATTCCAAAGGGAACGTCGAAAGGTTCAAAGCGAGACTTGTAGCAAAAGGTTTTAAACAGAGAGAAGGGATCGATTATAAGGAGACCTTTTCGCCTGTGTCAACCAAAGATTCTTTCAGAATTGTCATGGCACTTGTAGCTCATTATGATTTGGAGCTACATCAAATGGATGTCAAGACGGCATTTTTGAATGGTGACTTAAAGGAAGAAGTTTACATGACTCAACCTGAAGGTTTTGTCGTGGAAGGAAAAGAACATATGGCATGTCGTTTAAAGAAATCCATATATGGCTTGAGGCAAGCCTCAAGGCAGTGGTATCTCAAGTTCGACAAGATTATTAGAACTTTTGGTTTTAAAGAAAATGAAGTGGACAACTGCATATATGTTAAATTTAAAGGCAGTAGGTTCACAATTTTAGTCCTATATGTGGATGATATTCTATTGGCTTGCAACGATAAAGATATGCTGCATGAGACCAAGAGATTTCTGTCATCAAATTTTGACATGAAGGATCTCGGTGAAGCCTCGTATGTCCTTGGCATTGAGATTCATCGAGATAGGTCCAAAGGAACATTAGGACTATCGCAGAAGGCATACTTTGAGAGAGTACTAAAGAAATACAATATGCATAAGTGCTCTTCCTCACCTGCCCCCATAGTCAAGGGTGATAAGTTTGGGACATTTCAATGTCCAAGGAACCAAAATGAAACTGATCAGATGAAGTCGGTTCCTTATGCTTCAGCAGTCGGAAGCATCATGTATGCTTAAGTATGTACACGCCCTGACTTAGCATTTGTAACCGGGATGCTTGGCAGATTTCAATCTAATCCAGGACTGGACCACTGGAAGGCCGCAAAGAAAGTCTTGCGTTATATGGAAGGTACTAAAAATTTCATGCTTACATCTAGAAAGTCCGATAACCTGGAAGTTATTGGTTACTCAGACTCTGATCTTGCCGGGTGTGTGGATAGTATGAAATCCACGGCAGGTTATATATTCACACTCGCTGGAGGAGCCATATCGTGGAAAAGCTCCAAGCAAACGATAGTTGCCTCATCTACGATGCAGGCAGAATTTATAGCATGTTTTGAGGCCACTGGGCAGGTTGTATGGCTAAAGAATTTCCTTCCTAGACTTAAAGTGGTTGACAGCATTTCCAAACCACTAACATTGTATTGCGATAATGAACCCGTAGTTTTCTATGCGAATAACAACAAGTCAAGTGCTGCTGCCAGGCACATTGACCTAAAGTATCATGTTGTTCAACATAGAATCCAGGATCAAACTATTAATGTTAAGCATATCAGTACGACACGTATGCTTGCGGATCCGCTTACTAAAGGCTTACCACCCAATATATTTCGTGAGCATGTAGCCGGCATGGGATTATTGGAAGCCTCTTGATTCTGGAATTATGGGACCGCTAATATAAACCACTCCCAATAAGTAAAATGTTTTCCACTTCGAAATAGGATGTGTGCTATGAGTATTGCGGTTTAATGGCATTTCATTTGCTATTGTAACACCTTACTCTGGTACATCATTCCTATGGAGAATGGGCAAAAGTTATTGAGCCTAACGATCAAGGGGGAGAATGTTGGTATTGATCTAAGGCCCAATGGGCTAAACAGAAAAACCAGAGGATAAGTTAACGTGAGGGAAGGGGTAACGGACCAACGTACGTTCCCCTTGACCCCAACTTACGCGCCCTGACCGGGGGCACCCTAACCAACTATGCTTTTGGTCCCCTGTCGCCGACGCACATATAAAAGATGGGGGAGAAGCCGGCACCTACGAGAGACTCATTCACGTACGGCTTACTCCTGCTCCCCACATCCCTAAAACCCTAACCTATCTGGGGGAGCGCTGCAGCGACGGGAAGATCATCACCAAGCTCTGCCCCCTGTGCCAGGGCAGTGCCGGTGGCGCCCGGAGGGACGCCGCTATCCGCCGCGACCGTCTACCCCGAGCCTGCATCACGCCTGCATCGAGCAGGCACGGGACTTCACATCGACTACACCAAAGGCTGCTTCCATTGGTGGTAAGATCCTAATCTATCTCTGATCATATGCAATTAGGTGATCTGATGACTAGGCTTGCGATCCAATCATGTCGATCCTAGTGGATTATACCTAACAGGAACATCCATTGTTAGAGCAACTCGACTAGTTTTTTTCTTCAGTTGAATGGACTTCAGTCTTCCCAAACACCATAGTGAAACCCATGTCTCGTCTCATTTCAGATCATGTGCCGTGTGTTCTCTCAGTTCAAACAGGCATTCCTAAGTGTAAATTATTTCGGTTTGAAAGTTTCTGGCCCATGCATCCTGGGTTTCTAGAGGTGGTTCAGAAATCTTGGTCTGCAACTATAAAAGCCTCTACAAGTGCCACTGCCTTGTCAGCTAAACTTAAGCGTCTCAGGTACGCTTTGAAAAACTGGAGCAAGTCCATCTCTAAGTTGAGTTTGCTCATTGAAAACTGTAATCGTGTGCTACTTCAGTTAGACAACTTAGAAGAACTAAGACATTTGTCGGTCCGTGAGAGAAACTTCAGAAATTTTTTAAAAGCACATATTCTAAATTTGCTCAAATTCCAGAATGAGTATTGGAAGAAGCATTGTACCTTCAAAAGGGCCAACCAAGGTGAGGAAAACACAAAGTATTTTCATGCAAGGGCAACAGAGCGATACAGAACAAATTCGATACCAACACTGCAATTAGATGATGGTCGTGTTGTTGACAGCCATGAGGAAAAAGCTGCGGCTTTTCATGCTTGTTTCAAGAACTGAATGGGAGTTCGCAGTGAACTAGTTTTCGATTTTGACTTAGCTGATCTGATTCAAAGAGTTCCAGGATTGCAAGATCTTTCAGCACCGTTTTCAAAAGCAGAGATTGACAGGGTGATCAAGATTATTCCAGTTGACCGAGCCCCTGGTCCAGATGGCTTCAAAGGGCAGTTTTTAAAGGTGTGTTGGCACATTATAGCCCCGGATTTCTACCAACTATGTGCTGATTTTTGGGATGGCAAGATCAATCTGCAATGTCTGAACAACTCTTTGATAACTCTCATCCCGAAATAATTGACACCCGAGCGTGTCAATGATTACCGCCCGATCTTGTTACTTAACTATGTGCTTAAAGTCCTAACTAAAATACTAGCAGAGAGGTTGCAGAAGTGGATTCTTAAGCTAGTACACAGAAATCAATATGGTTTTATAAAGGGGAGAAATATTCAGGATTGCCTGGGATGGTCGTTTGAGTATTTACATCAGTGTACGTCGGGAAATGAAATAATCATCCTCAATTTAGATTTCGAAAAGGCGTTTGATACCATGGCTCATGACTCGATTCTATCTATACTGAATCAATGACAGATGGATAAATTGGATTCATCTTATTATGAGTTCTGGATCATCCTCAGTTCTCCTAAACGGAGTGCCGGGACAGGAATTGAAGTGTAAATGCGGCGTCAGGCAAGGGGACCCATTGTCGCCTCTTCTCTTTGTTTTGGCGGCAGACATTCTTCAATCACTAGTCAACAGAGCTTGGGCTGATGGCCACCTCACATTACCAATTGAACAACCGGTTGCAGAAGACTTTCCAGTAATTCAGTACGCCGACGACACAATACTAGTGTTGCCTGCCCAGAACTCGCAATTATTGATCATTCATCAGATCCTTGAGTCGTATGCCAAAGCAACAGGACTGAAAATAAATTACCACAAATCCCAACTCATACCTATGAATGTTGCTGCCGATAGAGCGCAAGAACTGGCTGATGTGCTGGGATGTACGGTGGGTAGCATGCCCTTCACTTATCTAGGGCTTCCCATGGGGACAACCAGACCAACCATGCAGGAACTTATGCCCTTGGTAGATGGGGTGGAACGAAGGCTCTCCAGCACAGCTATTTGGCTCACATATGGCGACAGAGTCAACCTGATCAACTCTGCGTTGTCCTCTTTACTATCATTTGCAATGTGTGTTCTTAAAATCCCTGAAAAGCTTCTCAAATGCTTTGATCGTGCTCGAAGGCACTGCTTGTGGAGGAAGGTCAGAGATAGGGATGTGCACACAAACTCCCTTGCTTCATGGTACATGGTATGCAGGCCGAAAAACAGAGGTGGGCTAGGGATCATTGACTTAAAAGATTCAAAACCAGGCTCTATTGCTGAAATTTATTCATAAATTCATGCACAAACAGGACATACCCTGGGTTTTGCTGGTTTGGAATAAGTACTATTCTGAGGTCCCGCCCCAACCCATGCCGACTTGTGGATCCTTTTGGTGGCATGATGCCTTTTCATTCATTGACATAACAAGACATACCCTGGGTTTTGCTGGTTTGGAATAAGTACTATTCTGAGGTCCCGCCCCAAGCCATGCCGACTTGTGGATCCTTTTGGTGGCGTGATATGATGCCTTTTCATTCATTGACATATATTACCATACACTATGCTCCCTAATTTTAGAGGCCTCGCATTCAATTGAGGTCTTTAATTTCGAATTGACTCACCCGATTTTGACCTGGTTAACAATTTCTCAAGGAGCTCTCTCATTCAATGCTTTTAATTCAATATGCTACTTAATTTTTGAGGTTTCATTCAATTGAGGTATTCAATTTTAGATTTGGTTCACGATTTTGATCGGCTCAACGATTTTTCAATCAATCGGCAGCAACTGGCATATAAAAACATATCAATCCCGTGCAACCCTCTCATCACCTAGAAAAAAGAAGCACTAACATGTGACACGGTAACACCGATACAGTCCATGTAGCCACCGACACAGAAAATGTCCCCACATAAGTATGGTTTTTTTTTGAGAATCCCCACATAAGTATGGGTTGATTAATAGATAAAAGACATTATAAAAAACCGCGAAAGCCCCACCAAAATACCGCATTATAAAAATAAACACTCCATCACATCCCCTACTCGCCAAACCAAATACTTCCTCGGTTTCAAAACATAAGGTGTATTATTTTTTAAAAAAGTAAAAAAATCTTTAATATTGACCAAGTTTAGAGCCAAATATTGACATCCACAATACTAAATAAACAAAATATGAAAATTTATTTCAAGATGAATCTGATTATACCAATTTGATATTATGAATATTGATATATTTATCTACAAATTTGATCAAACTTAAAGAGGTTTGATTTTTCAAAAAACTAATACACCTTATATTTTAAAACAGAGTGGGTAAAGAATTTATGAAAATCCAACAATACCAACGGCGCAGCAAAGCGCGCCCAACCCTTCTAGTATAGAGGAATCACAACATGCCACCCAAACGTTGGTGATACGGTACTACTGTGGAAAGATGTTTGGCATCAGGAGGAGACCCTCCAGGAATCCATGCCCCACTTATTCTCAATCGCTCTCCATGAAGACATTTCTGTTACACAGTTTGTTGCAGATCCCGCACCACAATCCAATTTTTATCTTCCACTAACATTGCAAGCCAGAACAGAGTTGGACAATCTGAATGCTTGGCTGGTCGACCTTGTGTTGGATCTTATGATCCCTGATGAGTGGATAATGTGTTGGGGAGATGTTCAGTTCAGAACAAAAAAATACTATGATTTTTTGCTTCAAAGACATCAACACCCCTCTATATATCACCAGTATTTGAAAATCAAAGTGCATGATGAGACATAAGGTGTTTGCATGGCTGATGCTGGTGGACAGATTGAACACAAGAGACATGCTTTGTAGGAGGAATTTTGATATTGGGGAAAATCATTCTTGCATGCTATGCCCAACTGGAGCACTGGAAACATCTAGACACTTGTTCTTTGAATGCCAGTTCAGCCTTGATTGTTGGCAGATTGTTCATATGACATGGGACACTGACAGAGAGATGCAGAGAATGTTTGACACTGCCTCTAGAAACTGGCCACACAATAAGGTTCTTTTCAAAGAAATCTCTATCCTGGCAGCTTGGAATATTTGGAAGATCAAAAACAGGTGTCATTTCGATGGTGTCCCTGCCTCGCTCCAAGATTGGCTAAGGATGATAAAAGATGATTTTGAGATTCTGAAGCTAAGACTCAAAACTGAACTAGCTGACTATCTATCTGGTTTTAGTGCCAGCCTAGTGTTGTAATGGATTCTATACGTATCTTCTTCTTTGACACTTTTGACTAGTAATTTACTACTAGTGTACACTCACCCCCCCCCCCCCCCCCCCCCGCGCCCGGTTTGTAAATATTTCATGCTTTAATGAAAAATGGCAGTAGGAGCCTCTCCTGCTGCTTTCAAGGTTAAAAAAAGAAGAAGAAATAACCAAAATTGTAATTACGAAAAGAAAGTACTCAATATCAGTCGACGTATGATGAAATATGTTTCTCTAGTGGTTTTAGTATTGTAGATATCAATATTGCTTTCGATAAACTCGATCAATTTACTTTGTAACCTACAAAATACTTTATATGTCCTGCATTCTGTTTGAAAACAACGAATATTGCGGTGCGGCCAACCTTGTGGCAACTTTGGAAGGACACGTAATTGAATTGCAAATTTTTGCCCTTACCCAAAAATAAGAGTATTTCAATAAAACATATAAAAAGGTATATCCTGTCTCAGCGTCTCATGAATTTTGTAGTAGACGTAAATCTGCATTCATGTTATCATGTAACCAAAATTGTAATTACGAAAAGAAAGTACTCAATATCAGTCGACGTATCATGAAATATGTTTCTCTAGTGGTTTTAGTATTGTAGATATCAATATTGCTTTCGATAAACTCGATCAATTTACTTTGTAACCTACAAAATACTTTATATGTCCTGCATTCTGTTTGAAAACAACGAATATTGCAGTGCGGCCAACCTTGTGGCAACTTTGGAAGGACACGTAATTGAATTGCAAGTTTTTGCCCTTACCCAAAAATAAGAGTATTTCAATAAAACATATAAAAAGGTATATCATGTCTCAGCGTCTCATGAATTTTGTAGTAGACGTAAATCTGCATTCATGTTATCATGTAGCATGAGATGTATTTTGATGTTCATGAATCATGAAAACGGTTAACTCCTTCTGCGCCGTTCCCCGTACTTGGTAATACTAGTTGATAACAAAAAGATAGGGAGCGCGCGCAAAAAAAGAAGAAGATAAGAAAAACCGATACTGATACTCATATCCGCCTTTTTTGAAACTTTCAACGAGAGAGGGGAGGGAGGGGTGGGGGTGAGAATTGTTGGGAGCACTGGATAAAAATACATGGTGGGATGAAACTTTTTCAAATAAAATTGTTGATTCTTCAGTTGACTGGTAGCTAACTTGATATAGATCGTGTAGAAGTGCCAACGGCAGAATTCACTTGGAAATCGAAGGCCCCGATGCACTACCGTTTCTTTGCCTGGACGGCTTTTCAGAATAGGGTTTGGACCTCGGTGTCGGTTCTAAATCCGGCATATCTCGTAGTAGGGGTCCTAAGCTAGGCGTCTTGGAGCGATGGTAACGTGGACACATGATTTTACCCAGGTTCGGGCTCTCTTGAAGAGATAATACCCTACGTCCTGCTTTTGATTGTATTCATATGGGGTGTAGTACAGAGTACATGTATCTACCACGAGATTGTTCTAATGAATATAAGATTCGATCATCTATTGACTAGCCTGGCCTCGGTATATATATGCAACGGAGGCTTAGGGTTTAGGAGAGTCTTCGGCTTGGGCGCCAAGTCTTGTGGAGTCTTCCTTATTTATGTCATGGGCTGCCCGAAGTGGCCCATTAGTGAACCGCCATGGGAGTCCTCGGCCCGACCCACTGGTCGGGAGACGACGTGGTGTGTACCCCCTAGTCCAGGACACCGTCAGTAGCCCCCTGAACCGGTCTTCAAGTTGGGGACGCTCCTCGGTTCTTCCGAACTGTTCTTCGTCTTCGGTCGTCGGTCTTGAAAACTGGTTCAACAAATCTTCCCATCTCCGATCTTGAGGATCGCCGAGGTGTATCCGAAGAGTTCATACGTCGGGTATCCGAGGAGTCCTTTAAGTTCTCGGCCTTTATCAAATGCCTTGTTATTTTTACGCCACACCTCAGGCTTGAAGTGTTTCCAATGCGGCGGTGTACTCTTTGCATCCGAGCTCCAGCGTCGGACTGTATCCGAGGTGTCTTCTTGTAGCCGAGCTCCAACGTCGGTCTGCATTCGAGGTACATTTTAGCAGCCGAGCTCCGACGCCGGTCTGCATCCGAGGTACATTTTAGCAGCCGAGCTCCGACGCCGGACTGCATCCGAGGAGGCATAGAGTACCTCGTCTTTGAAAAAGTTTGAAGGAGTTTATCCGAGCTTAACGCCGAAAAAGTTCTCTATGGAGCCAGTCACTCGCAGCCGAGCTTTATGCCGAACTGCTTTCGAGGTGGTGCACCACCTCGGCCGTGAGCTGGTTTTTTGTGGATTGGTGCAATTTATTCTCTGCCGAGATGTATAGCCAGTAGCCCTCAAGGTGTGTGTCGGCCTAAAATCCGAGATGCACCTGAAGGATAACATAAAACCGCAGATCCCAGTAGCCCCTGAGACTCAGGTCGATTCGCGAAATCGGCCTGAGCATCAACTCCTAGCTCGGCAGCATACTTAGAAACATAAACGCGGTGTGCATAGTTCTCGAGACTCAGGTTGGGTGCGGCCGACCAACCTGAGGATCATAATCTCCTCGGAAACTGTTTCGCACTTTGTAAATTGTCTGCATTGAATCGTCGATGCAGTAGCACCCGAGACTTGGGTTGGGCAACATGGCCGACCCTAGGATCGTATCTCCTCGGGAACTAGTTCAACTACCATGTACGTTTTGACAATGCCGAGGTGCAGCTCGGCAGGAAAGATGCCGAACTACAGGTCGGAAAAAATTCCCCAAGCAAAACCATCACGCAGAACACCTCGATCAAGAGGATGCCCCGCCTCCTAAAAAAAAAACATAAAAATAGGTTAAAGGTGCCATAAGCTCGGAAAACCAAAAAACTTTAAGAAAAACTTTACGTCTGAACTAAATCAAGTTTTTTGGTGCTAATCCGAAAATTGGTCTTAAAATTAGTTTGTGCTTCCGTCGTGCTTTAACATGACACATCCGATCTCAAGACTTTAAGCGGGCCAGCCTTCGGCTTCAACCTCCTTATCCCGAAGGCGGAGTGCTTCTCAGGCCAGTGTAGCGAACTAAACTCGAGCGGCTTTAGAGAGAAACCAGGCTATTCGGCTATTGACCACACACTCGAGTCGAGAAAGGAGTGGTAGAAAAAGACTTTGCAATGACTTAGAAGAAAACACTTATTATAAAATGGCTCATACAAATTTAAGAGCCCCCAGTTAACATGGGTAAAGGGAGTGTTTTTAACAAACAGAGTTTTCAACAAAACTAAGTTTTCAACAAACTGAGTTTTTAACAAACAACGTTTATGTAACATAAACATAATGCTTGGTTGAACCAAGCAAAAATAAAAAATTTAAAAGAAAATCGAGCATGAAAGCGACTTAGCTGGTTAAAGTGTTCGGCGTTGATGACGTGGTCCGAGCTTGTGGCGGGTCGAGGTCCCAGCCCCCAAGCCGGTCCCGAGGTGGCCGAGCGAAGAGCTCGGCTAATGAAGTGGCAGCACAACACTGCCGATGTACCGAGACGATGCCCCTGATCCAGCCGAGGAGACAGAGTAGGTCGGCAGGGTGGCGCCGGAGTAGGTCGATGAAGCGATGGCGAAGCCCCCGGTCCAGCTAACGTGACGAAGCTGGTCGGCTGGTGACGCCGAAGTCCCCAGAGTAGATTGATGAAGAGATGGCGAAGCCCCCGGTCCAGTCGAGGTGACAGGGCTGGTCGATAAGGTGACGTTGCAGCCCCCATGCCAACCGAGGTGTCGAAGCAGGTCGGCGTGGTGGACATCGGCTTGAAGAAGCAACGGCGCGGCGATGCCGGCGCAGGTCGGAACTTGTGACACGGTCAATGCCGGCTTAAGAAGTGACCGTGTGGCGATGCTGGCGCGCCCGACCCGTGCAATCCGTGGGGCGACGATCTTGTCTTGACGATTATTTGTCCTCCACGATGGCGAATTCTTGGTGGCTTGCCGAGGTGAAGATCCGATGTGGTTGTCGTCGGCTCGATGGAGTGACGGCGCAGTCAATGCTGGCGCAGGTCGGCAGCCGTGGAGCAACATGGTCGGGCCGGTTTGATATCGGCGCGGCGGTGAAGATCACCTCGGAAAAGATTTCAAAATTTGTGGCACGTGTTTGAAAACAACACACAATACCCTAAAAAAATTCCTTCAAAAAGAATATCCAATATCCCGTTCATGAAAAAAGATGAACTTGGGTCGGATTTGTTTTCGCGCAGAAAATAGATCCGGAAATTGATGCATTCATCGGACGTTTCCCAGAGTTTGAACTGTCGAATCGAGCTGAAATTTTGAGGGGTGATTGACATAGGAATTCCGCAGCCGATGAACGGTGGGATCTTCCAAAGGATGTCCGAGCTAACTCTTGGACTCATCGCCCCAAACTCATCCAGATTCCTGTCCAGACTCGATAGGGCTCCGGTATATCGGAGATTGCCGGAGATTCCTCCATCGGAACGCGATGAAATTTTACAGGGTTGTTCTAGACTCAATTCCGCACAATTCCATCGAAGCAATCGTCAAAGCGACGCTCGAGGAGACGGGGACGGCGAACACGAATCCGTTGTCCAGAAAAAACTGCATGATCACGCGAGGGCAATGTTGACGTTGAGCCCCTGAGCACCATGGACGATTTTTCCATGATCCCGGATGAGATCGGAGTTGATGATGACGAACAAATCCGTCCGATCTTGATGATCCGAAGAGAAGCCTAGTCCTCGGTCCAGCCAAGGTGACCAGTCGGGCCGGCAACGAAGATGCCGATGTTGACGATGTAGCTCAGTTCCGACGTGTAGATCGCGGTGGAGCCGATCTGAATTCCCATCGCACCGCGGTGACTACCCAGCAGGCTCTCAATGAAAGCACCAATGTCGGTTCTAAATCTGGCATATCTCGTAGTAGGGGTCCTAAGCTAGGCGTCTTGGAGCGATGGTAACGTGGACACAGGATTTTACCCAGGTTCGGGCTCTCTTGAAGAGATAATATCCTACGTCCTGCTTTTGATTGTATTCATATGGGGTGTAGTACAGAGTACATGTATCTACCACGGGATTGTTCTA
Source organism: Elymus sibiricus (assembly GCA_039707655.1). Taxonomy (NCBI): domain Eukaryota; kingdom Viridiplantae; phylum Streptophyta; class Magnoliopsida; order Poales; family Poaceae; genus Elymus; species Elymus sibiricus. Next base: position 54,089,581 of record CM077664.1, on the reverse strand, counting down.
ATGAATATCAGATTCGATCATCTATTGACTAGCCTGGCCTCGGTTTATATATGCACCGGAGGCCTAGGGTTTAGGAGAGCCTGAACCTGGGTAAAATCCTGTGTCCATGTTACCATCGCTCCAAGACGCCTAGCTTAGGATCCCTACTACGAGATATGCCGGATTTGGAACCGACATTGGTGCTTTCATTGAGAGCACCAATGTCGGTTCTAAATCCGGCATATCTCGTAGTAGGGGTCCTAAGCTAGGCGTCTTGGAGCGATGGTAACGTGGACACAGGATTTTACCCAGGTTCGGGCTCTCTTGAAGAGATAATACCCTACATCCTGCTTTTGATTGTATTCATATGGGGTGTAGTACAGAGTACATTTATCTACCACGAGATTGTTCTAATGAATATCAGATTCGATCATCTATTGACTAGCCTGGCCTCGGTTTATATATGCACCGGAGGCCTAGGGTTTAGGAGAGTCTTCGGCTTGGGCGCCAAGTCTTGTGGAGTCTTCCTTGTATATGTCATGGCCTGTCCGAAGTGGCCCATTAGTGAACCGCCATGGGAGTCCTCGGCCCGACCCACTGGCACTAGTGGAGAAATGGCCTTTAGTCCCGGTTCACCAACCGGGACTAATAAATCGGGACTAAAGGCCCCCCCCCTTTAGTCCCGGTTGGCCACGACCCGGGACTAAATCCCTGCCACGTGGTCGGCAGCGCGCGCCGGGGGCTGGGGACCTTTAGTCCCGGTTGGTGACACCAACCGGGACTAAATCCCTGCCACGTGGCCGGTAGCGCGCGCCGGGGGCTGGGGACCTTTAGTCCCGGTTGGTGACAGGTTTAGGGGTTTAGGGGTTTAGGGTTTATTGTTTATTTTTCCTTTTCATTTTGTGTTTTCCATTTAATTCTTTTTCATTTCAAACATATTTTACGCTACTACGTACTGTACACGTTATGAATATATAATAGAATTTCTCGTAGAACCAATCATATATCATAGAATTTCTCGTACGACCATGCATACACACATATATATACAATTTGGTATATAAAATTTCTCCTACAATTTGCAGATCATTACATGCAGGCATTAGGTGAAATGGTATACTCCGTCGGGAGATATGACCTGCTCAAGCAAAAATCCCGCCATTTCCTCTTGAAGTGCTCGTATGCGGTCCTTTGGTAGGAGCCTATCCCGCATCTCCAACATCTTTAAAGAAGGAGATCAATATGAATATATTAGTTGTGTGTATATATATTACACCATGATAAAAAAATGTGAATAGTGTTTACGTACCCAAAGATATCTTTCATCTTTGTTCTTTTCGGTAATAGGGCGAATGTTCTCGAAAACGTAGTATGCACATACATTTGTCCCCTTTTCCTGCCTCATACAATACTTTACGAGAATAGAATTCAATCAGATAATAATCAAGCATGATAATGGTATTGAAACTAGAATTAAAGAGATGCACGGACGTAGCTAGTACTACTTAATTACCTTGGACCGTCGCCATTTCAGCTGTGGTTTCCATTGACCGACAACCTCTTTGATGAACTTTTTCCAAACCCTGCCCGGCAAAGAAAATGAATAAATGAGTTATTAATTACTTGATATCAGGAAATGAACTAAAGAGGCCGACATAGTGCGATAATGATTGAAATTACCTGTCGAGCATCAACTTCAGGCTTCTGTATTCTTCAGGGTCTTTACCTAGTGAGTCCAGTACTTCAACAGTTCCCTCGTCAACTCTAATGATTAGCAGGATCCAGTGGAATCTGCGCACACGTTTGTATAAGCGGGCATGCATAACTCATCAACTACACTTAACATCGAGTAAGCAAAAATAAAATTTGTAGTACAAGACAGTAACACTCACTTGAAGTTGTAAGGAAAAAGTATTTCTGGTCTGGTATTTAGGTCCTTCAAAAACATTAGCAAGCTATTCTCTGTGTCTTGTGGGTGATTATTTAACACATTTTCATGAACGGTATTTGGGTCAATGAACCCAATGCCATAGACTCCATCTCTGTTCATTTCAAAAATCTTCATTTTGCATATATAATACCACACAAAAGAATATAGTGAGGATAATTACAGGCAATGAATGAGCTGAGCTAGAGACTTAAATTACAGAAAGAAATCACTTACAGACAATAGCAACTGACGAGAGATTTGTCGAGTGCGTCTTGATTGAATAACTGAAAAATTTCTGGAAATTCAATCCGCACATCATTTCCATGGAAGTAATGCTCTGGCTTGACTTTCACCGTGAGGCTCTCTCGCCCGGCCTTTACTTCTCTCAGGTACCATTGATGCAATTTGCGCATTTGCGTTGGTAGAAGCTCCTCCTCGTCAGGCCTGACCAGAGGGTTCCCGGGGACATATTTCCATGCTAGCTCCTTCGGATCCATCGTGGGGAGTTCCTCGATGCCTAGGAGTTGTTCAACAGTGATACCCATCTCTCTAGCCGCCATCTCTGTATCAGCGTCGATTACCGCCTTATCGGTACTCACCTTGAGCGGGGGGATCGATTGCACTGCTTGTTCTCCGAGCTGGGGAACAGTTTTCCCGCTTTTATTACTACCTGTAAGGCTCGACTGCTGATTTTTTTGTTGATGATATGACTTGCTAATAGAGCGTTCATAGTCTGATCGCCTTTTCTCCACAGCCGGTTTAGCAAGATTCAGAAAGTGTTGTATGACTTTCTCAGGTATTTTCTCCTTCGGCGGCGGGGGCGGTTTTGGTGCAAAATGGGCCTGCACTTCGGAAGCCACTTGGGCTTTGGTTTCGTCCTCAGTCATCTCGTAAGCCAACTTCTTTTTGGCAGGAGGCTTGGGTTTCTGATTTGGTGCTCTCTTCCACTTTGGAGTCGGCCCACGCGGCGGAGATCGATATCGCGTACTCGCGTTGGGCTCCGTCTCGAGGTGGGGTGGATTCGGCTGACGCGGCGGAGATCGATATGGTGGTGGACTCGCGCTACGCTCCGTCTCGAGGTGGGTTGGAGTCGGCTGACACGGGGGACTTGGAGGAGGAGTCGGTGCCCTTGGCGTCGAGTTTGGAAAGACGATGCAATCCTTTCTCCATACAATGATACCACGTATGGCTTCTCCCAGTGTCTGCTCCCCTTGACCTCCAGGAAAGTCAAGCTGTAGTGAGTCATATGCCGACAGAACTTCATCCACCCCGACACGAGCATAGCCAGGTGGAATCGGATTGGCGTGGAAGGTTGCTTCAGGGGGATTTGGTAAAGCATAGCCGTCCGCCACCTTCATGGATATGTTCTTCACTTTCATGTGTAGCTCACAACTTGTCGTCTCTTCGATATCATCCACGGGGTAGCGAGCCAGCAGTGCATCATCGGTCGGGACCCCCGTGGAACCCACGCTGCTTTTCGGCATAGATGGGACGGTGCTATCCAATGCTGGATCTGCTTGCTGCTGCCGCTGAGATGCCCTTTCCAGGCTAAGTGTGTCGATCTGCTCCTGCTGCCGCATGAAAGCGCATTCCAACTCCGTGTGCTTTGATTCTACCTGTTGAAGCCGGTCTGCATCCTGCTTCTTCTTGTGTTCCTCCTGCTTCTTCTTTCTCGCACGGCTTCTGTAACTGACGTTCCAGTCCGCAAACCCCTCAACCCACAGAACAACGCCTTTGCCTCGTGTTCGTCCCGGGTGTTTAGGATTCCCGAGGGCGCGTGTAAGCTCGTCGTTCTCTCTCTCGGGCTAGAACACCCCCGTTCGAGCCGCTTCTATTGCATCAAGTAAAGCATCCGAGGCTTCTTTAAGACTTGCCTGCTCAATAATCTCCCCTGTCTTTGGGTCCAACTTTCCCCCATGCGCATAAAACCAAGTCCTGCACCTGTCGGGCCAACCCAATGTTTTTGGAGTGACCCCTGCAGCAATCATCTTTTCCTCAGATTCATCCCACTTAGGCCGACCAGTCTTGTAGCCACCTGGCCCCAGAACATGGTGAAACTGTTTCTTCTCAGCATTGATCTTGTTTATCCTCGACCGTTCCTTAGCTGCTTCCGATTCCTTGAACTCCACAAATAAGTCCCAGTGATCTTTTGCCTTCTCCAGTGCTCCAGTGAATTCTGGAGTCTGCTTTCCTGCTTCGACGTAGCAGGCCCATAATCTTTTCTTGTGGTTGCGGAATTGTGTGGCCATCTTCTGAAGAGCACTCTTCTTGACTTTCTCCCGTTCTGCATCTGTTAAATGCTCTGGTAGGGTGAAATGTGACATGAGCGTTTCCCAAAGCAGATCTTTTGCTCTTTCGTCGACAAAACTAACTTCTCGATCTCCCTTTGGCTTATTCCATTCTTGAACGGAGATCAGGATTTGGTCCCTGACAATAACTCCGCACTGACGAGTAAATTTGTCCGCATTCTTTTTAGGAGCAAGCGGTTCGCCATTTGGTTTGATCTCATCGATGTTGTAGTTTATGCCAGGCGGCAACTTTTTGGCCGGGCCTCGTACTGCCCTGCTTGTAGAAGATTTGCTCGATCCGGAGGGCTAAAAGAAGAAAGATTCGTTAATATATACATATATATATATATATATATATATATATACAAATCAATTAATACATGTAATGATCACCAGAGGCCTTATATATACCTCGTCGGTCTTTGTTAATTGAAGATCATTTCCTTCGCCATCATTGTTTGTGTGCCCTTCGTCTGTTGGTTCTTCCTCAAATATTCCCTCACCGGCGTCGTTCAGATATTGTGAGCCGTCATCTTCAGGTTCACCCTCTGGGTTTCGGATCATGTCGAACATGATATGCTCTTGATCATGGTCGTCTCTGCCGCTAGCGTCCATAGCTTAACTAATCCAGAAGAAAGATAAAACAATTTAGTATTCAAATTAGAATGCATCTCGAATAATATCGCTAATACATCTCGAATAATCCAGTTAATGCATCATCGAATATTATCGAATATAATCTCGAATACATCTCGAATATTATCACGAATACATCTCGAATATTATCACTAATACATCTCGAATATTATCTCGAATACATCTCGAATATTATCACTAATGCATCATCGAATATTATCGAATATAATCTCGAATACATCTCGAGTATTATCACTAATACATCTCGAATATTATCATATAACATCACTAGCTAATACAGATCGAATACTATCGAATAATCCAGTTGACTCGCGGTTCCTGACGCGCGGGCGGTGGACACCCAAAGAGAAGGAACCATCACAGGATCATAGCTCGGGTGAGATCCCTGAAGAACCTGCCAGGTATTGGAGAACCTGACGTTCAACGCAACCATGTAGCGACGGACGTGCTCGTCCTCCTCCCTGACACGGCGACGTACCACCTCCTCGGGGGCCAGCTGCCTCCGCACCGATAGTGGCCCATGCGACCGCCACCAAAGAAGCTCCGGGTCGACGATGGGAGCCCGGTTCCTCACCAAGCTGCGCGCCCCGGAAGGTAGCACCTCCCAGTGCCAGCCCGGCGGAGCCCAGTCCCGGACATGGCGCCTCTCAAGCAGGTTGTCGCCACCGGGCCGGGCATCGTCGTCGCCAAAAATGTTTCTATGCAAATTTAACATTTTTTAAATGCTTGATTATGATTTTTGTAATTCTTGTTCACTTGATTTTGCAAATACATGACAAACTTTTGCAAATACAACATTAAGATATTAACATTTTCCAAATAAGATATTAACATGTTTTTGATCAATATTTTTAAGATACAACATTAAAATATTTTTAATACATGGTCAACTTTTTTCTATGCAAATTCCACTGTTCATCTACATACATACATACATACATTGTATACATACATACATATACTAAGCATCTACAACATCTAGTGAAAAAAAAACAATCTATGAAAAAAAAGATGAACAAAATTAAGGAGGGAGAGGCTCACCATCCGGGATCGTCGGGGCGGAGGGAGGCGGGGAGGACGCCGGAGACGGAGGAGCGGCGCCGGCGCGGGCTCGGGCCGCGGCGGCTTTGTGGAGGAGCGGTCGTCGATCGCGAGGCGGGCGCGCGCGGAGGAGCGGCGGCGGCGGGCAGCGTGGCGGCGCCGGCGCGGGCTCGGGCGGTGCTTGGGAGCAGAGCGGCCGGACGGCGACGTCGAGGTGCGGCAGCCTGGCGGCGTCGTGGTCTTCGGCGCCGTCGAGGGAAACTAGATGGCTTTTGGAAAATTTCGTAAGTGCCGCTTATATACAGAGACCTTTAGTCCCGGTTGGTGGCTCCAACTGGGACTAAAGGCCCCCCTTTAGTCCCGGTTCGAGCCACCAACCGGGACTAAAGGTGAATTTCACCAGGCCAAGCGGCGGGAAGCCCAGGCCTTTAGTCCCGGTTGGTGGCTCGAACCGGGACTAAAGGGGGGCCTTTAGTCCCGGTTGGTGGCTCCAACCGGGACTAAAGGGTTGGTCCTGGCGTGGTGGAAGTTTAATCCCACCTCGCCAAGCGAGAGGCACTCGCACCTGTTTATAAGCCCCGCTGCGATAGCCGTCTCGAGCTCCTCTCTAAAGCAGGAAGTACATGCCTAACGTTCGCCCTGCCCTGTGGGCCCTGCTTGCCCTGCGGGCCTGCATCCTGGCCCATATATATTTGGGTTTCTAGTCGTATGCAGGCCGTGGTGGCCTAGTAGGCGGGCATTTTTTTGTTTTTTGCATATGTTATGTCAACTTTTTAGTCCCGGTTGGTGGATCCAACCGGGACTAAAGGTCTTTTCCAGTTTTTTTTGTTTTTCGCTTTATTTTTTTTCTTTTGTTTCTACTTACAGCCAAATATTTAGAGTTTTTGAGTGAATCTTTTTGGTTTAGGTCACAAAAATTATAAACTTTCTGTTAGTGCCAGTAGTTTTCAAATTTGAATAGTTTAAATTTGAATTCTTTGAAATTTGTGTGAATCACTAGTTTGTGAATAACTTTACTTTAAAAATAGATTTTTGAGTGATTCTTTTTCCTGCTGTTTAATATTAGTGTGTTTTATCAGTATGTTCAATTTGGTAATTTTTAGGTTATTTAAATAGGTGTTTTAATCAAAAACAGATTATGTTTAGCTCTTTTAGTTTTATAGCTCAAAAAAATCATTAAATGCATGAAAAATAGCGAATGAAGTCAGAAAGGGTTGAAAATTTATGATGTGGCTTTTAATGGTGCATGTTGAGTTCACAAAAAGTCTGGAGTTAAAATAAGTTTAAAAAAAATGAAATGCCTTTGTAACAGATGAGTTTTCGTCCGAAACCCTGATACTTCGAAAGAGATTGTCCAGTTTGTACACGAAGTGCATCCAGTTTTTGCCGTAACCCTCTCAACTTATTAGCACATGCTATGTGGGTGAAATTATGATACCATGCCAAGTTTCAACCTTTTCAGAGTTCATTTGTAGTGCTTTTCAATTTCAGGGTCATTTAGCTCAAAAAAATCAATAAATGCATGAAAAATAGCAAATGAAGTCAGAAAGGGTTGAAAATTGATGACGTGGCTTTGAATGGTGCATATTGAATGCACAAAAAGTCTGGAGTTAAAATAAGTTTAAAAAAATACCTTTGTAACAGATGAGTTTTCGTCCGAAACCCTGATACTTCGAAAGAGATTGTCCAGTTTGTACACGAAGTGCATCCAGTTTTTGCCGTAACCCTCTCAACTTTTTAGCACATGCTATGTGGGTGAAATGATGATACCATGCCAAGTTTCAACCTTTTCAGAGTTCATTTGTAGTGCTTTTCAATTTCAGGGTCATTTAGCTCAAAAAAATCAATAAATGCATGAAAAATAGCGTTCCTTAGCGTTCCTTCCTTTACCCCGCCTCCAGTCAGATTGACCCATTTGCACCGAAACAAAGGGACCTTCAAATCACGTCCATAGTCAAGTTCCCATATCTCCTCTATGTAACCATAATATGTGTCCTTTGGCCTATTGGTGTTTGCTGCATCAAAGCGGACACCACTGTTTTGGTTGGTGCTCTTTTTATCTTGGGCGATCGTGTAAAATGTATTCCCATTTATCTCGTACCCTTTGAAAGTCGATATAGTCGAAGATGGTGACTTGGCCAGCAAGTACAGCTCATCTCCAACAGTGTCGTCATGCATGAGACGTGTTTGCAACCAACCGCCGAATGACGCCATGTGTGTACGTTTGATCCAGGGCTCAGACTGCTCCGGGTTCTTGGAGTGTACACTATCCAGGTGTTCCTCGATATACAGAGCCACCAAGCTGGAATTTTGTAGAACTGTGTAGTGTGCTTGCGCCCAAGAATGCCCGTCCATACATATTACTGAATCCTTTCCTAGCATGCCTTTTCCACCCAGTCTGCCCTCATGCCGCGATTCGGGAACACCAATCGGCTTAAGGTCAGGAATAAAGTCAACACAAAACTCAATGACCTCCTCTGTTTCATGGCCCTTGGAGATGCTTCCTTCTGGCCTAGCACGGTTATGAACATATTTCTTTAAGACTCCCATGAACCTCTCAAAGGGGAACATATTGTGTAGAAATACAGGACCCATAATGGCAATCTCGTCGACTAGGTGAACTAGGACGTGCGCCATGATATTGAAGAAGGATGGTGGGAACACCAACTCGAAACTGACAAGACATTGCACCAAATCATTCTATAACCTTGGTAGGATTTCTGGATCGATTACCTTCTGAGAGATTGCATTGAGGAATGCACATAGCTTCACAATGGCTAATCGAACGTTGTCCGGTAGAAGCCCCCTCAATGCAACCGGAAGCAATTGCGTCATAATCACGTGGCAGTCATGAGACTTTAGGTTCTGGAACTTTTTCTCTGCCATATTTATTATTCCCTTTATATTCGACGAGAAGCCAGACGGGACCTTCATACTGAGCAGGCATTCAAAGAAGATTTCCTTCTCTTCTTTGGTAAGAGCGTAGCTGGCAGGACCTTGATACTGCTTTGGATGCATGCCGTCTTTTCCGTGCATACGTTGCTGGTCCTCCCGTGCCTCCGGTGTATCTTTTGTCTTCCCATACACGCCCAAGAAGCCTAGCAGGTTCACGCAAAGATTCTTCGTCACGTGCATCACGTCGATTGCAGAGCGGACCTCTAGGTCTTTCCAACAGGGTAGGTCCCAAAATATAGATTTCTTCTTCCACATGGGTGCGTGTCCGTCAGCGTCATTCGGAACAGATTGTCCGCCAGGACCCTTTCCAAAGATTACTTTTAAATGCTTGACCATATCAAGTATAACATCACCAGTACGGTGGCGAGGCTTCTTCCGGTGATCTGCCTCACCTTTGAAATGCTTGCCTTTCTTTCTTAAGAGATGCTTGATCGGAAGAAATCGACGATGTCCCAGGTACACATTCTTTTTACATTTATCCAAATATATACTTTCGGTCTCATCTAAACAGTGCGTGCATGCGTGGTATCCCTTGTTTGTCTGTCCTGAAAGGTTGCTAAGAGCAGGCCAATCATTGATGGTTACAAACAGCAACGCTCGTAGGTCAAATTCCTGCTGTTTGTGCTCATCCCACACACGTACACCTTTTATGTCCCACAGCTGTAAAAGTTCTTCAACTAATGGCCTTAGGTACACATCAATGTCGTTGCCGGGTTGCTTGGGGCCTTGGATGAGCACTGGCATCATAATGAACTTCCGCTTCATGCACAACCAAGGAGGAAGGTTATAGATACATAGAGTCACAGGCCAAGTGCTATGATTGCTGCTCTGCTCCCCAAAAAGATTAATGCCATCTGCACTTAAACCAAACCATACGTTCCTTGCGTCATCTGCAAAGTCCCGCCATTTTCTCTCGATTTTTCTCCACTGCGACCCGTCAGCGGGTACTCTCAACTTCCCGTCTTTCTTACGGTCTTCTTTGTGCCATCGCATCAACTTGGCATGCTCTTTGTTTTGGAACAAACGTTTCAACCGTGGTATTATAGGAGCATACCACATCACCTTGGCAGGAATCCTCTTCCTGGGGCGCTCGCCCTCAACATCATCACCAGGGTCATCACGGCTGATCTTATAGCGCAATGCACCGCATACCGGGCATGCATTCAGATTCTCGTACTCCTCACCGCGGTAGAGGATGCAGTCATTAGGGCATGCATGTATCTTCTGCACCTCTAATCCTAGAGGGCAGACAGCCTTCTTTGCTTCGTACGTACTGTCGGGCAATTCGTTTTCCTTTGGAAGCATCTTCTTTAACATTTTCAGTAACTTTTCAAATCCCTTGTCAGCTACACCATTCTCTGCCTTCCATTGCAGCAATTCCAATGTGGTACCCAGCTTTTTATTGTCATCTTCGCAATTTGGGTACAACAATTTTTTGTGATCCTCTAACATGCGCTGCAACTTCAACTTCTCCTTTTCACTTTCGCAGTTTCTCTTTGCATCAGCAATGGCCCGACCAAGATCATCAGCGGGCTCATCTGATGCCTCTTCTTCAGCTTCTTCTTCTTCATTCTATTCCCCCATTGTAGTACCATCGTATTCAGGGAACCCAGCATAGTTGTCATCATCCTCTTCTTCTTCATTCTCTTCCATTAGAACCCCTCTTTCTCCGTGCTTGGTCCAACAGTTATATCCGGACATGAAACCGGACGTAAACAGGTGGACGTGAATGACTTTTGAGCTAGAGTAATTCCTATCATTCTTACAGACACCACATGGACAACACATAAAACCATTCCGCTTGTTTGCCTTAGCCGCACGCAGAAAACTATGCACGCCATTAATGAACTGGGGAGAGCATCGGTCATCGTACATCCATTGCCGACTCATCTTCATTACACAACACCGAAAAGACCAAATTAATACAAGTTCATACATAAAGTTCATACACACTTATTCTCATAAAACAACATAAAACTATCTAGCTAAAGCATTTAAATGCAACAACAAATGCGATCAAAATCGCAACTAAGGTAATAATTGGTCCAACAGCATAATGATACCAAGCCTCTTTATTAACGGCATAGTTTCTAATCTTTCTAATCTTCAAGCGCATTGCATCCATCTTGATCTTGTGATCATCGACGACATCGGCAACATACAACTCCAATTTCATCTTCTGTTCTTCAATTCTTTTCAATTTTTCTTTCAAATACTCGTTTTCTTTTTCAACTAAATTTAACTTCTCGACAAGAGGGTCGGTTGCAATTTCCGGTTCACATACCTCCTAGATAAAAATATCTATGTCAACTTGATGGGCATAATTGTCATAAACGCGAAATGCAACAAATAGTTATAAAAGAGAATATATATACCACATCCGAATCATAAACCGGACGAGGGCCGACGGGGACGGATATCAAAGTCATGGCACTATGTATAACAAACAATCATACATGTAAGAAAATTATACAATTAACTATCTAAATCATACAAATAAGATTTTTTTTTATAAAAAGGATGAGAACAAGAGGCTCACCAAGGTGGTGCCGGCGACGGGACGGTGCGGGCGATCGACGGTGGTTAGGACGGGGACGGGAAGGCACCAAGTAAACCACACCTATACATATGCAAACTAAGAAGTTAATTTGAGCTCAAATTGCATATAAATCAAATAAACTCCCACATAATTACTCCCAAACTAGAACCCACAAATCACTATACTTATAGAGCATTGCACGAGCTAATCTAGCAATGAGAGATGAAAGGACAAAGTTGCTAACCTTTGTGAACACTTGGATAGATGGGGTACCTTCAAATCTTGACAAATCTTTGGCAAAAATGGAGGATGAGCTCGAGAGCAAGGGGAAGAACAGAGGAGAGAAAGGGGAAAACAGAGAGAATGGGCTCGGGCTGGACGAAGGGTTTATATAGGGACGTCTTTAGTCCCGGTTTGTATCACAAACCGGGACTATAGGGTCCACCTGTAGTCCCGGTACTATAGGGTCCACCTGTAGTCCCGGTTTGTGATACAAACCGGGACTAAAGGGGCTCGTGGGGCCCCAGCCTGACAACAGCCTGCCACCACCCCTTTAGTCCCGGTTTGTATCACAAACCGGGACCCTATAGTCCCGGTTTGTGATACAAACCGGGACTAAAGGGGCTCGTGAGGGCCCCAGCCTGACACCAGCCTGCCACGACCCCTTTAGTCCCGGTTTGTATCACAAACCGGGACTATAGGTAGAAAATGAATCGGGACTAATAATGCCCGTGCCCCCGACCGCTCCTAGCCGTTGGAACCGGGACTAATGGTCACATTAGTCCCGGGCCGTAATCAAACCGGGACTAAAGGGGCGGACGAAAGGTCTGTTTTCTACTAGTGTGGTCGGGAGACGACGTGGTGTGTACCCCCTAGTCCAGGACACCGTCACTCGGATAGGCTCGCACGACGTGGCCTGCCCACTTTGTGACCAAGAAGAGGAAAGCATCAACCACATCCTCATGGATTTTGTTTTTGCAAGGGAGGTGTGGACCCGCTTGTGTCATGCAATGAACAAACCTGAGTGGACTCAGACAAGAGGCACGGAGTTAGTGGATTGGTGCACAAGCAAGGATGGCTACACGCTGGGTAAGAAGGATGTGCGGGCTATCTTCCTACTAGTGACGTGGGAACTATGGAAACATCGAAATGCGATAGTATTTGATGGAGCAACACCTTCAATACGCATGTAATAAATAGGATCGAAGTAGAGGGTAGAACGTGGAATAAAGCGGGCATCCTGAAGGGCGAGGTCGAAGCCCTTCTTGGAGCTTTGGCAACGTGGGCAGACGCGAGGAATTAGGGTTTACATACTGCGTGGAGTTGGGGTTATGTAACTTGTAATAACCAACATGGAGGGCCTTTTTACCCCCATCATCTTCTTTAATATATAACACGCACACTCGTGCGTATTCAAGAAAAAAATAGATCATGTAGAAAAAACTTTGTAACACGCACACTCGCGTATTCAAGAAAAAAATAAATCATGTACAAGCAGACAGTACCACAAATAATTGATCAGCAATCAAAGTAGCATGCAAATTTCATATAAGCAAGTAGCGAACGACCATCTCCATGAGGTAAATCATCTTCTATAACATTTCGGGCATGCATGACTCTGTCAACTGCCCCGAACTGGAAGTACTCCGTAAGCAAATACTTAAGCGCGCAAAACACTATTATTCCCTAGTAGCTAACACTGCAAGCTAGCTACATCACATGTAACATGCATGGTGCCGATAATTGCATCACGCCCGAGAAGCTGCAGCTGGCAGCTGTGGTGGCGGCGGTGAGTCGGACGTAATCGGGTTTGGTCCTGTGGGAACCTTCCTGAGCACTGAGAAGTCCCTCGGAGGTGGTGGCAGTGAGTCGGATGTCGCTGGGTTTGGTCCGTTAGGAACCTTCCTGAGCACTGAGAAGTCCCTCGGAGGTGGTGGCGGTGAGTCGGACGTCGCCGGGTTTGGTCCAGTAGGAACCTTCTTGAGCACCGAGAAGTCCCTCGGCGGTGGTGGCGGTGAGTCGGACGTGATGGGGTCCGGCCCACGGGGGACCTTCCGGAGAACCGAGAAGTGCACGCTCCTCGCCGGTGGCGGTGGAGCATAAGATACTATGGGATCCGGTCCGAAAGGCACCTTCCTGAGCACCGAGAAGTCCCTCGGAGGTGGTGGCGGTGAGTCTGACGTCGCCGGGTTTGGTCCGGTAGGAACCTTCCTGAGCACCGAGAAGTCCCTCGGCGGTGGTGGCGGTGAGTCGGACGTGATGGGATCCGGCCCACGGGGGACCTTCCGGAGAACCGAGAAGTGCACGCTCGTCGCTGGTGGCGGTGGAGCATAAGATACTATGGGATCCGGTCCGAAAGGCACCTTCCTGAGCACCGAGAAGTCCCTCGGAGGTGGTGGCGGTGAGTCGGACGTCGCCGGGTTTGGTCCGGTAGGAACCTTCCTGAGCACCGAGAAGTCCCTCGGCGGTGGTGGCGGTGAGTCGGACGTGATGGGGTCCGGCCCACGGGTGACCTTCCGGAGAACCGAGAAGTGCGCGCTCGTCGCCGGTGGCAGTGGAGCATAAGATACTATGGGATCCGGTCCGAAAGGCACCTTCCTGAGCACCGAGAAGTCCCTCGGAGGTGGTGGCGGTGAGTCGGACGTTGCCAGGTTTGGTCCGGTAGGAACCTTCCTGAGCACCGAGAAGTCCCTCGGCGGTGGTGGCGGTGAGTCGGACGTGATGGGGTCCGGCCCACAGGGGACCTTCCGGAGAACCGAGAAGTGCACGCTTGTCGCCGGTGGCGGTGGAGCATAAGATACTATGGGATCCGGTCCGAAAGGCACCTTCCGAAGCACCGAGAAGTGTGCGTTGGTGGCCGGCGGCGGTGGTGCACCAGACGTTATAGGGTCCGGCCCACGAGGCACCTTCCTCAGCATGGAGAAGTGCGCGCTCGTAGCCGGCGGCGGTGGAGCGTAGGACACTATGGGATCCGGTCCAAAGGGCACCTTCCTCAGCACCGAGAACTGTGCGCTTGTGGCCGGCGGCGGGGGCGCGTCAGACGTTATGGGGTCTGGCCCACGAGGCACCTTCCTCAGCACCGAGAAATGTGCGCTCTTGGCTGGCGGCGGCGGCGGCGGGTCGGACGTTATGGGGTCTGGTCCACGAGGCACCTTCCTCAGCACCGAGTAATCCGCGGTGGGAGTCAAGCGCCGTGCCGACGCCGTGAAAGACAGCATCAGCGGCAGGAGGAGCAGTACCGCCGGTGCAATGCTCTTGTGGACGGCGGCCATTTTGCTGCTAGCTTGGCTAGTTTGCTACTGCAACTTGCTTACTCCCTCCGTCCGGCGTCCGGGTTTATATAGGGCCGGAGGGCCACCCTGCCGCGTCCGTATTTAGAAGGCAGAACGTTATTAAGGATTTAATGCTGCATACCATAGTTAATTTTGGGTACTTAATATAGGGGTTAATTGGCTACTTAATTAGTCATATCGAGAGTTATTTGGGTACTTAATATAGGGGTGTCCTTTTCTAAAAAAACTTAATATAGGGGTGGCCTAATTAATCATATCGACAGTTATTCATACGATTTTCTATGACATTATTTGGTACTTAATATAAGGCTTAATTGCCTAATTAATTAATACTATTCTCCAAAAAATAGTAATACGCATTCAACGAGTTCTAAATTGGAGTAAAATTTCAGGACTACAATTGGATGGATCCAAAGTTCTGTCTCAAAATAGGAAAATATTTATTTTATTTTTTCCACCATTATGGTGCTAAGTTTAGTTTGGACTCCCAAGTTTCAAGACTTCTTTTTTTACCAAAAGCAGTAGGGAGAGGAGTGCGGGCTTTTGGATACCAAGCTCCAGGGAGCTTGTTTTCAAAAACCAATTTTCTACAGCGTGAATTTTTTTTGAAATATTTTGTGAACATTCATACACGTGTATTATGTGTGTGCAAAAATTCATAACAGTATACTTTCACGCGTGGCATACAAAATAATGACAAATACGTATTTCTAAAATGCGCCGATTTTTTTTCTTGGGCCGGAATTATGTTTGTTTGTACAGCCTACAAATCACAATATTTTCAAACCATTTTTCACACGTTCGTGCGGAACATGTATAAGTTTCCATGGAATTTTTTCGAATTTTTCTGCAACTTTGAAATATGCCTTTTGAACTTTTTAAAATACCGAGCTCCCATGAGATCGGTCACAGTTGGCATTTTCTGGCCCCTACTGTGTCATTTTCATATTAAGAAAGGATATTTACAAAGAAGATTACATGCAGGGGGGAGGAGATCTAATAGCTAAAGTTCGGGTTCGGCTCCACTACAGTTAAGTTATTACTGCACCGGGAGCCGAATGCCTAAAGTTCATACATTATCTAACCAGGACATCATGCCCCCTTTGAGGCTAGGTTTACCTCTAAGCATAGCTAAGCTAAAATTGTCTCGTTAGACAAGCAGGATTGTATGGTGCACTGGTTGTGCTAAAAAATAACTCCATTCCTTTCTGTCCATATGCTCCAGCAGCCAATAATCATAATTTCCATGAAGAAGTCAAGCTGGTATCTCCTCTGAGCATCATTGATATCTCATGAATATTGCAGTCAGTGTTCCATTCAAAACCTAGACTCCGCCAGAAACCTTGGCTCAACGAACGGCCAAAGAAAAGATGGGATCTATCCTCATTAGAATAATCATAGCATAGCACACAGTTTGTAGAGTCAAGTTGGAATTTTTGCTTGGTCAATAGCTCATATGTATTGCCTCTATTTATAGGAATCTCCAAGTTCAAGACTAGACTTTTTATTTTTAACTAGTAATTTTAATACCATAAACATATTGTTTCTGAACTAGTCATTTCTACAAGTTTTTAGATTTGTGTGGTTGCGCTTCTGTACATCGACGAAGCTACTATAGGTACAGGTATACGGGAGCAAGCCGTTTCAAATATCTCACTAGTACAAATAAATGTTTCAATGACGTTTTTGGTACATAAACTGTAGGCGGTTTCGCCATCTAACTCTATACAACTCGAGGTGATACTCGTATTACTGGAGGCGGTTGAGAAACCGCGTGAGAAATTTACCACCTCAATCTGTTTGCACCTAAGTGATTGGGATACTTAGATATAATGTTTAATTTAGGACGTCGATAGTTGGCGGACGTCACCTAGGGGGCGCAGGGGCGAGCGAATGATTCGTTAGCTGGGAGAAGCACCCCCAGCGAACGTTTTGGTTTGCAGCAGAAAGCCCCACAACGAACATTTTTTGCCAGATAGGCCTTTTCCAGGCCTCCAGGCTCAATCGCCATTCCCTTTGTATACAAAACATAAAAAAAGTTAAAAAAGATTTGTCATGATGTAGGAAAAAACAAAACAATATCAAAAATTGCCATCTTATACAAAACAATTTATCCATGTTATAAAGCATAAAAATGATGCCTATTTGGATACCAAAATCATGCGTACTAGAAAAGAGAGTTTTTATTCTCCAGGAAACATGGCAAAATTAGAAAAAGATTTGTACTAATAGCATGGCAAACATGAAACAAAAATTAATGCTATTAAAAATATTAAAAGGTGAAGGTTTATTAAAAAGTAAAAAATTAATTGTGTGGCGAAATTTAAAGAAAAATTGTACTCTAGAAACATGGCAAATTTGAAAATGTATGTAAAGAACACATGGCAAATTTACCATTGCAAATAAAGTGTTCAAATTGTCATGGTCCATTATTTGGCATCTAATTTTTAAAAATAATTAAAATTTCCATGTTTGGAAAGACATTTTTTTTATGGATTTGCCATAAGTGACATGAGACAAAAAACTTTGAAAAAAATGTCATGCTACATAAAATAAAACTCCCACATTATAATTAACAAAATTGCCATGGTCTAAGTAATAAATGTGTCATGCTACCTATAATAACAATACCTTGGTCTAACTAACAAAATTGCCATGGTATATTTAATATAAGTGCCATGGAACCTACAATAAAAATAACATGATATAAAAAACTAAATTTACAATGGATAAGTACTAAATCATCCTAAAGCTTGTCATGCGAGCATTACAAAAAGACCTAAAATTTGCCATGTTTGAAAGAAAAAAATATTGTGAATTTTCCATGTGACCAGGAGAATTTCTTTTGTAAATTTGTCATCGGTAGAAATCAATTTGAGATGTGAACATTACAAAAAAAATGTTTAAATTTTCCATGTAACAAGTTTTGTAAAAAGAACATAAAATATTCCCATAGGAAAATTGTTTTTAGGGCAAAATGTAATTATTTACTACTTGCCATGATGCTCTAGAAAAAAATTCTCTAAAAAACATGGCAAATTTAGGAATTTGGCATGCTATAGATTTTTTTTTGCCACATGTTCAATAATTGCCAATGTATCTTCAATATAAAAAAAGCCATGGTAAAAGAAAAACATTAAAAAAGAATTTATCTTGGTATGCGCAAAAAAATGCCATGATGGTATACTATTTGTTTTGAGAATTGTCGTGATTTAGAAAACAAAAGTGTCTCAAGAAACTGCCATGTGATAAGTACAAAGTTGTTTCAAGAATTGCCATGAATTAGGAAAGCATAATTCATAAAAAGGTCGTGTGCCCATTATAGTTTTTTTCTAATAAATTACCATAAGAAATAAATTTATCAAGATATAGATACAAAATTGCCATGCTCCTTCAAAACAAAATTGAATGATATATGTAGAAATTCCAATAACAATTTTTTTATGAACTTGCCATGTGAATATAAAAAAAGTTTCTAAAACTTGCCATCAGGCCCGGCCCTGAGGGGGGGCGAGCGGGGCGGCCGCCCCGGGCCCCCAAAACCTAGGGGGGCCCTCCCAGGAGTCTGCCAGCATGGAGCACCTCTACCTCTAACGGTCTGAGATGCCATTGGAAGAGCACCGGAACCAGACTCTGTCTTCAGGAAGAAGAAGGACGAAGCGTTTTTCTTTTGCGATCTGGGCCTTGGGCCTTTTTTTTTCTTTAGCAATTGGGGTGGTTAAGTGATTGTGGGCCATATCAGGTTTGCTAGCGAGCCCACGTACAATCCTTGTTTGATCTCAAAAAAAAACGTACAACACTTTTTTGATGCTAGTGCACTACTTCAACAGATTCTAAAAAAAAACATGAATTAGTGTTGCCACTGAAAAAAACATGAATTAGCGTTGCCACTGAAAAAAGCATGAATTAGAGTTAATAAAGGAATTGCCCATAAAAAAGGAATTGATGGAATTGGCGATCAATATGGATACTTTCATGCTTTCCATTGCGGCAGCGCTAAACCATACCACACTAATAATACCTAGCAGTTCAAGAAAAAAACTAGCACACTTGCTTTTTATCAATACTAATTTATATATTTTTAAAAGTTGATTCTATGTTATAAATTGATGGTTGATAGTTCAACCAACTTTACTTTTTTTATGTACATGATTGATAATCTACCATGGTCCTAATATATTCGCATATGCTAACTGTAGTTGCTATCTAGCTGATTATACATTTTATATCAGAAAACATTCTCCTTTGGCTATTGGTTTCACCATACTAAAAATTTAGTTCGCCTTCACCATGGTAAAGGCAACTTGCCTTGACGTCCTATGAGACCACCCCCTGTCTCGCTGCCTATCGGTCAACGTTTGATCTCCTATGCTCCCTAGCTGGATATTCTCGAACACTCCCTCACGCAACCACAATGAGAGGCGAGTTGCCGATAGAAGACCACAGCGTGCCCAGCGGCCACCTCGAGGAAGCTATTTCGAAGACGGTATAACCATGGTTATCTTTTTTCGCTACCATTATCTTTAATCTTTTATATAGAAATATATTTTTTTTTGAGCTGTTATATAGAAATATATAAAAACAATAAGGGGGCCACATTCTAATTTCGCCCCGGGCCCCCAAAATCTCAGGACCGGGCCTGCTTGCCATGCTAAGAAAAAAGTTGGTAGCTATGAAAAAAATCATAAACTTGCCATTGGAACATAAAGATTTTTTCTAAAATTTGCCACGTGAACATTACAGAAATTTATAAAATTGGCATGATTTTTGTAAATTATAAAATATGTAAACTTGCCATGGTAGCCACATGTAGAAAATGTCAAGGTCGTAACAGTAAACTTGCTTTGGTCATTACAATAAATTGCCATGAGAACAATTACTAAAAAATGTCGTATAAACTTGAAAGAGCCCATAGCAAAACATCAAAAAGTTTACCGTGGCTAGTTTATAGCTAAAAACAAGTAAATTTGCCATCTAATGAACCTAGATCTAGTACAATTAGATCTTTGCCATGTTTTTTTAGAACATCTCATGTTATTTTTGACATGGTTTATAACTAACAATTTCAAAACATGGCAACAATTTTGGCGAAATTTCTATAAAACATGGCAAGCAAATATAAAAAATTGCCATTTTTGAGGAAAACAAAACTCTCTAAATTTTGACAAGTCATATTTTAAAAATTTCCATGCCACTATATACAAGAATGCCATGATTTTGAGAAGCAGTTTAACTTAAATTTGCCATGTACCAATACTAAAAAACATTTGCAGAAAATTTGTCATGTTTCTAGATATACATGGCAAAACTTGTACGAAATATTGTAGGTGAGCATCAACATTTTGCTTGGGTCTATTAATTCGACATCACACTCCATTCCAGCAATCGCCACACCGAACATGTATGAAAAATAAGATTTGCCATGTCACTTTACAACATTTGCCATGTTTTAGAACATTTTCTATTAATTTTCCCATGAACAAGTAATAGCAATTACAGAAATCTACCACATATTTGTTACTGTATAGAATCACAGATAGACCAATTTTATACATTCACAGATAGTGTTACTGTCAAGAATCAAGACCAATTTCAGTGTTGCTATGGTTTGCTATGGTCCAAATTGATTGTTCTTGTTGCATAGTGAACAAGTGCAAATCATTCATCCCATAATGAACACATGAGAGGGGGTAGAGTATACCATCATGAGGAGCTTGGTGACTGATGAGTGGATTTTATGCATACTTTTTAGAGTATATTATAGTGCCAAAATCCCTCATATCATATCCATCTAGCATTTATTCATGTCTCCAATGCATAGTTTTCGGTATTTACTTGTTCTACCAAGTTCATTGCACACCTTTTATTGTTATTTAGTTTTTATTAGTTTTCCTTTGTTTTGTGGTCTTTGTAGGTGTGTTGACGTGTTCATGGACTTGGGACATGAAAAGAATCAAGCTAGGGGTCAAACCGGAGAAGTTCCAGGCACCAGATCAAGGCCCTCTGGAGAGTTTGATGATTTGAAATTTATCAAAGTGTCCAAAATGAAGATTCAAGGCCACAAACGCATTGGGCTTTTTGCTAGCAATCCAACGAGCCGAAGAACGTCAAAATCGGAGTTCGTATGAAGAAATGACGACCAAAATACGAAGCAACTCCCGAAAGTCCAGAATGAAAGACGACCTTCCATGCGAGTGGAGCCGCTCGTTTGAGCGGTCGTTTGAGCTCTAGACAGCCACGAAAATTGGCCAGAACTTCCCAAATTTTGCTCCGATTTCGTCCCCGTTTTTCCCTACGAGATCCTTGACGACCAAGACTTGTTTGGGACGTGGATTTGGCTCCCTTTGAGCCCTTGGATGAAAGGGAGGATGCTAGATCAACGGAGGACACCCGAGGAGCACTCCTATATGGAGGCCTCCAACCCTAGCCGCCGGCTCATTCCATCTCCATCCTCCACAAGTTTCATCTACAGCCGCCACACCTCCATTGCAGCACCTCCACCATAGAGAGAAGGGCCAAGCCAAGGAAGAAGGAAGGGAGGAGGCGCCTCCACGCCGGCGCCGGCCGGAGGGCCGGTACCCTTTTCCTCACCGGCGCCATGCCTCTCCCCATCTCCATCTCGAACTTTGTGTTGGCTTGTAACTCATCCCTAATCTCTATGTACTCCATCACCATGTTTGAGTAATTTATTAGTTCTTGGGGGAATAAGATGAACTCTAGTATGTGCTAGTACTGATTGTCTTGCGCGATATGATATCCTCTTTGCGTGTTTATGTTAGTAGTCTTCTTGACGTTGGGTGAAGTCAACCATCCAATGTATGCCAATTTTGGATGGAAGGTTATTACTGTTGGCGGACCGTGTGGTTGGCGAGGTGGGTGACGTGACAGGCCCCATCTCCCTTCGTAGCAGACCGTTGCAGCAGGGGGTAAAACGGAGACCACTTTGGCTGCGTCCACAGGGACCTTTTCCCCTTAATCACCGTCTAATAACCGGAGTGGGGAAGGACGGTGGCGGCGTATGTGATACGGGGCTGCTGCGTGTATGCACATATCTGTACCGGCTCCGCCCACAAAGAGAAACATGTAAAGTGGCTTAGTATTCGTAGAACGAACGTGTAGTGATGATTCCGAATACCTCGAGAACGCCCTTATTACTCAAGTGCCGCTCCTTTATTTTACCCGCTCTTTTATTTACGTTTTTACCTCTGCTTAGTTATTTAGTTAAAACCACCCTTATTATCATTTCCGCTAGCAACCGACGAATAGACTATTTCCAGATAACGCTCTGGGTGTGAACGTAGCCACGTAAGTGACGACGTAGCTGCGGGGTTGGTAGTTATCAGTGCAACCAACGCTCCCTGTGGGATCGACATACTCTACTTACCGCGAATTGCAATAGCCATGTGCCCTTGCAGGTCATCAAGCTTTTCTAGCACCGTTGCCGGGGAGCAAAAGCGCTCGGTTATTACCTTCCCGCTCACACATAGTTTATTTTGTTAGTTGTTATTTATCTTTCAGTTTTTGCCTTAAACCAAAAAAAATACTACTAAACATGTCTTCTGAGATGACTCTCCAGGAACATATGGAACTTGTTGTGAAGGAAAAGAGATACAACAGTCTACCATTTTTGGCTACCAATGAAGCAAAGTTGAAAGAGTGGATTGGGCTGGTAAAAAAATTCACGTCCCTTATACTCCATTCATATCCGACATCATGTGAAGATTGTGGATCCAAAGAGCACCTACAATATCAATGTAAGTACAATATTGATCCCGCATTAGCAAGATATAATATTCTAAGTAAATCCAATGCTAGTGTGGAGGTCTTACAATTTGTGCTTCTTGCGGGTGCTGTTGAGGTTCTACATTATATATTGGGTTTGGAGATAAGAGATGCTATCCTTGATACAATTTACATTGAGTTGCAACCTATCCATACTTTTTGCCTGGATAATTTCTGTGATAGTGCATTAGTTGTCAGTGAAAAAGAGCGGATTGCATCCGTTCCGGAAATAGAAAAACTCTAGCAGGAACCACAGGAGGACGAAGAAAAGGATGCAACCAATGAAGAGCAAACAACCCCCATTGATGAATGGCTGCAAGAAATGGTAAGAGATCATGAATTAAATATTTATGAAACTAACTTGCAGCAAAATAATGGGGATCAAAAAGAACAAATGAACTTGGACGCACAAGATGAGACACATGAAGAAGTGAGCTCACAGGAAGAATCCAGCAAGGAAGAGGAGGACGAACGGTTTTACCGCCTTCTCACAACTACTGGAATCTGGCATTTTGCCATCTGTCCCATCTTTGCCGTCTGCCAGCTGATGACAAAGAGGCTCTTTGCCGTCTGCTTTGGCAAAGCAGACGGCAAAGAACCAGCTGATGGCAAAGAGGGTCTTTGCCGTCAGCTGTCTCTTTGCCGTCTGTCAGCTGACGGCAAAGAGGCCAGTGGCAGACTGCAAAGAGCCTGGTGGGCCCCCCGTGGCACGGCGTTGGCTAGGGCACCTTCTTTGCTGTCTGCCACCTCTTTGCCGTCTGCTAGCAGACGGCAAAGAAGGGCTAGGCAGACGGCAAAGGGGTGAGGGTGGGGCCCACAGGGTCACGGCACTTGCTAGCTAATGGCATAATAACCTTGGTTACCTCCAAAATGTCATATACTTAGCTTATTTTCCTCGAAAATGACATAATAACCTTACTTAGCTCCAAAATGACCTATTTACCTAGGTTAGCTCTAAAATGACACAAGTAAGCAATAAGAAGAAGAAAAAGAAGAGGAGAAAAAGAAAGAGAAGAAAAATTCTTCTTCTTCTTCTTCTTCTTCTTCTTCTTTTTCTTCTTCTTCTTCTTCTTCTAGCCTTCTTCTTCTTCTTCTTCTTCTTCTAGTCTTCTTCTTCTAACTTTCTTCTTTCCCATTTTGCAGATTTGCTTCAGATCACGGAAGCTTGCGTTGATGGAGTCTACTCTTCTCCTTGTCCTTCCTTTTTTGTTTTGATTTTGTAGGATGAACAATGTGAAACTTGCTACCTATATATGTATGTATGGATGAAACCATTGTATATGGACTTTTTGCTTAATTGTTGGATATGTTGGCTATATATATGTTGGATATGGACTTTTGATTTGGTATATATATGTGTTGGATGATCATATCCATATGGCAGGGATATGTATGCTTGTTGAAAGTTTTTTCAAATGAATATATATATATATCTATGAAATTGATTGAATTTAAGAAAAAACAGAATTAACAGGGGCAATACAGGCACTTTGCCGTTTGCCAGCAGATGGCAAAGAGCTTTGCCATCCGCCAGCAGACGGCAAAGCTGTCACGTGGCAGCTACCTGTGCAACCTGGGGGGCACCTGGGCTGGCCTATTTGGGTACTTTGCCGTCTGCCAGCAGACGGCAAAGGCTGGTGTGCTTTGCCGTCTGCTGGCAGACGGCAAAGGGCATGCATTGGCCCCAGCTGACGCCTGACGTCAGCTGGCAGACGACAAAGAACTTTGCGCCTTTGCCGTCTGCTGGCAGACGGCAAAGTACGCCGTTAGCCACCTAACGGGCCTAACCCTATCCCTCTGCCGTCCAAGGCATTTGCCGTCTGCTTGCTTAGTATGGCTGACGGCAAACTTTTTTGCCGTCCGCTTTATTTAAGCAGACGGCAAAGCAGCCCTCTGCCGTAGTTCATTCAGCCGGACGTGGGGCCGTCTGCTGGCTGACGGCAAAGGGCTTTGCCGTCCGCCAGACATTCCTTTGCCGTCTGCCATGGCAGACGGCAAAGTGCCTGATTCCTGTAGTGTAGTACTTTTGATAGTGATTTCTTGCAATTATTTGAAGTGCTCACTGATGAACGTATGGCTACTATGGATATGAGGCTATTAATAGATCTGTTGGATGAATGTGCATTTATGTTATGTTCCTCATATCTAGTTTCTTGCAGGAATTGTAATAATAAGAACCATCTTAAATTCCAGTGTGTAGATTCTCCTGACGAGGTCATGGCATATTACCACTGTGGTTGTGAGAGTGAATACGATGAGGAAACATTAGTATATGCTTTATGCGAAGGTGCCTTGATGTTGCTTAAAGAAATTAAACGGGTTCAAGCCAATGAAGAGAGTGCCATACTTACTGAGATATATCGTGCGGTGACCATCATATTTAATTATTGTGGTAAGTATATTTGTGAATATGATATGTTACAGGAAAAAGATGAAGAACAAGTGGAAGAAGAAAAGCACAAGGAAGAGGAGTTCACGATAAACGAATCCTCCAATATACAGGAACAAGAGTATAGTGATAACTCTACTTTGAATGAATTAGATGCTAACAAACTTCCCATGCAGAAATGTCACCCTCAAGTTGAGTATGATAACTATCCTGTTAGCTCAAGTGTCGAACTAGAGGAAGAATATACTCTTGATTTATCGATGCTAATGTCCAACTATGCTTCTTTAGATGATTTCCTTATATAGGGGAAACCATTAAGGAGTGTCGAATTATCCACTCCAAAGGAAGAATTTTATGAAGTGTTCCCCTACAATGGTCGCCAAGGTGACATATTAAAATTAATTCATAAGTCTCTAACCCTTGCATTGCAGAAGTACATGGAGACATGTCTTCCTACTCCGGTGCATCAGTTCTCGCTTGAAAGCGGGGACCTCTTCACATACATGATACCGATGCACCGCAAGAGGGTACGACTCCGACCACACTTTGCTATGAGATGCTCCAAACAGTGGTCGGAGGCAAGTCCAACAACACACCGGGTCGATATCCCTTGGGATCCGGGTGTATATATGAAGCATCGAAGCCTAGCTATATGGCTCTAAAGAATGCGCTATCGGGAGGCAGCTCGGAAGTAAGTAGGAGTCTTTACTAGTTTTGTGTCTTTTGAGTTTAGTTTGCATTCATATTTTTGCATTGACACTTTGCATGATTTGCTATTAAAGTTGTTTTGGGTAAGTCTTCATTCGGTGAAAATTTTCGTCTACTCAAAATTTTATATGTGGTACAATTGCACTGTTGGATCTTCTTAATATATGCCTAGTACAAGTGTTGGAGCTAACCCCACAGGAATTTTCAAAGAAAACGAAGTTCCAGACGAAACAGGGGAAAAGACGGCATATTATACGACCACCCATGGTCATATGCGCGGTCATATCGAGTGAGGGAGGCGCCAACAAAAACATCCAGAGGCAACAAAGCCAAAGACGGCATCCCATACAAGCGCGTGCGCTCGTATGAGCGCTCGTATGAAGCTTGGGCAGAAAACAGCTAAAGATCCAGAGCACAAGACGGCGTTTGGAACGAGCGCGAGCGCTCGTATGGGCGCTCGTATGGCTTGGTGCCGAGACCGTGTGCCACAACAGATCAAAAGACGACGGACCGTACGACCGCAAGCGGTCGTACGAGTGCTCGTATGAAGGTCAGAAAATACCCATTTTGTTTATTTCTTTGAGCCAAGGTTAGTGTGTTATATTTTAACCGTCCATTTGCATCCTAACTTCAATTATTCACCCTGAAGCCTCTTAACCAATAAACTTTATAATTCTTCATGTTTTCTTTTATTTCCTTTGCCCGGTTGGGTATACAAATTCCGTTCGTATACCGAACCGCGTTCTTTTTTTATCGTATGTGTTATTTTCGCAGAGGTTTGGACCTAGTGTGGTGACATGTACGGTATGGTGCCAACCGTATGCAAACCCACACAAGCCACTCGGTCACTTCGAGTCAACAAAGTCTTCAACTACAAGTGCCCGGTTCTACCGGACCATATCAAAAATGTTTGACGAAGCGTAGGTCCATATCATTAAAGGAGAGGTTATTTGCACCTCATCGGTAAAAAGTCTTATTACCCTTGCTTATATTTAAGCTCGGGGAGGTAACCACTTTCCATACTCTCCTTTAATAAACTGCGCTTTCTCTTTTCATAATTTTCTTGAGACTAGTTCTTGCAAAGTTCTAAGCTTGGGGAAGTTATTTTTGCATGTGTAGAGTTTTGTGCAATGATCTTCATCTAATGAATACTATGCAATCATGTGTCCCATTGTTTGATATGCTTGCTTGAGTATGGTTGCTCTGTATTTGTGTAAGGGAATCACTTGCTCAAGTTTGGCCCAATATTGCCAAGTTAATGTTTTTATGCACTTTGTTCAAGTTTTTGCTTAGCTTGGGAACAATCTTGTGATCCTCTGAAAGACATTGCCACAATCTCTACTTCAAAAAAAAATGATGATGGTTGAATAAAAAGTTTAACACTTGTTAGAATTGTTTTAAAAGAAAGAGTTATGGAGTAGCTTAACCCCATGGTGTTTGATATAATAGACTCAATAGCCCTCGTTAATAAAGTTGTCCAGAGGAACTTAGTTGAAAGGTGAATGAGATTACGCCAAAATATGTGTTGCATTTTTACATGGTACTTCAGCTTCTCGATGGTGCCATGGCATTGCTACTATATGCACGTGTACGTGTGTAAATGTGGCTTCGTCACCTCTCTTGATGTTATGCTGAGAACTCCGCTGGCCAATGAACGATCCACTAGAGTTTCGGCTCAGATTTCGGCTATGAGTTTGTTAACGTTCGCAGTGGCAACACTGCAGCGAATATTATTCGGCTTTCTCTTGAGTGAGTGTGTATGTGGTAATAAATGAGTGCTGATCACAAGAGCTCGAAAGAGACAACATATTGGTCCATAGTACTCAAACTTAAGCCACTGCGAAACCCAATCATGATCATTTCTTTGGCATGATCCCGTCACCTGACAATAAAAGCTTCAGCAAACAATGATTGAAATAAGTGCCTGAGAGCCTTGAGTTGAGAATGTTAGTGGGCATGAATGAAAAACTCCATATCTTGACTTTTTGACAACTCCATGTGCTCAAGTTTGTTTAAAAATAAAACAACAAAAAGAAATTAATAAGTTAATAAGTAAGAGGATCCAAGTATTTGTTTTCATGCTAGATTAAACTTTGACCAGGAGCATAGAAATTTTTACTGAAACTCTAGTGGTTTGGTGATCAAAATAAATATTATCTAGCTGAGCATGTGCTACCTTGTACAAATATGTTCTATCTTGCTTATAGCGTGCAGAAAAGACAAGGATACGCCTTTGGGGCAACAATGTTATTGATGAGCTAGATGGATCAACTTTGGTTTATCAACCTTTTTGCTCGAGGACGAGCAAGGTTTAAGCTCGGGGATGTTGATGAGTGGATTTTATGCATACTTTTTAGAGTATATTATAGTGCCAAAATCCCTCATATCATATCCATCTAGCATTTATTCAAGTTTCCAATGCATAGTTTTCGGTATTTACTTGTTCTACCAATTTCACGGCAGACCTTTTATTTTTAATTAGTTTTTATTAGTTTTCCTTTGTTTTATGGTCTTTTTAGGTGTGTTGACGTGTTCATGGAGTTGGGACATCAAAAGAATCAAGCTAGGGGTCAAACCGGAGAAGTTCCAGGCACCAGATCAAGGCCCTTTGGAGAGTTTGATGATTTGACATTTATCAAAGTGTCCAAAATGAAGATCCAAGGCCACAAATGCATCGGGCTTTTCGCTAGCAATCCAACGAGCCCAAGAACGTCAAAATCGGAGTTCGTATGAAGAAATGGCGACCAAAATACGAAGCAGCTCCCGAAAGTCCAGAATGAAAGACGGCCTTCCATGCGACCAGAGCGCTCGTTTGAGCTCCAGACAGCCACGAAAATTGGCCAGAACTTTCCAAAATTTGCTCCGATTTCATCAATGTTTTTCCCTACGAGATCCTTGACGACTGCTACATGTAGACTGCGTTGGTATTTCCCTGAAGAGGAGAGGATGATGCAGTATAGTAGAGGTAAGTATTTCCCTTAGTTAAGACCAAGGTTATCAATCCAGTAGGAGAACCACGCAAAATTCCATTAAGCGCACCTGCACACACAAAAGTAAACACTCGCACCCAACGCAAATAAGAGGGTTGTTAATCCTCTTAGCGGTTATTTGCAAGGATTAATTCTGATAGTGATAGATAGATAAACTAAAATACTAAATAAAATAAAAGTAAATAAATTGCAGCAAGGTAATTTTAATTTTAATATATGATAAAAGTAGACCCGGGGGCCATAATTTTCACAAGAGGCTTCTCTCTCGAACGCATAGCATACGGTGGGTAAACAAATTACTGTTGGGCAATTGATAGAAAAGCAAATAATTATGATGGATTCCTGGCAATGATCATGTATATAGGCATCACGTCCGAGACAAGTAGACCGACTACTTCCTGCATCTACTACTATTACTCCACCCATCGACCGCTATCCAGCATGCATCTAGGGTATTAATTATGAAACAGAGTAACGCCTTAAGCAAGATGACATGATGTAGACAAAGTAAACTCAAGCAATATGATTAAACCCCATCTTTTTATCCTTAATGGCAACAATACAAATACGTGCCATGTCCCCTTCTGTCACTGGGATTGAGCACCGCAAGATTGAACCCATCACAAAGCACCTCTCCCATTGCAAGATAAATCAATCTAGTAGGCCAAACCAAATCGATAGATCGAAGAGAAATACAAAGCTATAATAATCATGCATAAAAGAGTTCAGATAAGACTCAAATATTTCTCATGAATAATCTGATCACAAACTCACAATTCATCGTATCCCAACAAACACACCGCAAAAGAAGATTACATCGGATAGAACTCCAAGAACATCTAGGAGAACATGGTATTGAAGATCAAAGAGAGAGAAGAAGCCATCTAGCTACTATCTATGGACCCGTAGGTCTGTGGTAAACTACTCACACATCATCGGAAGGGCAGCAAGGTTGATGAAGAAGCCCTCCGTGATCGATTCCCCCGCCGGTAGAGTACCGGAAAAGGCCTCCAGATGGGATCGCGGAAGAACAGAGGCTTGCGGCGGCGGAAAGGTTTTCTCTTCTGTCTTTCTGGTATATAGGAAATATTTGGGAATTTATAGCGCTGGAATTAGGTCAGGAGGGGCTACGAGGGGCCCATAAGCCTGGGGGGTGCCGCCTCCTCATGGCTCTTCTGGTCTTCTCCCGAAGCTTCGTGGGTCTCTTCTGGTCCAGAAAAAATTAATCCAAAGTTTTTTTCTCGTTTGGACACTTTTTGATAATGATTTTCTGAAAAGGCAAAAACAAGCAAAAAACAACAACTGGCACTGGGCACTGGGTTAATAGGTTAGTCCCAAAAAATGATATATAATGGCAAATACTCCCTCTGTACCATAATATTTGTAGTTGGGGAGAACTAGACTAGTTCTCCCCAACTACAAATATTATGGTACAGAGGGAGTAATTGCATATAAAACATCCAAGATTGATACTATTATAGCATGGAACAATCAAAAATTATATATACGTTGGAGACGTATCAAGCATCCCCAAGCTTAATTCCTGCTCGTCCCCGAGTAGGTAAATGATAAAAACAGAAATTTTCATGTGGAATGCTACCTATCATGTTTCATCATGTAATCTCTCTCTTACGGTATGAATAATAAGATCCGAGTGATTCAAAGCAATAGTCTATAGTTTGATATAAAGACATCAATACTCAGGCATACTAATAAACAATCATGTCTTTCAAAATAAAAATGCTAAAGAACGTTATCCCTACAAAATCATATAATCCTGTCATGCTCCATCTTCTTAACACAAAATATTTATCATGCACTACCCCAATGACAAGTCGAGCAATTGGTTCATAATTTTTAACGCGCTTCAGCTTTTTCAACCCCCACGCAATACATGAGCGTAAGCCTTGGATATAGCACTATGGGTGGAATAGAGTGTGGTGGTAGAGATTAATAAGGAGAAATCAAAAATAAGAAGATAGTCTCACATCAACAAGGCTAATCAACGGGCTATGGAGATGCCCATCAATTGATGTCAATGCGAGGAGTAGGGATTGCCATGCAACGGATGCACTAAGATCTATAAGTGTATGAAAGCTCAACATAAAAACTAAGTGGGTGTGCATCCAACTTGCTTGCTCATGATGACCTCGGGCATTTGAGGAAGCCCGTCATCGGAATATACAAACCAAGTTCTATAATAAAAATTCCCACTAGTATATGAAAGTGACAAAATAGGAGACTCTCTTTATGTAAAACATGGTGCTACTATAAAGCACAAGTGTGGAAAAAGGATAGTAACATTGCCCCTTCTCTCTTTTTCTCTCATTTTTTTCCGTGGGCTCTTTTTGGCCTCTCTTTTTTAGAACGGTCTCATGGACCTCATCCCCACTTTTTTGAGGACTCATTAGTCTCCACCATTCTTTCCTCACTGGGACAATGCTCTAATAATGATGATCATCACACTTTTATTTACTTACAACTCAATATTACAACTCGATACTAGAACAAAAATATGACTCTATATGAATGCCTCTGGCAGTGTACCAGGATGTGCAATGATGCTAGCGTAACATGTATAAAAATGATGAACGGTGGCTGAGCCACAAATACTATGTTAGCTATATGATCATGCAAAGAAATATGACAATGATGATGTGTGTCATGAAAACGGAACGGTGGAAGTTGCATGGCAATATATCTCGGAATGGCTATGGAAATGCCATGATAGGTAGGTATGGTGGTTGTTTTGAGGACGATATAAGAAGGCTTATGTGTGATAGAGCGTATCATATCACGGGGTTTGGATGCACCGGCGAAGTTTGCACCAACTCTCGATGTGGGAAAGGGCAATGCACGGTGCCGAAGAGGCTAGCAAATTGCGGAAAGGTGAGAGTGCGTATAATCCATGGACTCACATTAGTCATAAAGAACTCACATACTTATTGCGAAAGTTTATTAGCCCTCGACGCAAAGTACTACTACGCATGCCCCTAGGGGGATAGATTGGTAGGACAAGTCCATCGCTCGTCCCCGACCGCCACTCATAAGGTAGACAATCAAGAATAAATCATGCTCCAACTTCTTAGCATAACGACAGATCATACGTGCATGCTTCGGGAATCACAAACCTTAACACCAATATTCTTACTAAACCACAATTATCTACTAGCACCTCCCACATATTACCATCTTAATATCGCAAAACTATTGCAAGGAATCAAACTTATCATATTCAGTGATCTACATGAAAGTTTTTATTATATCCCTCTTGAATACCTATCATATCAAGACCAAATTCATAACCCGTGCATATTACCATTGCTATTCATTAGGCTCTCAAAAATATATAAGTGAAGCATGAGAGTGCAACTATTTCTTTAAAATATAACCACCGCCGTGCTCTAAAAGATATAAGTGAAGCACTAGAGCAACTGCCTAGCTCAAAAGATATAAGTGAAGCACATAGAGTATTCTAACAAATCACGAATAATGTGTGTCCCTCTCAAAAAGGTGTGTTCAGAAAAGATGATTGTGACAAACTAAAAAGCAAACAAAAGAAGAAAAAAACTATATCACAAGACGCTCCAAGCAAAACACATATCATGTGATGAATAAAAATATAGCTCCAAGTGAGTTACCGATAGATTGTAGACGAAAGAGGGGATGCCTTCCGGGGCATCCCCAAGCGTAGACGCTTGAGTATTCCTTGAATATTACCTTGCCTTGGGCATCCCTAAGCTTAGTCTCTTGCCACTCCTTATTCCTTTATCCATTGTAGTCTCACCCAAAACTTGAAAACTTTAGCACACAAAACTCAACAGAAACCTCGTGAGATCCGTTAGTATAACAAACAAATCTTAAACTTTAGGTACTGTTGTAAATTGATTCAAATTTAATATCGGCATAATGCTACTGTACTCCAACTTCTCCATGACTCTTACCCCCCGATACGATCCATAGATTCATCAAAATAAGCGAACTATGCAACAAAAACAGAATCTGTCTAAAACAGAATAGTCTGTAAAGATCTATTTAAAATCCATACTTATGTAACTCCAAAAATTCTGAAAAATTAGGAAAATGTAAAACATTCATATGCCAATACTGTGTAAACATTTTAGATTTTTCTGACACCCCAGTACAGAATTAAAATTCCTGCACTGGACACAAAACTTTCTGTTTTCCAAACAGCATCAATTATACTATCATCAACATCATCCCAAAGGCATTACTTGGCAGAAACACTAATTAAAATATAAAAACACAATCATAACACAGGCTATAATTTTTTAATCACACAAGAATAGAAAGTAAAACCAAAAAATTATTGTATTCATTGGGTTGCCTCCCAACAAGCGCTATTGTTTTATGCCCCTAGCTAGGCATAATGCATAGTTTCAAGTGTTGTCATCCTTTAAGTTAATTCCATAGGTGGACCTCATAATAGATTCATAAGGTTATTTAATTCTCTTTCTAGGGAAGTGTTCCATCCCTTTCTTTAATGGAAATTGAAATCTTATATTACCTTCTTTCATATCAATAATAGCACCTATTGTCCGTAGGAAAGGCCTACCAAGTATTAAGATGGATTGCATTCAATATCAAGAACAATAAAATACACGGGCACATAATTTCTATTTGCAAGAATAAGCACATCATTTATTCTACCCAATGGCTTTTTAATAGTGGA
This sequence comes from Elymus sibiricus, assembly GCA_039707655.1. NCBI lineage: Eukaryota > Viridiplantae > Streptophyta > Magnoliopsida > Poales > Poaceae > Elymus > Elymus sibiricus. The sequence continues at coordinate 54,056,337 of CM077664.1, read as the reverse complement.
ATCCGCAACATGCAAATTAAGGGAACAAGGATCCATGTCGGTGAGACCTAGCACATCACACAAAGACTTGGGTATAGTGGAAACGCTAGCACCAAGATCACATAGAGCATTACATTCATAATCTTTAATTTTGACTTTAATAGTAGGTTTCCATTCATCTTGTAATTTTCTAGGAATTGATATTTCCAACTCAAGTTTTTCTTCATGCGCTTTTATCATGGCTTCTACAATATGTTTAGTGAAAGCTTTATTTTGTTCATATGCATTTGGTGAATTAATCATGGATTGCAACAAGGAAATACACTCAATTAAAGAAAAAATATCATAATTAAATTCCTTGTAATCCAAAGTAGTGGGCTCATTACTATTTAAAGTTTTGACCTCTCCAAACCCACTTTTTTCATTTTTATCTTTAAGATTATCACCCTCCAAGCAATTGGGACTCCTTCTATCTAAAGTTGACTCTTCTTCAGTCCCTTTTTCATCAAGTTTTATGTTACTAAATAATGATTCAATAGGAGTGACACCAATCATTTTAATATCTTCATCATTACTACGATAGAAACCGGGTGGAATCGTTTTTTCTAGAAATTCTCGCTTAGCTCTCAACCTAGCGATCCTTTCTTTACTTTCATTAATGGAGACATAGATAGATTTAATGGACTCATTTATATCATGCTTGGGTGGCAAAAATTTAGTTTTGAGATTTTCCACATCATGAGCAATTCTATCCATGGTCCTAACCAATTCATCCACTCTATTCAATTTTTCTTCTATCATAGCATTGAAATTCTTTTGCGAATTAATAAATCATTTAATATTACTTTCAAGATCAGAGGGCATCCTATTATTATTATTATAAGAATTACCATAGGGATTGACATTATTATTAGAGGAATTTCCAGGAAGCGGTCTAGGATTGAAATTACCCCTATAAGCATTGTTGTTGAAATTATTTCTAGAGACAAAATTCACATCAATAGCATCATAATTTTGCTCAATCAAAGTAGACAATGGCACATCATTAGGATCAATATGAGCATTTTTACTAGCAACCAATTTCAACAAAGCATCCATCTTATCACTCAAAGTATTAATTTCTTCGACAGAATTTACATTCTTACCAGTTGGAGTTCGTTCAGTGTGCCATTGAGAATAATTTGTCATGATATTATCAAGAAGTTTTGTAGCTTCTCCCAGTGTAATTTCCATAAAAGTACCACCTGCGGCAGAGTCTAGCAAATTTCTAGAAACAAAGTTTAGTCCCTCATAATTTTTTTGTATGATCATCCATAGATTTAAGCCATGAGTTGGGCAATTTCTTATCATTAATTTCATTCTATCCCAAGATTGTGCAACATGTTCATGCTCAAGTTGCTTAAAATTCATAATTTGATTTCTTAAAGAAATAATCTTAGCGGGAGGAAAATACTTAGTAATAAAAGCATCCTTACACTTATCCCAAGAATCAATACTATTTCTAGGCAAGGATGAAAACCAAGTTTTAGCACGATCTCGTAGTGAGAACGGAAATAATTTTAATTTGACAATATCATTATCCACATCTTTTTTCTTTTGCATATCACAAAGTCAACGAAAGTATTTTGATGGCATGCAGCATCTTCATTAGGACTACCAGAAAATTGTTCTTTCATAACAAGATTAAGCAAAGCAGCATTAATGTCACACGTCTCTGCACTAGTGGCGGGAGGAGCAATAGGAGTACTAATAAAATCATTATTATTAGTATAGGAAAAATCACACAATTTTGTATTTTCTTGAGACATCGCGACGAAGCAAGCAAACTAGCAAACAAAAATATTTTTGTGTTTTTGTAAAAAAAAAATAGAAGTGGGGGAGATGAAAACGAGAGGCAAATGCAAATAAAATAAATGCAAGTGTATGATAGTTTGTGCGAAGGTACTTTGTAATTTTGATGATGTCTCCCCGGCAACGGCGCCTGAAATTCTTCCTGCTACTTGTAGACTGCGTTGGTATTTCCCCGAAGAGGAGAGGATGATGCAGTATAGTAGAGGTAAGTATTTGCAAGGATTTTGCTTGGTTCTCCTACTGGATTGATAACCTTGGTAGTCTTCTATACTATACTGTACTACATCATCCTACTGGATTTTGCTTTGTGATATGCAAAAGAAGAAAGATGTGGATAATGATATTGTCAAATTAAAATTATTTCTGTTCTCGCTACGAGACCGTGCTAAAACTTGGTTTTCATCCTTGCCTAGAAATAGTATTGATTCTTGGGATAAGTGTAAGGATGCTTTTATTACCAAGTATTTTCCTCCCTCTAAGATTATTTCTTTGAAAAATCAAATTATGAATTTTAAGCAACTTGAGCATGAATATGTTGCACAATCTTGGGAGAGAATGAAATTAATGATAAGAAATTGCCCAACTCATGGTTTGAATTTGTGGATGATCATACAAAATTTTTATGCGGGACTAAACTTTGTCTCTAGAAATTTGCTAGACTCTGCCGCAGGTGGTAATTTTATGGAAATTACATTGGGAGAAGCTACAAAACTTCTTGATAATATTATGGCAAATTATTCTCAATGGCACACTGAACGAACTCCAACTGGTAAGAAGGTAAATTCTGTTGAAGAAATTAATACTTTGAGTGATAAGATGGATGCTCTATTGAAATTGGTTGCTAGTAAAAATGCTCATATTGATCCTAATGATGTGCCATTGTCTACTTTGATTGAGCAAAATAATTATGCTATTGATGTGAATTTTGTCTCTAGAAATAATTTCAACAACAATGCTTATAGGGGTAATTTCAATCCTAGACCGTTTCCTAGAAATTCCTCTAATAATTATGGCAATCCTTATGGTAATTCTTATAATAATAATAATAATAGGATTCCCTCTGATCTTGAAAGTAATATTAAAGAATTTATTAGTTCACAAAAGAATTTTAATACTATGATAGAAGAAAAATTGAATAGAGTTGATGAATTGGCTAGGAACATGGATAGAATTGCTCATGATGTGGAAAATCTCAAAAATAAAATTTTGCCATCCAAGCATGATATAAATGAGTCTATTAAAGCTATCTATGTCTCCATTAATGAAAGTAAAGAAAGGACCGCTAGGTTGAGAGATAAGCGAGAATTTCTAGAAAAAGCGATTCCACCCGGTTTCTATCGTAGTAATGACGAAGATATTAAAATGATTGGTGTCACTCCTATTGAAACATTATTTAGTAACATAAAACTTGATGAAAAAGGGACTGGACAAGAGTCAACTTTAGATAGATGGAGTCCCACTTGCTTGGAGGGTGATAATCTTGAGCATAAAAATGAAAAAGTGGGTTTGGAGAGGTCAAAACTTTAAATAGTAATGCACCCACTACGTTGGATTACAAGGACTTTAATTATGATAGTTGTTATTTAATTGAGTGTATTTCCTTGTTGCAATCCATGATTAATTCACCAAATGCATATGAACAAAATAAAGCTTTCACTAAACACATCGTAGAAGCCATGATGAAAGCGCATGAAGAAAAGATTGAGTTGGAAGTATCAATTCCTAGAAAATTACAAGATGCATGGAAACCTACTATTAAAGTCAAAATTAAATATTATGAATGTAATGCGCTTTCTGATCTTGGTGCTAGCGTTTCCACTATACCAAAGTCTTTGTGTGATGTGCTAGGTCTCACCGACATGGATCCTTGTTCCCTTAATTTGCATCTTGCGGATTCCACTATTAAAAAGCCATTGGGTAGAATAAATGATGTGATTATTCTTGCAAATAGAAGTTATGTGCCAGTGGAGTTTATTGTTCTTGACATTGAATGCAATCCTTCTTGCCCCATAATACTTGGTAGGCCTTTTCTTCGAACAATTGGTGCTATTATTGATATGAAACACTACAGGAATCAGGCAGTTTGCCGTCTGCCATGGCAGACGGCAAAGGAATGTCTGGCGGACAGCAAAGCCCTTTGCCGTCAGCCAGCAGACGGCCCCACGTCCGTCTGAATGAACTACGGCAAAGGGCTGCTTTGCCGTCTGCTTAAATAAAGCGGACGACAAAGAAGTTTGCCGTCAGCCATACTCAGCAAGCAGACGACAAAGGGCTTGGACGGCAGAGGGATAGGGTTAGGCCCGTTAGGTGGCTAACGGCGTACTTTGCCGTCTGCCAACAGACGGCAAAGGCACAAAGTTCTTTGCCGTCTGCCAGCTGACGTCAGCTGACGTTAGGCGTCAGCTGGGGCCAATGCTTGCCCTTTGCCGTCTGCCAGCAGACGGCAAAGTGCCCAAATAGGCCAGCCCAGGTACCTCCCAGGTTGCACAGGTAGCTGCCACGTGGCAGATTTGCCGTCCGCTGGCAGATGGCAAAGCTCTTTGCCGTCTGCTGGCAGACGGCAAAGTGCCTGTATTACCCCTGTTAATTCTGTTTTTTCTTAAATTCAATCAATTTCACAGATATATATATATATATATATATATATATATTCATTTGAAAATACTTTCAACAAGCATACATATCCCTGCCATATGGATATGATCATCCAACACATATATATATACCAAATCAAAAGTCCATATCCAACATATATATATCCAACAATTAAGCAAAAAGTCCATATACAATGGTTTCATCCATACATACATATATAGGTAGCAAGTTTCACATTGTTCATCCTACAAAATCAAAACAAAAAGGAAGGACAAGGAGAAGAGTAGACTCCATCAACGCAAGCTTCCGTGATCTGAAGCAAATCTGCAAAATGGGAAAGAAGAAAGTTAGAAGAAGAAGACTAGAAGAAGAAGAAGAAGAAGAAGAAGAAGAAAAAGAAGAAGAAGAAGAAGAAGGAGAAAAAGAAGAAGAAGAAGAATTTTTCTTCTCTTTATTTTTCTCCTCTTCTTTTTCTTCTTCTTATTGCTTACTTGTGTCATTTTAGAGCTATCCTAGGTAAATAGGTCATTTTGGAGCTAAGTAAGGTTATTATGTCATTTTCGAGGAAAATAAGCTGAGTATATGACATTTTGGAGCTAAACCAAGGTTATTATGCCATTTTTGACCTAAGTATGCTAATTATGTCATAAATGAACTAAATAAGCTAAGTATAGGTCATTATTGAGCTAACCTAGGTAATTATGCCATTTTGGAGCTAACTAAGCATATTAAGTCATTTTGGAGGAAAAAAATGCTAAGTGTAGGTCATTTTAGAGCTAACCTAGGTAAATAGGTCATTTTGGAGCTAAACCAAGGTTATTATGCCATTTTTGACCTAAGTAAGCTAATTATGTCATAAATGAACTAGCTAAGCTAAGTATAGGTCATTATTGAGCTAGCCTAGGTAGTTATGCCATTTTTGAGGTAACTAAGCATATTAAGTCATTTTGGAGGAAAAAATGCTAAGTGTAGGTCATTTTAGAGCTATCCTAGGTAAAATAGGTCATTTTGGAGCTAAGTAAGGTTATTATGTCATTTTCGAGAAAAATAAGCTAAGTATATGACATTTTGGAGCTAAACCAAGGTTATTATGCCATTTTTGACCTAAGTAAGCTAATTATGTCATAAATGAACTAGCTAAGCTAAGTATAGGTCATTATTGAGCTAGCCTAGGTAAAATAGGTCATTTTGGAGCTAAGTAAGGTTATTATGTCATTTTCTAGGAAAATAAGCTAACTATATGACATTTTGGAGCTAAATAGGTCATTTCTTAAGGTAAGTGTGCATTTGTTAAGAAAAACACTAGGGAAAACGTACCGTCATCACGGAGGTGAAGGACCGGTCGTGCCAGTGGTAGACGCAGAAGGATCGGTCGATGCTTGTCGGGAGTTACGCTGCACCAAAGATAATTTGCAATGTCTCGTTAGCATGATGCAACTCAAATGTGAAGACTAGTAACTAATGACCATTCAAATGAAACTCACCGTGCCCGCCGGAGCAATGACTGGCATCGGCGGAGGGGTCTGACCGTTGATCTGGCACATGGTCTGCACATTTGTTTTTCACGAGTCAGTCATATTAGTTAGTAAAGAAACGAACATTACGTGCATGATTTGGCTAATATGTAGAAGAAACTTACCACGATGAGCTCGTATAAGGCCCGGTTAGACGCGTCGTTCCGGTTCCTCTCCTCCTCCAACAGCGTAGCAGTCCTCTCCTCCAACTCCCTCTCCCTCTCCGCCGCCTGCCTCTTTGCCTCCGCCAGAAGCTCCTGGGTCTTCGCTCTCTCTTTCTCAAGAGCAGCCTGCAACACCACTCCTCGTTAGCATTGTAATCATCGACGGCCGCACACACAATGTAATGGAGGAAAGGTATCTGAGTCCGTATAACTAACCTCGATTTGGAGCTCCACTAGCCGTGGACGAGGCCTTATCTCAGGATCGGAGCTCGTCTGGCGCTTCTTGATCTCCGGGAGAGTGCTAGGACAACGTATCAGTCCATCCCCAGTGGCTATCGAGCCATGGGGCCTCCCGCCACCAGATATCATCACCAGCTCTGGATCAAGAGGTTGCCGGCTCAGGTTAAAGTCCTCCCCTTTCCTCGCCTTCCCCTCGTCTCTGTACTTCACGAGCTTGTTGTGGGAGGAGATGTTGGTGAAGCTCTCTAGATGATCAAGGTCAGACTCAGAGAATGCCTTGGCCTTCTTGTACGGCGCAGTATGGGCCATGGCATAGAGGTCGAACACCTCTGGCACCTCCGTCTTGTTGTGTCGCGCCTAAAAGAGAGGAACAAAGTATTAGTTAAGGGCTCAAGCTAGCATGAAGAATGAAATTGCATGAATCATGAAGCAAGCCACATACCCAGTTATTCCCGAACTCATATAGGTTGGCGCTCCCTTCATGGTGTGGCACACCAACCATTTTGGCACGCCGCTCCTTGGCATTGTTGTGGACGGCTAGCCATTGGGGAGAGCACCACTCATCCACCAACGCCTCCCAACAGTCCATCCTATCCGCACACCATCTCGGGGGCACCTAAGTTAGTCAAGAGAAATTTCAGCGCTACGCCTACGAATCAAATCAAGGAAACTAAGTACAATGCCTTAAGAATAGGTATTTACCTTCATGTACTTCTCCTTACTCCAAAACTTGCCGCGGCACTTCGTCTTGGACCTCTTAATACCATTCGAGGCGTAGTAGTCTCGAACAGCCTGCACCCGAGCCTCGTGCCGTAAGTTCTGAAGTAGGCGCCTGCACTCGGCTTCGATAACCATAACCGCGGCCTCCTCCTCTCCCTCAAGACACCTGTAGAAGGTCTGCAATCAAACAAGACAACACTGATTAGTACAATAACTCGGTACTGTTGATTTTTAATTCTGTAAAGGAGAAATTACCCAAAACGTATGGATCACCATCTCGGCCCTCGTGCGGCACAAGACACCGTCGATCCTCTCCTGCGGCGGGGCCGGGGCAGCCAAGTACAGCTCCCAGCTCAGTCCGAGCTGTCGAACCTGACCCTCACCGGGCAACGTGACCCACCCCGGGAAGTTCTGCCGGCAAAGCACACCAAGGACGGAGTTGGGCTTGCGGATACCAGGGCCGTGCATCCAACCCCTGCAGTATGACAAGGCCAACGCATTAGATTTTGAAGAAACGTGAAGGCAAAAGGTTAAAAAAGAGTAAATGCACTTACTTCTCCCCATTAGGCGCAATCAACCACCTCTGCTCGTGGGTCGCCGGCACGGGCGGGAGCTTTGTACCACCACGCTGGTAGACGTTGCCCCCCTCAACTAGCTCGCCCTCGCTATAGCTATCATCCGAAAAGCGATCCTCGCCGCCATCAGCATGGCCACTCGCCTCCGGCGGCCAGTCCCCCCATCGGGTCAACTGCGACGTAGCCTGATCCGTGCTCTGCTCCGGAGTGTCGTGGGACGAAGACTCTGGGACCGGAGGCTCGTGGGGCGAAGGCTCGGCGGCCCGAGGCTCGTGGACCGGAGTCTGGTGGGGCGAAGGCTCGGCGGCCCGAGGCTCGTCGGCCCGAGGCGCGTGGACCGGAGTCCGAGACGGGTCCACCTCAGACGGAGCAGTCCTGTGGTCGGGTGAATCAGCTGGGGGTGGTGGCGAGGAAGGCGTAGCAGCCTTCCTACCTCTCCCGCCGCCACGACCACCTCTAGTACCCCTCTTCTTCCCCCGACCTCTCCCGGCCGAAGAAGAAGCGCCCGCCGATGGTGTCTGCATACTGAGATCCAGCACTCTCCGGAGGTGCTGGGGTGGAATGGAAGCACCCCTCCCACCACGCGCCGAGGAAGGAGCCTCAGAGCGCTCTGGACCCGCGCCCACCATCTGTGAACACCTGCAATGACAAAGAGTAAACGAAATTAGTACAACATAAAAAAATTGAATACCTGACATGAATAATAATATGTATATAATTTAAGTGTATCATCATCATGAACATAATAAAAAATGGAATACCTGACATGAACTAATATTAATCTTCATCGTCTATATATGCTTCGGGGTCAATAAATGCATCATCATCATCACTATCAGTAATGACGTGCTCATCATCATCATCAATAAATGCATCAACATGTGGAAGGCCTCCTTTACGTAATCGGTCAAGCATTGACAGGTCATCCGCAGCAGTAACCTCTTCTTGTTCCGGCTCTTCTTGTTCCGGCTCAGGGGTGAAGTCGGATTCACTATCGCTGTCTACTTCAATGTTCTGGGGTGAAGTAGAGCGGTTCTTGAAACGTTTTTTGGAAAGACGTGTTTCTTGGAAGAATTCTCCTTCATATGTGTCTGGGTTAATGTGAGGTTCATAATCCTCTTCATTGGGGGGAGGTGGTCTAACACGTGGCGGCACTTCATAAACAACATCCCAACCATTCAGATTTGGATCAGTTTGGCAGGCCCACGGTAGATAGAAAACTTGGGTCGCCTGTTGAGCCGTAATATAGACATCGGGAACATCTAAATGGGTGCTTTGTTTGATTTCGACTAGCCCTAAATGTTCATGAGTCCTTCTAGTCTCCTTCGGCTAGAACCAATAACATTTGAAGACTACGACGTTCGGTGGGTTTTGACAATAGAATAGAAGTTCATAAATTGCTTCAACTCTTCCATAATACTCGGTATCTCCTTCGCCGATAGCAGAGACACAACAATTTGTAGACTTTCGGTCGGCCATAGATAGCTCTTTGCCAAAGGTACGAAAGCGATACCCGTTGATGTCGTATTTGTCAAATGAACGGACCTTATAGTCAAAACCATTAGCGACTTGTCTCAATTCGGCGTCCATTGACTCTGAATTAGCCTACAAGTTTAATACGGAAGGATTGTTGCATTAGCCGCAAATTAGACGAATAAATGAAATGGTCTAATGGAAATTACCGTTTGTTTGAACCAAGAGATGAAACCGGGATAGCCGCCTCCATGCTTTGCCAGAAGCTCATACTCTTCGACGGAATCCTTTTGGATCACCGCTCCATCCGAGAATTTGGCGACGTATCGACTGTATCAAATATCGGGGAATAAGAGCAGTTCAAAGGAATTAGAAGTTGCGAAACAATGTACCGAGAACTTACTCGATGTACGGCCGCACTTCTGTTAGGTTGTTGAAGATATACAACGAAATGGTCCGCCATTCTTTGACATTCAACCCTACTGGTTTCGAAGCACCGGCTGGTGCGAGCTTCCCTTTGAATAGGCTGAGGTTGGATCCACCTTTTTTAGGGTCGCCAGCATTGTACCGAGGCTTCGGATTATGCAAATGACGATTTTTGGCTTCGTAGTGTGCTGTCACGAAGTTTGCCGCCTCCTCAGTAATGAATGCCTCGGCCATCGATGCTTCAATTCTACGTTTATTTTTACATTTTGCTCGAAGCGACTTCTGCATCCTCTCAGTTGCGTAGCACCAACGATTTTGCACGGGCCCCCCCAATCTTGCCTCGGTCGGGAGATGCAAAATCAAATGCTGCATTGGATTAAAGAAGCCCGGTGGAACGATCTTCTCTAACTTGCAGATCAACTCCGGCGCCAACTCTTCCATTTCATCTATCACCGTAGGTGATAGTTCTTTCGCACAAAGAACACAGAAGAAATAGCTCAGCTCTGCCAGTACTAGCTCCCCTCTTTAGATTCGCTCCCCTCTTTAGATTCGCTGCATACCCGGCATTACTCGCTCAAGCCATATGTGCCAATCATGACTCTTGAGACCAAATATTTTCAATTTTTCAAGACTCGCTCCCCTCTTTAGATTCGCTGCATACCCATCGGGGAACATCAACTGCATTTTCACCCACAAGATAATTTCCCTCATAGCTGGCCTTCCAAGATTGAACCATGCCTTTGGCTTCGTCCAGTTCTACTTTCCTTTCGGTTGTCGCATGTTCTGTAACGGTCTATCACATAGAGCCTCCTGATCGACTCTAGCCTTAGGATTATCCTTTGACTTCCCCTCTATGCCGAACAATGTACCAAAAAGGGCCTCGGCGATATTCTTTTCAGTGTGCATCACGGCGATGTTATGTGGGCAAAGGAGGTCTTTGAAGTAAGGCAGATCCCACAAGCATGTCTTGTGAGTCCAGGCGTGTTCCGAATTATACCCCTTGAAATACCCTGGATGCTCTGCATCAGGCTCGAGAGCGTTTAACTGATCCAGGATCTGTTGGCCTGTCAACGCAGGTGGTGCTGAGTTTTTCACAACTCTACCTTTGATGAAGTTCTTCTTGTCTTTTCTGAACTTATGGCGAGGATCCAGGAACTGTCTATGCAAGTCGAAGCAAGAATACTTGCGACCCGCATCCAGCCAACGAAACTGAAGAGCTGCCTTGCATGTGGGGCACGGGAACATTCCATGCACACACCAGCCAACGAATAGCGCATACGCCGGCAAGTCATGCATCGAGTACATGTACCAGACACGCATTATGAAGTTTTTTTTGTAGCGGCGTCGTATGTCTTGATCCCATTATCCCAAGCTTCTTGCAATTCATCCTTAAGCGGCTGCATGTACACATTCATACTCTTCCCCGGATAGTTGGGCCCTGGAATTATCAACGTCAGGAAAATGTTCTTTCTTTGCATAATCTGTCCGGGGGGGAGATTGAGTGGAATGACAAATACAGGCCAACAACTATATTGGGTTGCCGTCATACCAAACGGATTGAACCCATCCGTGCCGATGCAGACTCGAGGATGCCTTGGATCTGCCGCTTTATCATGATGTATTGCATCAAAGTGCTTCCACGCAAAAGCGTCCGATGTGTGTACCAACATCTGATTCCCATCTGCATCTAGTTCGGTTCTTTTGCCCAATTTGTGCCATGTCATCTATCTGGCCGTCTCTTCGACCATGAAAAGACGTTGAAGTCTTGGTATGATTGGCATATACCGAAGAACATTAACTAGGATTTTTGTCTGACTCTTCTCACCCATACCGTTGTCTACCACAACATACCTGGAAGACTTGCAAATGGGACAATAGTTCAAGTCCGCATACTCAAGCCTAAATAAGGCACATCCATTCTCACAGGCATCTATCTTCTCATAGGGCATCTTAAGTACATGGAGGATTTTGTCTGACTGGTACAGGTTTGTAGGCATTACATGGCCTTTGGGTAGAAAGCGTCCAAATAGTGTCATAATCGCGTCGTAGCATTCTCTGCCCAAGTTGAATTGAGCCTTCAGAGCCATTACTTGTGCGATGGCATCCAGCTGACAAAGCTCAGTGTGCTCGTGGAGAGGACGTTTTGAAGACTCCAACATATCATTGAAGGCCTTTGCAGATTCCTCCATCTCATCGTCCGAATCCCGAGCATCATCAAAGTCTTCCACCATGTCTTCGATCCCGGTACCATGCTCGTCGGTGCGACGACGGCCCACCTCAGCTCTGGCACGTTGGGCAGACTCACCATGAAATGTCCAGACCGTATAAGCAGGCCCCCACTTCTGCAGGTGTTTACTCATTTCAAGCTCTGTCCTCTTATAATAGTTGTTGCACCGGACACAGGGGCACCATGTTTTTCTCTGGCCATTTGCAAATGCGGCTCTCACAAACCCCTTGGTTTTTGTCTTCCATTCATCGGTCATGTCTTTCTGACTATTGTGACCGGTGTACATCCACGCATGATCACTCATCTTGCCTAGCTACTGTACACACATGAAATATATACATAATTCAGCAAACCATATTCATCAGTTAATGGAGTTTGTCAGTTTTATTACGTCCATGCAACCTAGACGCTAATAGGTAAAGATAGGTCCTAATCCCACCCGAGTATGTGTAGATTGGGTTCGTTTTCCCATGCTCTGCTCCGGATCCGACGGAAAATTTCGGCAGCACCTCCCCGCTGTTCTCCTGATACACGTCTCGGCAATAAGCAGAGAGGATGTGTACCCGGAGAACAACAGGGAGGCACTGACGAAATTCTGCATCGGATCCGGAGCAGAGCATATGGGAAAACGAACCCAATCTACACATACTCGGGCTGTCCATGGATAACGTTGGACAATTCGACAGAATCACGGTTATAAATATACAAATGCATGCATATTTATAGATGTAACCCTTTCGAATGGGAGACGCATAGTGGTCACGCATACGGATGATTGAAGACACCTATAGCTAGCAAGTTTCATCGGCACGAAGACCGGAACAGAGCAAATGAAGGGGGGAGGAGGAGATGTCATTTGTGCTCACCCACGAACGCAGGGGCGGAGCTCGTCGAACGCACGGGGAGGTCGTCGAACACCAGACCCTCGCAGCGACGAAACAACTGCACATTTAAATCCACCCGATCAACACAAATATATATGATGTTTTTCATAACAAAATCAGAAAATATATGACCTAACTCATAATTCACAAATATATGACGGGGTGTCGGGTCGGGGTGTCGGGGTGTCGGGTTGAATTTCATTCCGTCGATGCTCCCTTCAACAACTCTCACCTCTCAAGTGGTGGTATATATGTATGGTGGGGCACTCCTTGCCTGTTTATTTCGACCGTCGGTGACGGTCGTTACTCCCATCCCTTGCTGCGTTACCAAGGTCTCACAACAAGAGATGAGGAGCAACGACCACCTACGACAACAGCCGGTGTCTCTCAATGTTATTTCGACCGTCGGTGACGGTCGGTCTTTTCGTCCTCCCCCTGCTTTACCAAGGTCTCAAAGGGGGAGGACGAGAAAGACCGACCACCTACAAACAGCCGGTATCCTTCCTTCAAGAGCATCTCATCTCTCACTCTCATCTCTTTCAAAAGGAAGCACCATCAGAATGAAAGTCAACACACTACATACCAAATTAATAGCGATGCATACTTATGGGCCCTAAACCCTACTCTACAAGACAATATTTTACCATAGCATGCAGCAACAGCAAATCAGCAGCATCAGCAAGCAGCAACCACTACTAGAAAAATGGCTATAGCCAATATCCCTATTAGTGGCGCACCATGGTGGTGGTGCGCCACTGCTATATAGCAATGGCGCACCAGAAGCAGGTGCGCCATTGTTATTTTTTTAGTAGTGGCGCACCACCTGAGCAGTGCGCCATTACTGTTTTTTTTGTCCATCCCCCCACCCCACCAGACATAGTAATGGCGCACCACACCAAGGTGCGCCATTACTATGCTACATAGTAATGGCGCACCTTGGTGTGGTGCGCCATTGCTATGTCTGGTGGGGCTGTGTGCCTGTGTGTGTGTGAGGTTAGTAATGCCGCACCCTCCCTGGTGCGCCATTGCTAAGGTTAGCAATGGCACATCAGGGAGGGTGCGCCATTACTAACGTCTCACACACACACAAACACACACCCCCCCCCCCCCCCCCCCCCCCCCCGTGGATCGCCTTTTCGGTTTAAAAAAAATAAAAGAAAATGATAAAAGATTCAAAAAAATAGATGCCCATGTGTTATGTGTTTTAGTTGTTACGAAAATTAACAAACATGAATTTTGAATTTTTTTGCAAAAAAAAAACCATCGTGTTTCGGTAAAATGGCCGTAACTTTTGCATACGATCTCCGATGAAAATGTTTTTTATATGAAAAAGATACTACTCGAAAAGTTACATCCGAATTTGACGGGCTATGCCCGTTATCGATTTTTTAGAATCCTCAAAAACCTAACAGAACAAAAGTTACAGCCATTTTAAGATCTGGAGGCAAAAAAAATAAAAAAATTAAAAAAAGTTAGCAATGGCGCACCAGTGCATAGTGCGCCACTACTATTTTCCCGCCTTCCAAATTCAAAAAAATTTAAAAATAGTAATGGCGCACCACACCTAGGTGCGCCATTACTAAGGTACATAGTAATGGCGCACCACACCTAGGTGCGCCATTACTAAGGTACATAGTAATGGCGCACCACACCTAGGTGCGCCATTACTAAGGTACATAGTAATGGCGCACCACACCTAGGTGCGCCATTACTAAGTCTGGGCAGTTTCAAAACGCACGTACCCCCACTACCCTTATCCACTTCCCTCCTCCTCCACAAATTTCTATCCTCCTCCTCCTCCTTCCTCCTTCCTCCTCCTTCCTCCTTCCTCCTCCCTCCTCCTCACGGTCCTCTCCGGCGACCTCCTCCTCACGGTCCTCTCCGGCGACCTCCTCCTTCCTCCTCCTTCCTCCTTCCTCCTCCCTCCTCCTCACGGTCCTCTCCGGCGACCTCCTCCTCACGGTCCTCTCCGACGACCTCCTCCTCACGGTCCTCTCCGGCGAACTCCTCCTCCTGCTCCTCCGCTCCGGCGACCTCCTCCTCCTCCTCTCCAGCCGGTGACCTCCTCCTCCCTCCTCCTTCCTCCTCACAGTCCCTCCTCCTCACGGTCTCTCCTCCCTCCTCCTCCCTCCTCTCCTCCTCTCCTCTCTCCTCCCTCCTCTCCTCCTCTCCTCCTCTCCTCTCTCCTCTCCTCTCTCCTCCCTCCTCTCCTCCCTCCTCTTCTGCCTCCTCTACTTCCTCCTCTACTTCCTCCTCACAGTCCCTCCTCCTCCCGGCACAAAGATGCAAACCAGAACGAAATTCAAAAAAAAATCACAAAAAAAATCAAAAAAAAAAATCGCAAAAAAAAAAATCGCAAAAAAATATAGCAATGGCGCACCATTTAGGGGTGCGCCATAAACATCGGGATAGCAATGGCGCACCTTCTCCTGGTGCGCCATTACTAACTTTTTTTGATTTAATCACAAAAAAAAATCGCAAAAAAAAAACCGCAAAAATAAATAGCAATGGCGCATCATGGGTGTTAGTAGTGGCGCACTGTCCTCTATTAGCAGTGGCGCACCTGAAGTGTTAATAATGGCGCACCAGGTGGTGCGCCACTAGTATTTGGATTACTAATGGCGCACCAGAGGTGCGCCATTACTATTTGTTATTAATGGCGTGTTAATAGTGGCGCACCTATAGTGCGCCATTAATAGCAAAAACTGGTGCGCCACTAACAGCCTTTTTTCTAGTAGTGAACACCACAACAGCAACAGCAGCAAGCAATTAAAGTAAGCACTAGCTATAGCACCAGCAGCAAGCAGCAGTACTATAGCACCAGCAGCAAACATGCAACAACAGTCAAGCACTACCACCAACTATTCAGTGAACTAGCAACAACAGCAAAGCAATAACAGTATATATGCAATAACAACAAGCAGTAGCCTCAAGCACCAGCAGCACCAGAGTAGGAGGAGCTCACCAGCCAACACAGTAGGTTTTGTAGAATATTGTAATTATCTAGTTTTTTTTCTGTTCTTGCTCTTCTTCTTCCTTTCCTTTTTCCTCTTCTTCTTCTTCTCCTCCTCTCATCTTTTTTCTTTTTCGTCTTCTTCTTCTTCTTCTTCTTTTTTTCTTCTCCTCCTCCTCTTCTTCTCGGCGACCGGCGACCGGTGATCCTTGACCCTCTCCATGGCCCTTGGCGACCCTCGACCCTCGACCCCTCGACCCTCGACCCCTCGATCCCTTGACTCCTCGGCGACCCTCGACCCCTCGGCGACCCTCGACCCCTCAACCCTCGACCCCTCGACCCGGTTTTCTTCTTCTTCTTCTTCTTCTTCTTCTTCTTCTTATTCTTCTTCTCCTCCTCCTCCTCCTCCTCCTCATCTTCTTCTTCTTCTTCTTCTTCTTCTTCTTCTTATTCTTCTTCTCCTCCTCCTCCTCCTCCTCCTCCTCATCTTCTTCTTCTTCTTCTTCTTCTTCTTCTTCTTCTTCTTCTTCTTCTTCTTCTTCTTCTTCTTCTTCTTCTTCTTCTTCTTCTTCTTTCCTTCTCCTCCTCCTCTTCTTCTTCTTCTTCTTCTTCCTCTTCTTCTAATTATTCTTATTTTCTACTTTTTTTTCAGAACTAAACCTAAACCTAAAACTAAACTAAACCTAAAACTAAAACTAAAACTAAATCTAAACTAAACATAAACCTAAAACTAAAAAAACAGAAAAAAAATAAAAAAAAGAGGAGCTAGAGCTCACCTTCGGAAGTGGGGCAGCCGGTGGAAGAGGTGGCCGGTGGAGGGGGGGCGGGGCGGCCTGGGCAGGGCCCGGGGGCGCCGGGCGGCGGTGGCGACGGGGCCGCAGGGCTCCGGGGCGGTGGGGCGCGGGGGGGCCGGGGCACGGCGGCGCCGAGCCGGCAGGGCGGCGGGGGCGACGGGGCGGCGGTGGCGCCGGGGCGGTGAGCCGGTGGAGGAGGGGGGCGGGGCGGCCTGGGGCAGGGCCCGGGGGCGCCGGGCGGCGGATGCGACGGGGCCGCAGGGCTCCGGGGCGGTGGGGTGCGGGGGGGCTGGGCCACGGCGGCGCCGAGCCGGCAGGGCGGCGGGGGCGACGGGGCGGCGGTGGCACCGGGGCGGTGAGCCGGTGGGGCGGTGGGGTGGTGGGGCGACGGGGTGGCGGCGGATGGTGGGGGCGGCGGCGCGCGTGCGGTGGTCGTCGGGGAGGAAAGGGAGAGAAACAGAGAGAGAGATGGGCGGGGTGGGGTGGGGCGCGGCCGTTAGTTAAGTCAAATGTTTGCCGTCCGCCCCGCCTTTGTCGTCTGCCTTTTTTCTCTTTGCCGTCTGCTAGCAGACGGCAAAGAGGGGGGCCGTTAGGTTTTTTTGTAAGCAACTCGTTAGTGGGGCCCACCTCCCTCTTTGTCGTCAGCTAGCTGACGGCAAACCTCCTTTGCCGTCTGCTAGCGGACGGCAAAGAAGTGGCTGATGGTAAATATGATCTTTGACATCAGCCACTTCTTTGCCGTCTGTTTTTTGGAAACAGACGGCAAAGAGCTCCTTTGCCGTCCGCTAGCAGACGACAAAGAAGTGGCTGATGGCAAATCCTCTGATTCCAGTAGTGAAAGAAGGTAATATAAGATTTCAATTTCCACTAAAGAAAGGGATGGAACACTTCCCTAGAAAAATAATTAAAGCACCTTATGAATCCATTATGATGGCCACTTATGGAATTAACTTGAAGGATGACAACACTTGAAACTATGCATTATGCCTAGCTAGGGGCATAAAACAATAGCACTTGTTGGGAGGCAACCCAATGAATAAAATAAAATTTTGCTTTTATCTTCTGTTTTTGAGTGTTTGCACAATTATAGCTTCTGTTATGATTGTATTTTTATGTTTTAATTAGTGTTTGTGCCAAGTAATGCCTTTGGGATGATTTGGAAGATAGTATGATTGATGCTGTTTGAAAACAGAAACTTTTGCCTCCAGTGCTGGAATTTATAATTTTCACTGGACGTCAGAACCTTCTGAATTTTTTTCAAAGTATTGATATATGAATTTTCCACGTCTTCCTAATGTTTCAGAATTTTTGGAGTTACATAAGTATGACCATAATTCAGATCTTTACAGACTGTTCTGTTTTAGACAGATTCTGTTTTTGTTGCATAGTTCGCTTATTTTGATGTATCTATGGATCGTATCGGGGGGTATGAGTCATGGGGAAGTTGTAGTACAGTAGCATTATGCCAATATTAAATATGAATCAATTTACAACAGTACCTATAGTTAAAGATTTATTTGTTATACTAACGGATCTCATGAGGTTTCTGTTGAGTTTTGTGTGCTGAAGTTTTCAAGTTTTGGGTGAGACTACGATGGATAAAGGAATAAGGAGCGGCAAGAGCCTAAGCTTGGGGATGCCCAAGGCACCCCAAGGTAATATTCAAGGGAGACTCAAGCGTCTAAGCTTGGGGATGCCCCGGAAGGCATCCCCTCTTTCGTCTACAATCTATCGGTAACTCACTTGGAGCTATATTTTTATTCATGACATGATATGTGTTTTACTTGGAGCGTCTTGTGATATAGTTTGTTTGCTTTTTAGTTTGTCACAATCATATTTGCTGAACACACCTTTTTGAGAGGGACACACATTGTTCGTGATTTGTTAGAATACTCTATGTGCTTCACTTATATCTTTTGAGCTAGGCAGTTGCTCTAGTGCTTCACTTATATCTTTTAGAGCACGGCGGTGGTTATATTTTAAAGAAATAGTTGCACTCTCATGCTTCAATTATATCTTTTTGAGAGTCTCATGATAGCAATGGTAATATGCACGGGTTATGAATTTGGTCCTGATATGATAGGTATTCAAGAGGGATATAATAAGAACTTTCATGTAGATCACTGAAGATGATAAATTTGATTCCTTGCAATAGTTTTGAGATATTAAGATGGTAATATGGGGGAGGTACTAGTAGATGATTGTGGTTTAGTAAGAATAATTGTGTTAAGGTTTGTGATTCCCGAAGCATGCACGTATGATCTGTCGTTATGCTAAGAAGTTGGAGCATGATTTATTATTGATTGTCTACCTTATGAGTGGCGGTCGTGGACGAGCGATGGACCTTGTCCTACCAATCTATCCCTCTAGGGGCATGCGTAGTAGTACTTTGCTTCGAGGGCTAATAAACTTTCGCAATAAGTATGTGAGTTCTTTATGACTAATGTGAGTCCATGGATTATACGCACTCTCACCTTTCCGCAATTTGCTAGCCTCTTCGGTACCGTGCATTGCCCTTTCTCACATCGAGAGTTGGTGCAAACTTCGCCGGTGCATCCAAACCCCATGATATGATACGCTCTGTCACACATAAGCCTCCTTATATCTTCCTCCAAACAGCCACCATACCTACCTATCATGGCATTTCCATAGCCATTCCGAGATATATTGCCATGCAACTTCCACCATTCTATTTTTATGACATACATCATCATTGTCATATTGCTTTGCATGATCATATAGCTGACATAGTATTTGTGGCTCAGCCACCGTTCATCATTTTTATACATGTTATGCTAGCATCATTGCACATCCTGGTACACTGCCAGAGGCATTCATATAGAGTCATATTTTTGTTCTAGTATCGAGTTGTAATGTTGACTTGTAAGTAAATAGAAGTGTGATGATCATCATTATTAGAGCATTGTCCTAGTGAGGAAAGAATGGTGGAGACTAATGAGTCCTCGAAAAGGTGGGGATGAGGTCCATGAGACCGTTCTAAATATAAAAAAAAGAGGCGAAAAAGAGCCATGAAAAAAAATGAGAGAAAAAGAGAGAAGGGGCAATGTTACTATCCTTTTTCCACACTTGTGCTTCAGAGTAGCACCATGTTTTTCATATAGAGAGTCTCCTATTTTGTCACTTTCATATACTAGTGGGAATTTTTCATTATAGAACTTGGCTTGTATATTCCGATGACGGGCTTCCTCAAATGCCCGAGGTCTTCATGAGCAAGCAAGTTGGATGCACACCCACTTAGTTTTCATGTTGAGCTTTCATACACTTATAGCTCTTGGTGCATCCGTTGCATGACAATCCCTAATCCTTGCATTGACATCAATTGGTGGGCATCTCCATAGCCCGTTGATTAGCC
The DNA here is from genome assembly GCA_039707655.1 of Elymus sibiricus. Taxonomy (NCBI): domain Eukaryota; kingdom Viridiplantae; phylum Streptophyta; class Magnoliopsida; order Poales; family Poaceae; genus Elymus; species Elymus sibiricus. The sequence goes on along the minus strand of CM077664.1, from coordinate 54,036,569 downwards.
TCGTCGATGTGAGACTATCTTCTTATTTTTGACTTCTCTTATTTACCTCTACCACCACACTCTATTCCACCCATAGTGCTATATCCATGGCTTGCGCTCATGTATTGAGTGGGAGTTGAAAAAGCTGAAGCGCGTTAAAAGTATGAACCAATTGCTCGGCTTGTCATCGGGGTAGTGCATGATAAATACTTTGTGTGAAGAAGATGGAGCATGATAGGATTATATGATTTTGTAGGGATAACTTTCTTTAGCATCGTTATTTTGAAGGCATGATTGTTTGTTAGTATGCCTGAGTATTGATGTCTTTATATCAAATTATAGACTATTGTTTTGAATCATTTGGATCTTATTATTCATAGCGTAAGAGAAAGATTACATGATGAAACATGTTACGTAGCATTTCACATCAAAAATTATGTTTTTATCATTTACCTACTCGAGGACGAGCAGGAATTAAGCTTGGGGATGCTTGATACGTCTCCAACGTATCTATAATTTTTTATTGTTCCATGCTATTATAGTATCAATCTTGGATGTTTTTATATGCAATTATACCCAATTATATATCATTTTTTGGGACTAACCTATTAACCTAGTGCCCAGTGCCAGTTGTTGTTTTCTGCTTGTTTTTGGCTTTTCAGAGAATCAGTACCAAACGAAGTCCAAATTCCACGAAACTTTTTGGAGATTTTTTTCTAGACAAAAGAGGCCCTGGAGACTTGGAGAGGAGGCCAGAAGGTTCACAAAGCCTCCACAAGGCAATAGGGCGCGGCCCCGGGGGGTTGGGGGCGCCCTGATGCCTTGTGGGGCCCACGTGGCTCCGTTTGACCTAATTCCACTCCTATAAATTCACAAATATTTGGAAACCATCAGAGAGCCAGAAGAGAAAACCTTTCCGCCGCCGCAAGCCTCTGTTCTTCCGTGATCCCATCTGGAGGGCCTTTTCCGGTACTCTACCGGAGGGGGAATCGATCACGGAGGGCTTCTACATCAACCTTGCTGCCCTTCCGATGATGTGTGAGTAGTTTACCACAGACCTACGGGTCCATAGCTAGTAGCTAGATGGCTTCTTCTCTCTCTTTGATCTTCAATACCATGTTCTCCTTGATGTTTTTGGAGTTCTATCCGATGTAATCTTCTTTTGTGGTGTGTTTGTTGGGATCCGATGAATTGTAACTTTATGATCAGATTATTCATGAGAAATATTTGAGTCTTCTCTGAACTCTTTTATGCATGATTAAATATAGCTTTGTATTTCTCTCCGATCTATCGATTTGGTTTGACCTACTAGATTGATTTATCTTGCAACGGGAGAGGTGCTTTGTGATGGGTTCAATCTTGCGGTGCTCAATCCCAGTGATAGAAGGGGACATGACACGTATTTGTATTGTTGCCATTAAGGATAAAAATATGGGGTTTATTCATATTGCTTGAATTTGCTTCTCTACATCATGTCATCTTGCTTAAGGCGTTACTCTGTATTTATTAACTTAATACTCTAGATGCATGCTGGATAGCTCGATGAGTGGAGTAATAGTAGTAGATGCAGGCAGGAGTCGGTCTACTTGTCTCAGACATGATGCCTATATACATGATCATTGCCATGAATCCGTCATAATTATTTGCTTTTCTATCAATTGCCCAACAGTAATTTGTTTACCCACCGTATGTTTCTGCGCTCGAGAGAGAAGCCTCTAGTGAAAACTATGGCCCCCGGGTCTATCTTTATCATATTAAAAACCTAAAAATACCTTGCTGCAGTTTATTTACTTTTATTTTAATTAGTATTTTAGTTTATCTATTTACCTCGATAAGATTTAATCCTTGCAAATAACCGCTAGGAGGATTAACAACCCTCTTATTTGCGTTGGGTGCAAGTGTTTTCTCTTGTGTGTGCAGGTGCGCTTAACGGAATTTTCCTTGGTTCTCCTACTGGATTGATAATCTTGGTTCTTAACTGAGGGAAATACTTATCTCTATTGTACTGCATCATCCTCTCCTCTTCGGGGAAATACCAACGCAGACTACAAGTAGCACTATGGACCCGTAGGTCTGTGGTAAACTACTCACACATCATCGGAAGGGCAGCAAGGTTGATGAAGAAGCCCTCCATGATCGATTCCCCCTCCGGCAGAGTACCGAAAAAGGCCTCCAGATGGGATCACAGAAGAACAGAGGCTTGCGGCAGCGTAAAGGTTTTCTCTTCTGTCTTTCTGGTATATTGGGAATATTTGGGAATTTATAGTGCTGGAATTAGGTCAGGAGGGGCTACGAGGGGCCCACAAGCCTGGGGGGCGCGCCTACCCCCCTGGGCGCGCCCTCCAGGCTTGCCACCTCCTCGTGGCTCTTCTGGTCTTCTCCCGAAGCTTCGTGGGTCTCTTCTGGTCCAGAAAAAATTAATCCAAACTTTTTTTCTCATTTGGACACTTTTTGATAATGATTTTCTGAAAAGGCAAAAACAAGCAGAAAACAACAACTGGCACTGGGCACTGGGTTAATAGGTTAGTCCCAAAAAATGATATATAATTGCATATAAAACATCCAAGATTGATACTATAATAGCATGGAACAATCAAAAATTATAGATATGTTGGAGACGTACCAATGACCAAGGCTTGTTTGGGACGTGGATTTGGCTCCCTTTGAGCGCTTGGATGAAAGGGAGGAGGCTAGATCAACGGAGGACACCCAAGGAGCACTCCTATATGGAGGCCTCCAACCCTAGCCGTCGGCTCATTCTATCTCCATCCTCCACAAGTTTCATCTACAACCGCCACACCTCCATTGCAGCACCTCCACCATAGAGAGAAGGGCCATGCCAAGGAACAAGGAAGGGAGGAGGCGCCTCCACGCCGGCGCCAGCCGGAGGGCCGGTGCCCTCTTCATCACCGGCGCCATGCCTCTCCCCGTCTCAATCTCCAACTTCGTGTTGGCTTGTAACTCGTCCCTAATCTCTATGTACTCCATCATCATGTTTTGAGTAATTTATTAGTTCTTGGGGGAATAAGATGAACTCTATTATGTGCTAGTACCGATTGTCTTGTGCGATATGATATCCTCTTTGCATGTTTATGTTAGTAGTATTCTTGACGTTGGGTGAAGTCGACCATCCAATGTATGCCAATTTTAGACGGAAGGTTATTACTGTTGGCGGACCGTGTGGTTGGCGAGGTGGGTGACGTGGCAGGCCCCATCTCCCTTCGTAGCAGACCGTTGCAGCAGGGGGTAAAATGGAGACCACTTTGGCTGCGTCCACGGGGACCTTTTTCCCTTTAATCACCGTCTGATAACCGGAGTGGGGAAGGATGGTGGTAGCGTATGTGATACGGGGCTGCCGCGTGTATGCATGTATCTGTACCAGCTCCGCCCACAAAGAGAAACATGTAAAGTGGCTTAGTATTCGTAGAACGAACGTGTAGCGATGATTCCGAATACCTCGAGAACGCCCTTATTACTCAAGTGCTGCTCCTTTATTTTACCCGCTCTTTTATTTACGTTTTTACCTCCGCGTAGTTATTTAGTTAAAACCACCCTTATTATCGTTTCCTCTAGCAACCGATGAATAGACTATTTCTAGATAACGCTCTGGGTGTGAACGTAGCCACGTAAGTGACGACGTAGCTGCAGGGTTGGTAGTTATTAGTGCAACCACCGCTCCCTATGGGATCAACATACTCTACTTACCGTGAATTCAATAGCCCTGTGCCCTTGCAGGTCATCAGTGACGAGGGCTTCGGCGGCAACACTGACGATCAAGGCCATGAGCACTCCTACTCCGCCACGCTTAGGCATAGAAGGAACTCCCTGTACATTCCTCGGCCAACGTAGACTGCCTCAAGGCCGCTCTTGCACAACACCGTCCACGCATTACGCTTCTCCGCCCGTGTTCTGTAGATGAGGAGGAGCACACCCAAAGCACCTCCCGTCAAGCTGCACGACGTTGCAGAATGCCACAGGCGCTGATGCCGATGCAGTCACCTACACTGACACCCACCTCGTCCACGTACTCCCCTGCTACTTGCCCCTGTCGCTCCTCTCTCGGGCAAGATGTTCCCGGGCACCAGCCTCAGCCTCGGAGCCAGGCTCATGGTCTTGGGAAAGCATTTGTTCATCGTGCTCGTGTACGTCATCTCGGCCAAGCAGTGCTTCATCAAGTTGACCACCTAGTGCTCGCGTCACATGCATGCCCTATAGTTCGATCTTCCGGGTCGCTCAGCTGGGGAATTGCGGCATTTGAGCCGCTGCCACTGCCTTGGCCCGGGATTGCGTTCACCTCAAGCGCGGGGGGGGGGGGGTGTCAGGTGATACCGATGTTTAGGTGATACCATGATGCGGGCTCTTGGGAGCCATTGCATCTCAGATTCGATGGCTCCCGGGACCTCTTGAACATTTTGCAAAAAAGCCATCCAAGAGTCCTAAAATGGCCTTTCTGCAAAATGTTCAAGAGCTCCCGGGAGCCATCGGATCTGAGAGCCAATGGCTCCCAAGAGCCCGTATCATGGTATCACCTAAACATTGGTATCACCTGATATTTCCCCAACCACAAAAGCTCCCTTCTTGCCACCGATCACGGCCACAACCACGGGTTGCGGACCTCACCTTGGTGGATTCCTCACTGGCGGAAGCTCGAACTTGGTAGAATAATGGCTGCTAGAAGAGTTTTCGGACGGGGATAAGATAGGAGAAAGATTTTTTAGTAATAAATTAAGAAAATGGAAAATGTTTTTTATTCAATGGTGGGGCCTACGACAACAAAGTGTTGGCCACTGGTTGATCTTGCAACATACGACGCGTTTGGTAGGCTGCATCAAGCCCAACCAGGCTCTGGCGGGCTAAGTAGTGACTTGTTTGGTTGCCTAGCTCGCACGTAGAAACTAGCTCGCATGAAACTTAAAGCGCTCTCACCCTAGCTCGCGAGGAACGCTTAGATTGACCGTTTTTCTAGATGCAGGCTAGGCCTAGTGCAATTTACACTACGGGGAGGATGCGAGCTGGGCTTGGTGCAGCCTACCAAACGACATACAGAACATGGCCTAGAGCTTGTATACACTTAAATAGGCTCCAATAGGCCAGGCTCCACCGGGAATGTAACCAAACGCGCCCATAGTGCGTGTAGGGTTCCTAACAGAAGAGCCCGAGCCATCTTATCCACGCACTACCCATCCATCCCAGCGCCGTCTCCCCATCCCCAACCCTCCCAACACCACCTCTCCTCCATGCCTCCTCGAGCTAGCGGCCTTCCATTCACCCGCATCCAGCCAGCGGCCTTCCCCTTTCTGTCCGTCCCCATCGAGCACCACGCATCCAGCCAGCTTGACAGATCTGGCCTGGAGGAGGAACGCCTACCTTCCTCTCTTCTAGTGCTCCCGTCCCACACATCTAGAGTGCACGAGCTAGGAGGACGAGGAGGCAGGTGGGGAGGGATCGGCGATGAAGAGGACGAGAAGAGAGTGCTCGACTGTTTCTATGGCATCTGCCCGAGGATGGTGCGCAGCAAGGGAGCTACAACAAGCGGCTGTGTGGTTCTGGAAGCCCGATGTGGATGCCGCGGAGAGCCACGGCGGCGACCTCGGGATGCAGTTCTGAAGCACTTTCGCGATATGTACTTTTTTAATACTCCCTCCTATCCATATTAGTTGTTGCAACTTCAGTATAACTTTGTATTAAAGTTGTACAAAACCTGAGACAAATAATATTGATCGGAGGGAGTACTATATTTCCTTGGTGGCCATCAAAAAGCACTTTTGTACTACCTCTGTCCTCGTTTAATAGGGTCATATTTTGACCAAGATTTAACTAATAAAAAAATAAGTTCTATGTAGCAAAAATAATATCATTTAAAACTATATTCAAATACGAATCCAATAATATAATTTTTGACGACATGTATTAACATTTTGCTAGTCAAAAATGTGGTCAAACTTTGACCTAAAATATGATGGGGACTAATAAACCCAGACGAAGGTAGCAATATGTTAATGATGAATTAAGTTATATGTAATAGTATCACTTTTTGCGGGTGAAAAAGATGAGAGGTGCAATTTTTTTGTTTGCTAATTTTTTATTAACGGCGTGCCTAAATAACCGCACGTCACTGTCACTTTGGCTATCACTTACGTGGAGAACATGCACACCACCGCTATTTTCCATTACTAGTTGCGTGCGTACTTTGGGCACGCCATTAGTAACCTAGTTACTGGTGACATGGGACGTCATGGCACCAGTATCGCCATATTGGTTGTGTGGGGGCCTCCCTCCACCAAAGTGATTTTTGGCATGGCACTAGTAGCGTTTTGAAACCATGTGCGACGAGGGTTTTGCACCGTGTGTGATGACCTAATTTGCACTAGTGTATATTAGGTTCAGATTACATGTATTTGGATGCAACACTTAACCCTTATGTCTAATTGTAGCCGTAAATATATATTGGACACAAATCCTGGACATCTGAGATGGAAGATCCTTTGTATTTTGTTGATCATGCTCTTATTATTTGTCATGAAAATGCATCCAAATCAAAAGGTTTGCTCTTTCTTATTCGCCTTCAAATACGAAGATCCAAATGAAAGCGCATGGACAAACTGCGTGGACATCCTTTTGCTGCGATGTACTCCCAATTGAGGTGGACATACTTTTGCTTCCTAGGTGACATCTCTTTTCCTTGATGCGAAGGGTCCCATGTATTCTTGATAACAAAACAATGATGCCGTGATATTTACACACAAAAACTAGTTGTAAGAGGTGACCAGTCTCGTAGATGAGGAGTCGGAGATCTCCTGCAATGACAACATGGCTTCACAGCCATGCACAAAGAGATGACCATGACGGCGAGTCATATATTCTTCCTCCGATTACACGGAGAATGAAGAGAAAGAGGACAATGCACAAATGCATTGTAGAAACATCATCCAATTCATTGAAGAATTTGTTATAGTATTATTTCCCATGTATACATGCAACATAGTTCAATTCTTTTATTCTTTCAGGGTAAGTACAAGGTGTGTATACATAGGGATCCACATGACCATCACATATGAGGAGCTGGCGGAGGGTCGTTGGGGCTTGGGTTGGCCTCCCTAGGGAGCTTCCTTAGCAATGGGAAGTTTTCACCGTATGCCGGCGCTGGCGATGGAGAGTAGATGTAGGATCGAAAGTATGTCTACAGGGGGGGTGATTAGACTACTTGACAAATTAAAACCTAACATTTTCCCAATTTTAGTTGTAGGAAAATTTTAGCAACAATACAAGTCAAGCATCACCCTACACATGCAATTCTAAGAGTATAGCAGCGGAAAGTAAGCAATTGCATATGTAAGTAAAGGAGGAGATCGGAGATTTCAAACGCAATGAAGACACGGTGGTTTCTGGCGTGGTTCCGATAGGTGGTGCTATCGTATGTCCACGTTGATGGAGACTTCAACCCACGAAGGGTAACGGCTGCGCGAGTCCACGGAGGGCTCCACCCACGAAGGGCCACGAAGAAGCAACCTTGTCTATTCCACCATGGCTTACGTCCACGAAGGACTAGCCTCACTCGGGGTAGATCTTCACGAAGTAGGCGATCTCCTTGCCCTTACAAACTCCTTGGTTCAACTCCACATCATGTCGGAGGCTCCCAAGTGACACCTAACCAATCTAGGAGACACCACTCTCCAAAAGGTAATAGATGGTGTGTTGTTGATGAACTCCTTGCTCTTGTGCTTCAAATGATAGTCTTCCCAACACTCAAACAACTCCTCACAGATTTGGCTATGGTGGAAGAAGGATTTGAGTGGAAAGCAACTTGGGAAAGGCTAGAAATCAAGGTTCAAATGGTAGGAATGGAATCTCTTGATCTCAACACATGAGTAGGTGGTTCTCTCTCAAAAAATGTATGGTGGAAGTGTAGGCACATTCTGATGGCTCTCCTTACAGAGAAGGAAGTGCTGGAGGGGTATATATAGCCTCCACACAAAATCCAACCGTTACACACTTTTGACCCAACTCGGTGGCACCGAACTGTGTAAAAGATATGAACTTTAGGAATCTCGGTGGGACCGATAGGAACAACTTGGATGGACCGAAGTGCAATGGCTAGGGCAAACGTCATCTCGGTGGCACCGATTGCATCAACTTGGTTGGACCGAAGTGAAGCAATAAGGCAACAGAGACTTGGCAAGCCATCTCGGTGAGACCGATTTGCAAAACTCGGTAGGACCGAAGTAAGTGCAAACGATTACAGAGAGTTGGCAAGCTAAGGCCATCTCGGTGGGACCGAGATCCATTTCGGTGGATCCGATTTGTTAGGGTTTTGGCAGTGGCTAAGTCTCGGTGAACTCGGTGGGGCCGGATAGAGAATTTCGGTGGGGCCGAGTTGGAATGTAGGTTTTGGACATATTTGGATAGAGAGAGTGGTTGAGGTTTTAGGAGTACTGTCACTAAGCACTTGAGCAAAAAGACCAGTAATCAACACCTCATCCCCTTTTAATAGTATTGGCTTTCCTATGGACTCAATGTGATCTTGGATGACTAAACCAAAAATGTAGAGTCTTGATCTTTTGCCAATCCTTGTCCTTAGCATTTTGAGGGGGTCCACATCTCTAGTCCATGCCATGCCAATCATTGAACATCCTGAAATCTTTAACTTGAATGGACATTAGTTCAATGAGATATATGTTGTTATGAATTACCAAAACCACCAAGGGAGCAAATGTGCTTTCAATCTCCCCCTTTTTGGTAATTGATGACAACATATAGATCAAAGCTTCGACAAATGATTAAATGAATGAAGTACATCGTCACTTTGAGAAGTATGTGATAAGCAAGAGCTCCCCCTAAATTTTTGCATTATTAAAGATTTGCGTTTGAATGCAAATGCACAATCGATTAGGCTCATGGGTCACTCTTCCATGTCACATACATCTTGGTGGAGTGCGCAAAATGATATGAGTGAAATAGCAAGCACGCATCACCAACATAAGTGAGTGATCATACAAGATAATGATAGAGATGAGCATAGATCATCACAATAAGCATAGTATGACCAATCACAAGCATAAACGACAGAATATCTCACAGACATTGTAGCAAGCACACACATCAAACAAAGTAGCAATAAGCAAATAGTAGCAAAAGAACTCAAACTCACGAGAGAAAAACAACGACCAAAACACTCTCTCTCGAAGCCTATGATCTATACAAATTCTCCCCCTTTGGCAACAAGTACCAAAAAGCTCGAATATGTATAAGACTAATCAACACTCTAAGCATGGTCCTCCGAAGCTCCTGAAGGCGATCTCCTGCTGGCAGCTCCGGTGTGCGTAGATGGCGTTGAGAGAAGAGCGTCCGTGAAGGCTTCTGCGGATGTCTGCTGGGCTAGTGGAGTGGATACCGGCGGTGGCACAGTGGCAGCAGTAGCAGGTGCAGAGACTGTGGTCTGTGGATCCACAACTGGCACTGCAGCAGACCTGGCTGCCCTAGGCGCTGTCTGGAATCTCTCTATGGTTGGTCTATCATCTCCACTGCCATCTGATGGGGCTGTCCTGACAGCATCAACATCACTCTGCAGCTTCTCCACAGTAGTCTAGATTTCAGTGACCTTGACATCTAGATCATGAAATTTAGTCTCGATTATCCGCTCTAGGATGGCCTGATGCTGGGTGAGGTTGGCCAGACTTTGCTCAATCCTCAGGGTGGCTTCAAGCAGATATGTCATTTGGTCAGCCTTACACTTAAGATTTGCAACTGGAGCATTGGGAGTTGTTGCCTCCTGGGTTGCTTTTGCTTCTTTGGCTTTGCGGATCTTCTCTTGAGCTTGTGTAGAAGTGGGATGTGAAGGATCCATCACAATCACATTGTCCTCAAACTCTGGACGCAAAGGCAAATGCTCTCGATCAAGAAGGTATGTGCTGGTTCCAACCTTGGAATTGATCAAAATCTGAATATGTGGAGCATATCCGCACGATCTCTTCTGATCAGCTGTAGTCCTCTTGATAGTTTCGACTATCAGGCTCATCACCTTAAATTTCTGAGGAGTATCAAACAAATGCAGCAAATTGATGGAGTGGCCATGAATCATTTTGTAATCTCCTGACTTGGGTAACAAGGTGTACCACAAGATGGTGTTCGTGGTGGCCAGTCCTGGGAGCAGATGCTTCACTGATCCAAGCTTATGAGTCTCAATGTCCTTCTGGGGGATAGCAGTGTACATGTTCTTCATGGTGTCGTGATCCATCTTGAGCTTTGCATAAACATCATAGTCATCGTCCTCTTCCTTGGGTGCACCAAGAAGACTTGCCCACTCAGAGATGGTTGACTGGTAACTGATACCCTCAGTCATCCACACAATACGGCCATCTGGATAGAAGTGAGCAGTAGAGTAAAACTGCATGACCATCTCATCATTCCACTTGGTCAATTTCTTTCCGACAAAGTCATCAACTCCTGCAATCCTGAAGCTCTCATGGACGTGGGGGAAGTAATCCTCATTCTCATCAATGTATTCCCAATCCACCCATTTCATGTCACTAACAATGGGCTTCTTGTCAAGCAATACCGTCTCATAGAAATCTTGTTGTTCTCGTGTGTGAAAGCGGTAGTCACAAGCTGTCTTCCTCCTTGTAGCATAAGGATCTGACAGTCTCCACTGCCGCAGTCCTTTATCCTTCCTCAGCATCATGTTTTCCGCAACAGGGTGTGCATCGTCATGTTCTGGTATCTTGGGCTTCAATTTCCTGAGCACTAGTGGCTCTTCATCAACATTTGCCTCAGGCACTGGGGCCTTGTTCTTTTCAGCAGCTGATATGTTCCTGGTTGACCTCTTGGGTGCTAGAGCTTTTGGTTTGGACTTGGTGGGGGCAGCAGTCCTGATTGCATCAGACATAAGCTTTTGTGCCTTGGCTGGAGGTGCATCAGCAGTAGGTTCCTCCTCCTCCTCCTCATCAGTCCTCATGGAGGGCCTTCCAAGCACTTGAGCTGTAGTCTTCCTAGCTCTCTTCTTCTTAGCAGCTGGTTCAGTGTCACTAGGCTCTTCAAGAGTGAATTGCATAGTCTGCTTTGGAACTTTCCTTGCAGCAGTCCTCTCTTTGGCAGAAGTGGGCTTGGTGCTATACTCCTTAGCAAGCACAACTCTCTTCTTCTTTGTTGCTGCCTCACTAGCAACAAAATCTTCATCCTCACTGTCTGAAGTTTTCTTCTTCCTTGTTCTAGTGCTGCCTTAGGAAGATCTGGAGAGCTCCTCTCTCCCTCATAGAAACTCTCAGTAGGGCTTGACCCTTCACTAAGTTCTGCATGTTGTTCAGACCTGTTCTGGCTTTCGCTGGAATCTGACATCTTGCTGAGCTGACCCTGTGAATAGATGGGTATGGGCAGAGTAGATGAGTCATCACAAAAAGCAGAAGTTTTTCATAAAAATTGAGTTCAACTCTTAGTTTCAAGTTTTCACAGGATGCATTTCGGATGGACCGAGTTGATCATCTCGGTGACACCGAAGCACTCTACAGAAACCTTACATGCCATTTCGGTCAGACCGAGATGGGTTTCAGTGGCTCCAAGATGCTAGGGTTTCACTGAGACTTTACTTTCGGTCTCACCGATTCGTACAACTCGTTGGCACCGAGACGTACTAGTGCTATGGCCAGAGGCCAAATTGGTAGGACCGAAAATTTCAAATCGGTCGGTCCGAGATGCATTCGGCGGAAACTTAAACCTAAAATTTTTACTCGCATCTAATCTACAGAGTTTGCAGTGTAACAGGAGTTCTCAATCCGTGGCATGAATTCAGGCAGTCCAATCGTGCATTGAATCGGAAATGGGGAGCACGAGAGGGATCGAATCTCACCCTAACTCGGTGGAGACTCTCTACGGCGGCAACGGCGGTGAAGATTGCCGTTGACGGCGACGGAATCCGGCGGCGAGGGCGCGCTGGAGACGACGGCGAAGTCCGGAGACGAGGGCGACGGCAACAACGGGGTGCGGCAACGAGTGGGGTCGAGAAATTTCAACCGTTCGGTCCGCGCGATATATATACCCGTACGCTGTCGGTGGCGCCGAAATGGTTCAATTCGGTAGCACCGAGATGGAAAACCTAGATCAATCGTGATTTCGGTTGGACCGAGTTTGAGTTAGTTGGTTCGGCCGAAATCATTTAGAAGGTTTTGGAGGTTCAGCCCTTTCAGATCGGTGGCTCCGAGTGCTCCTCACCCGGAGGGTCCAAAAATGACTTGTTCAATTTTTGTGATGCAGCAAGAATAGAATTTGAGACAAGAAAGCATAGATAGCTAGAGAAGGTACTTAGGCATTCTTGTACATCCACTTGGCCAGAAAAACCAAGACAATAACAACAAATGGATCTCCTCGAATGATGAAAACATGCAAACCAACATGCTCACACAATAAGATTGCAAATGAAATATGTGTCAAACATGCACAACCAATTCTAGCATCTATCAAGCAATGGCGATGACTAGGTCATCTATATATGAGTATATTGACTTAGGAGCCAAATGAGAACATTTGATCATAGGTCATACTCATCGTTTAAGCACAAATGGGGTTGCCACTTTTATATAAAGCATTAATGTGTTCACACCATTAGAGTTGCTTTAGCTCAATTGTTTAGAGCAAAACTCCCCCTAGATGTGATATCCCCCCTAAGAGGGGTGAACTAACCTTGGATTTTGTCGATGGTGACTTCATGTAGATGTTGAAGATGTGGATGCTCAATGTTGATGTAGACCATCAAGAGTTGGGAGCAATCCTTTGGAGTTTTGTGCTTTCAATACCTACATGGGTTAGTCCCACACAAGGAGCATACAAGGATATCCATAGACATAGAGTGAAATACACATATGATGATGTCCATGAATACATTGAATACCTTGTCCCTTGTCTTACCAACAAGAGGGTTTGTGACTCCATGAACTAGTGCAAAATGTGGAAGTTGGTTGCACAAGTTCTTGCCATAAAGAATATGATTGAAGTTTGTTGGCGGAGTCACCCTTAAGAACTCTCTAGTTCTTCTTCTTTTGGACCCACATCAACTTGATGGGAATCCTTGGAGTTGTAGTAGCACTTGATGAAGTAGAACTTGATGAAGTCTTGGGAACCCACTTGACCATGGCTTGAGGAGCTTCTTCAAATGAATCAATCTCTTCTTGAAGCTTGTCCTTGCCTTTTAGCTTGTGGTCTTGTGGTGGAAGATCTTCTTGAGCTTGTGTTCCCTTGAAGGAAGTAGGATCATACTTCACTTGTTGAGGAACAAACTTCATCTTGGGGTATTGATCTTCTTCCCACTCAACTCCATCGGCATTGAACTTTCGTTCAAAACCAACACCTTGGTTCTTCCGATGCCTTCCTTGTTTGCGTACAATTTCTGTTGGGGAACGATGCATGGGAAACAAAAAATTTCCTACGCTCACCAAGATCGATCTAGGAGATGAACATCTACGAGAGGAGAGATTGCATCTACATACCCTTGTAGATCGCTAAGCGGAAGCGTTAAATAACGCGGTTGATGTAGTCGAACGTCTTCGCGATCCAATCACGATCCGTCCCGCGAACTCCCGATCAAGTGCCGAACGGACGGCACCTCCGCGTTCAACACACGTACGGCTTGATGACGCCTTCACCTCCACGATCTAGCGAGTGATGGTGAAGTAGTAGCTCGAGTCCTCTGGCAGCACGACGGTGTGGCGTCGGCGGTGGTGGAGCAATCTCAGCAGAGCTTCGCTAAGCTACGCGGAGAGAGAGAGAGAGGAACTACGAGGGAGAGGGAGGGCAACGCCGTGGCATAGATGGGCGCGGCTGCCCTCTCTCTACCTCTATATATATAGGGGGAAGGGAGGGGTGGAGGCGCCCTAGGGTTTCCCCTAGGGGGGCGGCGGCCACAGATGGGGGCGGCCAGGGTTTGGGTGCCCCCCCCCAGGCGCCTTGCCTCCCAAGCATAGGGGCGGCTGCCCTAGGGGGTGCGCCACCTCCCTGGCCGAGTGGGCTTGGGTGAGGGGAGGCCCCCAGCCCCTTGTGGGCTGGTGCGCCCCCTCCCTTTGCCCATGAGCCCCCTCCAACACTTGCTGGGGGGCCCACGAAACCCTTTTCTGAACTTCGCCGATGTAACACCCCTATGTAATGAGCTACAGTGATCCATCATATTAATGCCAAGTCATCTGAGATTTGCAATGATAATCATGTTGGATTAATATCTCATTTCAAATTCTGCCATTGAATTCAAATTCAAATCACAAGTAAATTTCGAAGTTGCTCAAAAGTTGCTGGAAAAATGTTCATCATTTAGCAAATAATCCAAAACAAATTGTTGTTCAGGAAAACCACATCACCAAGTTGCTAAGATGAACATTAGCATTTATAACAGTGCCATACCAGCAATTTAAATTGCGATTTCAATTATGAAAATTCCAAATGATTTTCTCTGCCTTCCAAAAATAATTGTGGCAGTGCCTAAAAATGCAAGGTATTTTATGGGCTTAGCTCCACAATTTTCTAAAATGGTTGGGTAGCCCAAATATTTATTTTTCCTTCTCTGTTATTTAATAAAACTGAAAACAGAAAAGAGAAAGTGGGCGAGGCCTTACCTAGCTATGGGCCGAGTTGGCCCAGCCCAGCCGAATCGCCATCCTCACCTGCTCCCGCCGCCGTGTTGTCTCGCCCGCGTTCGGCGCGCGCGGCGCCGTCCACCGCGTGCCACGGCGACGAGCAGGTGGAGCTGGGGGATAAAGATCACCCAGAGCCACCTCCCCTAGACGCCGCGCCTCTCCTCTCCCTTTCTCCCTCGCTCGGATCCCTCCTTCCCCTCTCTGTCCGAGCACCACCGCCGACGTGCCGCTGCCACCGACGCGACTACCGGCGTCCATCTGCTCCTCCGCCGAGTCCAGACGAATCGCCGGCGTCCGCCTCTTCTTCCCAGCCCAAGAACTCGAGCTCGGAGGCGCTGCATCGCCCGAAACCTGTCGTCTTCCACCTCGGAGCACAGGAGCTCGCCGGCGTCGATCCACTGCACGGCAGCTCCTAAACCCCTCACCGGACCTTTCCTGTGCCCCTAGGTGAGCTTCCCGTGGATTCCCCTCTCTCTGCGCTTTCGCACGCGTTCTGTATCATGGGGTTTCGTCGAGCCCGAGCTCAACACCGCCGTCCATGGCGCCGCCGCGCTCAGAGCCGCCGCAGCTCACGTCTGAGCACTTCATCGTGCTCTGTATTGCCGTAGCTACCCGTAGCACCATCCCATTTGTCCTGCCATGCTCCCTAATGCCATACGCCGTCGCCACCGAAGTCCGGCCGCTGCGCGCGAGCTCGTCGTCGACAGCTCCGACCGCCTCGGCTAGCGTGGGTGGCAGTGTTGGACGCGGCGTGCTCTGCCTGTTCGAACGCGACCTCTGGCGACCGATTTGGCCCTCTGTGGCAGAATCCCGCCGCTGGCCGGAGCTCACCACCGCAAAACGGCTCGCCGGAGCCGTCCCCGGCGACGCGCTGACCTGGCATGGCCAGGGTCCACCACTGAGCCACTGCCAGTGGGCCCCTACCGCCGTTTGACCCAGTTGACTTTGGTCAACGCGCGCTTACTGTTCACCCCCTGTCTCTGACGAGTGGGACCACGTGACTAATCACTGTTAGTAGTTAATTAGTTAGTCTGTTAGTTTAATTAGTGACACTGACAGTAGGCTCCACCAGTAGTTAATTAGTTTAACTAACCTGTTTAGCCTCTGAGTCGCTGCCAGGTGGGTCCCACCTGCCTGTTTGACCAGTCCGCTGGTCAGCCGACTGCTGACGCAAGGATGACCTCAACATGACGTCATATGCCTTATCTGGAATTATGTTAATTTAAATAATTTCAGAAATAGTTTAAAACTTTGAAAATTCATAGAAAATAAACCGTAGCTCGGATCAAAAAACTTTCTACATGAAAGTTGCTCAGAAAAATCCCACGAATTTGATCGTGCCGTCTATTTTGTTATCGGGACCCTCTACGTAGGTGAACCCGCAACTTTTTGCCTGTTTTCGGTCGATGAATAGTGCATACATACCAGGTAATAATTCCAACTTAAATCCTAGAATAGCTAAAATGGTTTAGAGATGCATTTATGCAACCCTGCACTGCATTTTAGCATGACATGCTCTATGTTGCATCTGTTGTGTTTATTTATTGTTTCTTCCCCCTCTTCTTCTCCGATAGCCCCCAAGACTGATGCAGCTCAGGAGACCGACGACACCACTAACGACCCCTCCTTTGCCGCAGAGCTTCCAGGCAAGCAACCCCCCTTGACGCATGCCTATATCACCTATTCATTCTCCCTCCTGCTTGCATTAGAATTTGCTATTGCTATTGTTTTATCCTATTTTGATGCATAACCTGTCCTTGTTGCTGTTATTGATACCTGCCCGTTATCCAAAATGCTTAGAATAGGTTGGATGGTAGTGAACCATCTGTGGCCCCTCTTCCTTGCTGTAGTTGCCCCGCTGTAGTACCTATGTCTCGATCGATGTGATCGTCGGGCTGAGACCAGTTCATCACCACACATCCCCCTAAGTTGCTCGATGCTGCAGAGCTATTATCGAGTGCCGAGGGTGATACCTCTTATCTCACTCTCGATAATGCCTCTGTAGTACAACTAGTCGGTGGTGGGTTACCGAGGGTGATTCCTCTTCCACCACCTCCGATGAAGCCTCTGTCGTGCAACCCCGCAAGTGTGAATACCATCGAGGGTGATTCCTCTGGATTCACTTTGACGGGATCATCGAGTGGGAATCCAACGAGGGTGATTCCTCGGATTCCTAGTCGATGTTTTGGACACATGGTTACTTGCACTTAATTACTGTTGTTACTGGATAAAGTCGGGTAGGCCCCGAGGGGTACCCGCGAGTGATGTGTAGACGGGTTGACCATGAGGGTACCCGCGAGATGAATACGTGGCACGGCCGGGCATTCTTAGCCCTTGCCGTAAGTCCACGAGATGGGGCGACGGGGTCACAGGATCGTGAGTCTCTGCTCGTTTCCGCGCGCTCCTAATGCACTAAGGGTTAGGATATGTAATCTGAGTAGGCCTCTGGCCTTTTCGCACTAACCGGCACGTGGGAATAATATGGGTACTCGGCGTCGTATGTATCAGCCGAAGCTCTTCAGACGTCAGTGGTTGAGCGGCACGCGCCCGGGTTGGACCGTGAAAGCCTACGCTTGTATTAAGGGGGCTAGGTCTGCTCCCGGCCGTCCTCGCAACGCGCAGGAGTGCAAAGGGCAATGGGCCCAAGACCCCTGAGCGCTTAGGATGTAGACCGGCGTGCTGGACTCTCTGTTGAGCCTAGGTAGGGCTACGACGTGTCGATAGTCCGAGGCCAGGCATCGACTGAGCAAGTGTGTCCGGCCAGAGTCATCGAGCGTGTTGGGTAAGTTGGTGCACCCCTGCAGGGAAGTATATCTATTCGAATAGCCGTGTCCACGGTAACAGGACGCTCGGAGAATATCCCGATCTTCTACAACTAGAAATGGCTTGAATATGTTAGCTCCGGGATCGCTTTCTCGCAGGGAGTCGAGGAAGGATCTCTGGGCGTGGTTACTTGTACTTGATACTACTACTTTAATTATGTATTAATCTGCACTCTTCTTATGCTGCAAGACCGCCGAAGATGCTAGTCTTCGATAGGCTAGGCCATTCTCTCTATTCTGGCATTTCTGCAGCCAAGTCCACATATACAGCCTTCCATTGATAATGTTGCATACTTAGAATAGATCTGATGTAAGTCTTGCTGAGTACTTTGGATGAGTACTCACGGTTGCTTTGCTTCCTTTTTCCCATATACCCGATTGCTGCAACAGACGATGGAGCCCCGGAGCCTGCTGAGCCAGCTACCCCAGCCGACGACTACCACTACTACTACCCCCCCTGGATACTACTACTATGAGGAGCCCTCCGACGACCAGGAGTAGTTAGGAGGCACCCAGGTAGGAGGCCTGCGCCTTTCAATCCAGTGTTTTTATTTTGCCCCGCCTTCTTAAAGGCCTATCTGTTAACTTTATGTCTGTACTCAGATATCTAATGCTTCCGCTGATGCTTGTATGACATCGAGCTTATGTATTCGAGCCCTCGAGGCACTGGCTTGTAATATAAAGCTTGTATGACTTTTATTTGTGTTTAGAGTTGTGTTCTGATATCTTCAAGTGAGTCCTTAGGCTTGATCGTGTGCATTTGCGTGTATGATTAGTGCACGATTAAGTCGGGGGCGTCACAGCCGAAAACCCCGGTACCCCCGGAACACTTCCGGACTCCGATACCCTTCGTCCTATATATCAATCTTCACCTCCAGACCATTCCGGAGTTCCTCGTCATGTCCGAGATCTCATCCGGGACTCCGAACAACCTTCGGTCACCAACATAATAACTCGACTGTACTTATATCGTCACCAAACGTTAAGTGTGTAGACCCTGCGGATTCGAGAACTATGCAGACATGACCGAGACACCTCCACGGTCAATAACCAATAGCGGGACCTGGATGCCCATATTGGTTCCTACATATTCTATGAAGATCTTTATCGGTCGAACCTCGATGTCAAGGATTCATTCAATCCCGTATGCAGTTCCCTTTGTCCATCGGTATGTTACTCGCCCGAGATTCGACCGTCGGTATCTCCATACCTAGTTCAATCTCGTTATCGGCAAGTCTCTTTACTTGTTTCGTAATACAAGATCCCGTGGCTAACTCTTTAGTCACATTGCTTGCAAGCTTATTGTGATGCTGTATTACCGAGTGGGCCCTGAGATACCTTTCCGTCATACGGAGTGACAAATTCCCAGTCTTGATCCATGCAAACTCAACAGACACCCTCGGAGATACCTGTAGAGCATCTTTATAGTCACCCAGTTACGTTGCGACATTTGATACACACAAGGTACTCCTCCGGTGTCAGTGAGTTGCATGATCTCATGGTCATAGGAACAGATACTTGACATGCGAAAACGATAGCAATAAACTTCACACGATCATATGCTACGTTCATAGTTTGGGTCTTGTCCATCACATCATTCTCCTAATGATGTGATCCCATTATCAAATGACAAGTCATGTCTATGACCAGGAAACCATGGCCATCTTTGATCAATGAGCTAGTCAGGTAGAGGCTCACTAGGGACATGTTGTCTATGTATCCACACATGTATTTGTGTTTCTAACCAATACAATTATAGCATGGATAATAAACGATTATCATGAACAAGGAAATATAATAATAACCATTTTATTATTGCCTCTAGGGCATATTTCCAACAGTCTCCCACTTGCACTAGAGTCAATAATCTAGCATTACATGGTTATGAATCTAACACCCATAGAGTTCTGGTGTTGATCATGTTTCCCCCGTGGAAGAGGTTTAGTCAACGGATCTGCAACATTCAGATCCGTGTGCACTTTGCAAATGTTTATGTCCTCCTCCTTGATCACATCGCGGATGGAATTGAAGCGTCGCTTTATGTGTCTGGTCCTCTTGTGAAACCTTGGTTCCTTGGCTAGAGCAATGGCACCAGTGTTGTCACAGAACAGAGTCATCGGGTCCAGTGCACTGGGCACAACTCCAAGATCTGTCATGAACTGCTTCATCCAGACACCTTCCTTCGCTGCCTCTGAGGCAGCTATGTACTCCGCTTCGCATGTAGAATCAGCTACCACGCTTTGCTTGGAACTGCACCAGCTTACCGCTCCCCCATTCAGAATATATACGTATCCGGTTTGAGACTTAGAGTCATCCGGATCAGTGTCAAAGCTTGCATCGACGTAACCCTTTACGACGAGCTCTTGATCACCTCCATAAACGAGAAACATTTCCTTAGTCCTTTTCAGGTACTTAAGGATATTCTTGACCGCTGTCCAGTGTTCCACTCCTGGATCACTTTAAAACCTTCCGACCATACTTATGGCAAGGCTGACATCTGGTCTTCTGCACAGCATCGCATACATGATAGAGCCTATGGCAGAAGCATAGGGGATGACACTCATCTTTTCTCTATCCTCTGTAGTCGCTGGGCATTGAGTCTTACTCAACTTCACACCTTGCAAAACAGGCAAGAACCCCTTCTTGGACTGATCCATTTTGAACTTCTTCAAAATCTTATCAAGGTATGTGCTTTGTGAAAGTCCTATTAAGCGTCTCGATCTATCTCTATAGATCTTGATGCCTAATATGAAAGAAGCTTCTCCTAGGTCCTTCATTGAAAAACTCTTGTTCAAATACTCCTTCACATTTTCCAAAAAGTTCTATATTGTTTACAATCAGCAATATGTCATCCACATATAATATTAGAAATGCTATAGAGATCCCACTCACTTTCTTGTAAATACAAGCTTCTCCGTAAACTTGTATAAACCCAAACGCTTTGATCACCTCATCAAAGTGAAGATTCCAACTCCGAGACGCTTGCACCAGTCCATAAATGGATCGCTGGAGTTTGCAAACTTTGTCAACATTCTCTGGATCGACAAAACCTTCTGGTTGCATCATATACAACTCTTCCTTAAGAAAACCGTTAAGGAACGTTGTTTTGACATCCATCTGCCAAATTTCATAATCGAAAAATGTAGCTATTGCTAACATGATTCTGACGGACTTAAGCATCGCTACGGGTGGGAAAGTCTCATCGTAGTCAACTCCTTGAACTTGTGAAAAACCCTTTGCCACAAGTCGAGCTTTATAGACGGTGACATTACCGTCTGCGTCCGTCTTCTTCTTGAAGATCCATTTATTCTGAATGGCCTTTCGCCCTTCAGGTAATACTTCCAAAGTCCATACTTTGTTTTCATACATGGATCCCATCTCGGATTTCATGGCCTCTAACCATTTGTCGGAATCCGGGCCCACCAACGCTTCTCCATAGCTCGTAGGTTCATCGTTGTCCAACAACATGACATTCAAGACAGGGTTACTGTACCACTCAGGAGCAGTACGTATCCTTTTCGACCTACGAGGTTCGATAGTAACTTGATCCGAAGCTTCATGATCACCATCATCAGCTTCCTCTTCAACTGACGTAGGTTCCACAGAAACATCTTTTTGCGCAGTGCTACTCTCTGGTTGAAGTAAAGGTTCAACAACCTCATCAAGTTCTATCTTCCTCCCACTCAATTCTTTCGAGAGAAACTCTTTCTCGAGAAAGGACCCGTTCTTAGCGACAAACACTTTGCCTTCGGATCTGAGATAGAAGGTATACCCAACCGTCTCTTTTGGGTATCCTATGAAGACGCATTTGTCCGCTTTGGGTTCAAGCTTTTCTGGCTGAAGCCTTTTGACATAAGCATCGCATCCCCAAACTTTAAGAAACGACAACTTTGGTTTCTTGCCAAACCACAGTTCATACGGTGTCGTCTCAACGGACTTAGATGGTGCCCTATTTAAAGTGAATGCAGCTGTCTCTAACGCATAACCCCAAAATGATAGTGGCAGATCGGCAAGAGACATCATAGAACATACCATATCCAATAAGGTTCGATTACGACGTTCGGACACACCATTACGCTGTGGTGTTCCAGGTGGCGTCAACTGTGAAACAATTCCACATTGTCTTAAGTGACTGCCAAACTCATAACTCAGATATTCTCCCCCTCGATCAGATCGTAGGAATTTGATCTTCTTGTTACGATGATTCTCAACTTCACTCTGAAATTGCTTGAACTTTTCAAACGTTTTAGACTTGTGTTTCATTAAGTAAATATACCCATATCTACTCAAATCGTCGGTGAAGGTGAGAAAATAACGATATCCACCGCGCGCCTCAATGCTAATCGGACCGCACACATCAGTATGTATGATTTCCAACAAGTCACTTGCCCGTTCCATTGTTCCGGAGAACGGGGTCTTAGTCATCTTGCCCATGAGGCATGGTTCGCATGTGTCAAGTGATTCAAAATCAAGTGACTCCAAAAGTCCATCAGCATGGAGTTTCTTCATGCGTTTACACCAATATGACCTAAGCGGCAGTGCCACAAGAAAGTGGTACTATCATTATCAACTCTACATCTTTTGGCATCAATGTTATGAACATGTGTATCATCACTATCGAGATTCAATAAGAATAAACACCTCACAATGGGTGCATGACCATAAAAGATATTACCCATATAAATAGAACAACCCTTATTCTCTGATTTAAATGAGTAACTGTCTCGCATTAAACAAGATCCAGATATAATGTTCATGCTCAACGCAGGCACTAAATAACAATTATTCAGGTTCTTCACTAATCCCGATGGTAATCGAAGAGCGAGCGTGCCGACGGCGATCACATCAACCTTGGAACCATTTCCCACGCGCATCGTCAATTCGTCCTTCGCCAGCCTCCGTCTATTCCGCAGTTCCTGCTTTGAGTTGCAAATGTGAGCAACCGCACCGGTATCAAATACCTAGGCACTACAACGAGAGTTGGTAAGGTACACATCAATAACATGTATATCATATATACCTTGTTTGGCATTGGCCCCCTTCTTGTTGGACAGATACTTGGGGCAATTCCGCTTCCAGTGGCCGGTTCCCTTGCAATAGAAGCACTCAGTTTCCGGCTTGGGCCCAGCCTTGGGTTTCTTCACGGGAGGGACAACTACTTTGCCACTCTTCTTGGAGTTTCCCTTCTTGCCCTTGCCATTCTTCTTGAAACTAGTGGTTTTATTGACCATCAACACTTGATGCTCCTTCTGGATGTCTGACTCAGTGACTTTCAGCATCGCAAATAGCTCAGCGACTGACTTGTTCATCCCTTGCATGTTATAGTTCAACACAGAGCTCTTTTAGCTAGGTGGTAGCGATTGAAGAACTATGTCAGTGATCGCCTCTGGCGGGAGCACAACTCCCAACTCAGCCAGACGGTTGTAATACCCAGACATTTTGAGTATGTGTTCACTGACAAACCCGTTCTCCTCCATCTTGCAAGCATAGAACTTATCAGAGGTCTCATACCTCTCGATCCGGGCATTCTTCTCAAAAATAAACTTCAACTCCTGGAACATCTCACATGCTCCATGACGTTCAAAACGCCTTTGAAGTCCCGGTTCTAAGCCATACAACATGGCGCACTGAACTATTGAGTAGTCATCAACACGCGCCTGCCAGGCGTTCATAACGTCCACAGAAGCTGGAGGGGGTTGCTCACCAAGCGGTGCATCAAGGACATAAGCCTTTTGGGAAACCGTGAGGATAATCCTCAGATTACGGGCCCAGTCTACAAAGTTACTTCCATCATCTTTCAGCTTGGCTTTCTCTAGGAACGCATTGAAATTCAGGGAAGCTACTGCGCGAGCCATTGATCTACAACATAAAATTGCAAAGACAACTTAGACTATTGTTCAAGATAATGAGTTTAGTTTACTTAAAAACTCCCACTCAAATCGACATCCCTCCGGTCGTCCGAGTGTAACTTGATCCAAATTCACCAACCCATGTCCGATCATCACGTGAGATGAGGTGGTTTCAATGATGAACATCTCCATGTTGATCATATCTACTATATGACTCATGTTCGACCTTTCGGTCTCTTGTGTTCCGAGGCCATGTCTGTACATGCTAGGCTCGTCAAGTTTAACCCAAGTGTTCC
Source organism: Elymus sibiricus (assembly GCA_039707655.1). Classification (NCBI taxonomy): domain Eukaryota; kingdom Viridiplantae; phylum Streptophyta; class Magnoliopsida; order Poales; family Poaceae; genus Elymus; species Elymus sibiricus. The sequence continues at coordinate 54,013,014 of CM077664.1, read as the reverse complement.
GCATGTGCAAAACTGGCTTGCACCCGTTGTATGTGAACGTAGAGTCTATCACACCCGATCATCACGTGGTGCTTCGAAACGACGAACTTTCCCAACGGTGCACACTTGGGGAGAACACAATTTTATCTTGAAATTTTAGAGAGGGATCACCTTATAATGCTACCGTCGTCCTAAGCAAAATAAGATGCATAAAGAGATTAACATCACATGCAAATCTTAAGTGACATGATATGGCCATGAACTTGTTCTTTTGATCTCCATCTTCAAAGCACCGGCATGATCTCCATCGTCACCGGCATGACACCATGATCTCCATCATCGCGTCGCCATCGGGGTTGTCACGCCAACCATGCTTCTACTACTATTGCTACCATTTAGCGATAAAGTAAAGCATTACATAGCGCTTAATGATTGACACGCAGGTCATACAATAATTAAAGACAACCCTATGGCTCCTGCCGGTTGCCGTATTCATCGACATGCAAGCCGAGATAAACTATTACAAAATATGATCATCTCATACATCAAATATATTTCATCATGTCTTTGGCCATATCATATCACAACATACCCTGCAAAAACAAGTTAGACGTCCTCTAATTTGTTGTTGCATGTTTTACGTGGCTGCTATGGGTATCTAGCAAGAACGATTCTTACCTACGCAAAACCACAATGGTGATATGCAAGTTGCTATTTAACCTTCTACAAGGACTGCCTTCGTCGAATCTGATTCAACTAAGGTGGGAGAGACAGACACCCGCCAGCCATCTTATGCAACAAAGTCGCATGTCAGTCGATGGAACCGGTCTCATGAATGAACCGCTTCATCCCACAATACCGCTGAATCAAGAAAAGACCAAGGAAGGAAGCAATCTGAATATCAACACCCACAAACTCCTTTGTGTTCTACTCGTGATGTCATCTACGCAAAGACCTAGCTCATGATGCCACTGTTGGGGAACGTTGCATGGGAAACAAAAAATTTCCTACGCTCACCAAGATCAATCTAGGAGATGAACATCTACGAGAGGAGAGATTGCATCTACATACCCTTGTAGATCGCTAAGCAGAAGCGTTAAGAAACGCGGTTGATGTAGTCGAACGTCTTCGCGATCCAATCACGATCCGTCCCGCGAACTCCCGATCAAATGCCGAACGGACGGCACCTCCGCGTTCAACACACGTACGGCTTGATGACGCCTTCACCTCCTCGATCCAGCGAGCGATGGTGAAGTAGTAGCTCGAGTCCTCCGGCAGCACGACGGCGTGGCGGCGGTGGTGGTGGAGCAATCTCAGCAGAGCTTCGCTAAGCTACGCGGAGAGAGAGAGGAACTACGAGGGAGAGGGAGGGCAGCGCCGTGGCATAGATGGGCGCGGCTGCCCTCTCTCTACCTCTATATATATAGGGGGAAGGGAGGGGTGGAGGCGCCCTAGGGTTCCCCTAGGGGGGCCGGCGGCCACAGATGGGGGCGGCCAGGGTTTAGGTGCCCCCCCCCAGGCGCCTTGCCTCCCAAGCATAGGGGCGGCTGCCCTAGGGGGTGCGCCACCTCCCTGGCCGAGTGGGCTTGGGTGAGGGGAGGCGCCCAGCCCCTTGTGGGCTGGTGTGCCCCCTCCCTTGGCCCATGAGGCCCCCCCAACACTTCCGGGGCCCCCCCGAAACCCTTTTCGGAACTCCGCCGAAAACCCCGGTACCCCCGGAACACTTCCGGACTACGATACCCTTCGTCCTATATATCAATCTTCACCTCCGGACCATTCCGGAGTTCCTCGTCATGTCCGGGATCTCATCCGGGACTCCGAACAACCTTTGGTCACCAACATAATAACTCGACTATACTTATATCGTCACCAAACGTTAAGTGTGTAGACCCTGCGGGTTCGAGAACTATGCAGACATGACCGAGACACCTCCACGGTCAATAACCAATAGCGGGACCTGGATGCCATATTGGTTCCTACATATTCTATGAAGATCTTTATCGGTCGAACCTCGATGTCAAGGATTCAGTCAATCCCGTATGCAGTTCCCTTTGTCCATCGGTATGTTACTCGCCCGAGATTCGATCGTCGGTATCTCCATACCTAGTTCAATCTCGTTATCGGCAAGTCTCTTTACTCGTTCTGTAATACAAGATCCCGTGGCTAACTCTTTAGTCACATTGCTTGCAAGCTTATTGTGACGCTGTATTACTGAGTGGGCCCTGAGATACCTTTCCGTCATACGGAGTGACAAATTCCCAGTCTTGATCCATGCCAACTCAACAGACACCCTCGGAGATACCTGTAGAGCATCTTTATAGTCACCCAGTTATGTTGCGACATTTCATTCACACAAGGTACTCCTCCGGTGTCAGTGAGTTGCATGATCTCATGGTCATAGGAACAGATACTTGACATGCGAAAACGATAGCAATAAACTTGACACGATCATATGCTACGTTCATAGTTTGGGTCTTGTCCATCACATCATTCTCCTAATGATGTGATCCCGTTATCAAATTACAACTCATGTCTATGACCAGGAAACCATGGCCATCTTTGATCAACGAGCTAGTCAGGTAGAGGCTCACTAGGGACATGTTGTTGTCTATGTATCCACACATGTATTTGTGTTTCCAACCAATACAATTATAGCATGGATAATAAACAATTATCATGAACAAGGAAATATAATAATAACCATTTTATTATTGCCTCTAGGGCATATTTCCAACAATTTCCTCAAATTTCTTACTCCCGGCAAGGCTCTTGTAGACACCTTTTTCTATAATTCCTTTCAATAGCATATTTTCTTGCTCAAGTGTAACTTGGCTAAGAGAATCATTAGTGGAATCAATAGAACTACTAGAAGCAACAACATTGGATTTAGCATTGTTATTGTTACTACTAGAGGTAGAACCATTTTTACCCTTGTTGCTAGTTTGCTTAGATTTAACTTGTGGCATAAAGGTAGACAAGAGTAAACGCTTGGCAAGATATGAAGAACTCTTCTTTCAAAGATCGTCATTGATAGCTTTAAGAAACTCATGCTCTTGCTCTAAATTTAGCTTCTCGAAGCGTAGCTTCTCATGAGTTCTTAGAAGTTCTCTATGATCCTCTTGAGTTGTTTCATGAGCTAACTTAAGAGCATTTAGTTCTTTAGTTAGACGCTCAATCTCCTTCATAGCATTGTCACTCGTTTCCTCTTGACTATCATAATTACTTGCATTCTCATTATAGCTCACATCACTAGCCTTATCAACAAGTAAATCATCATCACCAAGCAAATCATCTTCATCACTATTGAAATCAAGATACTCAGGGTGTGATACCTTGGGGCCTTTTGCCATGAAGCATCTTCCAGTTCCTTCATTTGGTGAGTCAAATAGATCATAGGAGTTGGATGACACAAGAGCAAGTCCGGCAACACCTTCATCTTGACTATAGTCGGAGTTGGAGTGATAACTTCTCTCGGAGTGGTTGTCAGAGTCGGAGCCGGAAACCCATTCACCAACATGAGCTTGATGTCTTCTTCTTGTGTAGCTCTTGGATGACTTGTCCTTCCTCTCCGAATCCTTGCTTCTTTGAGAGTGTCTTCATTCATAACGATCATCTCTACTCCTTCTCTCCTTATGAGGTGATTCATCTCTTCTTTGTCTTCCTCTTGGTGATTCGCCTCTTTTCTTGTAGGGAGCCGTACACTCATTGGAGTAGTGTCCGGGCTTTCCACAATTGTAGCAATTACGGTCACGACTTGATGATCTTCTCTCATAGTGTCTTGAGCTAGAGCTTCTTTCTTTCCCCTTGTTCTTGTAGAACTTGTTGAATCTTTTCACCATTAGGCTTATCTCTTCATTTGATACTAGCTTGTCACTTGGAGTTGTTGGAGCATCGGTTGAGGCCTTGTAAGAACCACTTGATTTGTTGTGTAGCTCCTCTTTGTCATTGAGTGACATTTCATGAGCAACAATCCTTCCAATGACTTCCGTGGGCTTGAGATCTTTGTCATTTGGCATCATTTGGATCAATGTGCAAACGGTATCATATTTTCCATCCAAAGCTCTAAGTATCTTCTTGATGATGAATTTGTCGGTAATCTCTTCACTTCCTAAGCCGGCAATCTCATTTGTGATGAGAGCAAGCCTAGAGTACATCTCAGCGACTCCTTCACCATCCTTCATCTTGAACTTGTCAAGTTGACTTTGAAGCACATCCAACTTAGATTCCTTGACGGACTCGGTACCCTCATGCATATCAACCAAAGTATCCCAAATTTCCTTTGCATTCTCGAGGTGGCTGATTTTGTTGAATTCTTCGGGACATAAACCGTTGAATAGAATGTCACAAGCTTGAGCATTGTATTGCAACATCTTCAATTCTTCCGGGGTTGCTTCATGATCCGGTTCCTTGACATCCTCAAAGAAATCACCTTGCAAGCCAACACGAACAACAGCCCAAACGGCGGGGTTATGACCAAGAATATGCATTTTCATCTTATGTTTCCAACTAGCAAAGTTTGTACCATCAAAATATGGACCTCTACGGTGATAGTTACCCTCACTAGACGCCATACTCTCCTAGGTTGTGAAACCAAGACTATGATCACCAAAGCAATGGAAATCAAGGCTTACGGAGACCAAAGCTCTGATACCACTTGTAGGATCAAATGTATGTCTAGAGGGGGGTGATTAGACTACTTGACCAATTAAAACCTAACCTTTTCCCAATTTTAGTTGTAGGCAGATTTTAGCAACAATACAAGTCAAGCATCACCCTACACATGCAATTCTAAGAGTATAGAAGCGGAAAGTAAGCAATTGCATATGTAAGTAAAGGAGGAGATCGGAGATTTCAAACGCAATGAAGACACGGTGGTTTTTGGCGTGGTTCCGATAGGTGGTGCTATCGTACGTCCACGTTGATGGAGACTTCAACCCACGAAGGGTAACGGCTGCGCGAGTCCACGGAGGGCTCCACCCACGAAGGGTCCACGAAGAAGCAACCTTGTCTATTCCACCATGGCTTATGTCCACGAAGGACTAGCCTCACTCGGGGTAGATCTTCACGAAGTAGGCGATCTCCTTGCCCTTACAAACTCCTTGGTTCAACTCCATATCATGTCGGAGGCTCCCAAGTGACACCTAACCAATCTAGGAGACACCACTCTCCAAAAGGTAATAGATGGTGTGTTGTTGATGAACTCCTTGCTCTTGTGCTTCAAATAATAGTCTTCCCAGCAATCAAACAACTCCTCACAGATTTGGCTATGGTGGAAGAAGGATTTGAGTGGAAAGCAACTTGGGAAAGGCTAGAAATCAAGGTTCAAATGGTAGGAATGGAATCTCTTGATCTCAACACATGAGTAGGTGGTTCTCTCTCAAAAAATGTATGGTGTAGGCACGTTCTGATGGCTCTCCTTACAGAGAAGGAAGTGGTGGAGGGGTATATATAGCCTCCACACAAAATCCAACCGTTACACACTTTTGACCCAACTCGGTGGCACCGATTCAGAAGACTCGGTGGCACCGAACTGTGTAAAAGATATGAACTTTAGGAATCTCGGTGGGACCGATAGGAACAACTCGGATGGACCGAAGTGCAATGGCTAGGGCAAACCTCATCTCGGTGGCACCGATTGCATCAACTCGGTTGGACCGAAGTGAAGCAATAAGGCAACAGAGACTTGGCAAGCCATCTCGGTGAGACCGATTTGCAAAACTCAATAGGACCGAAGTAAGTGCAAATGATTACAGAGAGTTGGCAAGGCCATCTCGGTGGGACCGAGATCCATTTCGGTGGATCCAATTTGTTAGGGTTTTGGCAGTGGCTAAGTCTCGGTGAACTCGGTGGGCCGGATAGAGAATTTCGGTGGGGCCGAGTTGGAATGTAGGTTTTGGACATATTTGGATAGAGAGAGTGGTTGAGGGTTTAGGAGTACTGTCACTAAGCACTTGAGCAAAAAGACCATTAAGCAACACCTCATCCCCTTTTAATAGTATTGGCTTTCCTATGGACTCAATGTGATCTTGGATCACTAAACCAAAAATGTAGAGTCTTGATCTTTTGCCAATCCTTGTCCTTAGCATTTTGAGGGGTCCACATCTCTAGTCCATGTCATGCCAATCATTGAACATCCTGAAATCTTTAACTTGAATAGACATTAGTTCAATGAGATATATGTTGTTATGAATTACCAAAACCACCAAGGGAGCAAATGTGCTTTGAGTAGACAATTTGTAGAAAGTCATCGGGATTAGACAAGTGGCGCACCAAAGCCATGGAAGAAAGCAATATCAGCAGCAGGAGGACAAGCATCGCCTCCACAATGCTCTTGTGGGCGGCCATGGGTTCCGGTGGTTGTTGTACTATGTTTTTCTTCTTTGTTGCTTTGTATGTACCGCTTCATTTCCAACATTCATAAGGGGCAATTTATAGTCTTGTCTAGAGTAGAATGCAAGATTTGTTTGGTGAAATTTATATAAGCTTAATTAAGTAATTAATGTGACGATTACATGCAAGATACAATGCATTTTCCGACATAAAACGACATAGTGTATTTTAGTAAGTGTGGCGATTACGTGCAAGATACAATGCATTTTTCTGCATAAAGGACACATTGTATTTTTTGCTTAAAATGTGCTACTCGTTACATAGAAGAAATCATAAAACGTATCACCCCTCTGTGTCTTACTTTGTTAAAAAACGAAGTATGCGAACCAACCTGTGGTTGGATGGTTAGGAGTACAGTGATATCCCCTGCCTACTAGGGTTCAAATCCTGGTGCTCGCACTTTCCTGGATTTATTTCAGGATTTCCGGCAATGCGCGTTCAATGAATGGAGACGTTCCCGTCGACTACGAGACGCCTGTGGTGACTTCGTCAATCTCAAGATAATATGCCGGCTCAGTCTCTCGGAGGTGCTCATAGGGATAGTGTGTGCGCGTGTGTACTTTGGGGTGACTGCACACATGTATATATAAGTGCCAATGTCTGTACTGTGTTCTAATTTTCTGTTAAATAACCATACGGGAGTATTGTCCGTGCACACACACCTGCTATTTGGAATATTGCTATTCCTCCACGTGTGCATATCTCTTCCTTTTGCTCTTTATTTAGTAAGAACTTTTTTAACTAGAGAAAAATTTGCTAAATATCATACTGTTGACGATCTGCTGTTTGTCTTCTGTAGTGAGTTTTGAAATTATCATCATTCTTTCTTCTCGTGTGTGGTTGCAAAGAACATTTGGAAGCTTATCTCTGGAGATTTCGCTTTTGATGTGGGCAGTGAGCCAGTGACCATGTATCTGTTCCTCGGAAGGGGAATACACCTGCATTTGGACCAAAGGAGAACATATACATGGAGCGAAAAGGTGTGATGGAACCCGGGTGCTGATTGTTTTTTTTGCCATGACTTTCAGGAATGTCATTCCCTGATGAAACTTGGCAAGCACTTAAAACATTTGTCATTCTTTGCCACCATTTTTTGTTTGAATTTTTTGATTTTTTTTAGATTTTACTGTTCATGGTGGTACCATATGAGCTAAAAGTCGGATGGGAACTTTCCAACACTTTTGTCATGAATGCAAATGACATTGACATATAGGTGATGTTTTTCCGAACAATTTGTTATCTTATTTATATTTTTCTGATATAGTATGAATTTGTTATGAAGTTTTCAAAGTGACGGTCAAACGGTCAAAGGGCAAAAGCATAAGTGGAGCGAAGTGACTTGGACAGAACCGATGGCTTTTGAAAATTAGGGGTAAAACAGCCGAGTGGGACACAACTAGGGACATAAAATTAATTATCCCTTGTTTGTTTCGTATTGGTTTTCATATTACTACAAAAATAGTATACTGGGATTGAATAGTGTGTTTCATATTGGGTTTCCCATTCCTACAACAGTTGAATATACGGGCATTGCCATGGAAATAATGGAAACAAATTAAGCCCTCAAATTCTACATAGATTCGCAAGTGTCTCCGCAACCTAACCATAACCACTCTGGTGAGGTTTCCTGTCATGGCTTCACCGTCGGCAGAGATGTACTACAACTACAACTGATCTAGTAGTGATTGCACCGGACCGTGTCATAGTTGAATAGTTGCCCCCGCGTCGCTCCGCACGGGCGACACGGGCGGCGACCCAAACCACCACCGACCGCCGCTTCCGCCGTCGTCTTCCCCCCTCGCCGCCGTCGGGATGCGCCGCCGGGCAAAGCCCGTGTGGCAGCGGCGGCGGCGGGGCTTCTTCTCCAGGGCGCGGGTGGACCGTGGCTGGCTCGTGCGGCGCCGGCGCACGGTCGTCGCGAGCTCTGCGCCGGCGGGCTGGAGCTCCTCTCCTCCGGCGGGGGCGGCGGATCCGGGGCCCTCGTGCCCGGATCTGGTGGTGTGCAGGCGTGGCCGGCCTGCAGCGGCGGCCCTGGCGCCGTGGGGTGATGGCTCGGCGGGGCGCGTCTGGCATCGGCTGCGGGCGGCGCGGGCCATGGCGCGGCCGGTTCGTGGCAGCTGGGGGCGACGTGCGTGCGCGCGGAGGTGCCTTGGAGCGGCGCGGAGGCGCCCGACGAGGCGGGGCGCCGGTGCTGGATGGCGTGGGGCGTCTTGGATCTGGCCGGGCGAGGTGGCGTGTTGGCGGCTGGCGATGGAGTTTATGCTGCACGGCGGTCTCGGCTCCGATGGCCCTGTGATGCGGTGGTGGAGGGGTTTGAGCGGCCTGTACGACGCTCGAGCGGCGGCTTCGGCCGCGAGGGGCGCGGCCGGTGGGTGTCTGCACGGCCTGGCATCGCGTGGACGTTCCTGGGGTGCGCGGATCGGAGGCCCACGGCGACGAGGAAGTGCGCTCCGGCGGCGTGTGCTGCGGATCTGGTCTCCGGCCGTCGGTGGTCTCCGCGAGGTGCGGTTGGCTGCGGCGGATCTTGGTGCTTCTTCGTCGATGGGCGGCTTCGATGGTGGTGGTGTTTAGTGGGCTTGTCGTCGCCAATGCGGGATGATGTGCGGCTGAGGTGGTGTGGAGCGGGGTGAAAACCATGTCTTGGCCTCGTGCCGGGACCAGCGATGGCGGCGGCTGTGGCCGTCGTTGACCTTCATGGAGGCATCGTTGATTTGTTCTCCCACCCCTCCTGCGCGGATCTGGCCATTTCGGCCTTTCCGGGGGAAACCTTGATCAGTGATCGGACGATGGCGGCGCCTTGGTGTCGTAATCCCTCTTGGGGGCTTCGTCTTGGGAGCTTGGCTTCGGCGAGCGGGACCGGTGGATGGCGGTTGGCGGCGGGTGTGGCGTCCAGGCTTCTGTGGCAACGATGATGGTGGGAGCGACGTCGGCGACGCGGCAATGGTTGCGGTAGTCGGCTCTTCTTCGGCGTGTCCACGGTTTTGCCTCGGTTTGTTAGTTGCTAAGGAGTCGAAGCTGCGGCGGCGGGGCCCTGTGGTATACGATGACTGGCTGCAGGTTTTCCGTTCGGCGATCTCCCGTGGTGCCAGCCGTGCCTGGTTTTGTCCTTCTGAGTTCTCCGTCAGAGTCAGAGTTGCGTCGTCTGGCCGCAGGTGGTTGAGATTTTGGCATAGATCTTCATGCAGCTTCACGTGTCCTCTACGGAGTGGGTTGAGTCGACGATCGCCTACGGCGGAGTCGGAGTCGTTTGCTCAGAGTGTAGGGATGGCGATGTCGCCTCTAGGGGAGGAGTGATGACGATGACGCCTGCGTGCTGTCTCGCCGAGACCCTCTTTGGAGTGGTGTGCGTGGGCTTTTTTATGTGTGCCGCTCAACGGTTGTAACGGTTTTCGCCCGGTTTTCCATAATTAACTGGGCAATCTGGTTTTCGCTCGGTTTTCCCTAATTAACTGAGCAACTCTTTTCTTCTTAATGAATGCAGGATAACTGCCATTTCGAAAAGAAAAAAACAACTGATCTAGTAAGCCTAGTTCACTAGAGCTCTTGAAATCTAGCCCTGACCTCTTTGTCCTCTGGCAACTAATTTTTGAGTGTACCCTTGTACCTACCAGATCCCATATGATGGATGGGTCCACGACTATCTGTCTTCTATAAATCATGTAATTAAGAAAATCCTTAAAAAGAAAATACTCTCTCCGTCCAGGTGCATAGGACGCCTAGTCGAAATGAGATATCCAATGATTATTAGTTGCGGTTGTAAATAATATCCCTCGTAACCGGCCCTCGGATCCCCTCGTTCGCCTCCCCCGTGCAACACCTTTAACCTTTTGGCTCCCCTTGCCACACATGCATATCTCAATCCTTCCATCCCCACACATCTAGTATTAAACACCTCTTTTAATTGCGTTTTTTAGGACACGTGATAGGCTCATTCCCATGATTCCAAAGATAACACTACCTCACAGTGTGTCTTGCTTGTAGTGTAGCTTCTAAGGCGTCCTATGAACCTGGATGAAGGGAGTAAGAAAGTACAACAATAATACCTCAGCGCCAATGGTCGGGAAATAGCGGGGGCGGTGCCGCCGTTAATCCGCTTATCGGGACATAGGGGCTGTATGGATAGGAGCTTGGAGCTGCCAAGCCAAAAAATTGGTCGTTGACCAAGTGCGGACGCTCTCTTTTGATGGCCACCAAATGATTGGCTCGCCCAGGCCAAGGGGGGCTTCTCCAGTTCATTTTTTCACTAAAGTTGGCAGAATCGTGGGCGGCTAGAAGCTGCCCCAAATTTTTGGTCTACCCACGTGCTAGGGCGTCATCCAAACAGCCTCATAGTACTAGATAGTAGTAGTGATACATGTGGGTTTTTCATTGATTCTTTCACATTCAAATTGTCTGCCTCTACTGAGAGGAGATACAGTGAAATGCGAAGACAAAAAAAATGGTTGACCTCAGCTAAAAAAGGTTGCGCTGCGGCGTTTTGATGTTGCAATGACCAGACAATGATAGTTCTGGCTACCGTACGCGTTTGTTATAGTCACACAAATGATACATGCATGGCTAGCTAATCATTCGCCGGTGGTCTTGCTAGCTTTTGGAGCCAACAAGCTTACTTTGACCCTAGCTAGCTAAGTGAGAGTGGATGATGGACAAAACCCATGACCAAAAAGAATGTTTCGAATTGGAGATGCGACTATGCGAAGGTATCGACCCCCATGCCTCTATCATGCTTAGGTTAGCAGTCTACCAATTGAGCTACCATTTACTTTCCCTTTCACTTATTGGAGCAATTATATTATTAATCCGAAGTGAAGGAGTATAATCATTTTTTTGATGATTAAGTATAAATCAAACTTAAACCTGAGCTTGTGATGGCCCAGGAGTTGCTGCTACTCTGGATCGGTGGCCTGCATGCCTCACAGCCCAGCCCATCAAGGACGCTAATTTGTCGTCTATTGAGGGCGCCCACATTTTTTTTTTTTGAGTGCTGAAACATCTATTAACTCAGAATGTTTTCTGGGATACAAAAGATATCTGGTCTATCCAGCAGCCACACATGGCGCCCAAAATCTAAGCCAGTAGCTGCTTTTGCCAGACTATGAGCTTCTACATTCAAACTTCTACCTTCATACACAAAATCTACTGAACCCACGCTCTTCATCTTCTCCTTTATTTCATGAATGATTGCTGCCGACGTACCAAGATAATTCCCCTGCAGATTCTTCACTGTCCCTTGGCAGTCAGTTGCTATGATAACATTGTTGCACAACAGGTCCATCGCCAGGGACAAAGCTTCACTGCTCGCCTTTGCTTCAAGAATATCTGGTGATATCAGATCACGAACTACAGTCACCGAAGCACCAAGGAAAAGCCGGTTTCGTCTCTGCATAAAGCTGCACAAGTTCCTCGATCTCCATGACGCCCAATGGCTGCGTCAACATGGATCTTCACAGCCCCGGCCGATGGAGGGATCCATCTGGTTGGCTGAGCAGGAGTGGTTCTCAATGTTTTCTTGCAAGGGATCAAAGCGAGGTCATCTAAGTAGTTCTTGATAAACATGAACGTTGACAGAGGTGACTGAATTTGGTCCTCATGTACGAACTTCCTCCGTGCCCACCATATCGACCATAGAATCACCAGGGTTTTTACAAAGCTGCTTTCATCCATCGAAGACTGAATTTCCATGAGCCATAGCTTCGCATCATTCGATCTGCAGGCGATCAAGTGTTCCACAAGTTCTTCGTCAACAAGAGACCAGACGCACTTCGCCATTGTGCAATCCAAAAGCGCATGTTTCCAAGTGTCCTCAGCACCAATACAAACAGGACAAACACTGTTATCGGTCATATTTCGGTGTTGCCTCAGTGCTTCAGTTGGAATTGTGTTCCGTGCTAGACGCCAAGCAAAGTTCTTTATCTTACCAGGAGCACAAATCTTCCACAAACGCCTCCAACCTTTCTTGCTATCTTCCACCCTTGAGTTCTCAGCTCTCCCTAGTAGCCAATCTTCCCTTCTCTTCTTACTTTCCATGAGCATTCTGTATGCAGATCGAACTGTAAATTGGCCATTACGTTCATAATGCCATGCCCAAATATCACTTGCATTTACAGCTCCCAAAGGAATGTTCAGAATAGCTTGAACATCCACTTCTTGCATATGTTCTCTCAATATATCTCGGTTCCAAGTCCTGTCAGCAGAATAAATCAGCTCACTAACCATCTCTGGGGGGTGTTGTGATCTCGGATGAAGAGCACGCAGCATGTAATCACGTGGTATCCAGTTTGGATTTCCAGATGCTAGTGTCTTGGCCATTACCGATTCTTCGTACAGTACCTTGCTTTAAAACCTCAGTTCCTGCACAAATAGCTCTCCAGACCTGAGATGGGTGAGAACCCAGCTCAGCCTCAAGGAAATCACAGCTCGGGAAGTACACAACCTTCAGTAGCTTAGCACTCAACGATTCGAGTTCTGCAACAGCCGCCATGACTGTTGTTAGCAGTAATCGTGACTTGGAATTTGTTTTCCAATCAGTTGTGTGCGTCGCGTGTGTATGTGTGCAGGCTAGCTGCATGCATGGGTTGTTTGAGTCGTGTGTGTGCAGCGTGGGCAGGATAGCTGGGGAGCTGCAACGGTTGCATGTTGACCATGTCCAGCGCTGAGTTCGGACGTCGCGCTAGTCTCGCGGAGGAGCAAGTGGCTCACGACGAGAAGAGAAGAGGCCGAGTCCTGAGGGAGTGCGTACGTGGGGGTCATGTATGCGTGGGCGTTGCGGCACCTCGTGTATAAAGGCCAGGCGATGTAGTCGTTGAGTGGTGCCAAAACCCAGTGAATAAAGTTGCCAAGATACAGGCCGGTTCGCGGCCGCGCGTCGCCATTGCTCCGAGTTCGTGCTCGAGTTGAGTTTCTCTGTGCATGAGGTTTCCGGGTTTGCGCCAACATTTGGTATCAGAGCCAGTTCGTCATGGGATTCGTCGCCATCGTCGGAGCCGCGCTGGTCGTAGCCAGCGGCATGACGGTGTTGAGTGGCGGCGCTGCGGCGAGGCTGTCGGGCCGTGTGTCGGCGCGTGCGTGGTCACCAATGGAGGTGCTACGGCAGTGGATCGTGTGTCGGTCTTGCCGGGCATGCTCAACGGCGTATTTCGCCGGAACGCCAGGCGTGTGTCGCCGGCGGAAAAGGAGCTCGGCGTTTGTCGCTGAGGAACGCCAGGCGTGTGTCGCCGGCAGAAAAGGAGCTCGGCGTTTGTCGCTGAGGAACGCCAGGCGTGTGTCGCCGGTGAAGAAGGAGCTCAAAGTGTGTCGTCGGAGAGGAAGAAGAAGGCGGCGACGTTCGCGCTGTGATGCGCGCTGCAGGGTTCGCGTCGTGTCTGGTGGCCGTGACGTCGGCCGTGGCGATGACGCTGATGGGAGCAGCGGCGTCAACCCCGGCAAAGGCGAGAGCGCGGCAAGTCGATGTCCTCCTCGCGACGGTCGACGATGAGCCAAGTCTCCTGTGATGGTGACGATGAGCCAAGTCTCCTGTGATGGTGCAGCGAGAAGGCAAGTCAAGATTAGGGGGGGTTTGTTAGCAGTAATCGTGACTTGGAATTTGTTTTCCAATCAGTTGTGTGCGTCGCGTGTGTATGTGTGCAGGCTAGCTGCATGCATGGGTTGTTTGAGTCGTGTGTGTGCAGCGTGGGCAGGATAGCTGGGGAGCTGCAACGGTTGCATGTTGACCATGTCCAGCGCTGAGTTCGGACGTCGCGCTAGTCTCGCGGAGGAGCAAGTGGCTCACGACGAGAAGAGAAGAGGCCGAGTCCTGAGGGAGTGCGTACGTGGGGGTCATGTATGCGTGAGCGTTGCGGCACCTCGTGTATAAAGGCCAGGCGATGTAGTCGTTGAGTGGTGCCAAAACCCAGTGAATAAAGTTGCCAAGATACAGGCCGGTTCGCGGCCGCGCGTCGCCATTGCTCCGAGTTCGTGCTCGAGTTGAGTTTCTCTGTGCATGAGGTTTCCGGGTTTGCGCCAACAACTGTTTCGCAAGCATCACCAAATTGAACATTTGTGTATCTCGGAAGCCAAGACCCCCCAAATACTTAGGCATTGTAAGTGTTTCCCATGACACCCTGGCCACCTTTCTCTCTCCATTCTTGCTGCCCCAGAAAAATTTCCTCAACAGTTTATCAATGTGTTGACACAGACCGCGCGGAAGAAGGAAACATGACATTGAAAAAGTGGGCACCGCCTGTGCTATAGATTTTATCAACACTTCCTTCCCGGCTGCCGCCATACACCTCTCTATCCATCCTTGAACTTTTGACCAAATCCTATCTTTTATATACATAAAGGCCCCGTTCTTGGACCTGCCAACATGTGAAGGTAACCCAAGGTACCTTTCAGCCAATGACTCGTTTGGCACATCCAGAACTTGCTTGATCACCTCCCTAGTACTGTTAGGATAGCCTTTTCCAAAGAAAATGCTCGATTTGGCCAAATTGACTCTCTGCCCCGAGGCTACACAGTACTGTTGAACGGTGTCCTTTATTTTATTAGCCCCTTCTACATTTGCTTTAAAGAATAACAAGCAATCGTCTGCAAACAAAAGGTGACTAACTGGTGGAGCTGTAGGTGCCACAACCACACCCTTCACATTCTCATCATCACCCCTTGCCTTCAACAGACATGAAAGTCCCTCAGCAGCCAAAAGAAATAAATAAGGGGAGATAGGGTCTCCCTGACGGATCCCCCTAGTTGGCTGGAAATCTTCCATCTTTACTCCATTCACGAGGACAGAAAATGACACAGTTGAAACACATTGCATAATTTTCTTGACCCAAGTTTCATCAAAACCAAGTTGTAGCATGACTGTCTCAAGATAATTCCATTCTACTCTGTCATACGCCTTCATCATATCAAGTTTTAGAGCACAATGGGCATTCTTTTTTACTTCTAGACCTCTTCATAAAGTGTAAACACTCATAAGCAGCTATGATGTTATCCGTGATCAACCTTCCAGGTACAAAAGCGGATTGCTCATGTGAAATTATCTCCGGTAAAACTCTTTTCAGCCGGTTAGCATGCACTTTTGATATAATCTTATAGATTACATTGCACAAACTAATAGGCCGAAATTGCATAAGAGAGGTTGGATTCAATACCTTAGGAATCAAAACTATGAACGTCCTGTTGATAACCTCCGGAGACTCTTCCCCATTCAGAACACGCAGAACCACCTTAGAAACTTCATCACCACAAATGCCCCAGTTCCTTTGAAAAAAATGTGCCGGGAAACCATCGGGACCGGGAGCCTTGGTGGGAAACATCTGAAACAAAGCTTCCTTTACTTCTTTCGCAGTGTACACTGCATTAAGCATAGTATTCATTTCATCATCAATTTTTTTTGGTATATGAGAAAGCACCTCCTCCAATCCTATAGTTGGTTCAGACTCATATAGGTTCTTGTAGAACTCAGTGGCCATACTTCCAATCTCCTCCTCATCAGTGCATAAGGTTCCGTCTTCCCATGGCAAATCTGTGATGCGATTTCTTCTTCTTCTGTTAGATGCCTTGAGATGAAAAAAAATTGTGTTACCGTCCCCTTCGGCTAACCATTGAATCCGGGACCTTTGTCGCCACATGATTTCTTCGCGCAGGTTCTGTCCAACTATACGTTCTTCTATCCTCCTTTCTTCTTCTGTAGGCCCAACACGCCCGACCTCTGACCGAAGGGCTAGAAGCTGCCCCTTAAGCTGCCTCAGTTCATTTCTAACGTGGCCGAACTCCCGCCCGCCCCAGTCAACTAGGGACTTCGAGATCTTTTCCAACTTCTGTCGCATCTCTTGTACCGTACCACAAGACCCATCAGCCGACCAGATTTGTTCAAGCATTGGGAAGAACTGCTCATGTTGTTCCCACATCTTCTCATATCTGAATAATTTCCCCGTGCCTATTCTCCTGTTCTCAGCAGCAGCCTCGTTCATCAGAACTATCGGTGAATGGTCGGACTTGGCAGCTACTAAGTGTCTCACCGTCGCAAAGGGAAACATAGCACTCCACTCGGCTGTAGCTAAAGCTCTATCAAGGCGAACCCTGCAGGATTCACCTCCAGCCACTCTCTTCTCAAACGTCCAATCAAGACCAATATATCCCAGATCCATTAGACCACAAATGTCAATAGCCTCTCTAAATCCCCCCATCTGGGTAACATCTCTTTCGTTCGGTCCCATCAGCTCTTCTCTTCTCAAGACTTCATTGAAATCACCTATACATAGCCAGGGCAAAGTTGATTCGCCTCGTAATCTGGTCATAGTGTCCCAAGTATTTTGCCTCAAGCTCCTGTTGGCTTCACCGTAAAAACATGTTAACCTCCAATCTTCCTTCCCAACTTCTGCCACCCATGCATCAATATGATATTGCGAGAAATTTTTCACCCTAAGATTGACACCATGCCTCCAGAACATCCCTATTCCCCCACTTCTTCCGCTGCTCCCTACCGCAAAACCTCCTTCAAACCCCAACATTGCTGTGAGGCCCTCCACCCTTTGCTTCGACAATTGAGTCTCCACAATACATACCACCGACGGCGCACACTCCCTAATGAGCTCCCGGAGCTCATGAACCGTCGCGGGGTCACCAATCCCACGACAGTTCCAGCATAAAGTCCTCATTGGGCTCGGCGGCCATCCACTTGGGATGCCGCCTCAGTCATAGGATCCACATCTTCATCAACACCTCCCTCCCCCTGCCGCCGTCTCTTGACAATAGGTTGTTTTCCCGGTGTCCCAGAACAAGCAGTCGCAGCCGGCGCAGCTTCAATCTGTAGGACCTTGCCCGCAACAGTACCCGGGGTGATCGGTACCGGTGCCTGTCCATTTGCATTAAACACACCATCTGCACCGGCCAGCCTTTTCCTTGCACCTCGCATGCCCATCTCGTTCCCTGACCTGACATCTTGTGTGCTGTACTCCATGTCTGTGGTTTCAACCTCTGTATGTTCAAAGTTGCCGCGGCCCGTGCCTCCTCTTCCTCCTGCTGCCCGACCTCCCCTATCTCCTGCACCTCTCCCTCCTCCTCTACCCCCGGTCTGCCTTGGCACTGAATTATCAAAGTTCCAGAGAAGCCACTCCCCCCATTCACATTCAGCTGGGTCGTGAACTCCGTCCCCACACTCCTCGACAAGGTGCCCCATGAGCCCGCAGAAATAACAAAAATCGGGAATCTTCTCATAGTAGACTGGGTACTTTTTCCTCACCTTCAACGTTATAGGGACAAATCTGACCAGTGGCACATGAACATCCAGAAACACTCTCGCCCTTATGTATTTGGTTGTGTTGATGAATCCCTCGTTTACTATTACAGTGATTGGCGGTTCACCCACCTTGCGAGCCACCTTTTCTGCTAACTCTTTCCTTCTCATCAAACCCTCTGGCACTCCCTCGATCCTTGCCCAGACTGGAATCTTATCGAGCCTATAGTCATTTACATTGCTGAATCCGTCATATTCCTGGATCAAACCGCTGCATTCCTAAACAACCAAGGGCCGCCATCCATGACTCTCTTCCAATCACCCAGGCAGCTGAACTGAGCAATAAAGAGATTGGCGCCCTTTGGCTTGAAGAAAATTTGCTGCGCTGCCGACCAAGCCGTGCGCATTGCATTGAACAGAGCTGAGTGGCTAAATTGACGGGTTGTGTGCACCCTGAAGATAGCGAGCCACCTTATCTCTTTGACTAGATCATCAAGTTCTTCGCTGAAATCGAGATCAACTTCTTCCTCCCCACGAAGATGTAAACCCTCGAATCTGTCCTCCAGACTTGGGGGCGGACCCCAAGCATGAAATTCTCCCTCGGCTCCCTCCTTCCTTCACTGTTCCCTCCACTCCCTGCTCCCCCCTCCTGCCGGACCCCTCCTGCAAGTCCTTCAAAGCCATCTGCACGATCGCCCACCACCGCCTCCTTCTCCTGAACTCCCTTCGCACCTCCACTTCCATCTTACAGAACAGGTGGTTCCGCCATGCTAGCCTTCCCCGAGCCTACGAGAGACCCCCTGACTCGCGTCCCGCCGGCAAGGACCCTTGACGCGAGGAATTGTTGGACTCCGGCGTTAGATCGCCAGAGGATTTGGAACCCCAGAAAACCCTAGGGGAAATCCGCCGCCGGCGGCGGCACGAGCTCGAGAAGAGAACTCGGAATGGGCAGGCCAATTACCACGCTACAACACGATGTTCCATTGTAGATTTTATACACAACAAAATTGGAAAATGCTGGCGACAAATGGAACTCTATTCGTAGGGCGCGGTTATGGCTCGGTTTTTTTTTCTAGCACTACTTTATTCATTATTCACTGATTAGGGGAATACAAAGCTGTTCAAAAATGCTCTAAAATATATTTTAGAAAAAAAAGATTAGGTTTTATTAAGTTTGTATAAAAAAGTTCTCCGTGTAGTAAAAAAATGTTCACCGCGTATTATAAAATGTCCGAAGAGTGGTAAAATTTTGTTCTCGCTATTTTAGAAAATTGTTTGTACATTTCAAAAAACATTGTCCATGACATTTCAAAAAATGTTCACACATTTGTAAATATGTTGATGCAATGTTTAGAAAAATTCATAACAGATAAAAAATGTTCATATTACTGCTGGAAAAAAATTCAAAGTTTGCTTAAAAAATGTTCACCATGTATTAAAAAAACTTTTGTGCCATTTAAAAATGTTCATAAATATATAAAAATATATTTGTATATTTTTATAAAATTTAATGAATGTGCAAACATGGGTTTAGTAATGTTCATTGCATATTCAGGAAATGTTTCAGTGTGCTCTTTGCAATATATGCAACATGTATTTGGAAAAATGTTCAACGTTTATTTGGAATTTTTTTTTTGACACGTGTCTGAAAAATGGTAATCCTATGTATGAAAAAATTTCAACCTATGTATGAAAATTGTTTATTGTGTATTTAAAACAGTTGACAAAGTATTTCAAAAATAAAAAATGTAAAATAATAATAATAATAGTAATAATACAGAATAAGCAAGAATAATAAAAGTAAAGAAAAATGAAAAACCCAGGGAAAACCAACACATAGTTGCTACCACTGCACAGAAATGAACTAAAAACAAACAAAAATACGTAATGAAATCAGACACAAACTTATGTCGGGTAACAGAAATGACCTGCGCTGCACTATTATTGGGCTGGTCCATAGTCGTACGCCAAAGCCTAACGCTACAGGCAAGACGTATGGTGCAAAATCGTTGTAAGCCCTGGCGCTATTCGTACGTCGCGCGCACCCCTCTTCCTTCCTTCTAATTTCTAGTTGGGTATCACCAGTTTTGGGAACCTTCTTGAAGGTTCCCTTCGGTTTTGGGGTAGTTTTCTTTGGTCTGTCGCGCCAGGTTTAGTTCTGGTTTTTTTGTTTTTTCTTTATTTCAAAAATATGAACTTCTCAAATCGATGATTTTTTTTTGAAATTCGTGAACTTTTTTCAACTCATAAACTTTTTTTAACTCCATGAAGATTTTAAAAATTCGTGATTTTTTTAGCAAGCATGTGAAGCTGACCGGCCCATAGGGTTGTCTTCAGACGCTAAGCTGCAATGCGCCGAATAGGGGCTCCCCACAAAACCAGACTTGAAACGTGTGCATGTAAAAATAGATGTATATATTTTAAAATTCCTTTAACATTGTGTATCAAAACAAAAATGTAATTATAGAGTGTTCTTGCATATAGAAAAATGTCCATGTAGCTAGGAAACGTGTTCGTACGTTTGAAAAGAATGTTCATGTCATTTTAGAATGTGCTCACATACTCTAACAAAACAAAACAAAATTCTTTAGTACTCGCGTCCTTGAGAACTTGAGTTAAACAAAATAATTACCAATGGACTGGAGTAGTATGAAAGGGCGGTTGCCCTCATCCAAGTTCCAAGATCCTTCAATTCTCACACCACAATGGCACCCATCATTCAGGCTTAGTGTTGAATAGTAAGTGAGGAGAACCTTAGGTGACCCCCCCCCCCCCCCCCCCCCGCCGGGATTCCACTACAACCCATCGATGGATCTTTTTTTGACGTAGAGGAACGCATGACAACACCCACATCTTCGTCAATACGTCCATCGACCGTGTACACATGCTCCACACCGACATGCCACTGCTTATCAACAGTGACATGTTCAACAACACCATTGTCTAGTTGCACTACTTCATCGTTACCAGAATATACTTCTATATTTCAAGCTAGCTATAGTTCCATGCTTCCACTTCATCTTACCATGTTACATAAAAATATGGCATATACATAAACATATCAACAAGATTGTGAGAAAAGAACTAAAGATATGATAACACATAGGAATAGGAGACATCTGGAATGGTAGGAATGGTTGTGCTGATGCTTCCTATAAATTAACTTGTGGCAAATTAAAGCTTTTGATGAAGTCAGCATCTTCTCTAGGAAGTTGAACTGTTGACTTTTTCTCTCTATCAGCTATTAGTTTGTAAGTTACTTTGTCGGTATGAATATACATGTCAACAAACAAGACTTCATTCATCAAACAACTATTCGAACAGAGTGTAGGTAGAAATACAATTGGAGGTGAGAAAAGACATATGTTTGCTTTGGTAATTCATGGGCACATACGCGCGGGGGCACGCATGTCTGCGGCAACCCATTTGCTTCAAGATCAATGAGATTGCTTATGTGATTAGTCCATAATTGTTGCACTGGGGTATATGCAAGAAAGATTTTGGCAGAGTCACATGCGTCACCCAACCCACCTCCCATGCTTTCATTTTATCTCTAAATTTGAATCTATTATATCTTTCAAACCGAAAGTCAAAATTAATTCTCATTTGCATATTTGTGTCCATTGGGACAAGACCTTTTGAACAAGACCACTCTTGCATACATTTTGACACCTTTTAAAATTTTAATCAGTTTCAAATATTAAAACTTGATAGTTGTAATACTAACATTTTACCAACTTTCTTCAAGTTGGTTTGCTTCTAGGGTTTAGGGTTTAAGTTTTAGTTTCGTAAACTTAGTAAATTTATCATTCATTCCTATAAAGTTTAGTAGTTGAAACTTGGTGAAGTTTTTAAAACTTCTTAAACCGCATTCAAGAGTCGTCTTGTTTCAAAGTCCTCGTCGCAAGGAACACGAATGTGCAAACGAAATATAAATTGGACTTTCGGTTCAAAAGTTGCATGCGTCATGCATGCATGCATGCACGCACGAACGCACGCACGCACGCGCGTGATACGTCTCCAACGTATCTATAATTTTTGATTGTTCCATGCTATTATAGTATCAATCTTGGATGTTTATTATGCAATTATATGCCATTATATATCATTTTTTGGGACTAACCTACTAACCCAGTGCCCAGTGCCAGTTGCTGTTTTTTTTTTGCTTGTTTTTGCCTTTTCAGAAAATCATTATCAAACAGAGTCCAAACGAAGAAAAAACTTTGGATTAATTTTTTGTGGACCAGAAGGGACCCTCGAAGCTTCGGGAGAAGACCAGACGAGCCACAAGGGAGCGACAAGCTCGGGAGGCGCGCCCTGGGGGTAGGCGCGCCCCCCAGGCTTGTGGGCCCCTCGTGGCACATCTTGACCTAATTCCAACGCTATAAATTCTCAAATATTCCCAATATACCAGAGAGACAGAAGAGAAAACCTTTCCGCCGCCGCAAGTCTGTGTTCTTCCGTGATCCCATTTGGAGGCCTTTTCCGGTACTCTACCGGAGGGGGAATCGATCACGGAGGGCTTCTTCATCAACCTTGCTGCCCTTCCGATGATGTGTGAGTAGTTTACCACAGACCTACCGGTCCATAGCTAGTAGCTAGATGGCTTCTTCTCTCTCTTTGATCTTCAATACCATGTTCTCCTCGATGTTCTTGGAGTTCTATTAATTGTGAGTTTATGATCAGATTATTCATGAGAAATATTTGAGTCTTCTCTGAACTCTTTTATGCATGATTGTTATAGTTTTGTATTTCTCTCCGATCTATCGATTTGGTTTGACCAACTAGATTGGATTATCTTGCAATGGGAGAGGTGCTTTGTGATGGGTTCAATCTTGCGGTGCTCAATCCCAGTGACAGAAAGGGACATGACACGTATTTGTATGTTGCCATTAAGGATAAAAAGATGGGGTTTAATCATATTGCTTGAGTTTACTTTGTCTACATCATGTCATCTTGCTTAAGGCGTTACTCTGTTTTATACTTAATACCCCAGATGCATGCTGGATAGCGATCAATGGGTGGAGTAATAGTAGTAGATGCAGGTAGGAGTCGGTCTACTTGTCTCGGACGTGATGCCTATATACATGATCATTGACATGAATCCGTCATAATTATTTACTTTTCTATCAATTGCCCAACAGTAATTTGTTTACCCACCGTATGCTATGTGTTCGAGAGAGAAGCCTCTAGTGAAAACTATGAACCCCGGGTCTACTTTTATCATATATTAAAATCCAAAAATACATTTCTGCAATTTATTTATTTTTATTTTATTTAGTATTTTACTTTATCTATCTATCACTATCAGAAATAATTCTTGCAAATAACCGCTAAGAGGATTGACAACCCTCTTATTTGCGTTGGGTGCAAGTGTTTGCTTTTGTGTGTGCAAGTGCTGCTAAAGGATTTTGTATGGTTCTCCTACTGGATTGATAACCTTGGTTCTTAACTGAGCGAAATACTTATCTCTACTATGCTGCATCATCCTCTCCTCTTTGGGGAAATACCAACGCAGTCTACAAGTAGCAGGAAGAATTTCTGGCGCCGTTGCCGGGGAGACATCGCCAAAATCTATCAAGTACCTTCGCACAAACTATCATCCACTTGCATTTATTTTTATTTGTCTTTTGTTTGCATTTGCCCTCATTTTCATCTCCCCCACTTCTAAAACAATTTTACAAAAAAAACACCAAAAATATTTTGTGTGCTATCTCTGTTTATGTTGCCATGTGCCTTCTATTTGCTTGCATCTTCGCTTGCTAAAAATCTATTAATATGGATCCTCATCCACTTGCTAATATCTTTAAAAGATCCAATTATGATGAATCAATTGCTAATGAGTTGAGTGCACTTGATTATCTCTATGAAGTTTTGCTTGAAAATCATGAATCTGAAAAATGTGATGAAGTGTTAGAAAAAGAAATTTATAAAGTGATTCATGATAGTTCCTTGAATAAAAAGCATGATTGCAATGATGTTAGTATAAATTCTATTAATGTCAATTGTGCTAATGATATGAAAAGCTACAAGCTTGGGGATGATGATTTTGTTATGTCCACTACTTATTGTAATCATCATGATTGGGGTGATGCTTCTTATGATCTTGAAAAATTATTTAAGCCTCATGATGAATATGATATTGAAAAGGCCAGCAGTTGCGGGCAAGGCTCCCAAGGGCGCCCGCCACCGACCTCCCGCCACTGCTCTGAGCACATCAGTGGCGGGCGGGCGCTCGCCACTGGTAGAGCCTCATCAGTGGCGAGTGGTGGAGTTTGCTCACCAGTAGTAGAATATTTGCAGTGGCGGGCTGTGTTTACAGGCCCGCCACTGAAAGCTTAGGCATGCGAAATAAAATTTTTGCAGCCATGGCAACAATTATGCTGACATGACTGCGTTTTGCAAAAAAACAATTTAAGAAATTCAATATAAACAGCACGCATTTTAAGATTATGCATGAATGTTCACACTACATAATGAGTAGTTTAGTAATTCACCAGTACTTGATTAGCATATGGGTTTTGCTAGGATCGATGCATGGAAGAGTTCAACATTATATACATTACCGTTCAAAGGATCTACTTTGACGGTAACATCTATAGTGTTGCTCATAGAATAAAAACATCAGACGAACTAGATGTGCCCTAGAGAGACTCTTAACAAAATGAGTCAAATGACTCAAAGAGCAAACCTAATAAATCAGATAGATGAGGTATTAAACATCCGTCCGTCTGATTCATCTAGCTAGCTTGTTAAGTCTTTTGCCTCATTGTACTATTATTGCAGAAGAAGAGTAACTAACGCTCCGAAGATATGGATGTGAACTCGAATCATCTTCAGAGAGATGACACGCGATCCTCAACCCTATCCCAGAAGGCTCAGTAATTCACTAGTACTACTCAATTAGCATATGGGTTTTGCTAGGATGCATGGAAGAGTTCATCATTATATACATTACCGTTCAAAGGATGTACTTTGACGGTAAAATCTATAGTGTTGCTCATAAAATAAGAACATCAGATGAAGGCTGTGTACCGTTTTAACAAAATGAGCCAAAGGACTCAAAAAACTAACATGATGAATCAGATGGACGGGGTATTAAACACTCACCTGATTCACTACTTGTGACCGAACAACTAGCCCTATCTTTCGCAAACACCAAGCAAAGATTTTCCTCCCACACAAACATTGTTCCCATGCGACAGCCGCAAGTTCATATTGTGCCTTTGCCTTCTCATTTGCAGGGAGCAGCTTGTATTATATCTCCTGCCCAAGTGCCTTGTATACTAATGATTTAAAACCAGTAATTCACATAACACTTTGACGGAAGTTATAATACAAGAAACACCCTACAAATTAGAAGCAAGGGCACAATACAAACTTGCCATTGTAACATGGAAACAGCGTTTGTGTGCCAGCAAAATCTTTGTTCTACGTGTACGCAAGATAGAGTCAGTTGCCTTGCCGCAAATAATGGATCCCATGAGCGGTCAATATCCCGTCCGTCTGATTCATCTAACTAGTTTTTTAAGTTTTCTAACTCATTATATTAGAACGATACTTAGTCCTCACCAAATGTCGTTATTCCTTGAACTCTTCTCTGAGAAGAACACTAACGATCTGAAAATGCAAGTTCAGAAGGAAATATGTGCAGAAATTACCGTATAATATTGGTAGTCCTCTTTAAGTAGTCGCACTCGGGGATCCCAATGAGCTCATTCTCGTCGTTCATTTGCTGTGTTCATAGATGTAAGATTAAAAATCAACAGAATAATATTCGTGTAATCTCACATTAACAACACTGAGATCACACATTACCAACACTAAAAATGCAGACTCATATGTAAACAAATTAAACATGCTTATTTATCACATAAAGGCATACGGAACTAAGTTCACACAGATCATATAGATAACATAACAAGATGAAATTAAGTTCAGCTCCGTCATAACAACATGAAACTAAGTCCATCATCTCTCCAATCATCTTCTTAATCTCGGCTAGGGCGGTATTCGCAGCTTCTGTGGGCGCAGGTATCCTCCGATGCGGTACTACGGTGATTGTGGGACACCGTACCACAGATAGATCTTGTTACCGCCCGGATGACCCTCCTCAAATTCGTGAAGGAAAAGTAAGAACGACCTCCCAGCTTGCATCCGTAATTCTGTGGCAATGTTCATCCAATTTTGACCATGGAAATACGTTCTCCCTCCCGCGTTGGTGAGAGTGAGGGTTAAGGGAATGTCATTCTTAAGCAGCGCCATGTCGAACTGAATCGTCCACCTCTCATCCATTGCCAGGTTGACCACACGCATGAAATCCTCCCTTCCCCAACAAGGGATGCGCTGAGTATGATAAAAAGAAAACATAAATTAGACAATTGTGGGCATCGTGAGGGTCGTCCTGAAGGTTGACACATATCTCACTGCAATTAAATGGAACATACCGCCCACTCCATAAAGTCGTCCTGAAGGTCGACACATATCTCACTGCAAGTTAGGTGAACTTTGTAACATGCGCCTAGCCTCCTGTCACCACAGAAGGGGCATCCTTCGTTCATTGCCTAAGTTCATATTATGGAATAATTATATAAGTTAAAGGATGGACAGAAAAATTGGGCATGACTTATGCTGAGTAATGAAACATTGAGTGTCTGAAATCTCGCGAAACAGAAATTAATCAACGTTTCACGATATTTTCTACACTCTTTTGAAGCCCTGTATTGTTGGAGAAATTCAATTAAATGTTCACGCTTCATGCATGAGATGAATATATTTACGAATAAAAAACATTCATGTATCATCATCCATAATTAATTCCTACAGTGAAAATAGAATCGGTACGAGGGATTTACCTCTGAACTGCTTGAGCGGGAGGCGGAGGAGGGATTTGTAGCAGCCTCGGAGGTGGAGGAGTCCGCTGCCGGCGGCGGTGTCTTACCCCGGCTGCTGGCGGAGGAAGCCATTGCTTGTAGGTGGCGGCGACGGAGGAGAGGCCCGGCGACTAGGGGCGGTGGCCGAGGAGTCCCGACGACGAGGGCGCCGCGGCAGAAGAGGGCCCCGGCAGAGGAGGATTCGGCCAGGCCGCAGCGGTGAGAGGTCGGGGGGCGCAGCAGAGGAGGCATGCGACGACGAGGGCGCGCTCGCGGACGCGGCGTAGGAGAACGGCCGCGGCGGCGAGCGCGGCACGGGGGCGGAGGAGGGGCGCGGTGGCGACGAGGCACGGGGTTTGGGGGCGCGAGCGGCGGGCAGATTTGAAATTGCGTTTTCGGGGGAAGGGTGGTTTTGGGGGGAGACGGCTGGCGAAAACTGCAACGCAGGTAGTGGAGGGGTCTACCTGTGGCGGGCGTGCTTATTTACCCGCCACCGCAATATGGTGTCAACAGTGGTCATCGTACCCGGTCAACTTGTGGCGGTCAAAAGAAACTGCCCGCCACTGTCAGGGCACGTAGTTATGGCGGGCACTAGGGAATGCCCGCCACAGATGAGTTATGCGAAAAAACCATACAAAGAGACCTTACGTGTGGCGGGCGGCGAAAAATGCCCGCCACTGCTTCTGCACAACTTGTGGCGGGCTATCTTTAGTACCCGCCACAGCGAACTTTTCAAAGTAGCTGCGGCGGGTGACCCGTCCCACCCGCCACTAATTTGTGATCACCTATATGCCCTTTCCCAGTAGTGTCTTTGTGTTGAAATTATTAATTCTTCATTCTTCCTATTTGCATATGTTAGATATTGGTTGTCTTGATAATTTGTTTTCCTATAAAATGCCTATGCATAAAAAGTATGTTAGACTTAAATGTGTTTTTCATATGCTTCATGATGCTCTCTTTGTGCTTCAATTCTTGTTTTTCATGTGAGCATCAATAAAATCTCGAAGCCTATCTTAATGGCTATAAAGAAAGAGCTTGTTGGGAGACAACCCAATATTTTTTGTTTTTGTGAGTTTACACAATTGTAGCCTCTGTTATTATTGTATTTTTATCTTTTAATTAGTGTTTGTGCCAAGTAATGCCTTCGGGATGATTTGTAAGATAGTATGATTGATGCTGTTGGAAAACAGAAACTTTTGCGTCCTGTGCTGGAATTTTGATTTTTTTCACTAGAGCATGATAAAACTCTGATTTTTTACACAGTATTAATATATGAATTGCAAACGTTGTCCTAATTTTTCAGAATTTTTGGAGTTACAGAAGTATGACGTTACTTCAGATCTTTACAGACTATTATGTTTTAGTCAGATTCTGTTTTTGTTGCAGAGTTTGCTTATTTTGATGAATCTATGGATCGTATCGGGGGGTATGAGTCATGGAGAAGTTGGAGTACAATAGCATTATGCTAATATTAAATATGAATCAATTTACAACAGCGCCTAAAGTTTAAGATTTATTTGTTATACTAACGGATCTCACGAGGTTTCTGTTGAGTTTTGTGTGCTGAAGTTTTCAAGTTTTGGGTGAGATTACGATGAATAAAGGAATAAGGAGTGGCAAGAGCCTAAGCTTGGGGATGCCCAAGGCACCCCAAGGTAATATTCAAGGAAGACTCGAGCGTATAAGCTTGGGGATGCCCCGGATGGCATCCCCTCTTTCGTCTACAATCTATCAGTAACTCACTTGGAGCTATATTTTTATTCATCACAGATATGTGTTTTACTTGAAGCATCTTGTGATATAGTTTGTTTGCTTTTTAGTTTGTCACAATTATCTTTGCTGAACACATCTTTTTGAGAGGGACACACATTATTCGTGATTTGTTAGAATACTCTATGTGCTTCACTTATATCTTTTGAGATAGTCAGTTGCTCTAGTGCTTCACTTATATATTTTAGAGCACGGCGGTGGTTATATTTTAAAGAAATAGTTGCACTCTCATGCTTCACTTATATCTTTTTGAGAGTCTAATGAATAGTAATGGTAATATGCACGGGTTATGAATTTGGTCCTAATATGATAGGTATTCAAGAGGGATATAATAAAAAAAATCATGTAGATCACTGCATATGATAAGTTTGATTCCTTGCAATAGTTTTGCGATATTAAGATGGTAATATGTGGGAGGTGCTAGTAGATAATTGTGGTTTAGTAAGAATATTGGTGTTAAGGTTTGTGATTTCCGAAGCATGCACGTATGATCTGTCATTATGCTAAGAAGTTGGAGCATGATTTATTATTGATTGTCTACCTTATGAGTGGCGGTCGGGGACGAGCGATGATCTTTTCCTACCAATCTATCCCCCTTGGGGCATGCGTAGTAGTACTTTGCTTCGAGGGCTAATAAACTTTCGCAATAAGTATGTGAGTTCTTTATGACTAATGTGAGTCCATGGATTATACGCACTCTCACCTTTCCGCAATTTGCTAGCCTCTTTGGTACCGTGCATTGCCCTTTCTCACATCGAGAGTTGGTGCAAACTCCGCCGGTGCATCCAAACCCTGTGATATGATACGCTCTATCACACATAAGTCTTCTTATATCTTCCTCAAAACAGCCACCAACCTATTATGGCATTTTCATAGCCATTCTGACATATATTGCCATGCAACTTCCACCGTTCCGTTTTTATGACACACATCGTCATTGTCATATTGCTTTGCATGATCATATAGCTGACATAGTATTTATAGCTCAGCCACCGTTCATCATTTTTATACATGTTACGCTAGTATCATTGCACATCCTAGTACACCGTCAGAGACATTCATATAGAGTCATATTTTGTTCTAGTTTCGAGTTGTATTTTTTTTAAGTTGTAAGTAAATAAAAGTATGATGATCATCATTATTAGAGCACTAGTTATCAACCCGTGCATCTGCACAGGCTAGTACTTTTAATATTAAATATCACAATGTGGGTACCAATAGAAATATTGGACATTAATATGAATATGTTATTATTGATTGTTATCATTATATTTGTGGACAACATGGTTACAAATTCAAAATTTGTTGCATGTATCATGTATTCGTGACATATAAGTTTCTAAAAGGTATATGATCAAGTGCCCGAATTGTAGCATATATGTTCTTGCTTTTCACTACCTAAAAATACATACATCTTCATTTTTGCCATAGAAGTACCGTAGATTTCGATCTTAAAACCCTTCGCTTCATGGATTAGATTTTATATGCATACAACATTCAAGCAGAAGTCCTCCCTCGGAAACGTTGGTTTGCAACCTAGTTTTGTTTGATTATATAAGAATATGTTTGTATAGACAACAATGGACATGGACGGTTTTCTATCAAAATACGTGACACTGTAGAATAATATATATAAGATATTTCTATTTTATCATACATTTAAGAGCCATACATTATTCAGATTTTATGTTGTTGTCTAAACCAATAAATTCTTGCTGAATTTCTTTTATGATTAATAAAGCGGCTGAGACTGTTTTGTAGATTATTAAGATTTAAGTTGTGCGTACCAAAAAAATCTTAAAGAATTTCTTTTATGTTTGACCAGATTCTTTAATACTTTCTATTCCTACTACACACATATATATTGCATACATAATCATGTGTTCGTTTGTGAACTTTGGGGCTAATGATACATCTATATTTTCTTGTTACTATAGTAATTTAGATTGTTAAAAGATATTTTAATATATATAGTTTTCTATTAGTTATATGGCCAAAATAACGATACACATAGACGTACTATATAAAAAAGTAATAAGTATTAGCAATCCGCACTTGCGAAGAATATCATGTGAATCCATGTAATTCATCAGTGCAAGTATGCCATGCAAAGTAGCATAATCAATGCTAGTGCGAATTTAGCTTGTAGACTAAACTTGCACGACATCACTATCTTGCACCTGGTGACATCAGATGCAGCCAGCACCCAGCGGCGTATGGGAGGAGCTCGTCAAGCCAGTCGGTACACGCCGTTGCTTCATGATATGAGCTGCTCCATCCAAAGTGACTTATCTTTGTCAAGCAAGACGCGCTCATCCAGTCTGGCCAATTAATTAGCATAGCAGATCGGCCTTCCCTTACAGAAGGACGACAAATGCTCCCTTGTTCAGATCATTTATTAGTAGTAAGCAAAGCTGTAGAAATTTTGACTGGATTTAAATTCTATTAAAACTTGTAGAGATGCAAGATAGAACTGAATGTTCTTTGATCACATGGATGCCCTTTCCTTTTCAATATTATGGACACATTTACTACTTAAAATGCTCTCTGCATACGTTTTTATGTAGAACAACCATCAAATGTTGTTTGTTTGTTTGTATACAGTATACTGGAAACATGATGTGATGGACTACTCATTACTGGGACATTGGTCAGCTGCCCCTATGCTATCTATACAAACAAAACTCTCCGACGAAAACTGAATCATAATCTATTCCTCAAAATAATAAATAGAAAATGACACCTAACCTATTTCCTAACATGATTTCCTAGGTTCTTTGTGTCCTCGACTATATCCATTAGTCTTGAGTCTTGACTCGATCCAAGCCAGTCCCGACCAACTCCACTTTCCTGGTAGACAAACTTCGGCTTCAATCTCCATTGTAAAAATATACTGAATCCACAAAACATGATAGATTTATTTTCTAAGCTAGCATATAGAAAAATAAATTAGACGTATGATAGATTGAATTCTAAAAAAAGGAAAATAGAACTGCAAAACCAATCTCTTGCTACACTTGGCTCCATCTACTTCAAAGTTCAAACAGCCCCTGGTAAATAAACAATTGTGGGATAAAATAAGGTACTGGAATATAAATGTTCTCGGAAATAGAAAAATTGAGATTGAAAGGTTGAAGAGGAACACAATTAGGAGATCCCGCATGTTGGAGTGGATCGTATCTGCTAAATCAACATATCATGTGATAAAATCATGTACCGGAATAAACATGCTAGATTGCTTGATAGGATATCGTGGGATAAAATCATGTACGTATACATGATGGATTGCTGCACTTGAAAAGTGATGCCCAAAGGATGAGGTGGAACACGGTTCATATACATGATGGATTGTTGTAGTTGGAAATGTGAGATTAAAAAGGTTAGAGAGGAACACCATTGGGGGAGCCGAGCGTACACTTGATTTGGCAGACAAAAATCACAGCCACCGGCCATACGTAGGAGAGCCAGATTGAAGGGGAGGAGGAGGCAGCGGCCATGTACAGGAGTCCACCGTGAATTCAATTGGGGAATATTTAATCAGAATTGCCATTTTGCCGGTGTCCGCTAGCAAGGGATTTGTGGCGCTGCATGTCCTCCGTTTGGTCGCTTCCAAAGTTGGTCGAGATTCAAAATTCTGGAAGGGAGTGGTTGTTACATTTGCTTGACCGGGTGCCTGCTGAGACGAGAAACATGATCTTGATGACACTTTGGCGTAGCTGGTTTGTCCGGAATGAGGTCGTTCATGATAAGAATCCGCCACCTGTAGAAGTGTCAAAGCATTTCCTGTGCAGTTATTTGGAGACCTTGGTGAACATCAAAAACAATTCAGCCCTTGATCCTTGCAAAGGTAAAACCCCAGTTTATGTTGTGCCTATACCAAAATCTTCAGTTTTGTCCACAGAAGTAGTTCCATCTTGGTGCCCGCCGAGCGCTGGGAAAGTTAAGTTGAACTCTGATGGTTCCTTCACCATGGATGGAAGAGCGGGTGCTGGTATGGTTTTAAGAGATTCTAATGGTGCAATCATCTTTTCTGCATGCCATACGTTGTATAGATGCCGTGATGCCTTGGAAGCAGAACTTTGCGCGTATATGGAGGGTTTATCTTCTACCCTTATGAGAACTGAGCTACCTATCGAATTGGAGGTTGATTCCTTGGAAGTAGTCAAGCTGGTGCAGACAAATGACATCGACAGATCAATTTATGCTTATCTTATTAGAGAGATCAAGCTGATGATGAGTCTTCAGGAGACTAGTATTACTCATATTCGTAGAGCCCAAAATAAAGTTAGTGATTGTTTAGCTATCTTTGCTAGAGAGGAAGGTAGAACCATGACTTGGTTAGGTTCTGGACCTCCCAGAGTTTTGGAACTTGCTGCTTCAGATTGTAACACTGTTGGAGTTTGAGTAATACAAGTTTCTATTCGCAAAAAGAATTGCTATTTCACATCTAGATGTAATATATTATCTCATATCTAAGTTTAATACCGTCCGATCTATTGCTGCTTGTTTTTTCGTGCGAAGCTTGATTTGCGTCGCTGGCTGCATCCCGTGTCGTCGTTGTTTTGTTTTCTTCGGCCTCGTATGTGTGCCGCATCCATCGTTTGTTTTTTGGCCCGTTGTCCCTGTGTTTGTTTGGGACTCTTTTTTTTTCGTTCTCTACTAATGAGAGGCAGAGTGCTTTGTCCTTTTTTGTTCTTAATTCACTCGCTTCATCTCTATCTTCTCACTCCTATTTTGACTTCTCATTGATTTGGTGTTGGCCTGCTCTACCCATAAAAGAAGGGTATGGCGCTCGTCGCTTGCCTTCTTCACTCTCTTTTTTTTTTTCTGTTTTTGCTTTTTTTTTTTGTTTTCTTTTTTTTTTTTTGTCTTTTTCATTTTTTGGTTTAAAGTCCTGGAAATTTTTCTTCAGATTTGCTAAGTCACATCTAGATGAGATATATTTCACGTTTAAGTTTCTGACCACATGATCTAGAGCTGTAAAAAATTTATGATCGTCCGATGCGCGTGACTTCCTTTTGATGTTTGTGTGCGCGTGTGGCCTGTTGGTTGCATTACGTGTGCGTGTGGGCTGGTCTTTTTGTTTGTGCCTGGGTCTGGACTGGGCTGGTCCTTTATGTCTGTGTCCGTGTGGAGAGTACCAATTGGAACAGTCAGGGGCAAGCATTTTTCCCAAGTATTTCCTGTTCGCCACTCTCTATACTCACTATCTTTTGTTTTTTCCCTTGTTTGTTTTTTCCATTTTTTCTTTTGGTTTTTAAACTTTTTTTTTCTTTTCATTTTTTATCATAAAATTTAGGATTTTTAAATTTCATAAGTATATTTTAAAATGACTCGTTGTGCGGGCTGCAGCTTTTCTCACTCTATGTTGTGGGCGCGGTTCAGTTTT
Organism: Elymus sibiricus; assembly: GCA_039707655.1. NCBI lineage: Eukaryota > Viridiplantae > Streptophyta > Magnoliopsida > Poales > Poaceae > Elymus > Elymus sibiricus. The sequence continues at coordinate 53,979,395 of CM077664.1, read as the reverse complement.
TGTATAGAGTAACCTGACTTGTAGCTCTCTCTCTTTGTTTCGTTGAGCTACGGTTTAGTTTTTTATTTTGCTTTTTATATTTTGTTTGTTTTGTTTCTCTATTTTCCTTTTTCTTTTTAGTTTTGCGTAGTTGTCCCAGTTACAAGTCCACCCTTAGCTCGCATTTAGGCCCATAATTTGTTTCATTCCAGTTACAAGCCCATCCTTGACTCGCAACTTGGCATGTAGTTTATTTTTCATCCCAATCGCAAGTTCACCCTCAACTCGCAACTGGGCTCGTAGGTTGTAATTGTCCTAGTTGCAAGTACACCCTCGACTCGTAACTCATATCGTAGTTTTGTGTACTTGTCCCAATTGCAAGCACGCCCTCGACTCGCATCCCGTATCGTAGTTTTGTGTAGTTATCCTAGTTGCAAGTACACCCTCGACTCGCAATTAGGCTCGTAGTTTGTTTCATCTCAGTTGCAAGACCCTTGACTCGCATCTCGTATCATAGTTTTGTATAGTTATCCTAGTTGCAAGTACACCCTCGACTCGCAATTAGGCTCGTACTTTGTTTCATCTCAGTTACAAGCCCACCCTTGACTTGCAACTTGGCATGTGTTTTGTTTTTTATCCCGGTTGCAGATCAACACTTGACTCGCAACTGGACCCGTAGTTTGTTTTATCCTAGTTCCAATTCGACTCTTGACTTGCAACTGGGCTCATAATTCGTAGTTGTCCTAGTTGCAAGTCCACCATCGATTCGTAACTGGGCTCATAGTTGTCCGAGTTGCAAGTCCACCCTCGGCTCACAACTGGAGCTTGTGTTTTGTTTTTCATCCCGGTTCCAAGTCCACCCTTTGACTCACAAGTGGGCCCATAGTTTGTTTCATTCCAGTTGCAAGTCGATACTTGACTTGCAACTAGGCTCATAGTTTCGTAGTTGTCTCAGTTGCAAGTCCAGCCTTGCGACTCGCAACTTGTATCGTAATTTTGTGTAGTTGTCCTAGTTGCAAGTCCACCCTCGACTCGCAACTCGTATCGTAGTTTTGTGTAGTTGTCCCAATTGCAAGTAGACCCTCGACTCGCAACTAGGCCCGTAGTTTGTTTCATCCCAGTTTCAAGCCCATCCCTGACTCGCAACTCAGCCAGTGTTTAGTTTTGCATGCCGGTTGTAGGTCCACCCTTGACTTGTAATTGGGCCCATAGTTTGTTTCGTCCCAGTTGCAAGTCGATACTTGACTTGCAACTAGGCTCGTAGTTTTGTAGTTGTCCCAGGTGTAAGTCCACCCTCGCGACTCGCAACTCGTATCATAGTTTTGTGTAGTTTCCCCTATTTCAAGTCCACCCTCGACTCGCAACTCGTATCGTAGTTTTGTGTAGTTATCCCAGTTGTAAGTCCACCCTCAACTTGCAACTAGGCATGTAGTTTGTTTCATCACAGTGGCAAGCCCACCCTTGACTCGTAACTCGGCATGTGTTTTGTTTTCCATCCTGGTTGCAGGTCCACCCTTGACTCGCAACTAGGCCCGTAGTTTGTTTCGTCCCAGTTCCAAGTCGACCCTTGACTCGCAACTGGGCTCGTAGTTTCGTAGTTATCCCAGTTGCATGTCCACCCTTGACTCGCAATTGGGCTCGTAGTTGTCCTAGTTGCAAGTCCACCCTCGACTCGCAACTGGGTATGTGTTTTTGTTTTTCATCCCAGTTGCAAGACCACTCTCAACTCGCTACTGGGCTTTAAAATTTGTTATTGTCTCAGTTGCAAGTCCACCCTTGACTCGCAAATGGTATCATAGTTTTGTGTTGTTGTCCCAGTTGCAAGTCCACTCTTGATGTGAAACTGGGGTTCGCCCCGATCCTTTACTTTGTCCCAATTGCAAAAATATCCCTGACATGTAATTGGGGAATGCTTTTTTTATCCTAGTTGCAAGTTCACACTCGATACGCAACTAGCGGTCTACTCATTGTTGCCTTAGTTGCAACTCCACCCCCGACATGCAACTGGCCCTCATTCTATCCTAGTTGCAAGTCCATCCTCGATATGCAACTGAGGGATGGGGAGCCCGGCCGTTTTGTCCCAGTTGCAAGTCCACCACTGACATGCATCTGGGCACGACCCATTTTTTGTCGCAATTGCAAGTGCACCCTCTACATGCAACTTTGAGGGCCGACCCTTTTTTGTCCTAGTTGCAAGTCCACCCTCGATACGTAACTAGGCTCTATTAATTTTTGTCCCAGTTGCAAGTTCCCTCTCGACACGCAACCGAGAGGGGGAGGTGGACGACCAATTTTTGTCCCTAGTTGCACCTACAACTCCGACATGCAATTGGGGGGGGGGGGGCTGCTTTTCCCCCCAGATGCAAGCCCATCCTCGATGCACAACTAGGGGCTGACCCATTTTTATCCCAGTTGCAAGTCCATCCCCGACACACAACTGGGGGCTCCGACCCTTTTTGTCACAGTTGCAACTCCATCCCCGAGATGCAATTGGGGGCTCGCCTTTCTTTGTCCAAGCTGCAAGTCCACCCTCGACACGCAACTGGGCCCAAACCATTTTTGTTCAGTTGCAAGTCCAACTACACCCCGACACGCTTTTTGCCCAATGTAATTTTTTTAAATTCACAAACATTTTTCAAATTTATGAATTTAAAAAAAAATCATGACCATTTTTTGAAATTCATGAAAACTTACAAAATCACAAATAACTTTTAAAATTCACGAATATTTTTTGAATCATTGAACATTTTTTTTAGTTGTCAAAGATTTTTTATATCTTTAATATTTTTTCAAATTTCGTGACCATTCTTAGAATTCATGAACATTTTTAGATTCACAAACATTTTTCTTGAATTGATGAATATTTTTCAAATATATTATTTTAATTCTCAAACAGTTTTCAAATTTGTAAAAATAAATAAATTCACAAACATTTTTCTTGTCCGCGAATGGGGTAAGAGGATTAACCTAGAGTCAAGTTGGAGGATACTCGCAAAAAGAAAAAAAAACCTGAAGGATACGTGTTGGCTTGTCTTTTTCTTACCTTTGCAAGGTGCATGCATGCACCACGAGACGTCCTTATTATGTGCAAACTTGTATAAGTCAAATTAAGGACAACATAAGAACCAAGTTTAGTTTGGGTGGCTAGCTTTGCCCGCGGCCGGGCAGCCAGCGTAGGTTCGAACCCCGACGGGACGATTAAGTGGACCAGTTTTTCACTTATCTTTTTTTAGTTGGACTTGCCAGCCCAAGACAACAAACAACAACAAAGGCGGGAGGTGGAACGTGATTAAAAAAACATGACATCATAATTAGATGTGAGGTATTATCTCACATCTATATGTGACATAGTCGGACCCATATTTAATTGATGGAGTATTTTATGGGCAATCAGCCGGGTCGTGGGTTTCTTTCCTTTTTCGTTGGAGTTTTTATATGGGTGGAGTCTTTCCTTTTTTTCTGTGAGGCTTTCCTTTCATTTGACGTGAGGCTATCCTTTTTTTTTGAGGGAATGGATCGAGGCTTTTCTTTTTTTTGACGTGAGGCTTTGCTTTTATTTTGAGGGAACGACGGATCGAGGCATTTCTTATTTTGTATACCACTAACATTGCACGTGTCAGATGCCTTTTTTGTGGGACGGGCCATCTCTGTTACGCAATTTTTCCTTCTATCCTGGATGTAAATTATATAATCCAACGGTGTAATTAATTTTGATGATGTGGATTAATGAGATTACTTGAAAGGTGCCTCCAATTAGTAAATAGAAGATAAAAGATTGTCCCAGCGAGGAAATAAAAAAAGAGAAAGAAAAAAAAGAGGAAAAAATAAAATGAGAGAAAAAGAGAGAAGGGGCAGTGTTACTATCCTTTTCCATACTTGTGCTTCAAAGTAGCATCATGTTTTTCATATCGAGAGTCTCCTATTTTGTCACTTTCATATACTAGTGGGAATTTTTCATTATAGAACTTGGCTTGTATATTCCGATGATGGGCTTCCTCAAATGCCCGAGATCTTCATGAGCAAGCAAGTTGGATGCACACGCACTTAGTTTTCATGTTGAGCTTTCATACACTTATATCTCTTAGTGCATCCGTTGCATGGCAATCCATACTCCTCGCATTGACATCAATTGATGGGCATCTCCATAGCCCGTTGATTAGCCACGTCGATGTGAGACTATCTTCTTATTTTTTGACTTTCCCTTATTAATCTCTACCACCACATTCTATTCCACCCATAGTGCTATATACATGGCTTGCTCTCATGTATTGCGTGGGAGATGAAAAGGCTGAAGCGCGTTAAAAAGTATGAACCAATTGTTCGGCTTGTCATCGGGGTAGTGCATGATAAATACTTTGTGTTAAGAAGATGGAGCATGACAGGATTATATGATTTTGTAGGGATAACTTTCTTTAGCATTTTTATTTTGAAAGGCATGATTGTTTGTTAGTATGATTGAGTATTGATGTCTTTATATCAAATTATAGACTATTGCTTTGAATCATTCGGATCTCATTACTCATACCGTAAGAGAGATTACATGATGAAACATGTTAGGTAGCATTTCACATCAAAAATTCTGTTTTTATCATTTACTTACTCGAGGACGAGCAGGAATTAAGCTTGGGGATTCTTGATACGTCTTCAACGTATTTATAATTTTTGATTGTTCCATGCTATTATAGTATCAATCTTGGATGTTTATTATGCAATTATATGCCATTATATATCATTTTTTGGGACTAACCTACTAACGCAGTGCCCAGTGCCAGTTGCTATTTTTTTGCTTGTTTTTGCCTTTTCAGAAAATCATTATCAAACGAAGTCCAAACGAAGAAAAAAATTGGATTAATTTTTTCTGGACCAGAAGGGACCCTCGAAGCTTCGGGAGAAGACCAGACGAGCCACGAGGAGCCGACAAACTCGGAAGGCGCGCCCTGGGGGGTAGGGCGCGCCCCCTAGGCTTGTCGGCCCCTCGTGGCACATCTTGACCTAATTCCAACGCTATAAATTCCCAATATACCAGAGAGACAGAAGAGAAAATCTTTCCGTTGTCGCAAGCCTCTGTTCTTCCGCGATCCCATCTGGAGGCCTTTTCCGGTACTCTGCCGGATCGGGAATCGATCACGGAGGGCTTCTTCATCAACCTTGCTGCCCTTTCGATGATGTGTGAGTAGTTTACCACAGACCTACCGGTCCATAGCTAGTAGCTAGATGACTTCTTCTCTCTCTTTGATCTTCAATACCATGTTCTCCTCGATGTTCTTGGAGTTCTATCTGATGTAATTTTCTTTTGCGGTGTGTTTGTTGAGATCCGATGAATTGTGAGTTTATGATCAGATTATTCATGAGAAATATTTGAGTCTTCTCTGAACTCTTTTATGCATGATTGTTATAGCTTTGTATTTCTCTTCGATCTATCGATTTGGTTTGGCCAACTAGATTGGTTTATCTTGCAATAGGAGAGGTGCTTTGTGATGGGTTCAATCTTGCGGTGCTCAATCCCAGTGACAGAAAGGACATAACACGTATTTGAATTGTTGCCATTAAGGATAAAAAGATGGGGTTTAATCATATTGCTTGATTTTACTTTGTCTACATCATGTTATCTTGCTTAAGGCGTTACTCTGTTTTATACTTAATACCCTAGATGCATGCTGGATAGCGGTCAATGGGTGGAGTAATAGTAGTAGATGCAGGCAGGAGTCGGTCTATTTGTCTCGGACATGATGCCTATATACATGATCATTGCCATGAATCCGTCATAATTATTTGCTTTTCTATCAATTGCCCAACAGTAATTTGTTTACCCACCGTATGATATGTGTTTGAGAGAGAAGGCTCTAGTGAAAACTATGGCCCCCGGGTCTAATTTTATCATATATTGAAATTCAAAAATACCTTGCTGCAATTTATTTACATTTATTTTATTTAGTATTTTACTTTATCTATCTATCACTATCAGAAATAATCCTTGCAAATAACCGCTAAGAAGATTGACAACCCTCTTATTTGCGTTGGGTGTAAGTGTTTGCTTTTGTGTGTGCAGATGCTGCTAAATGATTTTGCGTGGTTCTCCTACTGGATTGATAAACTTGGTTCTTAACTGAAGGAAATACTTATCTTTACTATACTGCATCATTATCTCCTCTTCGGAGGAATACCAACACAGTCTACAAGTAGCAGCGCGCGCACACGCGCGGGCACACACAAGTGTCCGAATGATGACACAATCCTACGACCCACAATCCCGTGTGCCCCCACCCGTCGTGCTCAAATCGTCTTCGATGTTTGCTCATGAACCATCTAGTTCTAAGGTTTCTCATACTTTTTTATCCAATCGCAACCAAACTTCTTTGGCCATGTGCGCACATCGCGAGGACGCATTTGGAATGTAGAATTTTCTTTTGAGCTATGAAAAATTTCAACGGCACACAAGAAAATCATAGGGATGCTTATATGGATCCTATATAATATTTAGCAAGATATATTAGATCTCATAGACTGATGGGCGTGTTTGCAGTTTAGTTGTGAGAGTGCTCAATCCCTAGACATGACAAGTTATACACATGCACATTATTTGTGACACATCGTGTACCCGTACCAAGTTAAGCGGTGGGCTTTTGATTTTTGTAGTACGTGTAGTACACTCATGTCTCTACATGCGGTAATGTGGTGTGTCCATCTTGCACTACTTATTAAAAGACCATAATGATTTGTAGTTGTACTATATTGGAAATTTCGAATTACTGGCTCATGTGCATAGATGGTCACAAATGTCTTTTACGTTGCGTCCGTGCAGTACCCGAATACGTGCCAACGCTATTTAAGTAACTGGTAGAGAAGCTGGGCTATGCTTCTATGAGTAGTTTGGTTCTGAGTGCTAGCTTCATGACAGGTGCTCTGCATACTTTTTTTTTTTTTTTTTTTTGCGAATATGCTCTGCATACGAGGAAACTATACATAGTCACAAACAAACAAACATAAATAGATACTGATAGACACGGTAGGTATCAGGGAACTTGTGATAACACCATTATAGGCTCACACTGCTATCCCCCAACATTAGCGATGTTTCTAGTGTGCACTTGCTGCCTTAGGTTTTTCATCATCTGTTTTGTTTCGCACTCTCATCTCGTCTGTCACGTGGTCTACCCCCTCCACAGTAAATTCAATGGCATGTGGTCTCTGTCGGTGTGCCGTTCCCTCCAGTTTCACTCTTCCAAATCTCTTCTAATTAACTTCATGCGGCCGCGCTAGCTAGCGAAGGGAGGGGCGTATATTCCACTACTTGTTCCATGGTGACCGGTTATAGTTTGTTTTCCTTTAGCGGGTGGGGCCGCAGTGGTGCAGTCCGACTGAGCAGGTCACATAGGCGTCTCTGCTGCGAGACAATGTCTTGTGGTTTGCCAATTTCATTTCTGTTGATTGCTGCTGGAGAATAGTTCTTAGTTGGAAGGCTTCTTGATTTTCTAGTCAAAGGCATTGTTGGAAATAATCAAACTTGTCAGGTGGCCCTGGTAGGTTAATTTCCTAGTAGTACACGTGTTTGTGTTTAATTACGTGAGTTGCCTCATGTGGCTGTGTGCACATACAGCTGGGAAAGCTACCGATTCTGAATTTCATTAGGTTCCACTACGAATGTCCATGTTGTGTTACTAGGACTTCATGTCCGGCCTGTACAAGTTAGAGCGAGCAGGTGTGTTTGAATCTAAATGGTGACTAGGAAAGTTTGGATGTGCCGTGGTAGGCTTGCATGCCGTGAGAGTCTTTGTTAGTGTGGTGTTATGATTACTTGTTCAAGTAGGTTAGCAAATACACTTTGTAAGGCTTTGGCATGCCCTGCTTTTTACTACTAGTACATATCGGGTCAAATAAGACCATTCAAAGCACATGGTTTATCCAAAAGCGTTTGTGAAACAACTGTCACTCATGGTGGCCCAAAAGTGCGTGCTTACGAAGAGGTGGGCCCAAAAGGTAACCGCGTTAGGTGCAACACATGAATTTGACGATTATGTTCCCCTAAAAAAGATGAATTTGACGATTATGAACTTAGGGAGGCCGTCGAGGACGGTGGCGCCCCTGCTGTCCGGGACGGTGATAGGTCGCTGGTGCTCAATTTGATCAAATACAAACAAGCACATGGTGGCTGATACTCTTTAGCTCATACGAAGGCCAGTAGCAAAACTATTTCAACCAAGTGAACGAAGTAAGTTATTTTTGAATTTTCGGCTTATGAAAATGACCAACGCACAAATAGCAACCTTGATTACGTTCGTCCTCCACTCATTTCTTTGTGCACCACGGTCAGATCCAGTTTTTCTCAGAATCAGATCTAGCAAGCAATAAGTAGCCCACCCCAGATCAATTGCATCTACCTAACGCTTTCCTGCAGGACGTGCACGGAATGCAGCCGCCGCCTCCTCCTCTTGAAGAAAGAACCTAGGGTTCCTCCGCCTCCCGCCGACGCCATCTGCGGTCCGCCTCGTCTCCGGTGGCCCTAGGGCCATGGAGGCATGGTGGACCCCGGCCCTTGCTTGCGGGAAGGATCTTGCTCCGTTTCTTGGTGTTTTCGTGAGTTCGTTTAGGGTTTGTGTTCTACTCAGGAAGACGAGGCAGTGGCAACTCCTTGGAGATGGAATAAGGTACTCCCTGCCCGGCCCCCATTCCAGTGGTGCGTTTAGTGTCGTCGGAGGGCGTGTGAAGGTTGGATTCTTTCGATCTATAATTCACTTCATCGGCGACAATTGTTGTTCTGGTGCGCTGGTCCTGAGGGGCCTTAGCACGACAGCTTCCTGACTATCTACTACAATAAGTTTGGACCGGCTCCACTGAGGGATGGGTGATGACGGCGGTGGGCCTTCAGCTCACTTTAGTGCTTGTAGTCGTCGCTAGGCGGTGTACGGACATAGATGTAATTTTTGTTATTTCTGTGTTCTTTGTGCTGCCATGCTATAATGAATAGATCGGAAGATTTCTCACAAAGAAAAACAAATCTACCCATCTGTTTTGTCAGAAGTAAGTAATGTTACATAAATTCATGCTCAACTACCACGCACACATGCCAGATCGACCTCCTTCTCCATCATTACGAAGGCTGGAGACATCACTACTACTAGAAGATTGGGGAATTCAAACAGACGGTACGCCGTCTTTCGCTATGCCGATGCCTGCCTGCCGATCACTTAGGGATGGTAATGGGTAGGGCATGGGCGGGTACAACCTCCTTCTGCCCAAACCCATACCCATACAAACCTTCTATACCCACCCACTTAAATACCCATGGGCATAAATTGACACGCATGCCCATACCCATCGGGTATCCTCTACTCAATGGGTATCCAGTGGGTACAATGCATAGCATTTAAATTTTTAAAAGGTAGAGAAATGAGTTTAAAATTCAAGTGATGATGGGCGAGCAATATAGCACCGACGCAGCCTCCTCCGGTGGGTGGCCTCTTGGAGGCATCAAGGGATTATGAGCAACGGTTGGTGGAAGCCCAACGCAGTGGGAGGCAACGGTGGGAATTGGGGATTGCTAGATCGAGAGTTGGACATGAGTCTGGTGGGGATGAGCCAAGATTTCATTGTTCCGAGGAGTCACATAGGACGTAGGAGGAGAGGTGAGCAGGTGATTGCGGGCCTATGAGCTATGGTCAGTTTAGAGAATACGAGATTTAGGGTTGGGCCAAGGAGTAGGATGTTGACCCCACATGTAATAGGAGTTATTTTCATTTATTTGCTTTTTCTGGGTATCCATTGGGTTACCCATGGGTGCAATTTCATACCCATACCCTACCCATATATTTTGCGGGTATGGATACCCATTACCCGTGGGTACAAAATGTCTCCAAGTCTTGCCCATGCCCATTGTTTTCGGGTAGGGTACCCATGGGCAAAACTGCCATCCCTACGATCACTAGCAGCTCCGACCCTTCCTGAGGTATGCGACCCATGGTAGAAACTATATTTCGGTCCACGAAAAGCATGAATTTTACATGAACTCTCTATCATCCAATCAAGCAACCAAAATTATAAGCCATGTAAAATGTGAGCATATAGAGAGAAAATACATAGATTCCATAGGATCACAATTAAAATTCGAGAAACATTAGCCTGATTAACATTTGAGTACAACACACGATAAGCACCAAAGTATGATAATAACACGCCGATGTACAATACACGATAATCACAATGCACCAATCCTAAATATACCCCGAGCAAGAATGGAGGAGGCTCATCAACTTGCAGCATGCCATTTGTGCGCCTCAAAGCAAGCAATCCAAACAATGCTCTCTTGCAATGAATGCGGAATGATATGTATGCCAAATTTCAAATAGCGAGATTTCTGTTATACCTTGCTTCCACGGCCAGAACAAGCAAGAAGTCTTGATTTCGGTTTCTGGGTGTGCGTGAAATACTTTGAAGAACATGATATTTTTAGCTGCAAAATAGCATAGATGTGCTTGCAGGGTTTTATTTGGACCCCGATAACACCGGAACGTTCGGGATTTGACCATGACAAATCGAACGTTTTCGATGGCAATTTTAGTGACAGGAGTATGGCAATTTTAGTTGGTAAGCATGGCAACTCCGTGGTGTACTGTTTGCGGCAAATGCAATGGAGGCGCTGCTGTAGCGCGATGATTCGTCGACACGGACTGCATTAATCATGACGGGGAGCTCATGGCCGAGTCGATGGGAGTGACGGGGAGCTCGGCCACGGCGGTGGTCATGATAAATGGAAATGGTTTTATTTTGTGACACCCAATCTTAGAGAAAGAAACAGGCCGGGAAGATGGGTACAGGTTAGGGATTGGGGAGAGAGTACATCAAAGCAGCTGACATAAAAGACTATTCTGCAGCAAGCAAAAAAGGTCTTTATTTCTAATTCCTTCACGTATCCATGCCTATAGCAGGTAGCTTCATTGCTTATATTGGTAGTTGGCCCTGCTGCAACTGCCGTGGCAGCCAGCATCGCCGGCAGCCTCGTCCTGGCGAACTCGACCAGCCTCTCCACGTCCGGCAAGGCTGCCTTGGCGGCGTCGAGCTCGTCGAAGCGCTGGGCCCATGCGGCTAGGAGCGGGGTCATGGCGGTGTCGAAAATCACGTCACCGGACATCACCTCGGTCGCCTTGATCCACGAGAGTAGGCCAGGCTCCCCAACACGATGTCCACGAGCCGGATGCCGTTGCCACCGAAGAAGCCCATTCCTCCCCGGGAGCACCTCGCCAGGCCCCCTCCAGGGTCTCCGCCACCGTAAGCATCTGCTTCCTCTCCTCGGACCTCTGCTCCTCCGCCTTGGCCCTGTTGGACCGCTCAAGCAGGCCAGGAACTGCGCCCATGGAGACACATCACATCACATCACTCCTTCATGCATGGCAATGCTCGCTCGAACTACGCCGACGCATGCAACAAAGAATGAAAGAAGATCGGTAGTGCCTACTTCGCAGGATGTGTGTCTAAAGGCTGGCTAGTACTCCCTCCATTCCTTTATACAAGGCCACAACTCAGATTACAGGTACCAAGGTAAAATTTAATGACTGCTTTGTAAGCCAACTTTTCTTTTCGTTAACCGGGATCATTAATATACCGCATGCATGCAAGGAAGGAATGGGAAGGAAGTAGCTCTGTGTCATTATGACTACATGCATGCAAGTATTAAACAAGTTGCTAGTACGAGAAAATGTCATTAATTTTTGCCTCGATTACTGTTAGTGGCCTTGTATAGATGCAAAATGTATTTTTCATAGTGGGCTTGTATAAAGGGAATGGAGGGAGTATGGTTTTGGAATGTTCTTCGCTCGCTGGGTGGTTGTAGAATTGACCTCGGGGGGGGGGGGGGGGGGGGGGGGGGAGGAAAGAGCTGTATATGTAGTGGTTGGGCTGGGCAGCATGGGTTACGTCATCCGTGATGCTGCTTTGAGGCGAGACGTTCGTCACGCATTGATGTTACAAAATGTCATGTTTGACTCATGAGGACCTGCAGTCTCGAAATGCATCTTCCTTAGAGAAGAAGCTTAACTAAAGTTGATACACACAAGGGTGAAGAAACTTTATAGGATTGTTACACAGAGGTTTGTAATAGAAAATCATTTGATCCAAGATAATAGCAGATCATACATTTGCCCCAGTGTTTCATGCATAACAACAAGCATCTTGTTAGACACAAAATTCTGTCTGTCAACCGTTCATACAGGTTACATGTTTTTTTTTCTACAATTAGATCCCAAAGTGTCAATGAGAGTCAGTTCTCGTTCAAGTTTTCGAAAATCCAATGCTGAATAAGAATCTTTGAGCCTATGAGGGAAACCACCGGCATGTCATTAAAGTGTCAAAGAGTCTAGAACAAATGAAAAGTAGTCATTCATTTTGAAGGAAAAGTTTTGCATAATTAATGTATGAAAGATTCTAGGGCAAAGGAGAAGTGTTTGTGTTTTGTGCATATTGTGCAGCGTAAATCATAAATAAAAAGGTAATTCATTTAGAATTTAAAAGGCTGGGATAATTAAAGTATAGAAGATTTCAGAAAGAGAAAAAAAAAGTGTTTTGAGGTTGTGCATATTGAGCAAAAAAAAATTTCGAAAAGGGGGAATGCCCCCGGCTTCTGCATCAGAGCGATGCATGCGGCCATTTATTAAAAGAAAAAGGTTCAACAAAGTCTCAAAGTCTCAAAAACAAAAAGGCTCTCACAGAGCTAAAAAATAAACATGAGAAGGATAGCCACAACCGGCGGAGAAAGAAGATATAGGTAACTAAACACCTATCCTATTACATGACCGCCATCCAAACCGGTTGAAGATAGCCCGAGCTACCATCTCCCAACGGGTAGACCCAGTAACCATAGGCTCCCTGGCATCCGTCGGAGTGAGTAGCGACCACATACGGATCGAAGCAGTGGCCCTGAAGATAACCTGCAAAAAGTGGATGTGTGTTTTCCTGTTAAAAACCAAATCGTTCCTGCAGTTCCATATAGCCCATAATAAAGCAGATACTCCTACACGAATATGTTTCGCCGTCTCCGTCTCTACTCCATTTAGCCACGTCCCAAATAACGTGTGAATGCTATTTGGAGGAGAGATACTAAACGCTATATGTACTGAGCGCCATAAAACTTTTGCCATCGGACAATCAAGAAAGAGGTATTTGATAGATTCGTCATGGTCACAGAAACTACATCTCCGAGATCCTTCCCAATTGCGTTTTGCCAAGTTGTCCTTAGTCAGAATCACTTCCTTGTGAACAAACCACATGAAGACCTTGATTCTTAAGGGAACTTTGATTTTCCAGATGTGCAAAGGTCTTGGGATGGAACCAGAGTTAATAAGATCCAAATACATGGATTTCACTGAGAAAATTCCATTCGTCGTTAATTTCCAGTGCAGAGTATCAGGCTGTTGAGACAAGTGAACATCCATCAATCTTCTAACAAGATGGAGCCACACTTCCCAACGGTTCCCCACCAACGACCTCCTGAATTGAATATTTAGAGGGTTGGATTGTAACACTGTGGCAACGTAAACTTCTCTACGCTGGACAATATTATAGAGAGATGGATATTGAGTGGCTAGAGGCGTCTCCCCTAACCATGTATCCTCCCAGAATCTCGTTGAAGCACCATTTCCAATAATAAACTTGTTCTATGGAAAAAGGCTGATTTCGTTCTCATCAAGCCTTTTCAAAAAGGCGAATCATTGGGTCTAGCCGTTACCTGGGACAAGGTCCTAGACTGTAAGCATATTGAGCAATGTAAAGCGTAAAGCGAAAAAATGGCAATTCATTTAGAAGAAAAAGGTTGGATAATAAATTTTGTGAAGATTCTAGAACAAAGGAGAAGTCCTTGTATTTTGATGTTTGTGCATTATGCTTAAGCTCAGCCATGAAATCTTGTAGATTGTACTAGTACATTGGGACGTGCATTGCACGTCCATAGTCTACTTGGTCTGGTATATATTATGAATAATATTTATGTGAAATACGCAAGACCCTTGAAGTATCTGAGCTATCTAATTTTGACTCCTGAAATTGATAATTTGTTTACATCAATCCACCAGAAAATGGTCAGAAAACATTAAAAAAATCAGTGTCACTATAAAATTGCAAGAATTATATAGTGCTCACCGATCATGCCTTTTCAAAAGGGGAAGCTCAGAAAAAATCAACCTTCGTGAAACAATGTGAAGCAAAACTAAGCACTGAGGCCGATCAAATCGACGAACAAAAAAGAAAAAGAAAAAGCCGAGGTCATTCACATAGGACACACCTCGCGGCAGCATCTCCAAATTCAACCACAAAACCTAGATACTATATAGTAACAGACAAAGGGCGCATCACTCCAAGACAACGCCTTCAAGAAGGAATCGCCACTCACATGGCGATGTTGAATGGTTCAACCAAATGTCAGAACAAGGGTATCACCCTCGAAGCAGGCTTCCAACCAACACCTTCAACAAGGTAACAATGTGTGAATGTCGATGCTGCCTGACCCAGGCATAAGGCTAGGTCATGAGTTTTCACCTGGAGAGAGTTCATCCATAATGTGTGCCACCAAGATCGCCATCCATCACCCTGTCAGCCTGCTCACATGCATAGAACTAGCCCGTCAAAGGAGAAAACGCCAGAAGGAGTGCGGCCATCCTTCTCGGCTAGTCACCTGGTTAACAAAATGAATACTTCACCATCCATCCTTATTACAATACTTCTGCTTGCCTAAATACAACCTTCAGTGTGGGAATAATTGCATCTCTCTTTATACATCACTCCACCCTTCAGCAGAATAATATAGAAAGCTACTTCATACAGTTTGACTTCATTTTAGAATGTTTGAAGCGCTCGCTTGGTAGAGCAAATAGGTGGGGATGGCGAGAGAAGAACCGGCGAGATATGAGAAGATGTGATGGAGCAGGAGATATCTAGAATGGTTGCAGAACTACATCACATAGGCATGCGAGGAAAAATAGCCATCATAAAAGGAAGAACATCAAGCTTCTTTTCTTTTTGCCAGATGGCCTTTTCGGTTTCGACCACACATGTCATGTGGAAATCATAGAGTCACCTACCACTAGCTTGCCATGGAACTATGTAAATAGTGCCAAGGGCAAGGCCTTAGGCTAATCAGATTCTGGTGATTTAGGTTGATGTGTTTTTCTTCAGAATTCGAAGGACTTCAAACCACAAAGATATCTATCGATTCTCTTTTTACATATGGATCAATAGCGCCATAATTACCATAGACTGACTTGATATGCACAAATTATGTAAATTTTTAGCAAGAAGCGGAATCTCAATGAAATATTTATTTGTTGCTTGCATTCATGTAATTCTTTCTATTCAGAATTCAACCGACTTTCTGAATTGTAAAGAGTCTAGTCGCGTCGGTCTTTTCATCTTATAATAAATATGTGAGATCTCGTAGTTGTCGTATTTTATACTAAGATCCGGAAACTCGGTGGGTTATGACTTCTGTTGTGCTCAAGTGGATGGTCGCTCTACATGGGTACAGATACAAGATACACACTTCTGTATGTAAGTTATTTTAGCAGTAGCAGTATGTTGTATTTGAAAGCTTCCCGGCAAAGAAATGTTGTATTGAAAAGATTTTTCTCCACATGCACCAGTATCTTGTAAGTACCATATAGTACCGACGAATGCGGTGCCAATGCTAAGTGATTAGCCGGCATTCGGCTCTCTTTTGATCAGTAGCAATTCATTCCACAGCACTGGGTCTTTCGCAAATAGCTTTGCACACGATATGAAGGAGCTTTCTATATGCAGGTCATAAACAAACTAACATACATTGGCAGGACCTAGGCATGGTAGGCATCCGGGAATTGTTTATATGCGTGGGCGTACAATTCAGTTCGAGCTTAGTATCCTTCTTCCAAGTATGCGCACACGGTTTGCTTATAAATGGCAAGAGACACTTTTTTTGACCTGCCGATGGAGAAGAGACTTTAGACAAGCTTCATTGCATCTGCAAATGCCCAGGTTGTTCGAGCGTCCAGATGGAACAGCGAAACTGAGTTGTGACAATGCCCCCTACATGACGACGTGTCTGACTCTCCTTCTAGGAGCCCTGCATGAAGTATCATACAGGGCCAACCACTGGGCAACACGTGTACTGGTAGACCCCACCTACATAAATCAAACTGGCCGATACTTTCTCCCGCTAAACAGTTGGCTCCTAGGCACATCCTTCCATATCCTCTATTAAAATTTAAAAACACATCAAGTTCTGAGATGGTCCAACGCAAACGCTGGACACCATCCAACTAAAATGGCTGGATGACAGCTTCTTCTCGAGTAGTGCCATTTACTACAAATTTCTGACCAATTTTCTCTAATTCATTTGTATTATTATGCAAGCTTGCTACTGGAGCGGTCATGCCGGTTATAGATTTTTTGGAGAGGAAAGACTCCCCACTTAAATATATTTCAAAAAGAAATTGATTTGATTTACAAGGGAAACACGATTCAAAACCAAACAGAAGCTAAAAAGAAGCTTCATATCAATGTATGTTGTATGACTGGTCGTTGATATGCAAATATGTGTGGAGTTGGGGAAACTCGTTGTTTTATGACTTATATGCATGATGATTGGAGGTGGCAAGTTTTGACACTGGCATGCACGTACGTGGGAGTACCAGGAACGCTTCACGTATTAGGAACGCTCTTTATACACCTGTGCATACATATATGACCCGCACCCATAAGTATGAGTTGTACTAAGCGAATTTTCAGCAGAGGCACTAGTGCAATATTAAAAATTCAAAATGCCACGTGTACGTGTACGGTCACTTCTAGAGATCTCTTGTTATTAAGTAGTGGACAGTATATATGGACGGATGCTCCCGTATGTTTAAACTCTATTTAAGTGAGTGGCCGTAGCTCGGCTTTGCCTTGATCAATAGCCATGTTCATATTGCTAGCTGCATACATGAGAAGTGGTTTTACGTTGATGGGCACGGTAGGCATCAAGGAATTGGCGATATCCATGCAAAAGGATACTTGTGTTCGCCCAACATCATCGTTGTTCTGACTACGTGCACTTCCTGCTGGAAACACGTGCCACCTAGCAAATTCACGATTTCAGAGTTCATGCCGCATGCTCATCGTCAGGCGGTCAGTTCACACGAGTAGATGTATTATTTTGTTTTTTACCTTTCGGTTTGTTGCGGCTACGAACTAGAGGAGTGCACGTTAGAATTATTGTTTTCACTCGATCGATCCAAAAACAGTATTGGTTTTTTAAGTGTTTGTAGTTAACGGATCTCTAGTTCAGCTGAATATATGGGCTAACGCATACTACTGCTAACTATGATATGTGTAATATTTGAAAGATGTCACTGTAAGAACCGACTTATGACCCCCGAAAAAAGAAGAAATAACTGGCTTATGAAAAGAGTTGTGCTATTTCTAGACCACCGCGATATCTATTCAAAATCATCACTAATAGCAATCTGGTCTACGTAATTACTATTCAAAATAGTTCTTGCAAGATTTTGATCAAATGTTTGTCAGTATCGACTTGCTATTTTTGAGCTGTCTTATCTATACTCAGTCCCTCAAAGATATTACGCTCGAACTCCAACTATTGCATAATTTCGCCAAACGTTATTATGACCATTCGCCGGGACAAAAATTTGGGAACAAATCAAAGTAATCAACAGTGCCTTGTATGCGCTAGACTATTGAGCATTCCCCTGAATCATCTCAAGGAGGCATGTTGTCACCGCCCCTGTCCTTGCCATAGGCTGCAGGGTGTTACCGTGGAGCGTCTCATTCGTGCTCCACACCTCCTACCATTAAGGCCGTTAAAGGTTACATCAGCCACCTTACCAATTGAGTTGCATATAGTCCACTAATTGTTTCATGGTTTCTCTTGTTGGGTACAAATATAACATTGTAGTGTGTGTGGTAGTTTTCGATTACGAGGTGGTTCCATACTATTTCACCTGCAACTTTGATATGGAGAATAACTGGCAACCCTGCTCAAATACATATCACCCCAGCCACCTGATGCCCCATAAACATTGGAAGGTCTTTATAAGTTTGTATCAGAAGATCTCAAGTAATCGAAATCCAGAGTATTAGAAACTCTTGATCAAACAAATGGACCAGCCCGTTAGTCAGAAGGTGTTGCGTATAATTCAATTCAACGAGGGTGCCTCTATTATCCGCATGGAAAAAAATGTGCCCTGGGAGTGACAGAGTCGAGTGGAAGATGTGGAGGAGACAGTACCAGGACAGGAGGGAGGGGTCGAGGAGGAGCTTCATGCGTGGGAGTTAACGTTGTAGCCTCAGGCTGCCAAAAGGGTTTGGGCTTGCACAACACTAGTGGTGGCGTGACGAGCTCCATTCTCGCCGTCCACATCCGTAAATGTTGTAGGTAGGTGCCATCGTTTTGATGAGCTCATGGCGGCAAGCTCCGATTGCTCGCCGGTGACAAGAGCCAGACTAGTGGGCTATACTCTAAACATCTTCGGCCATTTCGAGAGGGCACACTCTTCGGTCTTTTTTTAGAGTTAGACGGAAATGCATAACTCCGGTGTAACGCTTCGAGTAGCTTCTTCTTTTCTCTGCCGAAATCCTTGCAACCGATCGGTTAGGATTTGGACTGGATCATGAGAATGTTCGGAGTATGGATTATTTACTTGATATGCTTTACTTTAGTAGTTATCATGCTAGATAATCCTGTTATAACATGATAATTAAGATTGCTAGATGGTTATGCTATGCCATGATATGATGAACAATGATGCTCTAATAACAACAGCATGCTTGAATGCCATGGACTGCTTTGCTTGGTGTATATGTTATTTGGTTTGCTTGCGAGTACATTCAAAAGTACTCATCGGCCTTCAATGTGGCCAGGTTCGCCTAAGGATCCATCGAGGAGTCGGAGCGTTCGCAAGCTAGAAGAGTAACCTAGTCAGATCCCTGTGGATTGGAGCCGCACCAAGACCATGCTGCCTTAGATAGAGTTTTTCCACGGCCATCACCCTTGTAAAATATCATGTAAGACTTATATATTCATTAATAGAAATGCCTGTGTTCATGATACTGGTTGTAAACGCACATGCCAGAGTGATTTCCTGGGCTGGCGTGTGCGGTGACCGTCTGGCTACAGTGGTAATCAGACGGGGCACCACAACGGATGGTATCAGAGCCGCCAGGCTAACTATAGGTTACCCTAGCCAGACTTCATTGCCTATTGATCAGTGATAACCCACAAGTATAGGGGATCAATTGTAGCTTTTTCGATAAATAAGAGTGTCGAACCCAACGAGGAGCTAAAGGTAGAATTAATATTCCCTTCAAGTTCTATCGACCACCGATACAACTCTACGCGCACTTAACGTTCGCTTTACCTAGAACAAGTATAAAACTATTTTGCGGGTGTAATGCTAGAACTACTTTGCAAGAATAAAACTAGGAGTACTTTGTGAGAATAAAACTACGAGTAATTTGCAAGATAGTAAAAGTTAGTTGTTTAGTAGAAAGCTTTTGTAACACAAGAGAATGATTTGTCCCTAGGCAATCGATAACTAGACCGGTAATCATTATTGCAATTTTATATGAGGGAGAGGCATGAGCTAACATACTTTCCGTACTTGGATCATATGCACTTATGATTGGAACTCTAGCAAGCATCCGCAACTACCAAAGATCATTAAGGTAAAGCCCAACCATAGCATTAAGTATCAAGTCCCCTTTACTCCCATACGCAACAACCCCCTTACTCGGGTGTAAGCTTCTGTCACTCTAGCCGCCCACCATAAGAGAATTATGAACGTATTGCAAACCCTACAGCGGGAATCCCCCATGTGTGTGCGGCACGGAAGGCACCATAGGACAACACCAAAATAAAACGTACAACTCAAACCAATCACGATCATCAATCAACCCATAGGACAAAACGAATCTACTCAAACATCATAGGATGGCCACAAATCATTGGATAATAATATGTAGCATTAAGCACCATGTTTAAGTAGAGAATTACAGCAGGAATTGAGAGGTTACACCGCTGCATAGAGAAGGAGAGAGTTGGTGTTGATGGCAGCGAAGTTGTTGGTGTAGATCGTCGTCATGATGGTTCCCCCGGTGGCGCTCCGGCGCCACCGGAAGAGAGGGGGAGAGAGCCCCCCTCCTTCTTCTTCTTGCTTGGCCTCCCCCCTAGATGGGAGGAGAGTTTCCCCTCTGGTCCATGGCTGCCATGGCGGCGGAGGGGCAGGAGCCCCACCTAGATTGGATCTCTCTCTCTCTGTTCTCTTCTGTTTCGCGTTCCTGTTTTCTGGCCCTTCACCGTTTCTTAAATTCCCAGAGATCCGTAACTCCGATTAGGCTGAAATTTTAACACGATTTTCTTCCGGATATTATCTTTATTGCGGCAAAAGAAGGGGGTCAACCGACTTACGAGGTGCTCACGAGCCACCAGGGCGCGTTTGCCCCCCCCAGGCGCGCCCTGGTGCCTCGTGGCCACCTCGGACACCGTCTTGCGTTGATTCTTCTTCCCAAAAATTACATATATTCCAAAATAAATCTCCGTAAATTTTTATCGCGTTTGGACTTCGTTTGATATTGATATTCTGCGAAACAAAAAACATGCAACAAACAGGAACTGGCACTGGGCACTGGATCAATATGTTAGTCCCAAAAATAATATAAAATGTTGCCAAAAATATGTGAAAGTTGTAGAATATTGGCATGAAACAATCAAAAATTATAGATACGACGGAGACGTATCAGCATCCCCAAGCTTAATTCCTACTCGTCCTCGAGTAGGTAAATGATAAAAAAGATAATTTTTGATGTGGAATGCTACCTAGCATGATCTTGATCATGTAATCTAATCATGGCATGAATATTAAGACACAAGTGATTCAAAGCAATAGTCTATAATTTGATATAAAGACATCAATACTAAGGCATCCCAATAAACAATCATGTCTTTCAGAATAAAAATGCTAAAAAACACTATCCCTACAAAATCATATAGCCTTGTCATGCTCCATCTTCTTTACACAAAATATAAAGCATGTACTACCCCGGTGTCAGCCAAGCAATTGGTTCATACTTTTTAACGCACTTCAGCTTTTTCAACCCCCACGCAATACATGAGCGCAAGCCATGGATATAGCACTATGGGTGGAATAGAATGCGGTGGTAGAGATTAATATGGAGAAGACAAAAAAGGAAGAAAGTCTCACATCGGCGCGGCTAATCAACGGACTATGGAGATGCCCATCAATTGATGTCAATGCGAGGAGTAGGGATTGCCATGCAATGGATGCACTAAGAGCTCAAACTGAAAACTAAGTGGGTGTGCATCCAACTTGCTTGCTCAAGACCTCGGGCAATTGAGGAAGCCCATCATCGGAATATACAAGCCAAGTTCTATAATGAAAAATTTCCACTAGTATATGAAAGTGACAACATAGGAGACTCTCTATATGAAAAGCATGGTGCTACTTTGAAGCACAAGTGTGGAAAGGATAGTAACATTGCCCCTTCTCTCTTTTTCTCTCATTTCATTTCATTTTTTTTCTCTTTTTTTTTCTTTTTCTTTTTTTTAATTTTTTTTTCTTGGGCTCTTTTTGGCCTCAATTTTTTTTCTTCTTTTTTTTATTTTTGTCCGGAGTCTCATCCCGACTTGTGGGGGAATCATAGTCTCCATCATCCTTTCCTCACTGGGACAATGCTCTAATAATGAATAATGATGATCATCACACTTCTATTTACTTACAACTCAAAATTACAACTCGATACTAGAAAAAAGTATGACTCTATATGAATGCCTCTGGCAGTGTACCAGGATGTGCAATGATCTAGCGTAGCAAAGATATCAAAAAACGGACAAGCCATGAAAATATCATGCTAGCTATCTTACGATCATGCAAAGCAATATGACAATGAATGCTCAAGTCATGTATATGATGATGATGGAAGTTGCATGGCAATATATCTCGGAATGGCTATGTAAATGCCATAATAGGTAGGTATGGTGGCTGTTTTGAGGAAGATGTAAGGAGGCTTATGTGTGATAGAGCATATCATATCACGGGGTTTGGATGCACCGGCGAAGTTTGCACTGACTCTCGAGGTGAGAAAGGGCAATGCACGGTACCGTAGAGGCTAGCAAATTGCGGAAAGGTGAGAGTGCGTATAATCCATGGACTCACATTAGTCATAAAGAACTCACATACTTGTTGCGAAAGTTTATTAGCCCTCGAAGCAAAGTACTACTATGCATGCCCCTAGGGGGGAGGTTGGTAGGAGTTAACCATCGCGCGCCCCCGACCTCCACGCAAAGGAAGGCAATCAATAATAAAGCATGCTCCAACTTCTTAGCATAACGAGAGACTATACGTGCATGCTTCGGGAATCACAAACCTTACCACCAATATTCCTACTAAACCACAATCATTCACTAGTACCTCCCACATATTACCATCTCTATATTGCAAAACTATTGCAAGGAATCAAACATATCATATTCAATGATCTACAAGTTTTATGTAGGATTTTATGACTAACCATGTGAATGACCAATTCCTGTTGACTCTCTAAATAGATATAAGTGAAGGAAGAGAGTTTAATTCTTTCTAAAAAATACCATGCTCTAATAAATATAAGTGAAGCAAAAGAGCATTCTACAAATAACGGTTTTCTAAATGAAGAGAAACAGGCATCCAAACTTCAAATGATATAAGCGAAGCACATGAAGCATTCTATAAAGCCATACTCAAAAGATATAAGTGAAGTGCAAAGAGCATTCTATAAATCAACCAAGGACTATCTCATACCAGCATGGTGCATAAAAGAAAAGGGAAAAATAAACACAAAAGATGCTCCAAGAATTTACGCATATCATGTGAACAAAACAAAAACCGAGACATACCGATAATTGTTGAATAAAGATAGGATGCCTTCCGGGGCATCCCCAAGCTTAGACGCTTGAGTCTCCTTCAATATTTACTTGGGGTGCCTTGGGCATACCCAAGCTTGAGCTCTTGCCTCTCCTCATTCTTCTCATATCAATACCTCCTCGATCTTTGAACACTTCATCCACACAAAACTTAACAAAACCTTCGTGAGATCCGTTAGTATAATAAAGCAAATCACTACTTTAAGTACTGTTGCAAACCCATTAATATTTTATGTTTGCATTATACCTACTGTATTCTAACTTCTCCATGGCTTATACCTTCTGATACAATCCATAGTTTCATCAAAACAAGCAAAACAATGCATCAAAAACAGAATCTGTCAAAAACAGAACAGTCTGTAGTAATCTGAACATTGACCATACTTCTGTAACTCCAAAAATTCTGAAACATTAGGAAAAAATAAAAAATTTGCATAGCAGTACTGTGTAAAAATTTCAGAATTTTTGCACATTCCAGTAAAAAATGTAAATTCACGCACTACAGCAAAAGTTTCTGTTTTTGCACCGCACACACCAAACAAGCAATTTAAACATCCTAACGGTAAATCTTGGCACATTATTTTTATAACACAATGGATTTATACAAGGGGATAATTATTTTTGTTGAAAAGTTTCTGTAATTTAAGATTCACAAAGTTTCCATGGGCATGAACAAAGTTCAAGGAGCTCCTCCACTTCAACGGTGCTCGTCTTTCTTACTTTCACTTTCCTTTTTGAAAAGTTTTAGGTTCCCCTCTATATTTTTTTGTTTTTAAACATTTTAAAAGCACACAACAGAAATAAATGACTCTCTAAAACTTCCGGGTTGTCTCTCAGGCAGCGCTTTCTTTAAAGCCATTAAGCTAGGCATAAAGTGCTCAAGTAATTGATCCACCCGGATCCCAAGGTATATCAAAGCCAATTTTAATTAACAATGATTTTTATTTAGTAGTGAGCACAAAGCAACATATATCATGCAATGACGAAGTCTAACTCTCTTCCTATGCATCGGAATGTCATAAAAGAACAATTCATGCACATCAAGTAAAGGCCAATGCATAGCATAAACAGTTTCTTGCAATTTTATCGTATTGGAAACATAGAGAGGCGGAGATGTAGTTCCTCTCTCATAATAATTGCAAGTAGTAGCAGCAAGCACATGCATATTATATTCATCCAAATCATCATGTGTAGTAGTAAAACGCAACCCATCAATATAATCCTTAATAAGCACAAATTTCTCCGATATAGTGTAGTTGGGAGAATTCAAAAAGATAATAGGACTATCATGTGTGGGTGCAATAGTAACAATTTCATGTTTAACATAAGGAACTATAGCAAGTTCATCTCCATAAGTATAATTCATATTGGCATCATGGCCACAAGCATAGCAAGCATCAATTTCATCAAAAAGGGATATTTCAAACGAATCCAAGGGATCATAGCATTCATCCTTCGGTAAGCACGAAGGGAAATTAAACAATGTATGAGATAAAGAGTTACTCTCATCAGAAGGTGGGCACGGGTGATCAATCCGCTCTTCCTCCTTTTGTTCTTCGCTCTCCTCCTCAATTTTTTCATCTAATGAGCTCACAGTGTCATCAATTTCTTCTTCCATAGATTCCTGCAAAATATTAGTCTCTTCTTGGACAGCGGAGGTGTCCTCAATATATTCTTTCACATAAGCATTAGAAGCATAGTTTTCATAGCAATATTTAAGTATGGCAGAATTTTCAGATTTGTAAAGAGTAGCATCATACGTTTCAATCAAAGAAGCAATTTCATAAGCACCCTTAAAAGCAACAAATTCTTCAATTTGTTCAATATCATAATAACTATAAACACCTTTAGCATAAGAAGATACGATTCCATTATCACTAAACTCACATTGGTAGGGAAGGTGTTTCTTAGGGTCTTCAGAACAACAAGTAAAATCATGTATTTCGCATAAATTCCAAGCATCCCAATGCATAGTATTAATAGGATGCCATAAAAGTTTTCCTTTTTGAGATAAGCGGTGTCGCACAAAATGAGCATGCTCATCTAATGATTTTCCCTCAACTAAGCCAGTTGGGTTTTTAGCACGAGCACATAGGGATCGAAGATGATCCAAGTAGAAAGCTTCAGCAGTATGATAGATTTTGGATGGTTCTTCAACCATTGGTTTAGCAGGTACAACTAATTTTTTTGGTATTTTACGTTTCCTACCCATAACTAAAGATAGAAAACAAGATCACAAAATAAAATCTACTTAGTGATAAAGCAAACAAGCACACACGAGAATATCAACCCCACGTTATTGCTCCCCGGCAACGGCGCTAGAAAAAGGTCTTGATAACCCACAAGTATAAGGGATCAATTGTAGCTTTTTCGATAAATAAGAGTGTCGAACCCAACGAGGAGCTAAAGGTAGAATTAATATTCCCTTCAAGTTCTATCAACCACCGATACAACTCTACGCGCACTTAACGTTCGCTTTACCTAGAACAAGTATAAAACTATTTTGCGGGTGTAATGCTAGAACTACTTTGCAAGAATAAAACTAGGAGTACTTTGCGAGAATAAAACTACGAGTAATTTTCAAGATAGTAAAAGTTAGTTGTTTAGTAGAAAGCTTTTGTAACACAAGAGAATGATTTGTCCCTAGGCAATCGATAACTAGACCGGTAATCATTATTGCAATTTTATATGAGGGAGAGGCATGAGCTAACATACTTTCCGTACTTGGATCATATGCACTTATGATTGGAACTCTAGCAAGCATCCGCAACTACCAAAGATCATTAAGGTAAAAACCCAACCATAGCATTAAGTATCAAGTCCCCTTTACTCCCATACGCAACAACCCCCTTACTCGGGTGTAAGCTTCTGTCACTCTAGCCGCCCACCATAAGAGAATTATGAACGTATTGCAAACCCTACAGCGGGAATCCCCCACGTGTGTGCGGCACGGAAGGCACCATAGGACAACACCAAAATAAAACGTACAACTCAAACCAATCACGATCATCAATCAACCCATAGGACAAAACGAATCTACTCAAACATCATAGGATGGCCACAAATCATTGGATAATAATATGTAGCATTAAGCACCATGTTTAAGTAGAGAATTACAGCGGGAATTGAGAGGTTACACCGCTGCATAGAGAGGGAGAGAGTTGGTGTTGACGGCAGCGAAGTTATTGGTGTAGATCGCCGTCACGATGGTTCCCCTGGTGGCGCTCCGGCGCCACCGGAAGAGAGGGGGAGAGAGCCCCCCTCCTTCTTCTTCTTGCTTGGCCTCCCCCCTAGATGGGAGGAGAGTTTCCCCTCTGGTCCATGGCTACCATGGCGGCGGAGGGGCAGGAGCCCCTCCTAGATTGGATCTCTCTCTCTATTCTCTTCTGTTTCGCTTTCCTGTTTTCTGGCCCTTCACCGTTTCTTAAATTCCCAGAGATCCGTAACTCAAATTGGGCTGAAATTTTAACACAATTTTCTTCCGGATATTATCTTTCTTGTGGCGAAAGAAGGGGGTCAACCGACTTACGAGGTGCTCACGAGCCACCAGGGCGTGTTTGCCCCCCAGGCGCGCCCTGGTACCTCGTGGCCACCTCGGACACCGTCTTGCGTTGATTCTTCTTCCCAAAAATCACATATATTCCAAAATAAATCTCCGTAAATTTTTATCGCGTTTGGACTTCGTTTGATATGGATATTCTGCGAAACAAATAACATGCAATAAACAGGAACTGGCACTGGGCACCAGATCAATATGTTAGTCCTAAAAATAATATAAAATGTTGCCAAAAAATATGTGAAAGTTGTAGAATATTGGCATGAAACAATCAAAAATTATAGATACGATGGAGACGTATCAATCTGTAGAAAGCACAGGTGGATTTCAGCCATCTTTGCCAAACAGGCACGGCTACTATTGATCTTAAGGCAACCCCATAGGTTTTGGCTCCATCAAACCCCAACTCTCGTGGCCTTTGCCTCCGATGGGAAATGTCCGCACCAGGCAATGACCCATGAGCCCTTAACCCCTAGGTAAACCAGATATCCCCACCTTGCTTGCTAACCATCGCATTTCTCTCCTCAAATCCAGTTTCCTTTGGGAAATGCCTATAAATTCCATCTTTCCCCGATAACCCTAGGATCGTTGACTAAGCCACCCTGGCTATGGTCGTGCATCGAGTTTGATGTTCCCTAAGGAAGTAGTAGGAGCTTGACCCCAATTGCTACCAGGAGTGTTGTGTGGTTTTGCTTCTAAATCCTTAGAGGTACATTGAGTGCGCTATATTAGCTATACTGGTGAATCTTTGGCCACGTGTGTAAAGTCCGCAAAATTTGAGCTTTATTTGATTTTTGGTTTTCGCGAGTCTTGCCTCTTTTGTCGGTCCTGTTCTTTCGCTCGGACTGGATCCATCAGCAAGAACTGCCAAAGAAGACCAGCATACAACTTGGATAATACCCAATAGTCCAAATTCGGTCAATTCAAGTCAACCACCTGATTTTCAGACCAGCAAAACTGCAAATTCGCCAAATAAAGGATGGGCCAGAAGGAGAATCTGCGTGCTACAGACAAGGCCAGAATATACCTGAGAGATTTTGCCTTAGAACAAATCACACCTAAGGAACAGTCAGATGAGCTATCCATAATGAACACCAGTAGGGGCAATTAATTCCGTCCTTGACACAAGGATTATTTCAGCCACTGGGGTGAATCTTGTGCTCTTCTCAATAGACTCAAGAACCATTTATTACCCACCGAAGATGTATTTCTAGGATGTGAATGTGCCGAGAAGAACAACAAAACTTTGGTATATCGATACAAATTTCAAAGCATATTTTGGAATTCACCGGTGCATATCCAAAAAAAATTGGGCAAGGGGAACAAGGCTTGCAAAGAATACTGAGGTAAGTTCACGGCTACCCAGAACCAATGGGAATTTCACATGCCTGGAAGCTCAGCTGAACTGGATGGAATTATCCACCAAACGCTTATTACCGACAACATCTGGTGTCTCGGATTAATTACTAACATGAAGTCTGTATCAGTTGTGCAACCTCTACAGCAACAATGATCCAACCAGCAGAAGGACTAGCGGTGTGCATGACCAATAGGATATCTTCAGACAAGGTGTGGCCTATACCAAGTTTTGGCTCCGCTATGGGTAAATTTTGGATACTCCGGAAGGAAGCCAGAACCGGTCACAGGTCCAACTGCGTATCACAGTGCAAGGCTTTTGGTACAAGGAACCTGTAGGAGATATGCCCTAGAGGCAATAATAAATGTTATTATTTATCTCCATGTTCATAATTATGTTTATGTTCCATGCTATAACTGTTATGGTTCTCGAGTCTGCAATAACCACGAGGCTCGAAGGAAGACTCATATGCACATGTGGAATAATAAACGGTAAAATGTATTCCTAGTCTGGCCTATAAGACTAGCTCAAGTGTTGCATGATGGTTCTGTTTTCCTGATCATGGGCATGACTATGCCGGCAACTTTGAGGGCACAATGTTAGGAGAACACTTGTGTTGAATCGACCCGAATTGATGTCATGCTATGAGATACATTCGTCACAAGTTAATGGTTAATAACACAGAGATGGTTTACGTTTGCATAATTCCTTAGACCATGAGAGTATCGAGTTTCTTCATGCTTGCTTCATGAACTTTGGGGTTTGTTAAACGTCATCCGTAAATGGGTGGCTATTACGGCGGCTTACGGGTTCATGGAAAAGTATGTCAAGTAACTTGATAGCTCAAGATTGGGATTTGCTCCTCCAATGATGGAGAGATATCTCTGGGCCCTCTCAGTGTTACGGTATCCACCATCGTCTGGCCAGACACATTGTGATTTGATCACAGGGATGCCGGAACACGAAAACGAGAAAAGAGAACAAAACCGGTAACGAGGTAACTGGCATTGTGGACAAGTGTTGATCCACGGGGATGCCGATGATTCTCAACTCGGGTATTTGTAACATATCGCGAAGCAACAGGAATAGCACACGACAACTGGAGGTTCACTCGAATATTCATTCGTGTGGGTATAGGGGTCAATATGGGTGTCCACGGCTCCGATGTTGATCATTGATCGGAAAGTGTTCCAGTCATGTCTATACTTCACCGAACCTATAGGGTCACACGCTTAAGGGTCATCTACCTTCTGAATACTAGACAGGGAGTCTGAGAGAAAGTCATCGGAAAAGTTTCGGAGACAGCAGAAAAGTTCCGGAGAGAGAGCACCGGAATAGTTTCGGTAAAACTAAAAAGTTGTTTCAGGGTATACCATTGAGTCAAATTGGTTTCGGCACACGTCTGGAAATTCTTGGAGGGTGCCAGAATTGGTCTGGGAACTTCTGGGATTTTTCGGAGAAAAAACCCGGAAATGTTCTGGAGCTGCCGGAACCGGTTTGGTTGCTTTTCGCAGATGAAAATCACTAATCCGTAATTATTTCGAAACGCATCCAAAATCATTTTAGTGGGTGCTGGAATTATTCTAAGACCCACAGAAATATTTTCGGATTTAACGGTCGCGAAAAAATATTTCCATGAATAGTGAAAGTGCTTTTTGGGTGGTTTCTTGGAGAAGCCACCTTGAGGGCCTTTTGGTATTTTTCCCCTTGGCTTCTTGGAGAAGCCACCCTTGGGCTTGGCCTATAAATAGGGGTGGAGGGGGCTGCCTAAATACACACTCTTTCTCAACATACACAAGCCATGCATGATCTGGCCTTCTTCTCTCCCTCCCCGCGAAATAGTTTCGTAGAGCAGAAAGGCTGTCTGGGTTCCGGTGGGAACTAGTTCTGGATGGCAAAGCCCTGCTGGATAGATGACACCGTATGTGTGCAACCCCGTAGAGAGGTCGTAGGTTCGATCTTTTTGCCCGAGGGGCTGTTCGAGGGTCCTTCCGAAGGGCTGTCCGAGTTACTGTCCGAGTTTTGGGGGTCCTCCCGAAGGGCTGTCCGAGTGACCCGCCCGAAGGGCTGTCCATGAGGCCTCCCGGAGGGCTGTCCGAGGATCCGTCCGGTGGGACTATCCGAAGGACTGTCCAGAGGCCTCCCGGAGGGCTGTCCGAGGATCCGTCCGGTGGGACTATCCGAGGGACTGTCCAGAGGCCTCCCGAAGGGCTGTCCGGGGATCCATCCGGTGGGACTATCCGAGGGACTGTCCCGAGGCATCCCGAAGGGCTGCCTGGAGATCCGTCCGGTAAGCTGACGAGGGAGTACATCCTCGCGGTTGGGAGGTTGTAAAATCCTAGCTGCGGGGATCTGCACCGCCTATCGTCATCGACTCTACTTCCGCTGCGCTACGAGTCGGTAACGAAAAGATCAAACCTTGTATGCAGTCTCCATAGTGGTCCTGGGCTGGTGCGTAGGTTAGAAATTTTTTGTTTTCTGCTGCGTTACCCTATAGTGGTATTAGAGCCGTGCTATGCGTAGATGCAGGTTACGATCTAGAATACATAGAGATGTATGGGTATTGCACAATATAATTTGTAGTAGATGAGTTCTATTACTGAAAATTATTTGTGCGGGTAGCAGATGAAATCTGTTACCAGATGTTCTTGTTGCTTCCTTGGAATTTGCATATTTCTGATCTTGATAACACCATGGTAGAGTTTCAAAGTTCTGGCAATCCGCGATCCTGATTGATCAACGAAGTGCTAACAGTTCATTGAATTCCACCATAGTTAGAGAGAAAGATGAAATTTCGCAGACGAAAGGGCAATGCAGATATGATCTGCACGGGGGTCATGCGTATGACAAAGTTCAGTATGGGGCTCGAGATTTTATTATCTCATGTTTCATACACCCCGCATTGTTAATCTAGCGACTTGAATAATCATACTTGATGATGGACGTTGGTAGCTGCGGTTTGTTCGAAACCTTAGAAGCCACGTAAAATGAAATTATGCATAAACCGATTAGAGGCGTCTGACATGGTTTTGCAGGATGGTTTGCATGTGCATATGATGTGGTATAGCAGTGCTCATAATAATTTGATTATGTATGAGATGACTATATGATGTAAATTAATTAACATGACCTGCGTGTCATGATTCGGCAAGATGGCTGGAGCCATATGATTGTCACTTTAATGACCTGCGAGTCAACCTTTTGTAATGCACTTATTTTATTAGCTATAGAGATAGCAATATTATCTGGTGCATCGATAAGGTGGTGGCAAACTTCGCGAAGGTGAACACCGACGCGAATGCCGAAGATGAAGAAATACAAGACTTCTCCGTCAGAAAGGGCTATACCATATCATGCTATTATGAATTGCCTGAGATGTTTATCCCTTATGATGCACCCTTTTTGATTGCGCGGTAGTCGCTTTTTATTAGGGTGATCTCTCACTTAAAATATCAAGTAGTTAGTGTTCTCCCAAGTGTAGCACCGTCACAACATCTTCCCTTTCGGGGTGCGCCATGATCTACATGGGTACGAACGATTGTACGGGTGTAAGGCGGGTGAGGTCAGACCTCGCAGCAAGATCACTTGGTTGTCTTGACGTTCATGGCAGAATCGTCCTGAGCTCGGAACACACGCATCGAAAGATGAACAAGAATCACATAGAGATGTGATCGGCAAGTTTGCCTACCGATTGAAGTTGGCGCCATCAGTGTTCATCTCGAACAATGGCGTTGAATGGAAATGCGGGTCTTGCATCACTCACAATCAATTATGAGAGATATTGATTTGAGTGGGAGCGCACTGTAGAATTAACTTATTAATTCTCTGTGCAATTAATTATGAACTTTGTCTAAGTGAAATTTAGATAATAGTTGTAGAATAATGGCTCGCGTTTCCACCTTCCCCATTAAAATTGAATAGCTGTTATATATCTGGTTAAAACTTTACGGTTGGTAACGTAATGTGAGGATTGTCCTCAAGAGTGCCAAGAAGGATTTTGTCCTATCACATGCTTTCGGTATTCTCCCGCTAATGCTATGGATAATGTGACTCTCGTCTTTTGATCCAAAAGCTAGAATTCCGTTACAGTCAAGTGCAATATATTTACTTCCATGAGACCCGAACTTCAAAAGTTTGCGATAGCTATGTGATATTCATGGAACTGAAAATCATTTTCAGACACAAACAAAGGCTAAAAGATATGTGATATCCAAAGCAATGTTTGTTTTGCAAACTATTAATAAAAGTGTTTACTATGCATTTGACTAATAACAGAGGGATCCAGTAGAACGCCTGTCATATGATGATGGTGAATAAAACAACAACTTAAGAGAAAGGAAATGTCCGAAGGGTGTTAGTATGACTTACACACCTAGGAAGTCCGGGGCTGACACCACTCTTGAAGTTGGTGCTTCTTCTGAGAGTAGGAGAATTATTGGAAGTAAAACTGTTAGAAGTATAAAGGCAAAAAGAGAGAAGACTGGAATATCCAGCTCATGTATGAAAGTCATACAAGCTATTGATGTATAGAAGGCTGGTCAAAAAATAGTTCTTGGGAATTACGATTAAACATGTTAATCACTGATTCTTGGGCATTGTG
Organism: Elymus sibiricus; assembly: GCA_039707655.1. Taxonomy (NCBI): domain Eukaryota; kingdom Viridiplantae; phylum Streptophyta; class Magnoliopsida; order Poales; family Poaceae; genus Elymus; species Elymus sibiricus. The sequence continues at coordinate 53,946,970 of CM077664.1, read as the reverse complement.
AGTTGATCACAGAGATACCCGCTTGATTGCACTCTGTTGTGACTCGATGCAAGAACTACTACGGCCTAAAAGACTGGCCGGAGTGAGGTTCAGATACATGCTGCGAACATAGTAAATGTTACTGTACATTCCATCGGTGTATTACCTATGTATTTATTTTCATAATTCATTTTAGAGTTTTACACACTCTAGCCCATTGCATAAGGTATCTTGCAAGAAGGTTGTTCATAAGAGAACTTTTGATGTTCGATGTTATGAATAACTTAAGGACCATACTTTCATTATGAATGAGATGTATGTTATGAATATTGATAATAATACATTACCTCTGTATTTACTTTCATAATTCATTTTAGAGTTTTACACACTCTAGCCCATTGCATAATGTTTGTTGCAAAATGGTTGTTCATAAAAGAACAATTGTTGTTCAGTGTCATGAATAACATAAGGGCCATGCTTCCATCGTGGATGGGATTTATGTTATGAATATTGATGGTAATATGATACATCCATAACACTGACGCTAAATGTCGCAAGACTAAGAGAATACCACACATGTGTGGCACTGCATTTGGTCACATTGGAGAAACCCGCATGGAGAAATTCCATAATGATGGATTTTGAAGTCGTTTGATTATGAATCATCTGACACTTGCAACTTTCCTCCGAAAAGTGAAGTGACTGAAATACCATTCATAGGCCATAAGGAACGAGCAATGAACTTATTGGTAATCATACATTTTGATGTAAGTAGTCCGATAAATGCTGTTGCTAGCAGTGGATTTATCTATCTTCTGAAATGACTCAAGTAGATATATGGATATTTACTTGATGAGACGTAAGTCTGGATCTTTTGAAATCATTCAAAAGGTTTTCAAAATGAAGAAGAAATTATTGTAACAAGAAAATTATGTTTCTGCAATTGGATTGCGAAAAGAAATTTTGAGTTACAAGTTTAGCGAATGTCTGATGAGTTGTGAAAAGAGTTTCATAACTTACACCTCCCGGAGCACCACTATGAGTGGAATGTCCGTGAAGATGTAATCAAACCATTTATGACTTGGTAAGATCAAAGATGACATAAATCAATTTGCCATTATTCTTTTTAAAGTAATACTTTAGAGACTACGGCTTTTACACTGAAAAGAGCGCCATCAGGTATGTTGAAATGACGCCATGGTATGGTACGCCCAACCATGCTTTGTCTTTTCTTAACGTTTGGAATATGGGGCTTGTGTAAAATATTTACAAACCTATTCCAAATCAGACAAGTACTACTTTGTAGATTATCCCAAGTAATTGGGAATTCCTCCACCACTATATCGAGGCAAAAAGGTTTGCCACCAAGAACGGTATGCTTTTAAAGAGAATGGTTCTTGCAAAAAGGTGAGTGGGAGAACAGTGCAACTCAACGAGATAACAGTATCTTCGTCATCAGATCAAAGGAAAGGAACCTTGGAAGTGATTCCAGAGTTTCCTACTGCGACTGATACGGAAGCCTCTACATAAGATGTATGGACTTCAGTCGAACTTGCAACTGAACCACGGAGGCAAAACTCGTGCAAACCTCTCAGGTGCACAAGCGAGATATTTTTGTTAGACAACAGTATACCTACGGTGCACAAGGAAGCGTTGATGGGCCCTGACTCCGGAATTGGCTAAAAGCCAATATAATCCAAAATAGTTTCCATACAAATGATTCAAGATTATATCTTGATAAACCCTTCGGAAGACTTAGAGTCTAACGAACATTAATGGAACTATAAATTGATGTGGATAAAATGTTTTATCCATAAAGCTCGACTTGTTGCAATAACAAGTTCAAGGAGTTGACTACGATGAGGTTGTCTCACCGTAGCGATGCTTAAAGTCAGATCGGGTTAAACTAGCAATTAATACATATTTCAATCTTGAGATATGATACATGGATGCCAAAAGGTTTTCCATGTGATGGAAATGCAACCTAGGACTTGCATGTGATACAGTCCGAAGTATTTTGTCAATCCAGAGGATGCTAGTAAGTATGCAAACTTCAGAGTTCCAGTAATGGACAGAAGAGAGCAAAATGGAGTTCGAATCTTCGTTTTGATGAAATAGTCAAAAGAGTTTGATTTCATCAATGGATAACGAAGATGCTTGTGGTCACAAGAAAGTAAGTAGGAGCATAATAAATTTCTAAAACCTTTGTGTGCTTGACACATTGTTGATTGGAAATAATATAAATTTCTTGACACGAATTAGGACTTCATTGAAAATAGTTTTTTGATGAAGTGCTTGGGCTAAATAGCCTAGATATTAGGCATATTTATCTACGAGATAGAATTGCCTAATAGGCTAACCCAAAAATACATATTGACAAGATGCTAAAACAGTTTAACATAAGAACGCCAAGGAGTGATTCTTGCCGAAGTCACATGGAAAGAGTTTTTGCAAGACTCGGTGTCCCAAAACACTGATGAGCAAAATACATGATGGAGATTCCACACACTCTTGTGTTTGGATTAATCATGTATTCCATGGTATGTAAAACAACCAGATATGTCCGATACTCCCAAAGCTGTTGTGAGTATAGATACCAAAGTGATCAAAGTACTGATCATGGGACAACTGTGAAAAATGTCATTGAGTACTAAAGTAGCACTGATGACATGTTTTCTCGCAAGCAAAGATTATGAAGTGCTCGTTGTAAGTAATTACATCGATACAGTCTTCATCAATGCTCCATGCGATTTTTGATTTAAGTTAAGGGTTTTGTGTAATACACAATATGGTGGCACGGTAGTTGGAAAATGTTCCAAACTGGTTACTGTGGCGAATTCTATAACAAAGGCTAAGTATGTTGACGCTTTGGAAGCGACAAAGAAGATGTTGAATCATATAGTTCATTCATGAACTTAGTCTGGTTCCTGATGGGGATATGTACCTAGGGTAGGGTCATAGGCCTGACCTACATGCCCTACCTAAAGACACTACCCCAGAAAGCTTAAGAGCTACAAGGAAGTCTCCGACTGAAATCACCAAGACATACAAGTCACTCGACAACATACACTCGGAGGTACCTTTCACTCGACAGTAACCTTTCACTCGGAAGGACCAGAAGACAGTCGACCACAGAAGCCCAGAAGTCACCCCAGAGAGGCTAACAGGCGGGCATTCATCAAGACCATTAATAGCATTAATGGTGTACGTTACCAGTAACGTACGTCTTTATAGCCACGATCTGACCCTTAGATGCCGCACACTTATGAGGGGCAGCGCACTCTATATAAGCCACCCCTCCCCTCTGGCACAAGGGTTGGTTGGTTGGTTCGCACCCCCTGTAGCGATACTCCAATTACACTCGACAAAGAGCTCCCGAGCACCTGAGACGTAGGGCTATTACCTCCACGAGAGGGGCCTGAACTCATACATCTGTGTGTACACCCTCGCCGTAGCTAGGACTCTGCCCTCTCCTTACGTACCCCCACCTTCTACTGTCAGACTCGCTCCCACGACAGTTCCAAGATGGCTTTGGTCAATGGAACACTATTGAAGATAGTTGCTCCATAGATCAGTCTGAGGAATCAAGGTTTGACCTGTGATTCACATATATACAAAACCAAGTCCACACAAAATATGAATTTTGTGAAAGCGTGAAAACGCGAGGAGATGCAAAGATACACACGAAACTGAAGTTGTCAGATCCGTTGGACATCAGGCTATACCACAAGCGAAGCATTTTTACACCGGTATGCCATAGGTGTAAAGTGCATTAACATTGACTAGATTATTGACTCTAGTGCAAGTGGGAGTCTGTAGGAGATATGCCCTAGAGCCAATAATAAATGTTATTATTTATCTCCATGTTCATAATTATGTTTATGTTCCATGCTATAACTGCTATCGTTCTCGAGTCTGCAATAACCACGAGGCTCTCATCAGAGTCCGCCGCCTGGTTTCAGCCCCGCCAGACGTGAGATTGGTGGAACGTCGAATGAACAGCAGCACCGGGATGAGGATGTTCTCCGTACTCCCATCGTCGGCACGACTGCTGAGGCCCAGGCCATGGAGGCGACTCGCCTTCGACTCAAAGAGATGCAGAAGGCACTCGACGAGCGTGTTCGACAGCGTCCGCCGCGTCCCAATCGACATCAGCGACAGTTGTTTCCGAGTGGATCGCGGAATAACGTCGAGGTATTCCGTACTCCAGTGTTGAATGTTGCGGCTGCTGCTAGGATTGCAGATTCTATACAGCCATCACGGTCGGAAGCTGGTAGAGGTTTGCAACAGATCAGAACGCTGCTCGAAGCAGCGCAGGAGCAGAATGCGGCTGTTTCTCAGTCGCAGAACAGATTACATAGCAATTCACCCAGGGCGGAAACAGTTCAATCGGCCCACAGTCCTGGGTCGCCCCTGCACCACAGAGGCGGAGACTTCGGGTAGATCGGTACAGAGATCAGGGGCGAGATCAGTTTGCTCCCCGTTATCACCGCGATGACCGCCGTCGAGTGCTTTCTCCTGCGCGGAGTGGTTCCTATGTGCCCCGGCACAATGATGATAGGCGCCCGTTCGGTGACGAGCGGAATCCTGGATTTGACGCAAGGGATGTCCTCGCTCAAAGACGGGTCGACAGAGGCAGAGCCCATAGAGATGGTTATAACAGAGACTATCCGAGTGGAAGTGGGGCTGTTGTGTTTGGTCCCGAGTGTTTTAGCAGAGCCATTCGCTCTGCGGAGATTCCCCCCAACTTCAGGTTGGCGGCTGGAATTGGCAAGTTTTCTGGCGAGACGAAGCCCGAGACATGGTTAGATGATTACCGAGTGGCCGTGCAGATTGGTGGAGGAAACGACAACATAGCCATGAAGCATTTGTCCCTGATGTTAGATGGTTCGGCCAGAGCTTGGTTGAATCGTTTGGCTCCCTCTAGCATCTATTGCTGGGAGGACTTGGCCCGAGTGTTTATCAGAACCTTTGAAGGCACCTGTAAACATCCGGCTGGTTTGATTGATTTGCAGCACTGTGTTCAGAAACCCAATGAGACCTTGCGAGACTACATTCAGCGCTGGTCCACCCTGCATCACACGGTGGAGAATGTTTCCAAACACCAGGCCGTTTGTGCTTTCAAGGCTGGTGTTAGATACAGAGAGCTCTATCTGAAATTTGGTCACACTGGTGATATTTCTCTGAGCAAGATGATGGAGATTGCCACTCGGTACGCCAATGGTGAAGAAGAGGATCGCCTCCGAAGCGGTAAAGGAAAAGCAGTCGACAATGATGCAGGCGGAAATTCCAATCGGAAGCAGAAGCGCAAGGCTGATCCCCCTGCTCCGGCAGAAGCGGCCGCTCTGGCGGCACAGGCCAAAAATAAAGGAAAGTCCAAAGCTAAGTTCACCCCCAAGAAGTCAAAGAATCAGTCGGGTACAGATGTTATGGATTTACCGTGTGCAATCCACACGAGGAAAGATGAAGAGGGCAATTTAATATTGCCAAAGCATACCACCCGACAGTGCCGTTTGTTGATCCAACAATTCAAAGAGAGCCAGTCGAGTGAGAAAGACCCTGAAAAGGAAGATGAAGAAGATAAAGAAGAGTTTCCTGAGATCAATGCCACTCTGTTGATTTTTGCTGATGTTGAGAGCAAGAGTCGACTGAAAGTTATCAACAGGGAGGTTAACATGGCGGTTCCCTCTACCCCCACATATCTCAAGTGGTCTCAGACTGCTATGACGTTTGATCAGTCAGATCACCCTGCACATATTGCTACCCCCGGGCGGCAAGCGCTGGTGGTGGACCCAGTTGTGGGGGGCACTCGACTCCGCAAGGTTTTGATGGACGGTGGAAGCGGTCTGAACATCCTATATGCAGATACCCTCAAAGGGATGGGCATTCCGATGTCCCGACTCAGTGAAAGCAACATGCAGTTCCATGGCGTCATCCCTGGGAAAAAGGCCAGTTCACTCGGTCAAATAGCGTTGGATGTTGTGTTTGGTGACAATAAGCATTTTCGCAAGGAAAAATTGACATTTGAAGTGGTGGACTTCCAGAGTGCATACCACGCCATCCTTGGTCGTCCGGCTTATGCTCGTTTCATGGCCCGTCCTTGTTACGTGTATCTCAAGCTGAAGATGCCCGGACCCAAGGGTGTGATCACAGTCACTGGCAATCGACAGAGGGCTAAGGAGTGCCTTCAGCAGGGCTCCAAGATCGCTGATCATCAGATGGCTATGGTCGAATTGGAAGAATATAAGAAAAACGTTGATCCTTCCGACCTGTTGCGCGCTAAGAAGCCCGCTTCCGAGTCAGCTTTTCAGTCGGCAGGAGAAGTGAAGAAAGTGAACATTCACCCGACAGATCCCACAGCTGCCCCGACCAACATCTCGACGACACTCGACAGTAAATAGGAAGCCGAGCTCATCCAGTTCCTCCGTGAGAACTGGGACATCTTCGCATGGAAGCCTGCTGACATGCCTGGTGTGCCCAGGGGACTGGCTGAGCACCGGTTGAGAGTTGACCTGAAGGCCAAGCCTGTGAAGGAGCATTTGCGTCGGTCAGCAACGGAGAAGCGAAAAGCAATCGGCGAGGAGGTGGCTCGTCTCTTGGCGGCTAAGTTCATACGCGAGATTTACCACTCCGAGTGGTTATCGAACGTCGTTATGGTCCCTAAGAAGGACAAGTCACTTCGCATGTGTATTGATTTCAAACATATCAATCGGGTCTGCCCGAAAGATCATTTTCCACTCCCCCGCATTGATCAGATTGTCGACTCAACTGCGGGGTGTGAGCGTCTATCTTTTCTGGATGCTTACTCTGGTTACCATCAGATCCGTCTGTTTGGTCTGGATGAAATAAAGACAGCCTTCGTCACCCCTTTCGGGTGTTTCTGTTATATCACCATGCCTTTTGGTTTGAAGAACGCCGGGGCTACTTTCATGCGCATGATTCAAAAATGTTTACTCGATCAGATTCCTCGGAATGTTGAAGCCTACATGGATGACATTGTCGTCAAGTCTCGCAAAGGTTCCGACCTATTGTCTGACTTAGCTGAAACATTCGCCAATCTGAGGAGATATGATATCAAGCTAAATCCGACTAAGTGCACTTTCGGTGTTCCTGGTGGCAAATTACTCGGTTTTCTCGTTTCTGAAAAGGGAATCGATGTTAATCCTGAAAAGATTGGTGCCATCACCCGAATGAAAAGCCCTGAGCGTGTGCACGATGTCCAGAAGCTCACAGGTTGCTTGGCAGCATTGAGTCGATTCATTTCTCGTCTCGGTGAAAAGGCACTACCTTTATACCGACTGATGAAGAAGTCTGATACATTCGAATGGACTTCTGAAGCTGAAGCAGCGTTTGTCGAGCTCAAAGCTCTGCTTTCCACCCAGCCGGTGCTTGCTGCTCCGCGCATGAAGGAGCCATTGCTATTGTACATAGCGGCTACTAATCAGGTCGGCAGTACAATTCTCACTGTCGAGAGGGAAGAGGAAGGTAAAGCTTACAAAGTCCAGCGTCCTGTTTATTACGTCTCTAAAGTGTTGACTCCTTCAAAGCAAAGATATCCACATTACCAGAAGCTCGTGTACGGTATATATCTGTCAGCTAAGAAGGTGGCACATTATTTTCAAGATCACTCAATTTCAGTCGTCAGTGATGCTCCATTGTCTGAAATTCTCCACAATCGAGATGCGTCTGGTCGAGTGGCCAAATGGGCTATTGAGCTCCTCTATTTTGACATCAAGTTTGAAGCAAAGAAAGCAATCAAGTCTCAAGCCCTCGCTGATTTCCTGGCCGAGTGGACTGAACAACAGCAACCGATCCAAGTTTACTCGGCACACTGGACCATGTTCTTTGATGGCTCGAAGATGCTGAATGGGTCTGGTGCTGGCGTAGTACTGGTGTCCCCAAAAGGCGACAAACTCAGTTATGTCTTGCAGATTCACTTTGATTCCTCCAACAATGAAGCTGAATATGAAGCACTCTTGGATGGGTTGCGTATGGCCATTTCACTCGGCGTCCGGCGCCTGATGGTATATGGCGACTCTGATTTGGTGGTCAATCAAGTGATGAAAGAGTGGGATGTCAGGAACCCCGCTATGACAGGATACTGCAATGTAGTAAGGAAACTTGAGAAGAAATTCGAAGGCTTGGAACTCCATCATGTTCCCCGAGTGAAGAATCAAGCAGCTGATGAGTTGGCAAAGATTGGATCCACTCGGAAACCTGTCCCCAGTAATGTATTTCTCGAGCATCTTCATTCTCCTTCGGTACAGGAAGATCCTTTCACTGAAGAGCCCTCGCAAGCAAAGAGCGCCTCAGATCCGACTGAAGTCGACGTCCCAGCAGTTATTGATGGTTATGGAGGTTTTAGTGATCATCCCCGACTGGACTGTTCCTTATATTGCGTATATTCTGAGGAAAGAACTCCCAGATGATGAAGATGAAGCTCGACAGATAGTCCGCAGATCCAAGGCATTTACTATTATGGATGGACAACTCTACAGAGAAAGTGTGACTGGCGTGATTCAGCGGTGTATTTCTCCTGAAGAAGGTCGACTGATTTTGGAGGAGATTCACTCGGGAACTTGTGGTCATCATGCGTCCTCTAGGACAATTGTTGCCAAAGCCTACCGAGCGGGTTTCTTTTGGCCACGCGCCAATGAGATGGCCAAAGATATAGTCGATCACTGCGAAGGATGCCAGTTTTATTCGAACCTGTCACACAAACCTGCGTCTGCCTTGAAGACTATTCCACTCGTCTGGCCGTTTGCTGTATGGGGCTTGGATATGGTTGGACCCCTTAGAACAGGCCAGAGTGGATTCACTCACTTACTGGTTGCAGTCGACAAGTTCACTAAGTGGATTGAAGCTAAACCCATCAAGAAGCTGAACGCCCGCTCTGCTATCAAATTCATGAAAGAAATAACCTTCCGGTATGGAGTCCCCCACAGTATCATTACAGACAATGGCTCTAACTTTGACTCGGAAGAGTTCAGACACTTTTGCTCCTCTCAAGGCACTCGGGTGGACTACGCATCCGTTGCGCACCCCCAGTCTAACGGTCAAGCTGAGCGAGCGAATGGCCTTATCCTCCAAGGACTGAAGCCTCGGCTCATGCGAGATCTTGATCATGCTGCTGGAGCTTGGGTCACTGAATTGCCATCTGTCCTGTGGGGCTTGAGGACGACTCCTAACCGGTCGACTGGACGCACTCCTTTCTTCCTTGTGTATGGAGCTGAAGCCGTTCTGCCAAGTGACGTCCTTCACAATTCCCCCCGAGTGGATCTATACTCTGAAGACGAAGCTGAGCAAGCTAGACAAGATGGTGTGGATCTCCTAGAGGAAGAACGAGAGATAGCCCTGATCCGGTCGACTGTTTATCAACAAGACCTTCGCCGCTTCTATGCGAGACACGTCAAAAGCCGTTCATTCCACGAAGGTGATCTGGTGCTCCGAGTGGATCAGCAGCGGCCCCACAAGTTGGCCCCAGCGTGGGAAGGCCCATTCGTCGTCACCAAGGTGCTGAACAACGGGGCGTACCATCTTTTCAACTTGAAGAAGAATATTGATGAGCCACGCGCCTGGAACGCGGATTTGCTTCGACGCTTTTATACTTGACGAGTGAGTTGTTTTGATGTAATAAGAGTGCTCCAGACGATGTCGTTTGTTAAGTTATGACTTCCGCAGTCTATTGTCGATTCCGATCGCACAATTTCACATTCAAAGACTTCTCCGAGTGAAGAGCAACCCTCTCTCTCGGGGGCTTAGCTGCGAATCCGTTTCGCCTAAGTACAAAACCCTTCCGAGTGTATAGCATTCAATACACTCGGAGACTTAGCCGCGAACCAGTCTTCGCCTAAGTTCAAAAACTACTCCGAGTGAAGAGCAACCCTCTCTCTCGGGGGCTTAGCTGCGAATCAGTTTCGCCTAAGTGAAAAACCCTTCCGAGTGTATAACATTCAATACACTCGGAGACTTAGCCGCGAACCAGTCTTCGCCTAAGTTCAAAAACTTCTCCGAGTGAAGAACAACCCTCTCTCTCGGAGGATTAGCTGCGAATCCGTTTCGCCTAAGTGAAAAACCCTTCCGAGTGTATAACATTCAATACACTCGGAGACTTAGCCGCGAACCAGTCTTCGCCTAAGTTCAAAAACTTCTCCGAGTGAAGAGCAACCCTCTCTCTCGGGGGCTTAGCTGCGAATCCGTTTCGCCTAAGTAAAAAACCCTTCCGAGTGTATAGCATTCAATACACTCGGAGACTTAGCCGCGAACCAGTCTTCGCCTAAGTTCAAAAACTTCTCCGAGTGAAGAGCAACCCTCTCTCTTGGGGGCTTAGCTGCGAATCCGTTTCGCCTAAGTGAAAAACCCTTCCCAGTGTATAGCATTCAATACACTCGGAGACTTAGCCGCGAACCAGTCTTCGCCTAAGTTCAAAAACTTCTCCGAGTGAAGAGCAACCCTCTCTCTTGGGGGCTTAGCTGCGAATCCGTTTCGCCTAAGTGAAAAACCCTTCCGAGTATATAACATTCAATACACTCGGAGACTTAGCCACGAACCAGTCTTCGCCTAAGTTCAAAAACTTCTCCGAGTGAAGAACAACCCTCTCTCTCGGAGGCTTAGCTGCGAATCCGTTTCGCCTAAGTGAAAAACCCTTCCGAGTGTATAACATTCAATACACTCGGAGACTTATCCGCGAACCAGTCTTCGCCTAAGTTCAAAAACTTCTCCGAGTGAAGTGCAACCCTCTCTCTCGGAGGCTTAGCTGCGAATCCGATTCGCCTAAGTGAAAAACCCTTCCGAGTGTATAACATTCAATACACTCGGAGACTTAGCCGCGAACCAGTCTTCGCCTAAGTTCAAAAAAACTTCTCCGAGTGAAGAGCAACCCTCTCTCTCGGGGGCTTAGCTACGAATCCGTTTCGCCTAAGTGAAAAACCCTTCCGAGTGTATAACATTCAATACACTCGGAGACTTAGCCGCGAACCAGTCTTCGCCTAAGTTCAAAAACTTCTCCGAGTGAAGAGCAACCCTCTTGCTCGGAGGCTTAGCTGCGAATCCGTTTCGCCTAAGTTAAAAACCCTTCCGAGCGTATAACAATTAATACACTCGGAGACTTAGCCGCGAACCAGTCTTCGCCTAAGTTCAAAAACTTCTCCGAGTGAAGAGCAACCCTCTCTCTCGGGGGCTTAGCTGCGAATCCGTTTCGCCTAAGTGAAAAACCCTTCCGAGTGTATAACATTCAATACACTCGGAGACTTAGCCGCGAACCAGTCTTCGCCTAAGTTCAGAAAACTTCTCCGAGTGAAGAGCAATCCTCTTACTCGGGGGCTTAGCTATGAACCAGTTTTCACCTAAGTTAAAAAATCCTGCCGAGTGTAAGGTATTCCTAACACTCGGAACTTAGCTGCGAACCAGTCTTCTCCTAAGTCCTAAATTCAACCAAGCAAAATGTCGGAAAGCAAAATGCGAGTAAGACTAGAATCTCTAGTGCAGCAAAAACTTGTTCGCGCAAAGGGAAGTTCTCAGGCTTAAGGCCTGAAAGAAGTTTTAATCGGTTACACCATCACTCGGCATACCGAGGCAAATAAAGTTTTAACTGAAAGCGAAGCACTTGTTCAAGTTCTAGTAGGGCTTGAGGGCTCGACAAAGGTGTTCAGGTCAATTCCGTCGGCGATCCGAGTGGCTGCTTCGATGAAAGTCTCCATGAAATCTTCAAACTGCAGTTTCTTTGTGTTGATCACTCGGAGAGCCTTCAGTTTGTCCTCTCTGGCCTCCTTGCAATGAACCCAGACGAGTGAAAGTGCCACATCAGCACCACAACGAGCAGCGGATTTCTTCCACGCCTGCACTCGACTGGGAATTTCGTTGAGGCGAGTCATCATAGACTCGAGGTCGGTCTGGAGAGAATCTTCAGGCCACAACTCCTTGTCGACCTTCTCGAATGCAGCCTTCAGCCTAGTGACATATCCTTGGACACTCTTAAGACGAGCTTCGAGTTGAAACATATCCATGGCTACGGCGTCTCCGACGAGTGACTCCGTGGGGTCCAGATTGAGCTCGATTTCTTCGGTTTCCTTCTCAAAGTCTTGACAGAATTCTGCGTGAAGAGAAAGGGAAAAGGTGATCACAATGGCGTTCTGAGGAAATCAAGGAAATTCATTCGACAGAAGAAAGTCACCTTCAAGCACGCTGAACATTTTCCTCGCAAAGTCTCCTAAGTGTTTTTCCAGAGCACTGGTCTGCACTTCAAGTTTCTTGATCCAGTCGGATCGTTCCTGCTTGAGTTTGGCGTTCTCTTCTTCCAGTTTACTGGCTGCAGCAAGTTTCTTCTCAGCAGCTTCAGTTTTCTCCTTCGCTTCCTTCTGAGCATCAGCAAGTGATTTGTCCTTGTCCTCGATCGCCTTCTTCATGGTATCTAAAGAAATAACATTGTTGAGTCGCGCTCGGAGACGACGGTTCTCGTCACGTACGTCTGTTCGAGTGGATTCACTCGGTTCAAAGGATGGGAGATGAAAGTGATAATGCAATTGATCGACAAAGATTACCTCCAAAGGTCATCAATTCGGTCTGTGCACGGTCCAGGTTGTTGTTCGTCAGCTCCAGATCCAGCAGAAGTCGATTCTTCTCCTTCTCCAGTTCGACGTACTTGGTCCCGAGCCCACAGGCTTTCTGAAATCAGCAAAAAAGGGGTTCAGTCGACATGGATATTTCTCTACTCCCGAGTGGAAAAGTACAAGTGCAGAGCGAACATTGTCTCTATCAGACCCCCGCCGATACAAGCACTCGACGGCGGTCTCGGGGACTACACCCAGTGGGTGCACTCAGCGTGCCCCCACTGGACCTACTATCACTCGACCAGGCCCGTCCTGTCGAGTGTCAAGCAATTTTCAATCAACTCTAAGACCCCTGCCGATGCCTTCGTCATTCGACAGCGGTCTCGGGGACTACACCCAGTGGGTGCACTCAGCGTGCCCCCACTGGACCAGAAACTACTTGATCTACTTGCGAAGAAAACACCCAGTGGGTGTAAAATCAAGGTGGACAAGAATTCAATCGGAAATGAACTTACAATAGCACTTACTCGGACGTTGGCTTGAAGCGCTGAGCTAGCATCATAGGCCAACTTGCTGGCTTCATACGCCTCCTTTGTTCGCAGCATCATCTGCCCAGCCTGAATCATGGCTTCCTTGGTGGCTCTAGTTTGGTCCTCCGGGACGTGATACAAAGGGTATGCGGGCGTCGAAGGAGTTGGTGCTGTAACTGAGGCAGCAGGAGGTGCTTCAGATTGTCCAATAGGTGCTGAAGCCACCAGAATTGAAGTTGCTGGCGGAGCACTCGACAGCGGGGCCACAAGGGCTGGAGGTGTCGCAGCAGTCGACCCATGGGGCGTCTGTCCTGACGACGTTCTCCGAGTGCGTACGTGTGGAGCCTCCAGAGGCACAGCTTCATCTTGCGTTCCTCGCTGCAGCTCCTCGTCATCTTCCAGTTCGATGACTTCATCAGCTATCAATCGGCAATTTTAATCAAGTCACTCGACGATTATTCTTCAAAAAACAGAGTAGAGTGTGGGTTTGTTATACCTCGTTGGGAGGTGGCCGCGTCAGGAGTGTCCACTTCCATATGGTCCCCATCATTTCGCTGGGGCGATGTCACAGAGGTAGCAGCTCTGGCGGATAAACTCCACTCGGTCAGCAGAGACATGAACTGCCACAATCACAACTGCGGGAAAATAAACACACACGTTGAGGCAACAGGCACAACAATCTTGATACGAGGCAGGGCCTTCCGAGGTTTTGGCGCGTTCGGCTTGAGTTGTTTCGCAGCTTTTTCAGTCGACCCTGATGTTGCGGTACGGTCACGCTTTGGGTTCCTTGTGCTCGACGCCACAGTTTTGCTCGGAGTAAACTCTGGGTCTTCTTGCTGCTTGGTGCGACGCCCGGCGCGCAGAGCGACCTGAGCTTCCACCTCGCCTTCCTCCAGGTCGTCATCGCTGCTCTCGCTGTCGTTGGCATAATCGCCGACTGCGCTGTCATCTACGCTCCCTTCTTCTTCGTCAGACTGTTCTCCGTTTGGCACGGGCGAGTACATGTTTGTAAATTCCTGCAAGATACAAGCTTCAAAGTCAGTCGACTGAAGATCCAGTTACTCGACAGATATTAAAACAATCGACGGAGGTATAACTCACAAGATTCTTTGGTGGGTTCAAAGCAGAAAAGGGTGGAATTCGCTTCGCTCCCTCGGGATTGTCACAGGCTCCGGTGATGCTCCTGAGCCACTGGGAGACGGTCTCGTCGGAAACTTCTTCAGGATGAATCTGAGTGGTATCCTCAGGGCCCGAGTAGTGCCACATGGTGTCATCCCGGGCCTGGAGAGGCTGGATCCGTCGACTGAGAAACGATTCAAGGAGATCCAAGCCAGTCACTCCGCCGCGGATGAGATCAGATACAGCGTTCACCAGGATCCCTACCTGGATTTTCTCTACCTTTGTCACGTACAGCGGTTTGGGAGTGGTAGGTCGATCCAAGGCGAAAGGAGGAAGTCCAGTCGACATATTTGGTGATGCAACATCCTTGCAATAGAACCATGTCGACTGCCAACCCCGGACAGAATCAGGAAAGGTCATAGAAGGAAATGCGCTCCTACCTCTCTTTTGGATCCCTAAGCCACCACACAGTTGGATTACATTGGTTTTTCTATCACTGGGATTGGCTTTCTTGACGGATTGAGATCTAACAGAGAATATGTGTTTAAACAGACCCCAATGCGGAGGACAGCCCAAGAAGCATTCGCACAGGGTTATGAAATAGGAAAGATAGGCAATCGCATTCGGAGGAAAATGGTGGAGCTGCGCCCCGAAATAGTTCAGGAAACTACGGATGAATGGGTGGGGTGGCATGGAGAAACCTCGTTCAATGTGAGTGAGAAGCAGAACTCGCTCGCCGTCGCGTGGCTTTGGTTTGGTCTCCCCCTTCGGCAATCTCTAGGACTCCGCAGCTATCAACCCGTCAACGACGAGATTTTGCACATCCTCCGCCGTGACCGTCGATTGGAGGAAATCCCCCTGGATCCACCCCGGCGGCACCGTCGACCGGGCGCCCGACGGCTTCTTCGCCTTGGCTCCTCCCTTCTTGGCGCGCTCGAGCTTCTCCGTCTTGCCCTTCGTCATGGCGGCGGCGGTCGTCAGAGCGGAGCTGAGCAGAGGAAGGGGAGGAGAAGAGCAGATTTGGGGGAAGAATACTGTACAAGCACCGGCGTCGTCGCCCCTTATATCTGCCCGTGTGGGTCACTGACCTGCGGGCCCGTCAGGTCTCTGGGTATCCCGAATCCAGAGGAGGCGCGGTGCATGGCGATTTTGGCGGCGCGGTAATGGAGGCATCGTGCCCACACTTGCCTTTACGGTTGCGTCATCCCCGCTCAGCGCGCGTTTATCCAATTTTCGAATCCCGTAAAATCCGGACCCGACGGAGCGAACCGTCACATCAGAAGACTCTGCAGACAACTCGAACCTGATTTCGAGCTCAGTTTCACCCGGACCTGATTTCGAGCTCAGTTTCACTCGGATATACTTCAAGACAGAATCGATCAGGGCGAACGATAAAGGCTCCAATCGACGCAGATTTCTAAGAAGCCTCAAAATGCACTCGGAATTTTTGCGTCTTGTCAGAACCTGCATTGACACTTTTTACACTCGAACCCCGATCCATTCGGGGGCTAATGATGGGGATATGTACCTAGGGTAGGGTCATAGGCCTGACCTACATGCCCTACCTAAAGACACTACCCCAGAAAGCTTAAGAGCTACAAGGAAGTCTCCGACTGAAATCACCAAGACATACAAGTCACTCGACAACATACACTCGGAGGTACCTTTCACTCGACAGTAACCTTTCACTCGGAAGGACCAGAAGACAATCAACCAGAGAAGCCCAGAAGTCACCCCAGAGAGGCTAACGGGCGGGCATTCATCAAGACCATTAATAGCATTAATGGTGTACGTTACCAGTAACGTACGTCTTTATAGCCACGATCTGACCCTTAGATGCCACACACTTATGAGGGGTAGCGCACTCTATATAAGCCACCCCTCCCCTCTGGCACAAGGGTTGGTTGGTTGGTTCGCACCCCCTGTAGCGATACTCCAATTACACTCGACAAAGAGCTCCCTAGCACCTGAGACGTAGGGCTATTACCTCCATGAGAGGGGCCTGAACTCATACATCTGTGTGTACACCCTCGCCGTAGCTAGGACTCTGCCCTCTCCTTACGTACCCCCACCTTCTACTGTCAGACTCGCTCCCACGACAGTTCCAAGATGGCTTTGGTCAATGGAACACTATTGAAGATAGTTGCTCCATAGATCAGTCTGAGGAATCAAGGTTTGACCTGTGATTCACATATATACAAAGCCAAGTCCACACAAAATATGAATTTTGTGAAAGCGTGAAAATGCGAGGAGATGCAAAGATACACACGGAACTGAAGTTGTCAGATCCGTTGGACATCAGGCTATACCACAAGCGAAGCATTTTTACACCGGTATGCCATAGGTGTAAAGTGCATTAGCATTGACTAGATTATTGACTCTAGTGCAAGTGGGAGTCTGTAGGAGATATGCCCTAGAGCCAATAATAAATTTTATTATTTATCTCCATGTTCATAATTATGTTTATGTTCCATGCTATAACTGCTATCGTTCTCGAGTCTGCAATAACCACGAGGCTCGAAGGAAGACTCATATGCACGTGTGGAATAATAAACGGTAAAATGTATTTCTAGTCTGGCCTCTAAGACTAGCTCAAGTGTTGCATGATGGTTCTGTTTTCCTGATCATGGGCATGACTATGCCGGCAACTTTGAGGGAACAATGTTAGGAGAACACTTGTGTTGAATCGACCCGAATTGATGTCATGCTATGAGATACATTCGTCACAAGTTAATGGTTAATAACACAGAGATGGTTTACGTTTGCATAATTCCTTAGACCATGAGAGTATCGAGTTTCTTCATGCTTGCTTCATGAACTTTGGGGTTTGTTAAACGTCATCCGTAAATGGGTGGCTATTACGGCGGCTTACGGGTTCATGGAAAAGTATGTCAAGTAACTTGATAGCTCAAGATTGGGATTTGCTCCTCCGACGATGGAGAGATATCTCTGGGCCCTCTCAGTGTTACGGTATCCACCATCGTCTGGCCAGACACATTGTGATTTGATCACAGGGATGCCGGAACACGAAAACGAGAAAAGAGAACAAAACCGGTAACGAGGTAACTGGCATTGTGGACAAGTGTTGATCCACGGGGATGCCGATGATTCTCACCTCGGGTATTTGTAACATATCGCGAAGCAACAGGAATAGCACACGGCAACTGGAGGTTCACTCGAATATTCATTCGTGTGGGTATAGGGGTCAATATGGGTGTCCACGGCTCCGATGTTGATCATTGATCGGAAAGTGTTCCGGTCATGTCTATACTTCACCGAACCTATAGGGTCACACGCTTAAGGGTCATCTATCTGCTGAATACTAGACAGGGGGTCTGAGAGAAAGTCACCGGAAAAGTTTCGGAGACAGCGGAAAAGTTCCGGAGAGAGAGCACCGGAATAGTTTCGGTAAAACTAAAAAGTTGTTTCAGGGTATACCATTGAGTCAAATTGGTTTCGGCACACGTCTGGAAATTCTTGGAGGGTGCCAGAATTGGTCTAGGAACTTCTGGGATTTTTTGGAGAAAAAACCCGGAAATGTTCCGGAGCTGCCGGAACCGGTTTGGTTGCTTTTCGCAGATGAAAATCACTAATCCGGAATTGTTTCGGAACGCGTCCAAAATCATTTTAGTGGGTGCTGGAATTATTCTAAGACCCACAGAAATATTTTCGGATTTAACGGTCGCGAAAAAATGTTTACGTGAATAGTGAAAGTGCTTTTTGGGTGGCTTCTTGGAGAAGCCACCTTGAGGGCCTTTTGGTATTTTTCCCCTTGGCTTCTTGGAGAAGCCACCCTTGGGCTTGGCCTATAAATTGAGGTGGAGGGGGCTGCCTAAAGACACACTCTTTCTCAACACACACAAGCCACGCATGATCTGGCCTTCTTCTCTCCCTCCCCGCGAAATAGTTTCGTAGAGCCGAAAGGCTGTCTGGGTTCCGGTGGGAACAAGTTCTGGACGGCGAAGCCCTGCCGGATAGATGACACCGTATGTGTGCAACCCCGTAGAGAGGTCGTAGGTTCGATCTTTTTGCCCGAGGGGCTGTTCGAGGGTCCTCCCGAAGGGCTGTCCGAGTTACTATCCGAGTTTCGGGGTTCCTCCCAAAGGGCTGTCCGAGTGACCCGCCCGAAGGGCTGTCCGTGAGGCCTCCCGGAGGGCTGTCCGAGGATCCGTCCAGTGGGACTATCCGAAGGACTGTCTAGAGGCCTCCCGGAGGGTTGTCCGAGGATCCGTCCGGTGGGACTATCCGAGGGACTGTCCAGAGGCCTCCCGAAGGGCTGTCCGAGGATCCATCCGGTGGGACTATCCGAGGGACTGTCCCGAGGCCTCCCGAAGGGCTGCCCGGAGATCCGTCCGGTAAGATGACGAGGGAGTACATCCTCGCGGTTGGGAGGTTGTAAAATCCTAGCTGCGGGGATCTGCACCGCCGATCGTCATCGACTCTACTTCCGCTGCGCTACGAGTCGGTAACGAAAAGATCAAACCTTGTATGCAGTCTCCATAGTGGTCCTGGGCTGGTGCGTAGGTCGGAAAAAATTTGTTTTCTGCTGTGTTACCCTATAGAACCCAGCCTTCCTCCGCAAGCTATCGGGAGGAGCTTACGACGCAAGACTCCCAACCTTCCTCGCTACACCACTTGGTGGAAAAAAATCTTCTGGGGTACGGCGCTCCAATCTTCCTCAGCCCGCTACCGCGGAAAGCTTCCAGCATAAGGTACCCAACCTTCCCCAGTAAGCAATCTGATGGGAAACTTCTGAGGTACGATACCCAGCCTTCTTCGACACACTACTCTGGCAAAAGCTTCGAGCGTAAGGAATTCAGCCTTCTTTAACAAGCCATCATGCCCACAACAATCTTGTCAGAAGCACGAACTAATCCAGGCACGCGTCCGCCTGAGAACTCAGTGGTTCTGAAAGGATTTATCCTACCCCTGCATATGTTGTGAGCATGCAGTCCAGTGGATCAGTTCATGTGAGCCACTCGTACACAGGAATGACTGTGTTCAGGGAAACATCGGCCCCATAGTTCAAAGAAGGATATGAACGCAGCAACCCCTACGAGATATGCAAGAGTAAGTTGTGGGTACAAGCCCAATAAGTTATGGTACGACCGAGGAGCTGTGTTGGCCGGTCATGACAGCTCCACAAGCAGGAACCCCCAAGAATAAAGAAGTTTTGGATAAACAACCTCCATGACGGTCAACAAGATACAGCTTCATGGACAGAGTGATACTGCCAATCCTTATCAGACTCTTGCATATGCGGCCACAACAATGCAGCCAGCATGTCATACTCATTATGAATGTGGGCCATCAACCAAGATAAGAGACTATGCTCTGAAAGATACACCTAATGCTAGCCATACTATGTTCAGCTCAGTGGTCATAACAAGGACTACAAAGGCTTTATATATGGCAGAGCCACCTCAGTAATTGACAAAGTTTGACAGTCTGAATTCACTTGGAAATAAGACATTTAGATAGAATAGCTAAAAGCACATACACGTCGGCATCGACGGTTCATAGATGCCACGGTGTCATTGGAGTAAGAGATTACTGTCTATGATTACCTTGTGATCATGCCTGACCTTTCAGTTGGGGATTCCCCGAGGACAACGCCCGAATGCATGAGACAGGAGGAAACACCTCGTACGGAACCCACAGTCAGACTGAGTATTCTGACAAGGCAGAAAGAAGGCCACCCCCAGTCACTCGAGGCCATAAGATCACGTGAGTTCTATACTAGAGAGGGATACCTCACCCGTGACAGTCAGGGTACGGAGTATCGCAACAAAACCCAAAGCAGCTAGCTCTAAGTCCTGGAAACCGAGCTATTTGTCGGTACTATCCGCTACCCACCAATCCCAGGCAACAAACTACCTGGACAAGAGGTCCACCTGACAGGAAAGAGAAGGATTCAATACAATCGTTGGAAAAGACAGCACTTGAGCCATCAAAAGAGGCAGCCAAAAGGTCAGTGAATCAATGAAGACAAGACAGGTGATGTATCCAAGTCGCATACAGGTATGTTCCCCTTAGCTAGGAGGTATGGCCGGAAATCTCGAGGATGATATTTTCTTAAGGGGGGTAGGTTTGTGACACCCTGGTTTTCGCTCCCCGAATTTTTTTCCTTGGTGGGATTTGACTCCCGTCTTTTTTCGATGTTATCGAAATTTCTCTCGCTCTTGGGTATATGAAGATGGTCATTTAGCCTTGCCCTTCCTACCCAACCAGAGACCCTCTCCAATTCCACCTTGCCACCAACAATACTTTCTCAGGATTATGCCGCCAAAATCCTATCCTTCGAGTTACCGGAAGGGAAACCCTAATTCCTTCCGTTACAAAGGAACCCTAATTTACTTTGCTCTGTTGTCTTCCAAACTTTTTCCAATGATCATCCCATATCTATAAACCCTGGATATGCAAAAATATTGCCAAGTCATTTGCAATATTTTTCATTTAAAATTAATTCCTTTTTCTGCTGTTTAAAGGAATTAAATCCAGGAAAATATCTATCCATCTCCAAAGTTCATAAAAACTTTTGGAGATGTTCTTTGTGATCATATTGAGCTCTCATAAAAATATTGGCCATAATTAAATAAGGTAAATTGCATTTTCCTATTTAAAGCCAATATTGCATTTTGGGCACTTTCCAAAGGAACTACCATTTTGGTAGCCAGGAAAAAACCCAAATAATTTGTGGAGCTTCTCCTATCCATATCTTCACCATTTCCATCAAAAACCCAAGTTCCGTAGTTCAAATTTTGAACACATCATCCAATTCTAATTTCTGGACCAACTTTGAGATTGTGAAGCAACTATATTTAATATTGCTCCATAGTTCTTGAAATTAATCCAGGACCTCACATTCCCTATATTATGTGACCATGCAAAAATTCATATCATTTTGCCAAGCCAAGTTTTCCCAAAAATTCCATCTAGTTTCTGTCCAGATTTCCAGTTTGCAAAGGAAGTGCTTGAACCCTTGATCCATTTGAGCTGAAATTTTGCATGGTGGTTAACTTTGATAAATCACTCATGTAAACCAAAAATCAGCTCAATCCAGCTATCCATTCTTCCCCAGCAATTTTCCTAAGTTTCTGTCCAGCAGGGAGCACTGTGAAGGAAGTACCATGTAGGAGTACCCAAATGGTATGAAATTTTACCAGTGCCTCCATACTTCCAAATACTCATCCTACACAAAAATTCAGCTCATTCCATCAAGCCATTTGAGCACAGCTTCAAAACCTAGCTTCTGGACCAAATTCTGCATTACAAAGGAAGTATGTGCAACATAGGTCCAAATGACTTCAAATCTTGCCAACACCTACACCTTTCTACCATATTTCATTGTGACAAAGAACCAGCTCGAACCCTCCATCCATTTCTCCACAAGAATCCATCTTAGTTTCTGTTCAGAACCATTGTGAGCTCAAATCAGTCAGCCCTTGCCCCATTCCCATCCAAAACCCTCACAGGTCAACTCACTGACCTCTGGTGCATCTGATTGACAAGGTCTCAGGGCCATTAAATGCCCTGGACACGCGGTGCCGGTGGTGACCGCACAGTGAGCACGTCCAAAACGGCGCTCTGTGTTCTGCCTACCCCGCGCGGTCGCCTCTGGCCAGCTCTGGCTCGTCCGGGCATGTCCAGTGGCTCCGCGGTGTCCACGCGCACCCTCTCCCACAGCTTCCCCCTCCTCCTTCTCTCTCGTCGTGCCACGGCGAGCGCCGCCACGGTACTGCTCTGCCCGTGACTCGCCGTCGTCGCCTTCCCCTCTGTCTTCTTCTCCCGAGCTCTCTCGAGCGCGCCCGAGGCCTCTCCACTCCACGCGAAGCCACCCGAAGCTCGCAAGCGTCCAGCCACATCTTCCCCGAGCTCCAATGCGGCGATAGCGCCGCCACGGCGGCCGTGCTTATCTTCCCGCCGCGACTGGCTATAAATAGCCCCGCCGAGGCCTCTCGAGCTCACCAACGCACTCCCCTCTTCCTCTAGTCCACCCCCGCATCCCCGCCCGGCCGAATCCCCCTCGGCAGCGCCGGAATTTGGCCATGGCCAGCCGCCTCTGCCACCGCACGCTGCCACGCCACCAGCTCCCCTCTGTCGCCGTGCGACCCACCCCCGGATGCGGTGCTCGCCGGCGCACCCATCCATGGCCTCGCCCACCCAGGAAACCCACTGGAACCCCACCCACCCACCGGAGCCGCCGCGCACTGCCGATCGCCGCGGGCCACGCTGCCGTTGCCCTGGAGCTCTTTGGCGGCCGTGGATGGGGTCATTGGAGGCGCCGCGTCGCGGGGATCACACCGGTGGCCGGAGCCTCGCCGGAGATGGTCTGAGCAGCCTCTGCTCTGCAAGCGGGCGTCGGGGGAGAAGAAGGAAGCGGGAGGAGAGAGAGAGGGGACCTGACGGGTGGGCCCCGACCCCACTTGTCAGTGAGAGGAGCACCGCCAGCGTGGATAAGTGGAAGCGTATTCTTCGGAATACGTTTTCCGCAAACAAAAGCGTCTTCGGTCACGGCTTCGGGGCAGAATACGCTTCCCCACGGCGGAAGCGTATTTTTTGGAAAATGCGCTTTCAGTTCTCAGCCGCCGGCCGAAATCTCTAATTTGTGGACGTTCACCCGTTAAGGGCTAAAGTGGACACTGTTCTGTCTGCTTTTCTGCTTAACAAACGAACGGCCACAACTTTTTAACCGTGACTCCGATTCAGGTGATTCCAAAGCCCACATTCTTTGTTCGTCGAGCCCGTTCTGATGATATCACTTTCACCATGTTTACACACTTGAAAATGCCCATTTTGCCCCTGCCCTATATTCAGCCCCTCCGAGAGGGAATTTTCTCCGGTGAACTTTTCCGCGAGATGATCGCATTTCTCTCCGGTAAATTCATCGACCCCCAGGCAAGCCGACCATCTGATATATCCCCTAAAGCATTGCTCTATGTTATTCTTGCATGTTTAATTAATATGTTTGTACTAGAAGAAATTAAACTCCTGATAGTTGGTATTACTGCTTGCGTTACTTGCGAGTATTCATCATATTATCGCACTAGTGACTCGTAGGTGACAATATGGAGATAAGTTGTTATGTTTTCATTGTGCATTACTACTATTGTTGCAAGGATAAAGAATGTGACTTAATAATGACAACCTCCTCTGTCGGCTGGATCGAGTCATAATGCCACCGAACCGAGCTCATTAGTGCAACCACACTTGCCTGGATGGGGAGGCTCTAGTAGAAGTGGAAGAAGATCATGTAAACAATTCAGAGGAGCAACTGGAAATAGAAAAAGTTATGGAGGAGACAAGGAGGAAGGAAATTGAAATGTTTAGGAAGAATAAGAAATAAAAAGAGAAGGACACTTCTTTGAAAAGAAAAGCTGCAGTGATGGACAATGAAGAGGACAGTGATGATGATCATTTGATAGAATATGGTGATATCCTTGCTAGGCTTGAGGAGATGAAAAGACAGAGGGATGATCCACTACTTCATTTTGAAGGGGACACAGATGTTGAGGAAATGTATGAGACAGAGGAGGAGGAGGATGAACTATATGAGCCAGAAGGTGAAGAAGAGGATGCAGAGGAGCAAGAGGAGAGGAATTGGAGGAAGAGGAACAAGAGGAGGACCTAGGCCAAGTTGTAGACAAGAAGAAAAGGGCCAAGAGACACAAAAAAGGCCCAACCAGCAGATCACATGGAAGTGTAGATCACTTGTTTGAGGAGGACTGGATACCATCATCTGATGAGGATAGGAAACCAATGGACTTGGGTGTGGAAGATGATGATGGTGCAGAAGCATTGGCATATGTTTTGCCCAATGGCAGGAAAAACAGAGCTAAGAAGATGAAGAAGAGGATATGGTATGATGAGGACAGAGCTCACCCAGATGAGCAATTTGTGAAGCATCTTTGCTTCATTGATGTGTACCAGTTCAGAACTGCACTTCAAACCATGCACATTTCACAGAACAGGAACTTTGAGTACCATAGAAATTGCAATGACAGGGTTATACCACAGTGCATAGATGAGACATGCCCTTTTTATATAGCAGCTTCTCAGATTGCAAATGAGAAGACATTTACCATCAGGAAGCAGTATTTGGTGCACACATGCCCTTCTGTGTCAGAGAACACCAAAGTGACTGCTAAGTGGGTTGCAAAATTTTGTGAGGAAGCAATAAGAAATGACCCATGCACAACAATCACAACTATTATTAACACTGCAAAGAGCAAGTATGGAGTGGAAATATCTACCCACATGGCATACAGGGCTAAGAAGGCAGCAAAGAATGTTGTGTTAGGAGATCAGAAGGCCCAGTACACAAGGATTAGGGATTATTTGCAGGCTGTGCTAGATACTAATCCAGGTTCAAGGTGTATTGTCATAACAAAATATCTGAGGAAGCATCCAAGCAAAAACCCTAGGTTTCATTGATTGTTCTTCTGCCTAAATGGATGCAAAGAAGGGTTTCTCAGTGGCTGCAGACCATTCATAGGTAATTCCCTGGTAATGATATTTCTATAACTAATGTGTGGTTTCAACTACTAGCTGCTGACTTGTCATTTGTGCTTTCATTAACTTGTTATAGGTCTGGATGGATGCTTCATAAAGCTCACTACTGGTCAACAGATTCTTGCTGCTACTAGAAGAGATGGGAACAATAATACATTTCCCATTGCTTTTGGAATTGTTGATAAGGAGGACACTAATTCCTGGACTTGGTTTCTGTATCAGCTGAGGGTAGCACTAGGTGGCCAATCTTGGAAGTTTGGTTACTACACAATCATTTCTGATAGGCAGAAAGTAATGAAATCCACTTGTGCTAGTTGTTTTCTTGTAATTACTTTCATTTAGTTTTCCACAAAGCACAATTACTTTCATTTAGTTCTTTCTGGTAGTTACTTGCATTTAGGTGTAGTTACTAAGTTCTAGTTAATTTCACACAGGGCCTGCTTAAAGCCATAAACAGAGTCTTCCCCAATTGTCCACAAAGGTTTTGCCTCAGACATATTTACCAGAACTTTCAAAATGCTGGGTTTAGAGGGCCAGAATTAAAGAAATACATGGATGAAGCAAGTTACTCATCACTGAACATGGTTTTAATGTTGCAATGGATGAGTTAAAGAGAGAGTGTGAGGCAGCTTGGGCCTGGCTTAGTAAAATCCCAAAGCACACTTGGGCCAGACATGCCATGGACACCAATTGCAAAACAGATTTAGTAGTTAACAATTTAAGTGAGGTTTTCAACAAGTGGGTTCTAGATGTAAGGGCTAAGCCAATAAAGACCATGGTTGATGGAATTAGAACAAAGTCAATGGTGAAGTTCAATGCAAATAGAACCAAGACTCAGACTGTCAGATGGGATATTTATCCAACATATGCAGAGAAATTGGAGGAAGCAAAGAAGTGGTCTAGAAACTGCCAATCATTGATGGCTGGCCCCAATCTTTACCAAGTTACTAGTGGGGAGAGTACTTATGCTGTCAACCTAGAACATAGGACTTGTGGGTGTAAGAAGTGGGATATGACAGCAGTTCCTTGCAATCATGTTGTTTCTGCCATACACAAGGCTAAGCTTCAGCCAGAGGACTTTGTTCATGAATTCTTCAAAAAACCAATGTACCTGGTAGCTTACAGTCCTATAATATATCCTGTCCCTGGCCCTGACATGGGGCCAAGGACAGATAGTTTGGACATTGAGCCTCCCATTTTCAAAGAACACAAGGGCAGAGCACAGACTAAGAGGAGAAAGGGCCAATTTGAGAAGCCAGCTCCCAAAGACACTTCAAGGATGGCCTCAATTACTTGCTCCAACTGCCAGAAGGTGGGCCATAGATACACCAATTGCCATGATGCTTTGAAGCCTGCACTGGCTATGAGAAAGAACAAGCATGAGGTAACTATAAGGCTAATAATAGGACTAAATTTCTTGGTACTTTGTTACTTAGTAATCTTAAATCACTTGTATTTTCATTGCAGCCAAGCAGCAGCTCTTACCCACCTGATGGTAGACCTACACCAGCACCTGCAAGGACTGCAGCCTCTGCTGCTACCACTGCTGGTGGATCATCAAGGAGGCCAACATCTGCTGCAAGGGCAACATCTGCTGCCACTGCTGCTGCATCAGCAAGGAGGCCATCAGCTGCTGCAAGGGCAAAATCTACTGCCACTGCTGCTGCATCAGCAAGGAGGCCATCACCTGCTGCAAGGGCAACATTTGCTGCCACTACTACTACACCAGCAAGGAGGCCAACTAGATCTGCTACTGCTAGTTCATCAGCTGCTCCCAAGGGTAAGGTAGCAGCTACTAAATCTTCATCAGCTGCTCCCAAGGGTAAGGCACCAGCAACTAGATCTTCATCTGCTGCTGCAAAGGGACCAAGGTTAGCCTTCTTGCCTCCAAGAGCAAGTGATGGTTCCCAGAGAATCAGGAAGCCCAGCAACAGAATGAAGGGCTACTTGACTGCTTCTGGTGCAGAATGGTAACTATGTTGTGTTGATGCTGTGTCAAACTATGGCATTTTGGTTGTGCTGTGTCAAACTATGTTGTGGTGGTACTGTGATGATCAAGTGTTGATCAATTAATGTAGTGCTACTCCAGTTATGATCCTGTTAAGTTCTAGTACTACTGTGATGATCAAGTGTTGATGAATTAATGTAGTTGTGTGATGATCAAGTAATGTTGTGCTGCTCTTGTGATGATCAAGTTAGATAGTGCTACATATTGTGATGATCAAGTAATGTTGTGCTACTCTTGTGATGACCACTACTTGACCCTAATTGATGCCTCGGCGTCGACAAAAACCATAAAACCACAACTTGACCCTAATTGATGCCTTGGCGTCGACAAAAACCCTAAAACCACTACTTGACCCTAATTGATGCCTCGGCGTCGATAAAAACCCTAAAATCACTACTTGACCCTACTTGATGCCTCGGCGTCGACGAAAACCCTAAAACCACAACTTGACCCTAATTGATGCCTCGGCGTCGACAAAAACCCTAAAACCACAACTTGACCCTAATTGATGCCTCGGCGTTGACAAAAACCCTAAAACCACAACTTGACCCTACTTGATGCCTCGGCGTCGACAAAAACCCTAAAACCACAACTTGACCCTACTTGATGCCTCGGCGTCAACAAAAACCCTAAAACCACAACTTGACCCTAATTGATGCCTCGGCGTCGACAAAAACCCTAAAACCACTACTTGACCCTAATTGATGCCTCGGCGTCGATAAAAACCCTAAAACCACAACTTGACCCTACTTGATGCCTCGGCATCGACAAAAACCCGAAAACCACAACTTGACCCTAGTTGATGCCTCGGCGTCGACAAAAACCCTAAAACCACAACTTGACCCTACTTGATGCCTCGGCGTCGACAAAACCCCTAAAACCACAACTTGACCCTAATTGATGCCTCGGCGTCGACAAAAACCCTAAAACCACAACTTGACCCTAATTGATGCCTCGGCGTCGATAAAAACCCTAAAACATACTTAAGCTCACAATCATCAGTTGCAAAGAAACATATTTAAGATCAAATTCATCAATTGTAAAGAGCTTACTTAAGCTAAAAATCACCAGTTGCACAGAAACATAGTTAAGATCACAATCATCAATTGTAAACAGCTTACTTAAGATCACATTCACCAACTCTAAATACCATCACATTCAGCACAACTTCAAATCCATACATAATCATAGTACTAGATTAGTACATTACATATCCATAGTTCAGGAGTACTCATAGTTCATAGAATTTAAACTACTATCATTACAACACAGCCAAACCACACCCTGCAAAAGGTCAGCAAATGCCAAATGATATTGCCCACTCTTCTCTTCCACAGCCACCTGCTCATCCATTTATGATGGCCTTGATCGACTCCAGCCTCACATTCCTCTGTTCCAGTGTCTTTTGGAGCTCATCAATCTGGCTCTGCAAGTTCTTCCTCTCTTCATCTAGCTTCAGCTTCATGTTCCTAATGACACTGCCTTGAGTAGCTGCTAGGTGCTTAACCATGCCATACTTCTCCTGAAGCTTGCTACTTTCAGCATCTTTCCTTTCTATCTCTGCCCTCTTCTCCTGAGCATCCAAAAGTCCATTCACATCTTCAACCAACTTCTCATAGCTGGCCTGCAGCTTCTTCTTCTCTTGTGTTAGGTTATGAACAGCAAATGAATTCATCAGATTGTCCTCAGTCCTGTTTCTCTTACTCTCTTCATACATATGTCATAACTTGAACAATGCATTCTCAAGGGTAATGGGCCAAGCTGGATCAATCCATTCAACTAGTCCACAGTTTTTACCTTCCTGAAAAAAATATAGTATTAACATAAACAAGTACAGTACAGTGAAGTGCTTACAAGCTAGATTATTTATAAAGTGTCCTCAAATTCAGAGCTGGCAAGCTCAAGATAGAATATTTAAACCTGTCCTAAAGTAAACAATGACGTGCTCTAAAGTAAACAAGTACTAAGTAAACAATGATGGTGTGCTAACCCATGCATCTTCTGTCTTAAATTATGAATAACATGCCAGGGTTAACAAAATGAACTAACTAAACAATGTTGCCAGATCCAGACTAAACAATGCTGGCAGAGTAAACAATGACTGCATCCACTGTCCTAACTTCACAATATACTACAATAACTGCTTCCACAGTATGGATCCATAGTAAACAAATGACAGATCTGGTTCGGTAAATCCACAACTTCCAATTAGTTCAGTTTGAACCATACCTTCTCTGCACAACGAAGAAACCTCCTGCCAGTGTGAATCCCTTCGAAAGCAACACCCCTCTCTGCTGCCTTCCCGTGTCCATGGCACAAAATAAGCAAGTCCGTCTCAGGGCCCTCGAAATCGGAGTCTTCAGTGGTCGCAGCAACCTGGAGTGGCCAGACATTTGATCCACAACTTAAGAACAAGCTCATTCGAGAAATCCCCAAATATCAAACCCTAACCCTAACCCTAACTCTAAGAACTGACCTTAATGGTGCCGTCGTCGGAAGCAGAACTCATGTACTCGATGGTGTGCTCGCTGCTATCCGACCCATCACTCCAGGACACCATGCCACTGCGGCGGCGGCGCAGCGCGGCAGCGGCGGATGTGGCGAGCAAGAATAGAGCGAGAGAGAGCAACAGAGCGAGAGAGGAGCGAGCGAGCAGAGTGGAGAAGAGGAGTAACGGTTCGGTCTTTTGACCGGGAGGACCGAACGGCGACGTCTAACGTCATCTGACGGCTGTCTGGACGGCCTGGAGTGCCACGTAGGCGAAAAACGAGCCCCACCTGTCATAAACTCACTTAACACGGCCCGTTCCGCCGATCAATGGTTTTTGCAAAACAATTACGCAAGATGTGGTGTTTTCTGCAGAAAAACTGTATCCTAGTGATTTTCGCAAACCTAACCCTCAAAGTGGTGGTTTTATGCAATTTACTCATTTTCGTGCTATCAATAGATCGATGTATACTTCTTCCCAATACCAAAACTTACATCCATCCTACACACAAAATTGAGCAAACAATGAGCTACCTAAATTGCGCCGATGAACAACCGAATCAAAAGAAGCACATACACCATCAATTTTGCACTTGAAGAACACCCATCCGGGATGTTGCGGCGCGGTAGAAACTCGGCGCACCACCTGCGTGGGCAGTCGTAGCACTGTACGACCCGCAACGGCGACCCGACGAGCCGCTGGGCCAGCGCCAAGCCCGGGCGTGTATTCGTCGGCGAACTGCCGACGGGAGAGATTCGAGTGGCTAGAGGCGGAGCCGATACCTGCATGCGGCGCGGAGGTGTTGCCGGGGATGTGCGGTCCGATTCCCGGCCAATCCATGGCAAGGCGCAGTCGCCGGCGACCGGAATCGCCAAATCCGGCGGCGGCGGCAGCAGCCGCAGATCCACCGGTTCTGCGTCGGTCACAAGATGAGGAGGCACAAATCCAAGTGGTCGAGGACAACGGCGGAGCCTACGGAGCCTCCGCGGCGGCGGGCGGGTGCCGGCGGGTGGTGGGAGGGGCGGCGCTGGCGCAGATGCGGCGCGGGAGTGGAGGAGAGGCGCGGCTTTTACTCAGTCGCCGAGCGGTGGAGTAAATATACGGAGAAGTTTGGGGCCGGTATAATTTATACTCCCTTACGGCGGCTTGGGGATCGGCTAGGTTCCGGTTAGAAGAGTAAAACCGAATTTTTACTCCTATAACCGGTTATAAGGGATCGGTTAGAAATGCCCTAAGTGCGGTGCGTTGTGTGCCTCTATCGTCTCTCACAAATAAAATAAAATAACTGTAAAAAAAAATTGAATCATATATGCACATCCTTTGTCTCTCCGGGCATACGTACGCACTCGCCGCATACTTTGCGACCTCAGCGATGCATGCTCTGTTCCCTGTTTTAGACTGAAGGCATTCATCACCTGTTTTTTACAGAAAGCAAATCCGGAGTTTCGCTGGGGAGGCCAGCTTATCAAGAAGAAACCTCCAAATGAACAACATGATTACAACACTAGAACCGTATTACACCCTAGGTGACACCCTAGGGAATCATATATGAACAGAATGTGATGTTCATAAAAACTGGTCAGCAGAAGGATCGTCAACATCAAAAACTCCCGTCATAAAACAGTCCCGACATTGGACACCCTAGGGGACCCCAAAAATATACTTCTCTCTTTAATAAACGCCTGCGGAAGCTAAGATTAGTGAGGCCGCTTCAGCACCTTCTTGCATCACTTCACCGGGTCTTAAAAAAAAGCAACTGGGTTTTGTGACCCTAGAGAACGGCCCTTTGCTACAACAGTGAAACAACATAGTGCACAGCATGATGCCATTTTCCATGTTCATGCCCATCTGACATATTATTGGACATTTCTTTTTGTTCGATTTAAAGTTATCTTGCACGTTTCTGCAAAAAAATTAGAACATAGAGAAATATAATTGATTATCATTGAAGACTATTTGTTGTAATACACGATAGATGAGATGAAATATGAGAAACTGCTACTCGTATTCAACCACGAAGAAACAAAAAATTCTCTGAATCAGATGATAGAGCAAACTGCATAGCAAAGGGGAAACAAAGACCCTACTAAACAAGGGCGTATAGGTATTTCAGGAAACCCTAGCAATCATATTGCACGGGCAAATTTGTTCAAATCCGAAATGTGCCATTATATATCATGATATACATTATGCACCATAAAACCAATACACACGGCCTAACTAAATCTAGAGCTTGGATGGAGCTGAAAGGAAACAATTAAAATAGTTGAATCACAAATTATTTAGTTCATATTGAATAATAGCATTTGTAGTGTGGAAAAATAGTAAATTACACTAGGAGTCCGTAAACCTGAGCCGTAACTCACTTTTGTCCATTAAATTGAAAATTGAAGTGGAGTGGGTGAGGCTATGGTTTGTTGGGTTTGCTGGTGTGGCAATGACGGTGGCTTCCCTTTGCAGTTTTGTGCTCCGGCCTCTTCTCCATCACGTTGGTGCATCCTCCTGTCCAGCATGGGGCATGTAAGCGTCTTTGGAGTTGCGGATCTTGGATCTTCCGGCAGCGACAAATGTTTCTTGTGAATTTATCATGAGGAGAGGGCCATTTCAACTTAAGTATTTTCATAGGAGTTCTGAAGGACTTTAGAAAAAAAATCGCATCGATGATATTTGGATATATAGATCAAAATAACCATAAAATGCTTTCATGAACCAATTATATATTATTTTTAGAGAGAGAATAGATCTCACTGAGGTTTATTCAAACTTGTATTTGTGTCTTGCATGTTTGTAATCCTCTCCCACTTGAAAATTCAGTGGATTATCTAACGAGCCTAGTCGCATCGATCTTTCCATCTGATAATAACTATATGGCTTATATAGTGGTCATGGTTGGTACTAAGGTCGATGACTAGAGACTCGTTGAGTGATGACTTTTGTCTTGGTCGAGTTAGTTGGTGATGATCGGGACATGGATGTGTCCAAATTTGATGTCTAGTTTACTACTACATACATACCAGTTAGCTATTCTTATGGATTGTATCATTTTGATACAATGCTTTGAGTCAATAGAACCTCCTATCATTAAAAAACCAGCTAGCTACTTTGGGATGTGTGCATCTTGTCATGCAGAGGCCGGGCATGACTCATTGTGATTGGACGTTTGCGTGAGTGTTTTATATCCAAAATAGCTAGGCCCTCTCTGCATCCATAGAGATATATGATCTGTGCCGCACATAGATAATTTATCATAACAGTTGTATTGTGCTGAAAAGATTTTCTCCACGTGATGCAGTACTCTTGTAAGGAGCACACAGTATACTGACGAGTGCCATGCCAATGCTATTTAAGCGACCATCTAGCACTTGCCACTGCTTCCATCGCTAGCAATTCTACTTGCAGCACTAGACCATGATGAATATCTTTTGTATAAGAGAAGATGGATCCAGCTACATTGGTTATAAAAGAAGTAAAGATATAGTGGTAGGCATAGTAGGTATCTGGGAATTAGTGATATGTGAAGACTGGAAGATTTGTCTACGCCTATGTTAGGGCCCCTGTGCCTACTGCTACGCCTATGCACTTGTTGGGTTTCATGTATCCAATACGAATTGATGGTCAGAACGCTGAACACATATGGGTAGAATTTCTAAAAGATTCTTGAAAAGGGGTAATTTTTTCTAGGCATGTATTCTCTTTATAGGTTCACTAGGATTCCAAGAATTTGATCGCCTGGTCGAGCTAATTCCATATGAGTCAATAAACCCCTACTGTCTGAAATATTAACATGAGTATACCTTTTGACATCCACATTCTCACCATCGTTTGAATAATTCTGCCAAGGACTCTGTTATTAACATGAGTATAGCTTTTTATGTGCATATGTGCACAGTTTATGAACGTCGGGATACTGTTGAGGCCAAGAAACAAGTTATGGCTAGCTTTGATAACTTATGATCATGGCGCTACTATTCCAGCCTTAATCTGGGGCTACTTTCGCTTAGCAACATAATAAAGTGCCTTCTGTCAGTAAACAGTGTTGTCTCAGATTCTGTTTTCGCTTCTTATCTTGGCCTTGTAGCTGAACTGAGTCATTGAACATTGTATGCAATGAATGACACAAGAATGAAATGAAACAAAAAGATAGAAGGAAAACTGGATCACTTGTTACACTACAAATAATGCACCCAAAAAAGACCAAAAATCAGAATATTTGTGTTTTCCTCTTGGATAGTGTGCTCCACTGAATCATTACTGCCGGGCTGTGAACGGGGCCAAGGCCATGGCAGCATCCGATCTCAGATTTAAATCCAAATTAAAGGAAAACTATGGGAAACTTTGTAATGGAAGCATGAATAAAAGGAGTTAATACAACAGCAGGGGTGTATTCCACCAGCATACATAGAGTCCATATGTTCTACATGGAGCCATCTCCCCCAAATCCTACATAGTAACCCGACTCGCAAACAAGTAATTTGCAGCAGGCTATGTACATTACCTGTTCAAATATCTCAACCACTACAGTGTTAGCACTAATCTTGAGTAATTTAGATGTCCGTACTAGTCTAGCTAGCTGGTTGAGTTGGAGTCTAAGTAAACTAGGTTTACGTTAATCGTGATCAAAGTTGCCGGTAATCAGGAGTTAGAGTTGGCTTGCATGCCAACTCAGCAAAGTCTTGTCCGGTTAGGATTCTTGTGAGTTTGTACGTATAGGTTTAGGACTCTGTGATGGTTAGATCGGCAGCAACGTGTATATATACACACCGAAGGCTGTCCAATATTGTACCGTGAAAAAAGAGAAAAACGAAAAGCAATAAAGAAGAAAAACAAAGGGCACGACAAGGGCCCTTGGCTAAAGTTTTTGTGTGCGCGTGTTTGTCGTGATTTTATGTGATCGATCCTGTGGCGAAATTTCCAATAATTGGTATCAGAGCAAGGTTCAGATTTGAAGTCGCGCTTGCCCCGGGGTGGCGACCTACTAGCGCCTGGGGGCGGGTTATGAAGTCGCTGGGTGGTGCAGCGACGAGGAGGATCACGCGATCATCGTTCGGCGGAGCGACAAGGAGGGAGGCGGCAGGCTGTCGTCGGTAAGATGGTGGAAGATGATCATTGATGGGCGAGGTGGTGCCGAGGTGCGAAGCCGGAGCTCATCAAGATCGTCGTTCGGAGGAGTCGATGAGTCAAGGAGTCGTGCGAGTTCGCATGTTCGATCGGCGTCATGTCAGTGAGTCGTCATCGTGTCCAAGTGCTCGTCTCTGTGTGGATTCGTTGGAGGTGAAGCGGTGTGCACGGTGTTCCGTGGGTTATGTCCATGTCCTCGTGGAGCGTCCTGGTTGCGGCCACTGTGGGTTCGGTGTGATGCCGAAGGCGGACGGTGGTAGGCGAAGCCATTGTAAAGCGAGGAGGTGTGTGAGAAGTGGGGAGTGGATCTATTGCAAGCAAGTACAAGGAGTATGGTGCGAACCGAGTTCAAGACAGTGGCCAAGCAATGGCGGTGGCACAACATGGCAGCAAAGAAGAGGCGCTGCATGTTTCCAGGTGGGTCATACTCGGTGTACAGATATGACAGTTGAAGATCAAGCTCGGCGTGTAATGGGACAGTGATCAGTTAAGTTGTACGACGTGAAGACTGATGATGTGTCCAGTCTTGCACGTTGCACGCGTAGATGCGACCGTGTGGGCTGGTAGTCCGGATCATACATCGAAGTTTGGATCGACAAGTCGCGAATCTCCAACGAGTCAAGACCAGAGCGAGTACGAGGAGATGACATATCAAGATTAGGGGGAGATTGATGATTCTTGGTGAGAATTCGTTGCAGTTGAAGCGGTGTGTACGGTGTTCCGTGAGTCATGTCCATGTACTCGTAGAGCGTCCTGGTTGCGGCCAGTGTGGATTCGGTGGGATGGCGAAGGCGGACGATGGTAGGCGAAACCGTTGTAAAGCGAGGAGGTGTGCGAGCAGTGGAGAGTGGATCTATTGCAAGCAAGTACAAGGAGTATGGTGCGAACCGAGTGCAAGGCAGCGGCCAAGCAATGGCGGTGGCACAACATGGCAGCAAAGGAGGTGCACTGCATGTTTCCAGACGGGTCATACTTAGTATACGGATATGACAGTTGAAGAACAAACTCGACGTGTAGTGGGACAGTGACTAGCTAAATTGTACGACGTGAAGACTGATGATGTGTCCACTCTTGCACGTTGCACGCGTAGATGCGACCGTGTGGGCTGGTAGTCCGGATCATACGTCGAAGTTTGGATCGTCAGGTCGTGAATCTCCAACGAGTCAAGATGAGAAGGAGCAGGAGATGACAAGTCAAGATTAGGGGGGGGATTATTAGGTAATCTTGTCCTAGTCATAGCAAGAGTTAGTGTCTTGTGTAGGATTGTTAGCACATTCGTAGTATTACTTGGTTTAGTTTTGTCCGATAGTAGTACGTGTAGGAAAGCTTGTGATCAACGCTGCCGTGTAATTAGATTAGGAGAGTCCGGTTAGGACTTGAGTCATGTGCGTATTGTAGTAGGATGTCTAGGTCAAGTCGGCTAGCAAGTCAGCCAGGATGATGCATATATACATGCAGCGTTGCGTGAGATTTGTAACACCGTGGAGAAAACCAAAAAAAAGAGAAATAAAGAGAAAAAGAGGGGCGCAACATGTGCCCTTGGCTATCAGTTTTTCGTGCGCGTATTCGTCGTGATTTTATGTGATCGATCCTGTGGCGAAATTTCCAACATACAGGTCACAACCCTAGAGTTTCAGCTGATATGAGATACGAGTTCGACCACAAGCTCTTCTAGAACGTCGTCACGTATCATTTCAGCAATGTCTGCTCAGAACATTTCAAGTTATAGGGTGATAGTCCAGTGGCAATGGTTCAACATTATCTAAATCACGTGGCTAATAGCTCCTTCACATGACTAGTGTCGTTTGCCAGACATTCTTGGCTAACTTTCTCTAGTCCATTTTAGGCTAGGAGTTCATCATGATTTTTGAACGCAGTCATCTCAGTTAAGATTGAGTTAACAAGATCGAAAAGAAGCTTCCTGTCTGACCTCGACTACAGGAGCAGCTTGCTGTACTTGTTTTCCAGCCATACGAACACATCTGAGCTGAACTGCCACTCTTCTGGGTAGATTGGCGAGTCACACGCAGTGCCCAGCATCTCTTGGACAGAAGTGCAGTCCCTGTCCTCCTCATCCTTAAATATGGGTAGCTGCTCTTCCTTCAGCTTGTAATCTGAAATGTCTGTATCGTCGCACTCATCGCTCGAGTATGCATCCGAATCATCTCTGCATGTATCAACTTGGTCGCCCATCTTCAGCATCTCAAATTGAGCTCTGAGTCCTGCATTTATGAGATGAAATGGGAATAAAAGATCACTTCTGCTTCGGTACAACCCCCCTAAACACATAAAAGATTACTAATAATAATA
Source organism: Elymus sibiricus (assembly GCA_039707655.1). Taxonomy (NCBI): domain Eukaryota; kingdom Viridiplantae; phylum Streptophyta; class Magnoliopsida; order Poales; family Poaceae; genus Elymus; species Elymus sibiricus. The sequence continues at coordinate 53,910,358 of CM077664.1, read as the reverse complement.
TAAATTATATTAAGTGCAGAAGTGTCAGAGTTGGTTTTGACATGCTTGCCTTGAATACCATCATTGACGCTTTTGAAGATTCTAGAATAAGCAGTCTCTTCTCCAGAACTTTCTTGTGATGAAGAAGTTGGACTTGAGCATTCGCAACTTTCAGAGCTTACAGAATGTGCAGAATTTACTGTTTGATGATCAATTTCAGCAATGTCACCCTCCATTAATTGGCTTTTCACCTCCTGAAACCAAATATTATAGTTTTGGCAATGAGAAGATAGTAGTAGCCTCAAAACTGAACATTTCATAACGGAGTTTATTTTAAAAATAAAAGAAATTGTATGTATTGTGTATGGGCCGTCGGTGATTGAGATAGAAGGCCTCAATATTTTCTCTTGTTATGTTTCCTTGAGATAACATGGAGTCTCCAATTAGTAAGTAGATAATATTTTTAGCAAGAGAGACTGGATCTCAATCCAAGTTTATCTTGTATATGTATCTATATTCTGAATTTACATCATGGCGCTTCCCCGCTCCACCTCCCCCTTCCCTCCCGTGGTGCTCTCGCCCCCTCCCTCCTCCTCCCCCTCCTCCCCCTCCCTCGTGCCTTGCCTCCCCGCCGCGGCGGGCTTCGGTGCCGCCCCCCTCTCCACCTCGGTTGGTTCGGTGGCGGTTGCGTCCCCCTCGTCTCCGCGCTCTGGTTCGTCCTGTGCTGCGGCGCCCTGTGCTAACCGCTTCTGGGCCTTGGATGGTGCTTCGTCGGACTCTGATTCCGAGGCGCCTGATGCGTGCGTCGTGCCGCCAGCCCCGGTCATTGCGGCGCTGCCGGCACCCTCTCGCCGCCGGCGTTTTGCGCCCGGGGGCCGTGGGGGTGCGTGGCGGGCGACGTCGCCGGCTGGCATGCCAGATCTGGGCTGGGACGTGGTCGTGTCGCGGCGGTCTCGCCATTCCGGCAAGTTTGCTCGCCGCTCCTTGTCCGCTGGCATCCTCGGCTCCGGATCTTCGCATGCCTCTTCCCCTCCCCCTCTGACGGTGGCGGTCTCGTCGTCTTCCCCCTCGCAGGCGCCAGATGTGGTCCTTCTGGGCGTGCGGCCGGCGGCGGCGGCGGTTGGCGTTCCTGGTGTGGCTCCAACCCTAGGTCGGGGTGTGGTTAGGGATGGGCCCGCTCCGGGGTTGGCCGGGCCGGTTGGTGGGCCGGTCCCTGGGCCTCGTGGTGTGCTGCCCGCTCTGGTGTCTGGTCTGTCACTCTCTCTGGTGACTTTTCCCCCTCTTCTGGGCCCGGCTAGTTTGGCCTGTCCTCGTGCTTCCCCAACTGGGCCTGCCCCGTCTCGTCCTCGGCCCCGGCCTCGCGGCCTCATGTGGGTACTTAAGAGGAATCCAGACCCCTGGCTAGGGTTCCCTGCCTCACTCCGTGACTTATCCAGATCTAGGGTTCCCCCTCGCTCCGTCTCCCTCTGCCTCCCTCCTCCTCCGCTCTCTCGCTCGTTCGCCGCCGTGGTCGCCATGGACCGTTCCCGCGGCTCCTCCAGCGACCATAACTCCAACGGCAAGAGGCCGCTGGGGTCTCCGGAAGCTGGGGAGGTGGACCCGCTGGCCTATGAGGTGTCGTTGCGGTCCAAGCTTCGCGATGCCCAGGCGGTGCGCAAGCGCGATATGGTGGGTTCCGGCTGTGCCGCTGATGGCTGGGGCGCATCGCCCGGCGCCATCGCGGATCCGTGGGAGGCGGCGGCCTCGGCTGGTTCTGGGCCGGCTCGCGCGTCTCCGCCTCTGGCGGTGCCCAGATCTGCCCCTGTTGGTAGTTCTGGGGCTGGTGGTGGGGCTCGCCCTGTGCAGCGCTTCAACAACTCCTCCTTCCCCAACAAAGCCCGCAAGTCTGCGCCAGCGTTCGGTGGCGACGGTATTCTCCCTCCCCCTCTCCCCGGTGCTCCTCCGGCGTCCGCCATCCTTGCGTCCTCCAGCGCCCTCTCCCCATCTGGATCTTTGTCGTGCTTCGCTTGTCACCGTCCTGGCCATTTTCAATCCCATTGCAAGTTTCCGCCGTTCTGCTTGATTTGTCGCCAGGATGGCCATCTTACGGTGAACTGTGGTAACCGCTACCCCCCTCCTCCGCGCCCCCCCCCCCCCCCCCGTGGTTAAGCATTTTGGGACTGGGTTGCCTGGTTGTGATTTCTTTGCGCTGGTTGGGAATCTCGAATCTGCTCCCCCTGTTCCCGTCATCCAAAACGCTGCTATGATTTCGGTTCTGCCTCCTTATGTTTCTCTTCAGGTGCTTTTGGACGAGCTTGGTGCTTGGGGCCCGGAGGGCTGGGACTGGCAGATCCAGCAGCTGGCTCCAGCCTCCTTTGGGGTCATTTTTCTGTCCAAAGACAATCTCAGGATGATAGCTTCTTGCACGAGCTTTACCCTTCCTCGCAACCAGTTGGTGATTTCGGTGAAGGAGGCCGAGGAGGGTGGGAAAGCCTCTGCTTCCCTGACTGATTCATGGGTCCTTCTGGATGATGTCCCGTCTGTTATGCGCACATCGGGTTCTGTGATGGCCTTCGCTGAGTTGGATGGGCTTCCCGTGTTGGTTGACTCCGCTTCTCTTGCCCGTCTTGGTCCGATCCGTACGCTCATCAAGTGCCTTGACCCTGCCCACGTCCGTGGCCATGTGTTGTTCTTCCCCGGGTCCTCTGCATATCGCATTTTCGTCCGCCTCGAGCTACTACCATCAGGGCAACAACAGCGGCGGCAACAACGGGCGCGCCCCCTCCAACAACAACCGGGGGCGTAATTTCCTAGGCTACGAAGGGTATGAAGGGAAGTGTTAGTTTTGCAAAAAAACAAACCACCTACCTAAAGATTGTGACTGGCGTTATGCCGATGACACTTCTCAAAAGAAAAAAGTTGTTGCTGCTGCTGATATGTCATATGGTGTAGACACCAATTGGTATATGGACACAGGTGCCACCAACCACATCACTGGTGAACTGGACAAGCTGACAATGCACGAGAAATACCGTGGTCATGATCAAATCTACACGGCTGCAAATGGTACAGGTATGGAGATAAGTCACATTGGTAAATCAATCATTGAAACCCCACACACAACTCTTGAAGTCAATGATATCCTCCATGTTCCTAATGCCTCTAAAAATCTCTTGTCAGTCCATCGCATTGCTCTTGATAATAATGTTTTTCTAGAATTTCACCCTTTCTTCTTTTTGATCAAGGATCAGGTCACGAAGAAAATTCTTCATAGAGGTGTCTGTGTGCAAGGGCTCTACTCGTTGCTTCCCAAGTATTGCAAATTCAATAAACAAGTTTATGGTGCCATCAAGCTTTCTGCTGAAAGGTGGCACAGTCGATTAGGTCATCTATCTTTTGCTACTGTTCATCAAATTCTTAGTAGAAATAAACTCCCAGTTGTTGGTGAGAGAAACTCAGAAACTATTTGTGATTTGTGCCAAAGAGCAAAAAGTCATCAATTGTCATATCCTGTCTCTACTAGTGTGTCTACCCAACCTTTACAGCTTATTTTTTTCTAATGTCTGGGGTCCCGCACCCACTTCTATTGGTAGACACTCTTACTATGTGAGCTTTATTGATGATTTTAGCAAATACACTTGGATCTATCTTCTTAAAAAGCGTTCTGATGTGTTCCAAGTTTTTCATAATTTTCAAGCCCTTGTTGAACGTAAATTTGATCGTAAAATCATTGCTATGCAATCAGATTGGGGTGGTGAATATGAAAAATTAAACTCTTTCTTTCAACAAATAGGCATATCTCATCATGCCTCATGTCCACATGCACATAAAAAAATGGTTCTGCTAAACCAAACACAGACATATCATTGAAGTAGGCTTAGCTATTCTAGCTGCAGCATCCATGCCATTGAAATTCTGGGATGAGGCTTTCCTTGCTGCAGTCCATCTAATCAATATGTGGCCTAGTCGCACTATCTCCAATGAAACTCCTACTGAACGTCTCTTGCATGTCACACCAGACTATCACACTCTTCAAGTTTTTGGTTGTGCCTGTTGGCCCAACCTTCGCCCCTACAACACTCGCAAACTTATGTTTCGTTCCAAGCAATGTGTTTTTCTTGGTTATAGTGCTCAACATAAGGGTGTCAAGTGTCTCGATGTGTCCACCGGTCGTGTGTACATCTCTCGTGATGTTGTTTTTGATGAAACTCAGTTCCCTTTTGAAAAACTCCATCCCAATGCTGGTGCCCTTCTCAAGCAGGAAATTCTTCTCCTGCCTTCCCACCTTTTCGGTGATGCTCATGTGGGTGTTGATAATGATGATCCAATGTTGACTAACTCCTCTATGTTTCCACATGAGTCCTCTGCTACAGGAATAAACATGGCAGAAAAAGGCGTAGAGAATGGTACATTTTTTGTTGAAAATGATGGCCCAAATCATCCTGGTATGGACACAGCCGATCCAGCCGAATCCCTTTGGGATCGCTGCAGCAGATTGCGCCCGAATCCACTCCGGGATCGGTGCGGCAGATTGTGCCCGCATCAGCCCCGGGATCGGTGCCCCGCCAACTGGGCCGCGCTGATCCCGCCTCCTCCGCTCTACGCCAACCCGCGGATGGCACGCGTCCTGGTGGTGCACCACGCCACAACCCACCGGGGGACAGCCCGACCGCGCGGGACCCACCCACCGGGCGCTATGCGCCGGTTCCCCGCGTCTACTCCAGGCGGGCCACGCGCACTGACGCGCCCGTGCCAGGCGGGCCCAGCGCCCCTCCCGATCCAGATTCGGTGGGCTCTTCTGGATCTTCTGCGGCATCCATGCCTTCTGCGTTGCTCCCCTCTACCACAGAGGATCCGGCAGGCGAGGCCAGCTCTGCCGCCTCGGGATCGAGCGGATCGGCTGCGGGTTCAGGTGAATCTGCTGCCCAGGAGGCTGCAGCTTCCACTGGATCTTCTGTGCATGTCACGCCACCGCACACACGGCTCCAAACTGGCAAAATTCAACCTGTTAATTACAAAACTAAATTTGGTTTAGTTGTTTCTGATAAATCTGCAAGAGAACCACGTACTGTTCATGAGGCTCTTGCTGATCCCAAGTGGAAACAGGCCATGGATGAAGAGTTTTGTGCACTTCAGAAAAATCACACCTGGCATCTTGTTCCATCCCGTCCAGGTACAAATGTTATTGATTGCAAGTGGGTGTTCCGCATCAAACGGAGGTCAGATGGTACTATCGGTCGCTATAAAGCGAGGCTTGTTGCTAAAGGGTTCAAGTAGAGGTATGGCCTTGATTATGAGGATACATTTAGTCCTGTTGTTAAAGCTGCCACTATTCGTTCATTGCTATTTCTAGAGGATGGAGCCTTCGTCAGCTAGATGTGCAGAATGCGTTCCTTCACGGTGTTCTGGAAGAGGAAGTTTATATGAAGCAACCTCCTGGTTTTGAAGATCAGCACAAACCCCTCCATGTTTGCAGGCTTGATAAATCTCTTTATGGACTGAAACAGGCTCCCCGAGCATGGTACTCTCGCTTGAGTTCTAAATTGCAAACCCTTGGTTTTCTTCCCTCTAAGGCTGATACTTCCTTGTTCATTTACAATAAGTCACACACCACAATTTTTGTGCTTATTTATGTTGATGACATCATTGTTACAAGTTCATCTCCTGAGGCAGTGACTGCTCTTTTGAAAGATTCAAAATTAGACTTTGCTCTCAAGGATCTAGGAGACTTGCATTTTTCTCTTGGCATTGAAGTCAAGAGAAACAGAGATGGTGGCCTTCATCTCTCTCAAGAAAAATATGCAACTGATCTTTTGAGCAAGGCAGGGATGCAGGGTTGTAAACCATCACCAACACCACTATCTAGCTCTGAAAAACTATCTCTTGTAGAGGGTGTACCTTTAAGTCAAGAAGATGGTACAAAATACAGAAGTTTGGTAGGAGCACTCCAGTACTTGACTCTCACCAGGCCAGATATTTCTTTTGCAGTAAATAAAGTATGTCAGTTTCTTCATGCACCCACATCAGCTCACTGGACTGCTGCTAAGCATATATTGAGATATGTGAAGCATACTTTAAGTGTTGGACTAACCTTCACCAAGTCATCATCTACCCTTATTAGTGCTTTTTCTGACTCTGACTGGGCAGGTTGCTTGGATGATAGGAGATCAATAGGTGGTTTTGCAATATTCTTTGGACCCAATTTAATTTCATGGTGTGCTAAGAAACAGGCAATAGTATCCAGGTCAAGTACTGAGGCAGAGTACAAGGCATTGGCAAATGCTACAGCTGAGGTTATCTAGGTTAAGTCTTTGCTCAAAGAGCTTGGGATATATAACACACGAACACCATGTCTTTGGTGTGATAACATTGGTGCCACATATCTCTCTGGTAATCCCGTTTTTCATGCAAGAACTAAGCACATTGAAATTGACTATCATTTTGTCAGAGAAAGGGTTGCCAATAAAGAATTGGAAATTCGGTTTGTTCCTTCAAGAGATCAAATTGCAGATGGCTTTACGAAAGCACTACCAGCAAGGTCATTCGAGGAGTTCAAGCGTAATCTGAACTTGACTAAGTTCTGGTTAAGGGAGGATGTTAAACATGTTATAGTTTGTCACGCCCCGAGACCGGTACAATACGTTTGCCGTCGTGACACCAATATAGATGGAGCAAGATGACTGGATAGATTATCAAAGAATCTTAGAAATATATCTAGAATGATAGCTCTGCATGAGCGCTTGCAAAATCATACTAGTTCCACAAGAACTTAACATGTTTCTCCCAAATTACACGAATCAACGGAGGATCAATAAGATCAAGGTGCAGCAATATATAATCAAGGAAGGCAATGGACTAGGGAGTTAGCAAAGCAGCTACTTGCCTCACTGGCGAGAAATATTCTTCATGGCATCAGATATATTTTTCCCCGATCGACCGCCGTTATATAAGATTCTTTGATAACCTATCCAGTCATCTTGCTCCATCTATATTGGTGTCACGACGGCAAACGTATTGTACAGGTCACAGTTCAGGTATGGGACTGTCTGAGTTCTCCACTAGGGACGACCCTTGTTCGGGAACGTGTCGGTGATGGATCCATAGGAGCGACCGACATTAGTAGGTCAAGGTGTTCGGGTCTTAGTGGGTACAAGAGCTCTGCTCGACTAGAGCCTGTGTGGTTCTAGTAGAGGCCGTCGACGTCGGAGTACCCCTCTTAAGAGTGTAAAAGTGTGAAATTTCACCCCTGTGACTTCCGGGTTGGGAAGCTTGCGGTCATGTGTGACGCCAATCCCTTTCTCTTTAATTACTTGAAATCTCGTTACGTTGTTGCTTCATCCATCCGATTATATTCCAGTTGATCTTCTACGATCATGTTCATTCTATATTCTTATTTTAGTGAAGTATCTGCTTGCTGAGTATGACTTGTCGTACTCACCCTTGCCTTTTCCGTTTTTTAGATGCAGACGATGTAATTTAAGCATGTCCAGAAGATGTCGTCCTTCGAGGCTAGGCTGGACCGGTGTGTGGAAACGACTAGAGAATAGCTCATTCAAGCCATTTGTAAATGTAAATAAATTTTGTAAAGTGAATCTATGAGCTTTTGTGATCCACTGCTGGTTTATGCCTGCCCAATCACGCATTGCGTGACTATAGGCCTCCTGGTCTATAGGCGCGCGGCGGCTGTCTCGCCTAGGCCCGTTGTAGGGGCGTGACAGTTAAATTGTCACGCCCCAGGTGGGTATTAGCCGTGACAATCGCCACATGCTTATAAATCTCAAATTTATAAGCATGTTAGGCTTGTAAATAAATTTCTTTCTAGTATGTACAAGATACATCTTTATTCATTACTAGCTATTACACAGGTTATGATACATGCAACTTCTTTATTTATTCCCGACCCGTAGTGCTACTCCTACTGTTCATCATCACATCCATCATTTGCTACTTCTGCAAAACAACAACAATAGCAAGAATGAGTATGACTTGTCGTACTCACCTTTGCCTTTTCCGTTTTTTAGATGCTGACGATGTAATTTAAGCATGTCCAGAAGATGTCGTCCTTCGAGGCTAGGCTGGACCGGTGTGTGGGAAACGACTAGAGAATAGTTCATTCAAGCCATTTGTAAATGTAAATAAATTTTGTAAAGTGAATCTATGAGCTTTTGTGATCCACTGCTGGTTTATGCCTTCCCAATCACGCATTGCGTGACTATAGGCCTCCTGGTCTATAGGCGCGCGGCGGCTGTCTCGCCTAGGCCCGTTGTCGGGGCGTGACATAGTTAGCCGGCTGGAGTCTGTTAGGAGTTAGAGGATATTTGTTTAAACCTTGCCTTATCTCCTGTAACTTCCTATCTCTCCCCATCGATTGTATCTCCTCTCTGGTTACAATACTTCTGTATGCGCTATTGGGATGTGCACCCCAACATATCAATATATAACCTGCGGGCCTCCTGTTTGGAGGTTGAGACGCTTCAACATAATTTACACCCTGTATTAGACTGAAGGTATTCATCCCCTGTTTTTTTACAGAAAGCAAATCCGGAGTTTCGCTGGGAAGACCAGCTTATCCAGAAAAAACATCCAAATGGACAACATGATTACAACGCTAGAACCGTATTACACCCTAGATAACACCCTAGGGAGGCAAGGTCGAAAGCATGTGATGTTCATAAAGGCAGATCAACAGAAGGATCATCAACATCAAAAACTCCCGTAATAAAGCAGTCCCGACATTGGACACCCTAGGGGACCCCAAAAATATACTTCTCTCTTCAATAAACGCATGAAGCTAAGATCAGTGAGGCCGCTTCAGCACCTTCTTGCATCGCTTCACCGGGTCTTAAAAAAAAGCAACTGGGTTTTGTGACCCTAGAGAACAGCCCTTTGCTACAATAGCGAAACAACATAGTGCACAGCATGATGCCATCTTCCATGTTCATGCCCATCTGACAAATTATTGGACATTTCTTTTTGTTCGATTTGAAGTTATCTTGCACGTTTCTGCGAAAATTTTAGAACATAGAAAAATAGAATTGATATATCATTGAAGACTATTTGTAGTAATACACGATAGATGAGATGAAATATGAGACTGATACCCGTATTCAACCACGAAGAAACGAAAAAATCTCTGATCAAATGATAGAGCAAATTGCATAACAAAGGGGAAACAAAGACCCAACTAAACAAGGGCGTATAGGTATTTCAGGAAATCCCAGCAATCATATTGCACCGGCAAATTTGTTCAGATCCGAAATGCACCAACTATATATCATGATATACATTATGCACCGTAAAAACAATACCCAAGGCGTAACTAAAATCTAGAGCTTGGATGGAGCTGAAAGAAAACAATTAAAATAGCTGAATCACAAATTGTTTATTTCATATTGAATAATAGCATTTGTAGTGGGGAAAAATAGTAAATTACACTAGGAGTTCGTAAACCTGAGCCGTAAGTTCACTTTTGCCTATTAAGTTGAAAAGTGAAGTGGAGTGGGTGAGGTTATGGTTTGCAGGGTTTGTTGGTGTGGCAATGACGGTGGCTTCCCTTTGCAGTGTTGTGCTTAGGCCTCTTCTCTATCACGTTGGTGCATCCTCCAGTGCCAGAATGGGGGGCATGTAAGCATTTTTGGAGTTTGGGATCTTGGATCTTCTGGCAGCGACAAATGTTTCTTGTGAATTTATCATGAAGAGAGGGTCATTTCAACTTAAGTATTTCATAGGAGTTCTGAAGGACTTCAGGAAAAAAATATCATATCGATGATATTTGGATATATAGATTAAGATCACCAAAATAACCATAAAATGCTTTCATGAACCAATTATATATTATTATTAGAGAGAGAATAGATCTCATTGAGGTTTATTCAAACTTGTATTTGTGTCTTGCAGTAATCCTCTCCCACTTGAAAATTCAGTGGATTATCTAATGAGCCTAGTTGCATCGATCTTTCCATCTGATAATAACTACATGGCTTATGTAGTGGTCATGTTTGGTACTAAGGTGAACGACTAGAGACTCGTTGAGTGATGACTTTTGTCGAGTTGGTTGGTGATGATCGGGACATGGATGTGTCCAAATTTGCTGTCTAGTTTACTACTATATACATACACCAGTTAGCTATTCTAATGGATTGTACTCGTATCATTTTAATACAATGCTTTGAGTCAATAAAAAACCCTATCGTAAAAAAAATAGTTTAGGATGTGTGCATCTTGCCATGCAGAGGCCCGGCATGAACTCATTGTGATGCGACGTTTGAGTCAGTGTTTCATATCCAAAATAGCTAGGCCCTCTCTGCCTCTGCATCCGTAGAGATACATGATCTGTGTCGCACGTAGATAATTTATCATAACAGTTGTATTGTACTGAAAATATTTTCTCCACGTGATGCAGTACTCTTGTAAGGAACGCACGGTATACTGATGAGTGCCATGCCAATGCTATTTAAGCGACCATCTAGCATTTGGATCTGCTTCCACAGCTAGCAATTCTACTCACGGCACCAGACCCATGGTGAATGTCTTTTGGTATAGGAGCCGACGGATCTAGCTACACGGGTCATAAAGCAACAAAGATATATTTGTAGGCATGGTAGGTATCAGGGAATTGGTGATATGCATAGATTGGAAAGTCAGTGTATGCTTATGTTAGCGCCCCTGTGCCTACTACTACGCCTATGCACCCGAGGCCTGATGCACCAGTTCAAACTAGAGCTCCTAAACGGGCCAGGAGCATATGAGCCTGACCACGGTCTTGAATTTCCGAGATGTTGGATTTCATATATCCAATACGAATTGGCGGTCAGAACGCTGAACGCATATGGGTAGAATGTTCTTGAAAAGTGGTAATTTTTTCTAGGCATGTATTCTTTTTCTAGGTTCACTAGGCCTCCAAAAATTTGATCGCCTGGTCGACCTAATTCCATACGAATCAATAAACCCGTTCTGTGTGAAGTATTAACATGAGTATACCTTTCGACATCCACATTCTCGCTATCGTTTGAACAATTCTGCCAAGGACTCGGTTATTAACTTGAGTATACCTTTTTATGTACATATGTGCACAGTTTATGAATGCCAGGATACTGTTGGGGGCAAGAAACAAGTTATGGCTAGCTTTGATAACATGTGGTCATGGCGCTACTGTTCCAGCCTTAATCTGGGGCTACTTTAGTTTAGCGACATAATAAAGTGCCTTCTGTCAGTAAACAGCGTTCGCTCAGATTTCGTTTTCGCTTCTTATCTTGGCCTTGTAACTGAACCTTGTATGCAATCCAGGACAAGCAAGAATGAAACGAAGCAAAAAATTCAAAGGAAAACTGGATCATTTGTTACACTACAAATAATGCACCCAAAAAAGACCAAAAATCAGAAAGTTTGTGTTTCCTCTTGGATAGTGTGCTCAACTGGATCATTACTGCCAGGATGTATAGGGCCAAGGCGGCACCCGATCTCAGATTTAAATCCGAACTAAAGGAAAAACTATGGGAAATTTTGTAATGGAAGCATTAATGAAGGAGTTAATGCAACAGCAGGGGAAGTATTCCACCAGCATACATAGAGTCCATATGTTCTACATGAAGCCATCTCCCTCAAATCCTACATCGTAGTAACCCGACTCGCAAATAAGTAATTTGCAGCAGGCTATGTACATTACCTGGTCAAATATCTCAACCACTACAGGCTACAGCCCTAGAGCTTCAGCTGATTCGTGATACGAGTTCGGCCACAAGCTCTTCCAGAACGTCGTCACGTATCATTTCAGCAATATCTACTCCAAACATTTCAAGTTCAGGGTGATGGTCCAGCGGCAATGGTTCAACACTGTCCAAATCAAATGGCTGATAGCTCCTTCGCATGAGTAGTGCCGTTTGCCAGACATTTTCAGCTAAGTTTCTCCAATCCATTTGAGGCCAGGAGTTCATCATGATTTTTGAACACAGGCTGCTACCTGGAGCCGTCAGGTCAGCTAAGATTGAGTTAACGAGATCGAAAAGAAGCTTCCTGTCTGACCTCGACCACAGGAGCAGCCTGCTGTACTTGTTTTCCAGCCATACAAACACATCTGAGCTGAACTGCCACTGTTCCGGGTAGACCGGCGAGTCACACGCAGTGCCAAGCATCTCTTGGACATAAGTGCAGTCCCTGTCCTCCTCATCCTTAAATATGGGTAGCTGCTCTTCCTTCAGCTGGTAATCTGAAATGTCCGTATTGTCGCACTCATCGCTCGAGTATGCATCCGAATCATCTCTGCATGTATCAACTTGGTCGCCCATCTTCAGCATCTTAAGTTGAGCTCTGAGTCCTGCATTTATGACATGAAATGGGAATAAAAGATTACTAATAAGAATATATATAAAATTAAGTGCAGAAGAGTCACACTAGGTTTTGATATGCTTGCCTAGAATACCATCGTTGACGCTTTTGAAGATTCCAGAATAAGCAGTCTCTTCTCCAGAACTTTGTTGCGATGAAGCAGTTGGACTTGAGCATTCGCAACTCTCAGAGCTTACAGAATAAGCAGACTTTACTGCTTGGTGGTCAATTTCAGCAATGTCACTCTCCGTTAATTGGCTTTTGACCTCCTGAAACCAAAAGTTACAGTGTTGATAATAAGGAGATGGCAGTAGTCTCAAAACTGAACATTTCATAACAGACCTTAAAGTTCTCGACATACAAACATTGACAACAGAATGATGGCAGTTACGTAATAGTTAACAAAAAATGGTAACGTATTGTGTACCTTCATTGGTATGTTGTCCTGACTATGAATTACTGTGTCTTCTTCTGGCTCTGGTAACGGTGTTGCTAGCTTTTGCTCTGTCCACCCTGCCTGACCTTTCAAATTTCGCACATCATCATGTGCAATATCCTCTATTGCTGTGTGATCCTCTGTACTGATAACGTCACCTGGATGCTCATTATAGATGTTGCTTGTCCTGGGTAGATCGGAAGTGCAGATACTGTGTCTTGTTCTCTCTGATGTTACATAAATCTCTTTCTCAGGTAGCATATTTTCCTTTCCTACATGAACGATAACTCGCCCATTCTGCTTGGCTTTTCTGATTGGTAATCTCTTCCTGAGAAGTCCATTTCCACTATCATCAGTGGGTGTATTCAATATATCCTTCAGAATGGGCAAGTTAGGTGCAGAGCGCCTCCTGGCCGGTAATTTTGCAACAGTGGTAGATGAGGTTGGGAGAGGCTTGGACCTGGGAAAATTCCTTGATATGCCACTTCTTGAATTATCTCCATGGTAAATCCCTGTCTTCCAACCATCTTTGCTGCTAATACCAAGAGGGCTGACCGGCATCTCTTGCGCATTACTGGAATTGGTGTTTGAATCTGACAAATGCTTGTGGGTGGTTACCTTCTTTGCATCTCTAGCAGTCAGTTCAAGCATCTCACCTAATGTTCTTGTATCAGTAGGAACTGGATTTTCAGCTTTGGATTGGCAGGCCATTTGCCATCTTTCAGAGAGGTGCTTTCTGGCCTTTCTGCTCACCGATGATCCAGCAGAATGCGTGGATGAAGAAATTGACGAAGTCTCATCATGAGAAGTAGAAGCAGCCTTTTCCCTTTGACAGCCAACTCCAAGGTAGCGCTCATTCTCAGATGGTTTCTTCCTGCTACCTCTTTTAGAGGTTTGTATTCTAAGCTTCTGTTCAGGTGTATCTCCTTCAGGCTCTGTAACTTGAACACTGCCATGTGCCATAGAATGTATGTCATCTTGCTTATGCGTACTATGGCGTGGCGGCTTCAACCATCGTGCACCAGTCCACTGACCAAACTGCGATGTTTCTTGGCTGGCTATAACCGGTGTAGAACTTCTCCTCTGACGGTCTGGTTTCAGAACAACAATTTGCGAGGGCCTCCGTGAACGCCTGCTCCCTTTTGGTGCCGAATGCTCCAGTGACACATCTGAAGTTTCTTCGAGATGCATACTAGAAAGACGATCCTCGGGCTCACTATCAACTTCCATTCTGCAAAGGTTGTCTTGCCCAAACAATTGTGCACCAGCACCATTGCTTCCATTGGGGGTGCACTGCGAACCACTGTAACCAAGGATGTGCCCTGGGAATCCTGACAAGGCAATACTGCTCTCCTGAAGGATTTCAAGGAAAACATCCTTTTTGGAGTACAGTATCTCAAGTGCTTCACCAAACTCCTTAGAATTCCTGTGGCCTTCATCGGTGGAAAGGCGCTTTGCATCCAAGAACTTCTGCCTCACGAACTCCAGATCAGCATCGTTGCTTCTTGGTCGTGGCTTCTCGTCGCGTGACTGCAACGCCTTGCGCGTCGCCATGTTCTCCATCTCGGTCACCTCAAAAACATCCTTCAGCTCTGGCAGCTCATCGCCACTGCTCCGACATGGCCGATCCTCACACGAAACACGGGCTGCTTCTTCAACACGTCCGGATAACTTCAGCCGTGCATTGCTCTGGATGTCACTCTGGCACCGGTCAAGAACCTTCTTGGACCTCGGCACGGTCTCAAGACCCATCAGCCTCGCAACGATACTGGGCGCGCAGTGAGTGAACTCCACCTCTTCTGGCGCCTCTTTCGTCAAGTGTGACTTTGCAGCAACCATGTTCTGTTTGTCAGCTACTCCCTGTGAAACAGAGGGAAGACACAAGACCACGGCGTCAGCAGGGCAAGAGATCAATTAGGAAAGAATTCTGTACAGAAATGCGCACTTCACAGCAGGGCAGGGGAAGTGAAAACTCATATTCGCCTTACCACTCCACAGTTCTCTTTCCCTCTATGCGCTTCTGCGGGTGGCATCGCCTTCCTCGCCCTCTTGGACCCTCTCTTGAACTCAAATGTAAACTGGTTGAAACATCGGAAGCATCAGGACTCATGGTCAAAGCATATCAGAACGAGTCAAACATGGAGCGTCATTCAAATTTATTATTAAAAAAATGAAGCATGCTCACTAATTAATTATTTACATTTTGAAAAAAAAATTGACTAGAAATTTGAATCTGCATTTTGGGAGATACTAATGAATCTAGCAATATCAAAAGAGATCAACCCACTAATAGAATCTCAGCTACGAAACAAGAGCAGCAGCAGCTCAAAGAGAGAGAACTGACAGGAGGAGGGGAGGGGGGCGAGACGGGCTGCTTACAGAGGATTCCTCCACGGAAGACACCACCGGATCCTCCAGCACCGACACGGCGTCGCCCTTCGGCTCCGGAGCTCCCGCCGTCGCTCGCGCTGCGCAACCGCAGCAACAAAAGCGGATTTAAATCGGAGGAGAACAAAATGGGAGCAGAGCAGAAACCCTGGACAACAAAATAGCCGTGCGGATGAGCCGCCGCTGCTCACCTCGGCGCGACGCGGGGCGCGGGTGAGGGCAGCGAGGGGGCTTCGCCGCCGCCGCCGCAGCTCCTCCTCCTCCTCCTCCTCCTCGCGGTCCGGCGCCGCCGCGCAGCATCGCCTCGGCTGGTCCGCCTCTTCCCCCTTTTCCGCTCTCAGACCTTTTTGGGCTTCTCCTCTCTCTCTCTCTCTCGTTCAAGAAGAGGATTTGAACTGCGGCCGTCGCAGGGGCGGTGGGTCCCCCGCATAGGCATGGCCGGGCGGTGCGAGCAGAGTGGGTTGGGATGGTACGTGCTGCTGTACCCGCACCGTGTTGCTGCGTGTGGGTCAGAGGAGGAGCGGGACCATCGTGTCAGTGAAGGAGGACGATGCCGCGTAAGGGCGGGCTGGGGAGTGGAGGGCGGTGGGCGTGCGTGGGTGTTCGAGTTTGAAAAGGCTGTGGGCACGAGGCGCGAAGGCCGAGGCCCCACCCTGGCCTGGTCTCGCGCACAGTGAGCATGCGCAGCGCACTCCCAGCGAGCGAGGGAGCACCCGAGGCACAACACGCCACGGCGTTGCTTCCACGGCTCCGGATTTCTTTTTCTCTTTTCTGCCACATCAAGGTGTAGGAATTGGTGAAAAACGACGAATTTAACTTTTCTCGAAAACTTCGGACAAAATTAACTGGGTCCGAAAATGTTTCAAAATATCACCCATTTTCATCGCCCCGGATCAAGGGCACCATGATAGATGTCACAAATTCAACTCAAGGTATTCTCCTTCGTTCCCCCTCCTTTTATCGGTTGAAATCTCTGCATTGGATCGATTTGGGTGAAACCCTAGTTCACCCTTTTTTTTAAAAAAAATCATTGGATATTTGTATGATAGGGTTAGGGATTTGGTAGGTATGGTTTAGGATTTGTATCCTAGGGTTAGGGAGCTGGTAGGTATAGTTGGTCTTATACTCCCTCCGGTCATTTTTAGTCTGCATATAAGTTTTGTCCGAAGTCAAAATACATCTACTTTGACCAAACTTATAGAAAAAAGTATCAACATTCACAATGCCAAATCAATATCGTTAGATTCATTATGAAATGTAGTTTCATAGGATATATATTTGGTATTGTAAATGTTGATATTTTTTAGGGATAATTAGTTTTATGCCCCTAGTTGTATCCCACTCGGATGTTTTACCCCTAATTTCCAAAAGCCATCGGTTTTGTCCAAGTCACTTCGCTCCTCTTATGCTTTTGCCCTTTGACCGTTTGACCATCACTTTGAAAACTTCATAACAAATTCATACTAAATCGGAAAAATGCAAATAAGATACCAAAATGTTCAGAAAAACATCACCTATATGTCGATGTCATTTGCATTCATGACAAAAGTGTTGGAAAGTGCCCATCCGAGTTTTAGCTCTTATGATACCACCATGAACAATAAAATCTGAAAAAGCTCAAAAAATTCAAAAAAAAATCGGTGTCAAAGAATGACAAATGTTTTAAGTGCTTGCCAAGTTTCATCAAGGAATGACATTTGTGGAAGTCGTGGCAAAAAAAAAAACAATCAGCACTCCAAAATAGATTTTTTTTGCCACAACTCCCACGAATGTCATTCCCTAATGAAACTTGGCAAGCACTTAAAACATTTGTCATTCTTTGACACCAATTTTTTTTGAAGTTTTTGAACTTTTTCAGATTTTACTGTTCATGGTGGTATCATAAGAGCTAAAACTCGGATGGGCACTTTCCAACACTTTTGTCATGAATGCAAATGACATTGACATATAGGTGATGTTTTTTTGAACATTTTGGTATCTTATTTGCATTTTTCTGATTTAGTATGAATTTGTTATGAAGTTTTCAAAGTGACAGTCAAACGGTCAAAGGGCAAAAGCATAAGAGGAGCGAAGTGACTTGGACAAAACCGATGGCTTTTGGAAATTAGGGGTAAAAGAGCCGAGTGGGACACAACTAGGGGCATAAAACTAATTATCCCTATTTTTTAATACAAATTTGGTCAAACTTTGCAAAGTTTGACTTGACACAAATCTAATATGCAGAGTAAAAAGGACCGGAGGGAGTAGTTTTTAGGTTAGGGGTAGGGTTTGTATCAAATTTGGCATGGCTTTTCTCAATGGTTTGTGCATATTTGGTGTATGCAAGGTTTTGTGTATGGATATTTGCAGATGTGTGTATCTATGTGCACTTGTATGGATATTTGTGTGCATGTATTTATTTGCACATGTATGTATCCATTCAATGTATATAAAATTTCGTGCATGGATATTTGCACATGTATGTATGTATTTGCACTTGTATGGATATTTGCAATGATACATCGCAATATTGTAGGATGTCTCTTATCAATGAGTCGTACGATAAATTGTACCGTGCGCGGTATATGGCAGACAAAGGAAGGGTTTTGGACCAGCTTTACCTGAGGTCCAGTAGGATTCATGATAATATGAAGTATGACGAGCGATACTTGAAGTATATCCGGAAGACTGGCCTTCTCCCTTTCATCACACTCGTGTCTTGTTCAACGCCGAAGATGAACCCTTGTGTGATCACGACAGTCATTGACCGATAGTATCCTGAGACACATACTTTTCACTTTCATTGTGGGGAGATGACCGTGACTTTGCAGGATGTTTCAATGATGCTGGCACTTCCTATCAAATGAGATCATGTTTGTTTTAGCACAGATTCTGAGGGATGGCGTGGCAGTATGGTGACTCATCGGGAAAGAGTCAGGTGCGAGGAAAGTCCGCCAGTGCAACTTATCATTGGAATACTAACAACTTTGTGGAGTGCTCGGCTGATGCCGAGGAAGACAGTGAAACGGTGCAGCAGTATGCTCGGACATACTTGTGGTATGTAATCAGCCGAGTTCTTTTTTCTGGCGGAACTGGCGTGAATGGTTTCTTTATGTGGCTTAAGTTGTTTTCTGGGTGGGAACATGGACTTAGTTGGGGTACCGCGATACTAGCTTATTTGTACCGCCGGGTAACTAGTTGTGCATAGTATCTTCACAGCATATAATTTTTCCTTATATTATGTAGTGGACCTTATTTTGTGGAATGATAGAAAAAAGGCAACGATTTTATTACGAACCAGACAACGAGTGATGTGTACTACGCTAGAATGGGCTAGTTATGGCCTGCTATGTTGGTCAGCGTTGTGGGCTGGGCTACCTATAATATATATTTTCGCTCCAGCACTGGGCGGCCCGCGGTCCAATTGGCCTTCGTGTAGCTCCGCTAGTGTCTGGATTTGTTGTTGCCATCCTTTCAACAACATATGGAGGCGGTTGTATGATTCTCCCCAACCACCATACAATATCTCAAAGGTGGCTTGTTTGGCCTTCCATGCCTTCTTGTACTTCACTGTGTACCCGAAAACCTCCTTCACCATCTCTATCAATGCCTTAATGGGATATGTCGGGAGTATCTTGATGGAGGCGGAAAATCTTTGTGCGATGAATTTAGAGGTCAATTGGCGGTGATCATCCTTTACACCAGCATCATCGATATCCTTACCAGTACATTGGTGATGAAACACAGAACTTGTAATCTTCCATTGCGGCCCGCCTTTGACAGATCTTACACGGACAACCCACGAACAATGATTCTTGTATTCCCCACATCTGACAGTGTAACGCACTTTGAAGTTTGACTTCTCCACCTTGAACGTTCTATGATACTTGACCGCATAGTCCTTAAGCCACATCTGAAGTTCTGCCAAGGTTTCGAAAATTGTTCCTTCACTAATACTATGCACATTTGGGTTGTTATATTGCTTGGAAGATAGCCTTGATGCAATAATTTATTTGTGCCACCATCAACAATAACCCTATCGGCGAGGCTTAGATCACGGAACAACGATGTCTGATGATCTCGACCTACTACCTTCTTGTAAGCTTTGGCTTCTTTAGTTGTCCAACCATCCTCGTCTATTTCTTCATCCGAGCCTTCATCCTTGGAGTCCCCCGCATAGGATCGTTTGTATGGAATGTCATGATCCATGTCCTCTTCAGTGCAATTTTCCCCCACATCGCCAACATAATGGTCATGAAGATAAGCCTCCTATTCATCACCCTCCATTCCAAGTCATGACAATCATATTGGTCATTCCGAACCAGTCTCAAAGGTTGGTTCATTGGAGGTTGGCTCGTTGTTGTGTCATACATGTGGATCATCTCGAACTGGACTACTAGCATCACATGAGGATGCACGCCGATTCAAGTCAATGTGCAATCGAGCACCAACCTTCTTTGTGGCAAATAACTCCAAATATTTATCTTGCGAGGCCAACACACTCTCCTTATATGCTTGCCAATGGAACTCGGAGACGAGATGCATTGTCTTCCAAGGAATGTGCTGTCCGGACCCAACACTATACCTTCTGATCAAGTCAACTACATCACTTTAGTCCATCCAATTCAACTTGCTTCAGAGCTCTACCACAACCTCTGTAAGACTATGACTAGTGCCAAACACCATCACTACCTCCTTCGGGTCACCATATTCGGCATTTCCCTTCTCAAAAGCAGCATAGTCAACATGATGAACATTCATGTTTCATGCCATCTAGAAACATAGCAACCAAAAACGCATCAATGAAATTTTAAAAAAATGGATGAACTAGGGTTTCTCCAAATCGTACAATGTAGAGATTTCAACCAATAAAAAGAGGGGGAACGGGGGCGAATACCTAGAGGGATTGAAGGGAAAGATGATTCACCGATTTGGAGCTCGGATCCATGAGTTTTTAGTGCACATTTGGGAGGGGGGGAGGGGGAAAAGTGTTGGAAATATGCACTAGAGGCAATAATAAATTGGTTATTATCATATTTCCTTGTTCATGATAAATATTTATTATTCATGCTAGAATTGTATTGACCGGAAACTTAAATACATGTGTGAATACATAGACAACACCATGTCCCTAGTGAGCCTCTACTAGACTAGCTCGTTGATCAAAGATGGTTATGGTTTCCTGACCATAGACATGAGTTGTCACTTGATAACGGTATCGCATCATTAGGAGAATGATGTGATGGACAAGACCCAACCGTAAGCTTAGCATCAGATCGTTTTAGTTATTTGCTACAACTTTCTTCATGTCAAGTATCTGTTCCTTAGACCATGAGATCGTGCAACTCCCTGACACCGGAGGAATACTTAGTGTGTATCCAAACATCACTTTGTAACTGGGTGATCATAAAGGTGCTCTACAGGTATCTCCGAAGGTGTTTGTTGGGTTGGCATGGATCGAGACTGGGATTTGTCACTCCGTATGACGGAGAGATATCTCTGGGCCCTCTCGGTAATACAACATCGTAAAGAGCTTGCAAGCAATGTAGCTAATGAGTTAGCCACGGGATCTTGTATTACGGAACGAGTAAAGAGACTTGCCGGTAACGAGATTGAACTAGGTATGGAGATACCGACGATCGAATCTCGGGCAAGTAACATATCGCCGGACAAAGGGAATTGCATACGGGATTAGCTGAATCCTCGACATCGTGGTTCAACCGATAAAGATCTTCGTTGAATATGTAGGAATCAATATGGGCATCTAGGTCCCGCTATTGGTTATTGACCGGAGAGGTGTCTCGGTCATGTCTGCATGTTCCCGAACCCGTAGGGTCGCACGCTTAACGTTCGATAGTGCTAGGGTAGTAATGAGATATTAACAGTCGAAAGTCCGAAGGTTGTTCGGAGTCCCGGATGGGATCCAAGATATCACGAGGAGCTCCGGAATGGTCCGGAGGTAAAGATTCATATATAGGAAGTCCTATTTTAGTCACCGGAAAGATTTCAGGATTTGCCGGTATTGTATCGGGAATGCCGAAAGGGTTCCGGAGGTCCACCGGGGGGTCCCACCTGCCCCAGAGGGCCACATGGGCAGCAAAGGGGGCGCACCAGCCCCTGGTGGGCTGGGAGCCACTTCCCCACCTGGGCCCATGCGCCTAGGGTTGGTGGGAACCCTAGATGGGGGCGCCCCCCTTGGCTTGGGGGGCAAGCCACCCCATAGGGCCGCCGCCCCCTCCTTGGAGGAGGGGCTAGGGCCGCCGCCCCCTCCCCCCTTGCCCCTATATATATTGGGGGGTGGGAGGGCAGCCGCACGCCTCCACCCTTGCCCTCCGTTGCTCCCAACTACTCCCACCTTTCCTCCGGTACGCGCTTGGCGAAGCCCTGCCGGAATTCCGCTGCCACCACCACCACCACCACGCCGTCGTGCTGGTTTTGATCTCATCTACCTCCTCCCCCTCTCTTGCTGGATCAAGAAGGAGAGGACACCATCGAGCTGAACATGTGCTAATCTCGGAGGTGCCGTCCGTTCGGCACTAGATCGGATTGGATCGCGATTGGATCGTGAAGAGTACGACTACATCAACCGCGTTACGACGCTAATGCTTTCAGTCTACAAGGGTATGTAGACACACTCCCCTCTCATTGCTTTGCATCTCCTAGATTAGATCTTGGGTGTTTCATAGGAAATTTTTTGATTTTCATGCAACGATCCCCATCAGTGGCATCATGAGCTAGGTCTATGCGTAGATGTATTTGCACGAGTAGAACACAAAGAAGTTGTGGGCGTTGATGTTCAAATTGCTTACTTCCATTGTCTTATTTGGATTCGGCGGTATTGTGGGATGAAGCGGCTCGGACCAACCTTACTTGTCCATGCACAAGAGACTAGTTCCACTGACTGACATGCAACTTGTATTGCATAAAAGTGGCTTTGCGGGTGTCTGTCTCTCCCACTTTAGTTGAATCTGATTTGACGAGGGCGGTCCTTGTAGAAGGTTAAAAGGCAACTTGTATATCACCGTTGTGGTTTTGTGTAGATAAGAACGGTTCTTATAGTTTGCCCTAGCAGCCACGTAAAAATTGCAACAACAAAGTAGAGGACATCTAACTTGTTTTTGCAGGGCATGTTGTGATGTGGTATGGCCAAAACGTGATGTGATATATGTTGATGTATGAGATGATCATGTTTTGTAATAGGTTCACTACTTGCATGTCGATGAGTACGGCAACCGGCAGGAGCCATAGGGTTGTCTTTAATTTATTGTATGACCTGCGTGTCAATCATTAAACGCCATGTAATTGCTTTACTTTATCGCTATGCGTTAGCAATAGTTGTACAAGCAATAGTTGGCGAGACAACCACGTGACAACACTATGATGGAGATCATGATGATGGAGATCATGCCGGTGCTTTGGAGATGGAGATCAAAAGCACAAGATGATGATGGCCATATCATGTCACATATTGATTGCATGTGATGTTTATCTTTTTATGCATCTTATTTTGCTTAGGAGGACGGTAGCATTATAAGATGATCCCTTCACTTAATTTCAAGATAAAAGTGTTCTCCCTAAGTATGCACCGTTGCGAAAGTTCATCGTTTCGAAGCACCATGATACGTCTCCGTCGTATCTACTTTTCCAAACACTTTTGCTCTTGTTTTGGCCCCTAATTTGCATGATTTGAATGGAACTAACCAGGACTGACGCTGTTTTCAGTAGAATTACCATGGTGTTGTTTTTTGTGCAGAAATAAAAGTTCTTGGAATTGGATGAAACTTTTTGGAGATTTTTTATGGAATAAATAAAATATACTGGAACCAAGACCCACTGGAGGGGGGCCACCCAGTGCCCACGAGGCACCAGGGCGCGCAACCCCCCCCCCCCAGGCGTGCCCTGGTGGCTCATGGGGCCCACGTGGCTCCGCTGACCCTAATCTCTGGCCTATAAATTCACAATTCCAGAGAAAAAAAATAAGGGAGGAAGTTTTATTGCATTTCACGATATGGAGCCGCCGCCACCTCCTGTTCTTCATCGGGAGGCCAGATCTGGAGTCCGTTCGGGGCTCCGGAGAGGGGGATCTTCTGGCATCGTCATCATCAACCATCCTTCATCACCAATTTCATGATGCTCACCGCCGGGAGTGAGTAATTCCTTCATAGGCTTGTTGGACGGTGATGAGTTGGATGAGATTTATCATGTAATCGAGTTACTTTTGTTAGGCTTGATCCCTAGTATCCACTATGTTCTGAGATTGATGTTGCTATGACTTTGCTATGCTTAATGCTTGTCACTAGGGCCCGAGTGCCATGATTCCAGATCTGAACCCTTTATGTTTTCATGAATATATTTGTGTTCTTGATCCGATCTTGCAAGTTATACGCACCCGCTATGTGTTATGATCCGCATACCCCAAGGTGACAATAATTGGGATTCTTTCCGGTGATTGCCATAGTTTGAGGAGTTCATGTATTCACTATGTGTTAATGCTTTGTTCCGGTTCTCTATTAAAAGGAGGCCTTAATATCCATTAGTTTCCTTATGGACCCCGCTGCCACGGGAGGGTAGGATAAAAGATGTCATGCAAGTTCTTATCGCAAGCACGTATGACTATATACGGAATACATGCCTACATTACATTGATGAATTGGAGCTAGTTCTGTGTCGCCCTAGGTTATGACTGTTACATGATGAATGTTATCCAATATAATCACCGATCCAATGGCTACGAGTTTTTCACATATTGTTCTTTGCTAAGTTACTACTGTTGCTACTGCTGTCACAACTGCTACTACTATTGCTGCTACCGTTACTGCTACTGTTACTATTATTGTTACTACTATCAAACTATCATACTACTATGCTACTGATCACTCTGCTGCAGATATTTAGTTTCCAGGTGTGGTTGAATTGACAACTCAACTGCTAATACTTGCAAATATTCTTTGGCTCCCCTTGTGTCGAATCAATAAATTTGGGTTGAATACTCTACCCTCGAAAACTGTTGCGATCCCCTATACTTGTGGGTTATCAAGACCTTTTTCTGGCGCCGTTGCCGGGGAGCATAGCTTTATTTGCTAAGTCACTTGGGATTTATATCTGTTGATCACTATGAAGAATCTGAAAGACTCTAAGACCATGATCGTTCCCTCTAAGACGAGAGGAGGTAAAGAACTGCCATCTAGCTCTGCACTTGATTCACCATCTGTTTTGAGTAAGCTTGCAACACCACCACATGCTATTAATTCTGATATGTCGCAAGTTATTGATGATACCACTTCTGCTATGAATGATACTCATGATGATGCTAGTACTATGCTTGATAATGTTGTGCCACTTGGTGAATTTCTTGCTGAACAAATTGCTAAAGCTAAAGAAATTGAAAATATTGAAACTCTTGAGAATTATGATTCACCTATTATGCCTAGCTCTCCTACTAGAGTTGAAACACCTGATGAACATTGTTTTGATAGGGAGACGGCTAGAGCCATCCTTTCTTGTAATGATAGACATGAAGTTATAAAGTTGCTTGCTGAAATGAAAGAAAAATCTATGAGGGAGAGAATGAAATATGATCCTAAGTTTGCTACCTCTCCCATATTTGTTACTAATAAGGATTATGAATTCTCTGTCGATCCTGAGTTAATTACTTTGGTTGAATCTGATCCTTTCCATGGTTATGAAATTGAAACTGTTGTGGCACATCTTACTAAATTAAATGATATAGCCACCCTATTTGCTCATGAGGAAAAAAATTCACTATTACTATATTCTTAAGTTGTTTCCTTTCTCATTAAAGTGTGATGCTAAGGAATGGTATAATACTCTTGCTCCTGGATGTGTGCGTAGTCCCCAGGATATGATTTATTACTTCTCTGAAAAATATTTTCCTGCTCATAAGAAACAAGCTGCCTTACAGGAAATATTTAACTTTGTGCAAATTGAAGAAGAGAATCTCCCTCAAGATTGGGGGAGGCTTCTCCAATTACTTAATGCTTTGCCTGATCATCCTCTTAAGAAAAATGAAATACTTGGTATCTTCTATAATGGACTAGCCGATGCTTCTAGGGACTACCTAGATAGTTGTGCGAGTTGTGTTTTTAGGGAACGGACTATTGAACAAGCTGAGGAATTATTGAATAACATATTGAAGAATGATAATGATTGGACATTTCCTGAACCACCGCCCAAACCCACTCTGAAGAAGAGGGGTATTTTATATCTCAGTCCTGAAGATATGCAAGAAGCAAAGAAATGTATGAAGGAAAAAGGTATTAAAGCTGAAGATGTTAAGAATCTACCACCTATTGAAGAAATACATGGTCTTGACACACCGCCACAGGTAGTAGAGGTAAACTCTCTTATAAAATTTGATGAAGGTGATATTCCTTATAACAAACCTCCTAGTCAATGCTTGTATGAATTTGACAATTATATTATTAAGCAAGATCACTTCAATGCAAATGTTATGAAACAATTGAAACGAAATGCCTACATGATTGATCGCTTGAGTGACTTGTTATTTATAATTGCTAATGATGTTAAAGGTGTGAGTAAACATGCATCTATGGTTCAAACTCAATTAGAACAAGTTGCTAAATCTCAAAGTGAATTGCTCAATGAAATGAATAACAATATGAATGATCATGCTGTTAGAGTAATGACTAGAGGAGGTAGAATGACTCAGGAGCCACTTTATCCTGAAGGTCACCCAAAAAGAATTGAACAAGACTCTCAAAGAATTAATGTTGATGCACCTAGTCCATCTAAAAAAAAGAAAAAGAAAAATGATAGGACTTTGCATACTTCTAGTGAACCCGAGGTAGAAAAACCCTTGGAGGATAGTAATGATGTTTCTATTTCTGATGCTAAAACACAATCTGGTAATGAACAACCACCCAATGATAATAATAATGATGATGCTCATATGGATACCCAACCAGATAATGATAAAGAACCGGATAATGATGTTGAAATAGAACCTGCAGTTGATCTTGATAACCCACCTTCTAAAAATAAACGTTATGATAAAAGAGACTTCGTTGCTAGAAAACATGGTAAAGAAAGAGAACCATGGGTTCAAAAACCCATGCCCTTTCCTCCTAAACCATCTAAGAAAAAGGATGAGGAAGAATTTGAACGCTTTGCTGAAATGCTTAGGCCAGTCTTTTTGCGCACTCGTTTGACTGGCATTATAAAGATGCCTCCCTATGCTAAATACATGAAAGACATTGTCACAAATAAAAGAAAGATACCTAAAGCTGAGATTTCTACCATGCTTGCAAATTATTCTTTTAAGGATGGAGTACCTAAGAAACTAGGAGATCCAGGAATACCAACTATACCATGCTCCATTAAGAGAAATTATGTCAAAATTGCTTTGTGTGATTTAGGAGCCGGTGTTAGAGTTATGCCTTTCTCTTTATATAAAAGACTTGATTTGAATAAACTCACTCCCACTGAAATATCATTGCAAATGGATGACAAATCAACTGCCATACCTATCGGTGTTTGTGAGGATGTGCCCATTGTAGTTGCAAATGTTACTATTCTAACAGACTTTGTTATACTTGATATGCCCAAGGATGACAACATGTCGATTATCCTTGGTAGACCCTTCTTGAATACTGCAGGGGCTGTTATTGATTGCAACAAAAGCAAGGTCACTTTTCATATCAATGGTAATGAACATACGGTGCACTTTCCGAAGAAACAATTTCAAGTAAATGGTATTCATATTATTGAAAAGACTCCGACAATTACTATTGGAAGTTTTCAACTCCCTCTTCCTACTGTTAAAAAGAAATATGAAACTCTTATTATCGGGGAGATGCATATCCCCATTGAGGTAACCTAGTGTTTTACGAAGATTCTTCGGTTTCATGTTACTCGGAGATGGTTTGTTAATAAGACTTGATCAACCTTATTAATGGATTCTTTTTGAGGGGCATGTGGTCGATGAATTTAGTAAGCACAACCTTCTGTACCTACTTTTTGTTTTGTGTTATTTTTAGTTAAATAAAATAAAATGCCATGATTATCCTGTTTTCTGATTTATCCGTGCAATAAAAAAGTGCCCAGAAATAAAAGTGCTCAGAATGCAATAAAATTTTGATATGAATTTTTATGGAATATTTAAGAATTTTTGGCACTGGAAACATACCAGGGGGTGCCCCAGGTGCCCACGAGGCACCAGGGCGCGCCACCCCCCCTGGCGCGCCCAGGTGGCACGTGGGCCCCACAGGGACCCCCTCACTTATCCCTTCAGCCCACTTCATCTCTTATCTCTAGCAAAAATTCCTAGTAGCTCTCTCTCTCGTGTTCTTGCTCACAAACCTGAAATTTTTGATCTCTTTGCTCGGAGCTCCGTTTCCGAAACTGTTTTGGGAGATTGCTCCTTGGTATGTAACTCCTCCATTGCTCCAATTAGTTTTTGCTCTAGTGGATTATATTTTGCATAATTAGCTGCTCTTGGTGCTACTGAAAATGAGCTTGCATGTTGAATTCTTTGAGTTCCAAGTAGTTTGAATGCTTGATATAGCCTCTAGACATCCATATGAGTAGTTGCTATCAATCTTGTGAAGTTTTATTGATATCATTTTGTGGCCTAAAATTTTTCAGAAAATTGTTCTTAGGAAAATGAATATCTTCTAGAGGAGTTCTTCGAAGCGGAACGCCAAGGGAGTCCTTGGGGACTCCTCGGACAGCGACCTCAACATTCCGCGTTGGACGGAGGTCCGGCCGTGCGAATGGCCGCACAGTGCCTTCATGAATGAAGCCGGATTCGACCAAGAGTTTGCGCAATTCGTTGCAAATGCCGGACTGACTGACTTCCTCGCAGATGAGTGTGACTAGCACCACATCCTTACAAATTCCTTTGTGCAAAGCTTTCATTTTCTGAGTAGGCTCGAACCCCCTGAGGTGCGCTTTGATTTATATGTTGAACATTATCAGATACCTCTGGCTGAATTTTGTGAGATATGTTTGATTCCCTTCGATGGGGAAATCAGAGAGCCTTGACAGGAGGAGTTTGAGGGTTTCCTCCACACTTTAACTGTGGGAGAGGAAAGGGGCGTGTCGAAAGCCCGAGCCACTAGCTTGCAATTTCCCTCTGTTCACTACTTTGCTTTATTCATAGGGAAATGCTTGACTGCTAGGGAGCAGGGTAGTGCGCTATGTGCACCTGACTTTGCCATTCTACGCCGCACATTGCATAATGATAACACTTATAACCTGGGAGCCATCATTGCACGCCGCTTGCACACTAATAGGACTAGGGAAAAAAAATTCATGGTGGTATTTATGCTACTCGCTTAGCGAGACGTTTTAATGTTAACATTCGCCCTCATGATTGTTTGTTGCCCAGAGTTTACTTAGATCACCAGTCCATGAGGGACCACCACTTTCTTGATGCTCCTGAACCTCCTCACCACATTCATTATAACTTGGTTTTTAGTGAGGATACTCGTGATATTATTCCGTTGCCTGCACCTGCTTTGTTTGATTCTCATGCCAGGAACGGATATACCGTGATGCCACCGGACATCGTTGCTTACCGGAACGCCTTGGCAGCGGCAGAGGAGGAGGCCCAGGATTGGGACGCTCGGGTGCCGCCGCCTCAACACTTTTACGTGGGACCGGATGGCTACTACGGATGGCCGTAGACCAAGCTAGGCAAAAGCCTAAGCTTGGGGGAGTATGTATCTCTCACCGATATTACATTCATGCTCACACATTTCATTCCAAGTTGTCGGTGTTCATACTTTTTCATTGTACAATCCATGCTAGTTTTATTTTCTCGCTTTCTTCTAGTGTGTTCGAAAAACTTGAGAAAATCCAAAAACATTTCTCGCTTCTTTTCAGTTTTTCTTTCTAGTTTAATTAGTTGTAGTTTCGTAGTAGTAAAACAAAACCCAAAAAGATTTCCCGTTTCGTCTTTTACTTGTTGGGAGCTTTCCCGTGTAAATAGTTTTTTCTCGTTTTTTGTTTTCTTCTTTATTTCATTTTCCTTAGAAAAACTAAAAACTTCAAAAATATTTCAGTGTGTTTCTCTGAAATTCTTTTCTTTTGTTGAGTCATTGTAAGGAGAAGACCACGATGAAAATGTTGAGTGGCTCTCATATGCATTATTGTTGATCTAACAAAGAGCCCATCTTACCTTGTCTTCTCCTTTGAATAAAATGCTTGTAGATTCCAGCTTAGTCCACGGCACTCTTGCACTATTATTATTTTCATATCATTCGATCATGCAAGTGAAAGGCAATAGTGACGATGATTTGATGAAGTGACTGTGGCAAGGAAAAGCGGGTATGAACTCAACTTGTTCTTTATTTTTGTAAATATGTTTAACTCAGTATCCATGATTCAGCATGTTATGATTAAACATGTTTATGATGACAATTAGAGATTACAGTTGCTCATGCCATGCTTATGTAGCTAGGAGTGGATAATGATTTATCTTGAGTGTCAACATGCATTAAAATGATTGTGATGTAGTATGATGATATGGTATCCTCCTCTGAATGTTTCAAGTGGCTTGACTTGGCACATGTTCATGCATGTAGTTGATTCAAAACCAACATAGCCTTCACGATATTTATGTTCATGGTGTTTATATCCTACTCATGCTAGTATTCAATGTTTATTATTCATAATGCATGATTATGACCGTTTTCGCTCTCTAGCTGGTCGCTTCTCAATCTATTTGCTAGCCTTCGCCTGTACTAAGCAGGAATGCTGCTTGTGCATCAAAACCTTTAAACCAAAGTTATTCTAGATGAGTCCACTATATCTACCTATATGCGGTATTACTCTGCCGTTCTAAGTAAATTTGCATGTGCCACCTCTAAATATTCAAATGAACATCTGTTTTGTGTGCCCGTACCGCTCATGGAGCGACAGGGGGCGGTCAGTATCTTCCATGCTAAGCGGGTTATTCTCATGATGAGTGTTGATTCACTTGTCCTTGCACGAGAGGGGCTGGTAATCGGGATGCCCAGTCCCATTATTAAAATTGTAAAATAATAAAACAAACTCCCCTGGAAAGTTGTTGGTATGGAGGGCACCCGAGGATTCGGCTAGGCATGGCTTGTGATTGTTGGTGGAGGGGGAGTAAACTTTACTTTACCGCTTGGGAACCGCCGCTAATGTGTTTAGCATGGAAGATATTGAAAACTCTCGGTCGTGACGTTGACAGGAAAGGCATACCTCCCAAAATTTTATTTATCTCTGATTTAAGCTTCGAGCTCTGGCACCTTTGCAAATCCATGCTTCCCTCTGCGAAGGGCCTATCTATTTACTTTTATGTTATTTTACTTTTATTGTTGAGTCATCACCTTCTCAAATAAGCACCAGTCCTGAGAGCACTATTGTCATTCTCATGCATTGTGAATAGTTAATGTTGTGTGCATCATGACTGGATCTCTTCTACCATGAATTACAATGTTTAGTCGCTGCTTGAACTTTGGAGGTGCTCTGCATTTATGTTTTGCGGTCTCAGAAAGGGCTAGCGAGATATCATGTTGTATTATTATATCATGATCATTTTGACAAAGTGTTGGCATTTGAGATACCTTATTATTGCTCGCTAGTTGATTATGCCATCGATATGAGTGAATATAATTTCTAAGAGTTATCATTTGCATGGTGAGTTATAATCTTTCCTGAAAACTTGGGTACTATTTAAGCATATATATAGATACAAGAACAAAAGAGTTTGTAAAAGTTTTTCTTTATCACTTTCAGTTTGTCAACTGAATTTCTTGAGGACAAGCAATGAGTTAAGCTTGGGGGAGTTGATACGTCTCCGTCGTATCTACTTTTCCAAACACTTTTGCTCTTGTTTTGGCCCCTATTTTGCATGATTTGAATGGAACTAACCCGGACTGACGCTGTTTTCAGCAGAATTACCATGGTGTTGTTTTTTGTGCAGAAATAAAAGTTCTTGGAATTGGATGAAACTTTTTGGAGATTTTTTATGGAATAAATAAAAAATACTGGAACCAAGACCCACTGGAGGGGGGCCACCTAGTGCCCATGAGGCACCAGGGCGCGCCACCCCCCTAGGCGCGCCCTGGTGGCTCGTGGGGCCCACGTGGCTCCGCTGACCCTAATCTCTGGCCTATAAATTCACAATTCCAGAGAAAAAAAATAAGGGAGGAAGTTTTATTGCATTTCACGATATGGAGCCGCCGCCACCTCCTGTTCTTCATTGGGAGGCCAGATCTGGAGTCCGTTAGGGGCTCCGGAGAGGGGGATCTTCCGGCATCGTCATCATCAACCATCCTTCATCACCAATTTCATGATGCTCACCGCCGGGAGTGAGTAATTCCTTCATAGGCTTGCTGGACGGTGATGAGTTGGATGAGATTTATCATGAAATCGAGTTAGTTTTGTTAGGGCTTGATCCCTAGTATCCACTATGTTCTGAGATTGATGTTGCTATGACTTTGCTATGCTTAATGCTTGTCACTAGGGCCCGAGTGCCATGATTCCTGATCTAAACCCTTTATGTTTTCATGAATATATTTGTGTTCTTGATCCAATCTTGCAAGTTATACGCACCTGCTATGTGTTATGATCCGCATACCCCAAGGTGACAATAATTGGGATTCTTTCCGGTGATTGCCATAGTTTGAGGAGTTCATGTATTCACTATGTGTTAATGCTTTGTTCCGGTTCTCTATTAAAAGGAGGCCTTAATATCCCTTAGTTTCCTTATGGACCCCGCTGCCACGGGAGGGTAGGATAAAAGATGTCATGCAAGTTCTTATCGCAAGCACGTATGACTATACGGAATACATGCCTACATTACATTGATGAATTGGAGCTAGTTCTGTGTCGCCCTAGGTTATGATTGTTACATGATGAATATTATCCAATATAATCATCGATCCAATGCCTATGATTTTTTCACATATTGTTCTTTGCTAAGTTACTACTGTTGCTACTGCTGTCACAACTGCTACTACTATTGCTGCTACCGTTACTGCTACTGTTACTATTATTGTTACTACTATCAAACTATCATACTACTGTGCTACTGATCACTCTGCTGCAGATATTTAGTTTCCAGGTGTGGTTGAATTGACAACTCAACTGCTAATACTTGCAAATATTCTTTGGCTCCCCTTGTGTCGAATCGATAAATTTGGGTTGAATACTCTATCCTCGAAAACTGTTGCGATCCCCTATACTTGTGGGTTATCACACCACGTGATGATCGGGTGTGATAGACTCTACGTTCACATACAACGGGTGTAAGCCAGTTTTACACATGCAGAATACTTGGGTTAAACTTGACGAGCCTAGCATGTACAGACATGGCCTCGGAGCACAAGAGACCGAAAGGTCGAACATGAGTCATATAGTAGATATGATCAACATGGAGATGTTCACCATTGATGACTGCCCCATCTCACGTGATGATCGGACATGGGTCAGTTGATGTGGATCATGTAACACTTAGACAACTTGAGGGATGTTGATTTAAGTGGGAGTTCTTTAGTAATTTGATTAGAAGAACCAATTATCATGAACTTAGTCTAATTGTCTTTGCAAATTAATGTTGTAGATCAATGGCTCGTGCTGTAGCTCCCCTGAATTTTAATGCGTTCCTAGAGAAAGAAAAGTTGAAAGATGATGGTAGCAACTATGCGGACTGGGTCCGTAATCTGAGGATTATCCTCACTGCTGCACATAAAATATATGTCCTTGATGCACCGCTAGGTGATCCACCCACTCCCGCAAATCTGGACGCTATGAATGTCTGGCAGACAAGGAATGATGACTACACGATAGTTCAGTGCGCCATGCTTTACGACTTAGAACCGGGGCTCCAAAGACTTTTTGAGCACCACGGAGCATATGAGATGTTCCAGGAGCTGAAATTGGTATTTCAGGCTCATGCCCGGGTTGAGAGGTATGACACCTCCGACAAGTTCTTTAGCTGTAAGATGGAGGAGAACAGCTCTGTTAGTCAGCACGTACTCAAAATGTCTGGGTACTATAATTGCTTGAATCACTTGGGAGTTAATCTTCCGAATGAAGTAGCAATTGACAGTGTTCTCCAATCACTGCCACCGAGCTACAAAGGCTTCGTGATGAACTATAATATGCAAGGGATGGAGAAAAGGATCCCTGAGCTTTTCGCGATGCTAAAGGCCACGGAAGTAGAAATCAAGAAAGAGCATCAAGTGTTGATGGTCAACAAGACCACCAGTTTCAAGAAGAAAGGCAAGGGAAATAAAGGGACCTTCAAGAAGAATGGCAAGCCAGTTGTCGCTCCTGTGAAGAAACCCAAGGCTGGACCCAAACCTGAGATTGAGTGTTTCTATTGCAAGGGGAATGGTCACTGGAAGCGGAACTGCCCCAAGTACTTGGCAGATAAGAAGGCTGGCAACGTCAACAAAGGTATATTTGATATACATGTTATTGATGTGTACCTTACTAGTGCTTGATACGTCCATTTTGCATCATGTTTTCCTACTGTTATTTATAGTGTTTTTAATCAATATAACACTTTGTGGAGCAATTCTAATGCCTTTTCTCTCTTAATATGCAAGATTTACATAAGGAGGGAGATTGCCGGCAGCTGGAATTCTGGACCTGAAAAAGCTATGTCAGAGATACCTATTCTGCACATCTCCAAATGAGCTAAAATTTTACGGAGATTTATTTTGGAATAAATAAAAAATACTGGAGAAAAGAAGTACCAGAGGGGGCCACCCAAGTGCCCACGAGGCACCAGGGCGCGCCATCCCCCCCAGGTGTCATTGGAACGATTCCGATAATAGAGAGGGGTAGGATGAAGGAGCATGATCTATCGAGATGCAAACGGGTGACACAGTGGTTTTAGCGAGTTCGGGCCTCTCATGTTGGAGATAACAGCCCTACGTCTCATGCTCCAGAGAGGCTTTGTTTTATCTGTGTATGAATCCGGAGATTACAATGTGTGAGAGAGGGGAGAATGGATCTCCATGCCCGAGCTAAGTCCTGAGAGTAATGGCGAGAGAGCCAGGGGAGAAGAATGAGCCTGCCCCTAGTCTAGTGGTGTGGGTGGCTTATATAGAGTGTGCCACCCCCTCACCTCTTATGTTACAAGGTGGACCATCAATGCCATAATATCTGCCCACTACAAAACCGCCATGCTGACTATTGGTCTTCGTATGTCCGAGTGAAATCAGGTACTCCGAGTGGAATGAGTTCGTCGAGTGGAGTGCTATGCTCCGAGTGCTTGTTGCCGTCCGAGTGACTTTCAAGTTGCGGTACATCTGAACGGCGATCTGGCCCAGGGGCCCAGTACAAAGTGTACGGTGTCATGGGTAGGGTCTTTAGGTCAGGCCTGTTACCCTACCCCCAATACATGTCCTCGTCATTAGCCCCCGAATCGGTCGAGGTTGAGCGGGTCGAGTCAAGGTGAATCCCCAGATGAGTCGAGCACTACGGAGGCACTCATGAACTCCCTCTGGTCACCCGGCGGTCTTCTCTCCGCGTGTTGCCTTGACGGATTCCGGACTACATGGTGTCCGAGTGAAATGAGCCCTTCGCGCGTCGGGTGGCGGACCAGACCTGAGCGTTTTTGGAAGGGTTTTAAAGGTCGAGCAATCGAATTGCTGGACCCCGGATTTTGCGGGATTCGAAATCAGAGACATGCGCGCGTAGATCAACGGAGACCGTGTGGAGAAACTTGGTGACAGTTGTTCATCTTTCGGAAGAGGCTGACTCATGATCTTATTGCAATTTTTTTGAGTGATTTGGAGCCGGTCCTATATCGAGTGACTGATTACTCGGAATTTCTTCGCGCCTGGGCACGGAACGTTTGCTTGAGTGAAGATACTCGGAATTTTGTTCTATGGGTGCGCGATCAGCGCACCCATAGGGTGTAGCCCCCGAGACTCTGACTGATTGCTGGTAGTCGGTTGGAGTCTGTAAGATTTGTTGTACTCGAATGTTGTTGCTGGACTTGACCGAGCAGAATGTTTCTTTTTGGTTTCTCTTCCAGGTGGGGCACGCTGAGTGCACCCACTGGGTTTAGTCCCCGAGCCTCTGTCGGACTAGATGAGTCTGGCAGAGGGTTTAAGTCTTTTGGTCTGGAACTGAATTAAACAGGTGAACCCGCGTGCGCTCGGCACGGTAAATGAGTTCAGCCTAGAACTGTGGCAGGTCCTCATGCATTCGGAATGGATCTTCGTGGGGTCGGCACGGTAAATAACTGCAATCTGGAGCTGAGTCAATCTGATGGATCTTCCTGCGCTTGGCACAGTAAATAAGTTCAGCCTGGAACTGGGTCAATCAGGTGAATCTTCATGCACTTGGCACGGTAAGTAAATTCATCCTGGAACTGGGTCAAGCAGGTGAATCTTCGTGCACTTGGCACGGTAAATAACTTCGGTCTTGAAACTGCCGACTGGACAGAAAAGTTGGACACTGCGAGGAAAAACTTGGTGGCACTCGTATGTCTCCCGGAGGAGATAGACTAGTGGTCCGAGGTGGACGTGCCATGAAAACCCGAGTGGAGAGGCTAGCGCGTGGACTCACTCTACGGAGAGAGGCCACTCATTATCCCGGGGGAACACCAGCACAGGCCATCTCCGAGTCCAAGTTTGTGAAACTGACGCCTTAGAGCCTAGAAGAAGGGCCAAGTCTATCCGTAGAGGAGCGCCGGTCTCACCCTTTTGCATGAAAGGGGTATTTGTCCGAGTGGACATGCTTCCCGACTGATCTGGGTATGTTGACTGCGAGGAAAAACTTGGTGGCACTCGTATGTCTCCCGGAGGAGATAGACTAGTGGTCCGAGGTGGACGTGCCATGAAAACCCGAGTGGCGAGGCTAGCGCGTGGACTGACTCTTCGGAGAGAGGCCACTCATTATCCCGGGGGAACACCAGAACAGGCCATCTCCGAGTCCAAGTTTGTGAAACTGACGCCTTAGAGCCTAGAAGAAGGGCCAAGTGTATCCGTAGAGGAGCGCCGGTCTCACCCTTTTGCATGAAAGGGGTATTTGTCCGAGTGGACGTGCTTCCCGACTGATCGGGGTATGTTGACTGCGAGGAAAAACTTGGTGGCACTCGTATGTCTCCCGGAGGAGATAGACTAGTGGTCCGCGGTGGACGTGCCATGAAAACCTGAGTGGCGAGGCTAGCGCGTGGACTGACTCTCCGGAGAGAGGCCACTCATTATCCCGGGGGAACACCAGCACAGGCCATCTCCGAGTCCAAGTTTGTGAAACTGACGCCTTGGAGCCTAGAAGAAGGGCCAAGTGTATCCGTAGAGGAGCGTCATTTTCACCCTTTTGCAGTCCTGAAGATGACTCCAGGTAATGATTTGGGCGATCGTCCGAGTGGACGTGCTTCCCGACTGATCGGGGTATGTTGACTGCGAGGAAAAACTTGGTGGCACTCGTATGTCTCCCAGAGGAGATAGACTAGTGGTCCGAGGTGGACGTGCCATGAAAACCCTAGTGGCGAGGCTAGCGCGTGGACTGACTCTCCGGAGAGAGGCCACTCATTATCCCGGGGGAACACCAGCACAGGCCATCTCCGAGTCCAAGTTTGTGAAACTGATGCCTTGGAGCCTAGAAGAAGGGCCAAGTGTATCCGTAGAGGAGCGTCATTTTCACCCTTTTGCAGTCCTGAAGATGACTCCAGGTAATGATTTGGGCGATCGTCCGAGTGAATGATGCTACCCTTGTAGATCTTCGGCGGACCGAGTAAGTATGTTCAGAAAAATATTCCTGACATGATCAACAGGTTGATCAAATGGGCGTAACCCCTGAGGGTGGCATAGCCCTCGGCTGTGGCGTAGCCCCCGAGTGATGCTCGCAAGAGGTACGCTCGCTACAGAGTGTGATCTGAGGTTTGATCATATGAGTAACTTGGCTGTTTCTGCGTTGGGGATGTAGACGAAGTCGTCGAAGCCATGACACGACGAAAAATGTCCTCGGAGGAGTCAGTCAGATGTTTTTGAAGCTGGTGCAACGACGAGGTCGGTGTAGCGTGGTTGTGGTGCAACAAGACCGCCGCGGCGGACGAGTCTGAGGAGCGACGAAGATGGTGCGTAGAGCGTCTGAGTGATCATGTAACTTGTTGAAGTGGCGGATCCGACTGCAGTCGTTGAAGTGAAGGATCCGACTGGTGATGAAGTACTAGACCACTTAGGAGAGTGCAATTCCGAATGAGCTGCAGCCCCCGAGTGCGGCGTAGCCCCCGAGCGTACTACAGGTTTCGACGGTGGACCTGTCTCATGCCCAACATGACGACGAGGTCAATGTCGTTGACACGATGAAGAAGACTCCACGGAGGGGTCGGCTGGATGTGTCCGAAGGCAACAGAGCGACGGGTCGGTGTTGCGGTGCGTTAGGATCGGTGCGGTGACCGAGTCCGAGTAGCAATGAAGTTGGTGCACAGAGGCGCCGAGTGATCATGTAAGCTGTGTATGAAAATAGCACAAGCCAACGTAATAATTTCTCGAGGTAATTTGATGTGTGCTGAAATGATTTGTGTAAATAAACCCATAGACACCCGCTAGGTGTGCAAGGGGCTTGCTGGTTCGGGACCAACTAGAGTCTAAAAGAGCGAAGGATCCAATCGAATTTGTCGAAGTGAAGGATCCGACTGAACTCGTTGGAGTATTGGACCCAAATGAGGCGGAAGTGCAGTGTGTGAAGAATGATTAGTTGTCTAACGGCGCGCGAGCGGCCGAGTGGTGAAGTCATGTTCAACCGAATGGCGACGCGCGGGCTGGCCTAGTGGTGAAGACGTGTCTCATCGAGTGGCGACGTGCAGGGCGGCCGAGTGGTGAGGACGTGCCCAACCGAGTGGCGACGCGCAGGGCGACCGAGTGGTGAAGATGTGTCTCACCGAGTGGCGACGCGCAGGGCGGCCGAGTGGTGAGGACGCGTCCAGCTGAGCGATGGTGCGCGGGCGGCTGAGTGGTGAGGACGTGTCCAACCGAGTGGCGACGCGCGGGGCGGCCGAGTGGTGAAGACGTGTCTCACCGAGTGGCGACGCGCAGGGCGGCCGAGTGGTGAGGACGTGCCCAACCGAGTGACGACGCGCAGGGCGACCGAGTGATGAAGACGCGTATAGCTGAGCGACGGCGCGCGGGGCGGCCGAGTCGTGAGGACGTGTCCAACCGAGTGGCGACGCGCGGAGTGGCCGAGTGGTGAGGACTTGTCCAGCTGAGTGGCGACGCGCGGAGCGGTGAGTGGTGAGGACATGCCTAACCGAGTGGCGACATGCAGGGCGACCGAGTGGTGAGGACGTGTCCAGCTGAGAGGCGACGCACGGGGCGGCCGAGTGATGAAGACGCGTATAGCTGAGCGACGATGCGCGGGGCGGCCGAGTCATGAGGACGTGTCCAACCGAGTGGCGACGCGCGGGGCGGCCGAGTGGTGAGGACATGTCCAGCTGAGTGGCGACGCGCGGAGCGGCGAGTGGTGAGGACGTGCCTAACCGAGTGGCGACGCGCAGGGCGGCCGGGTGGTGAGGACGTGTCCAGCTGAGAGGCGACGCGCAGGTCGGCCGAGTGGTGAGGATGTGTCTCACCGAGTGGCGACGCGCAGGGCGGCCGAGTGGTGAGGATGAGTCTCACCGAGTGGCGACGCGCGGGGCGGCCGAGTGATGAAGACTTGTCCAGCTGAGCGATGGTGCGCGGGGCAGCCGAGTGATGAAGACGCGTACAGCTGAGCAATGGCGCGCGGGGCGGCTGAGTGATGACGACTTGTCCAGCTGAGAGACGGCGCGCGGGGCAGACGAGTGGTGAAGACATTTCCAGCTGAGAGACGGCGCGCGGGCGGCTGAGTGATGAAGACGCGTCCAGCTGAGCGATGGCGCGTGGGACGGCCGTGTGATGAAGACGCGTTCAGCTGAGCGACGGTGCGCGAGGCAGCCGAGTGATGAAGACGCGTACAGCTGAGCGACGGCGCGCGGGGCGGCTGAGTGATGTGGACATGTCCAACCAAGTGGTGACGCACGGTGCGGCCGAGTGGTGAGGATGTGTCTCACCGAGTGGCGACGCGCAGGGCGGCCGAGTGGTGAGGATGAGTCTCACCGAGTGGTGACGCGCGGGGCGGTCGAGTGGTGAGGACGTGTACAGCTGAGCGACGGCGCGCGGGGCGGCTGAGTGATGAAGACGCATACAGCTGAGCGACGGCGCGCGGGGCGGCCGAGTCGTGAGGACGTGTCCAACCGAGTGGCGACGCGCGGGGCGGCCGAGTGGTGAGGACGTGTCCAGCTGAGTGGCGACGCGCGGAGCGGCGAGTGGTGAGGACGTGCCTAACCGAGTGGCGACGCACAGGGCGGCCGAGTGGTGAGGACGTGTCCAACTGAGAGGCGACGCGCAGGGCGGCCGAGTGGTGAGGATGTGTCTCACCGAGTGGCGACGTGCAGGGCGGCCGAGTGGTGAGGATGAGTCTCACCGAGTGGCGACGCGCGGGGCGGCCGAGTGATGAAGACTTGTCCAGCTGAGCGGAGGTGCGCGGGGCAACCGAGTGATGAAGACGCGTACAGCTGAGCGACGGCGCGCGGGGCGGCTGAGTGATGTGGACGTGTCCAACCAAGTGGTGACGCACGGTGCGGCCGAGTGGTGAGGATGTGTCTCACCGAATGGCGACGCGCAGGGCGGCCGAGTGGTGAGGATGAGTCTCACCGAGTGGCGACGCGCGGGGCGGCCGAGTGGTGAGGACGTGTACAGCTGAGCGACGACGCGCGGGGCGGCTGAATGATGAAGACGTATACAGCTGAGCGACGGTGCGTGGGGCGGCCGAGTGATGAAGACGCGTCCAGCTGAGCGATGGCGCGTGGGGTAGCCGAGTGATGAAGACGCGTACAGCTGAGCGACGACGCGTGGGCCGGCCGAGTGGTGAAGACGTGTCCAGCTGAGCTACGGTGCGCGAGGCAGCCAAGTGATGAAGACGCGTACAGCTGAGCGATGGCGCGCGGGGCGGCTGAGTGATGAAGACTTGTCCAGCTGAGAGACGGCGCGCGGGGCGGCCGAGTGGTGAAGACATGTCTAGCTGAGAGACGGTGCGCGGGCGGCTGAGTGATGAAGACGCGTCCAGCTGAGCGATGGCGCGTGGGACGCCCGAGTTATGAAGACGCGTTCAGCTGAGCGACGGTGCACGAGGCAGCCGAGTGATGAAGACGCGTACAGCTGAGCGACGACGCGCGGGGCGGTTGAGTGATGTGGACGTGTCCAACCAAGTGGTGACGCACGGTGCGGCCGAGTGGTGAGGATGTGTCTCACCGAGTGGCGACGCGTAGGGCGGCCGAGTGGTGAGGATCAGT
Source organism: Elymus sibiricus (assembly GCA_039707655.1). Taxonomy (NCBI): domain Eukaryota; kingdom Viridiplantae; phylum Streptophyta; class Magnoliopsida; order Poales; family Poaceae; genus Elymus; species Elymus sibiricus. The sequence goes on along the minus strand of CM077664.1, from coordinate 53,869,985 downwards.
CTCACCGAGTGGCGACGCGTGGGGCGGCCGAGTGGTGAGGACGTGTACAGCTGAGCGACGGCGCGCGGGGCGGCTGAGTGATGAAGACGCATACAGCTGAGCGACGGTGCGCGGGGCGGCCGAGTGATGAAGACGCGTCCAGCTAAGCGATGGCGCGCGGGGCAGCCGAGTGATGAAGACGCGTACAGCTGAGCGATGGCGCGCAGGGCGGCCGAGTGGTGAAGACGCGTCCAGCTGAGCAACGGTGCGCGAGGCGGCCGAGTGATGAAGACTTGTCCAGCTGAGAGACGGCGCGCGGGGCGGCCGAGTGGTGAAGACATGTCTAGCTGAGAGACGGCGCGCGGGCGGCTGAGTGATGAAGACGTGTCTCACCGAGTGGCGACGCGCAGGGCGGCCGAGTGGTGAGGATGAGTCTCACCGAGTGGCGACGCGCGGGGCGACTGAGTGGTGAAGACATGTCCAGCTGAGAGACGGCGCATGGGCGGCTGAGTGATGAAGACGCGTCCAGCTGAGCGATGGCGCGTGGGACGGCCGAGTGATGAAGACGTGTTCAGCTGAGCGATGGCGCGCGAGGCAGCCGAGTGATGAAGACGCGTACAGCTAAGCGACGGCGCGCGGGGCGGCCAAGTGGTGAAGACGCGTCCAGCTGAGCGACGGCGCGCGAGGCGGCCAAGTGATGAAGACTTGTCCAGCTGAGAGACGGCGCGCGGGGCGGCCGAGTGGTGAAGACATGTCCAGCTGAGAGATGGCGCGCGGGCGGCTGAGTGATGAAGACGCGTCCAGCTAAGCGATGGCGCGTAGGACGGCCGAGTGATGAAGACTTGTCCAGCTGAGAGACGGCGCGCGGGGCGGCCGAGTGGTGAAGACATGTCCAACTGAGAGACGGCGCGCGGGCGGCTGAGTGATGGAGACGCGTCCAACTGAGCGATGGCGTGTGGGACGACCGAGTGATGAAGACGCGTTCAGCTGAGCGACGGTGCGCGAGGCAGCCGAGTGATGAAGATGCATACAGCTGAGCGACGGCGCGTGGGGCGGCTGAGTGATGTGGACGTGTCCAACCAAGTGGCGACGCACGGGGCGGCCGAGTGGTGAGGATGTGTCTCACCGAGTGGCGACGCGCAGGGCGGCCGAGTGGTGAGGATGACTCTCACCGAGTGGAGACGCGCGGGGTGGCCGAGTGGTGAAGACATGTCCAGCTGAGAGACGGCGTGCGGGCGGTCGAGTGGTGTGGACGTGTCTAACCGAGTGGCGACGCACGGGGCGGCCGAGTGGTGGAGACGTGCCCGACCGAGCGGCGACGCGCGGGGCGGCCGAGTGGTGGAGATGTTCCAACGGAGTGGCGACGCGTAGGGCGACCGAGTGGTGAAGATGTGTCTCACCGAGTGGCGACGCGCAGGGCGGCCGAGTCGAGCATGTCGTTGAGGAGGCATCCGACCGAGTGGGAACACACGAATGATCGAGTGCCTGCATGTTAGTCGTCTGAATGCAGATTTCATCTGAGTTAACCTGCATATTAGCAGTTCGAGTGCGAACTTTATCCGAATAAACATGGACGTTTAGTTATACGAATTTAAAAAAACTTATCTGCATGTCATCGTGTTATTGGCTCGAACGAAATGTCCGTCCGAGTGAACTGTTGTCCGGGGACCATGACGGGACGAGTGACCCTGCAGGTTAGTAGCAAGTATAGCCACGAATATTTTTTGCTGGACTAAAGTGTCCCTGCACGGATGCTATTTTTGCAAAGATTAAAGACCAGGGATGGTTATGCATGCATGCACAATTAACTGGCGTAGGAACATCGGAAGTTTTGGCTGCAGTAATTAATTGCTTAATGAGCCATTTAATGAGCTGCAGTAATCAACCGCTTAATGAGCCGCTTAATGAGATGCGGTAATTAACCGCTTAATGAGCTGCGGTAATTAACCGCTTAATTAGGCGATTAAATTAAGGAAGGATTATGAGGCGCTCGTTATGCACTCGGGATAGTGGGCTACGTACCTTTCGATGTAGATGACGCAGATGAAGCAGACGCAGGTGGCCGGGTAGCGCGTCACGGGGCCGGCAAACTTGGCGCTGGGCCGGCGAGTGTGTCGCGGGGCGGGCGAGCGCGGCGTTGGGCCGGCGAGTGCGGCAGAGCATTTCACCGCTCCGGGAGTCAGACGGGGCTGATCTCTTCGCCCCTTCGTCCACGCATGCGGCGACCATGCGTGGAAGAGCGGCGACGACGTTCGCATACGAGGTCGAAGACGACCCTGTTCTTGGCAAAGGCGAGAGGCATCACAAGTAAAATAGGGAATAGATGTAAGAATGGATACAAACCGTCCGCATCAAGGTTCGATAGACGCCATGCCCCACGGTGGGCGCCAACTGTCGTGGGAACGATTCCGACAATAGAGAGGGGTAGGATGAAGGAGCATGATCTAACGAGATGCAAACGGGTGACACAGTGGTTTTAGCGAGTTCGGGCCTCTCACGGTGGAGATAACAGCCCTACGTCTCGTGCTCCAGAGAGGCTTTGTTTTATCTGTGTATGAATCCAGAGATTACAATGTGTGAGAGAGGGGAGAACGGATCTCCATGCCTGAGCTAAGTCCTGAGACTAATGGCGAGAGAGCCAGGGGAGAAGAATGAGCCTGCCCCTAGTCTAGTGGTGGGGGTGGCTTATATAGAGTGCGCCACCCCCTCACCTCTTATGTTACAAGGTGGACCATCAATGCCATAATATCTGCCCACTACGAAACCGCCATGCTGACTATTGGTCTTCGTATGTCCGAGTGAAATCAGGTACTCTGAGTGGAATGAGTTCGTCGAGTGGAGTGCTATGCTCCGAGTGGTTGTTGCCGTCCGAGTGACTTTCAAGTTGCGGTACATCTGAACGGCGATCTGGCCCAGGGGCCCAGTACAAAGTGTACGGTGTCCATGGGTAGGGTCTTTAGGTCAGGCCTGTTACCCTACCCCCAATACATGTCCTCGTCACCAGGCGCGCCCTGGTGGCTTGTGGGGCCCCTGGCAAGCCTCCGGTGCCCATTTTCTGGTATATAATCCCATTTGCCCTAGAAAAAATATGGAGAAGACTTTCAGGATGGAGCGCCGCCATCTCGAGGCGGAACTTGGGCAGGAGCACTTTTGCTCTCCGGCGGAGCGATTCCGCCGGGGATACTTCCCTCCGGGAGGGGGAAATCGAAGCCATCGTCATCACCAATGATCCTCTCATCGTGGGAGGACCAATCTTCATCAACATCTTCACCAGCACCATCTCATCTCAAACCCTAGTTCATCTCTTGTATTCAATCTTTGTCTCAAAACCTCATATTGGTACCTGTGGGTTGCTAGTAGTGTTGATTACATCTTGAAGTTGATGCTAGTTGGTTTATTTGGTGGAAGATTATATGTTCAGATCCATTATGCTATTCAATACCCCTCTGATCTTGAACATGAACATGATTTGTGAGTAGTTACTTTTGTTCTTGAGGACATGGGAGAAGTCTTGTCATAAGTAATCATGTGAATTTGGTATTCGTTCGATATTTTGATGATATGTATGTTGTTGATTCTCTTAGTGGTTTCATGTGAACGTCGACTACATGACACTTCACCATCTTTGGGCCTAAGGGAATGCATTGTGGAGTAGTAATTAGATGATGGGTTGCTAGAGTGACAGAAGCTTAAACCCTAGTTTATGCGCTATTCCGTAAGGGGCTGATTTGGATCCATATGTTTAATGTTGTGGTCAGATTTATCTTAATTCTTCTTTCATAGTTGCGGATGCTTGCGAGAGGGGTTAATCATAAGTGGGAGGCTTGTTCAAGTAAGAACAGCACCCAAGCACCGGTCAACCCACATATCAAATTATCAAAGTAGCGAACGTGAATCAAACAAACATGATGAAAGTGACTAGATGAAATTCCCATGTGTCCTCGAGAACGTTTAGCTTACTATAAGAGATCGTTCCGGCCTGTCCTTTGCAACAAAAGGATTGGGCTACCTTGCTGCACCTTAGTTACTATTGCTACTTGTCACTTGTTACAAATTATCTTGCTATCAAACTACTTGTTACCGATAATTTCAGTGCTTGCAGAAAATACCTTGCTGAAAACCGCTTGTCATTTCCTTCTGCTCCTCGTTGGGTTCGACACTCTTACTTATCGAAAGGACTACGATTGATCCCCTATACTTGTGGGTCATCAAGACTCTTTTCTGGTGCCGTTGCCGGGGAGTGAAGCGCCTTTGGTGAGTGGAATTTGGTAAGGAAACATTTATATTACATGCTGAAATTTATTGTCACTTGTCACTATGAAAGTAATCCTTTGAGGGGTTTGTTCGGGGTATCTTCACCTCGACCGGAAGCACAAAGAGTTGCTCCTCAACCTACTGCACCTACTGAAAATATTTATTATGAGATTCCTTCGGGTATGATAGAGAAACTGCTAGCTAATCCTTATGCAGGAGATGGAACAATACATCCTGTTATGCACTTAATCTATGTTGATGAAGTTTGTGGATTATTTAAGCTTGCAGGTTTACCCAGAGATGAAGTTTAGAAGAAGGTTTTCCCTTTATCTTTGAAGGGAAAGGCATTGACATGGTATAGGCTATGTGATGATATTGGAACGTGGGATTGGAATCGATTGAAATTGGAATTTCATCAAAAGTTTTATCCTATGCATCTGGTTCATCGTGATCGGAATTATATATATAATTTTTGGCCTCGTGAAGGAGAAAGCATCGCTCAAGCTTGGGGGAGGCTTAAGTACATGATGTACACATGCCCCAATCATGAGCTCTCAAGAGAAATTATCTTATAGAATTTTTATGCTCGGCTTTCTCATGATGATCAAATCATGCTCGATTCTTCTTCGACTGGCTCCTTTATGAAGAAAACTATTGAATTCAGATGGGATCTTCTAGAAAGAATTAAACGCAACTCTGAAGATTGGGAACTCGACAAAGGTAATGAGTCAGGTATAACACTTGAGTACGATTGTGTTAAATCTTTTATGGATACCGATGCTTTTCATAAGTTTAGCACTAAATATGGACTTGACTCTGAGATAGTAGCCTCCTTTTGTGAATCATTTGCTACTCATGTTGATCTCCCTAAGGAGAAGTGGTTTAAATATCATCCCCCTGTTAAAGAAAAGATTGAGGAACCCGTTAGTGTTAAAGAAGAAACAATTGTTTACCATGTTGATCCAGTTGTGCCTACTGCTTATATTGAGAAACCACCTTTTTCTGTTAGGATTAAGGAACATGCTAAAGTTTCAACTGTGGTTAAAAAAAGTAATATTAGAGCACCTAGACCCTCTGAACAAATTAAAGTTGAACCTAATGTTGCTATGGTTAAAGATCTCTTGGTCGATAATATAGATGGGCATGTTATTTACTTCTGTGATGAAGCAGCTAGAATTGCTAAACCAGATCCTAAAGATAAAACATACCTGTAGTAGGCATGCTTGTTGTCTCTGTTAAAATAGGAGATCATTGTTATGATGGCTTATGTGATTTGGTTGCTAGTGTGAGTGCTATTCCGTTTACCTTATATCAAGAAATTATGAATGATATTGCACCTATTGAAATAGAGGACATTGATGTTACTATTAAGCTTGCAAACAGAGATACCATTACGCCGCTCGGGATCGTTAGAGATGTTGAAGTCTTGTGTGGAAAAATAAAATACCCTACTGATTTTCTAGTCCTCGGTTCTCCACAAGATAATTTTTGTCCCATTATATTTGGTAGACCTTTCTTGAACACTGTTAATGCCAAGATTGATTGCGCTAAAGAAACTGTTAGTGTTAATTTTGGTGGTATATTTCATGAGTTTAATTTCTCCAAGTTTCGTAGACAACCTCATGATAAAGAATTGCCTAGTAAAGATGAAATTATTGGTCTTGCTTCTATTGCCATACCTCCTACTGATCCGTTAGAACAATATTTGCTAGACCATGAAAATGATATGCACATGAATGAAAGAAATGAAATAGATAAGATGTTCTTTGATCAACCACCTATCCTTAAACGCAATTTGCCTATTGAAACTCTTGGAGGCCCTCCTCCACCTTAGGGTGACCCTATATTCGAACTGAAACAATTGCCTGATACATTGAAATATGCTTATCTAGATGAAAAGAAGATATATCTTGTTTATTATTAGTGCTAACCTTTCAGAGCATGAAGAGAAGAGATTACTAAAAACTCGGAGGAAGCACCGTGCTGCTATTGGATATACTCTTGATGATCTTAAGGGCATTAGTCCCACTCTATGTCAGCACAAAATTAATATGGAGCCTAATGCTAAACCAGTTGTCGACCACCAATGACGATTAAATCCTAAGATGAAGGAGGTGGTAAGAACTAAAATATTAAAGCTTCTGGAAGCAGGTATAATCTATCCCATAGCTGATAGTAGATGGGTAAGTCCCGTTCGTTGTGTCCCTAAGAAAGGAGGCATTACTGTTGTTCCTAACGATAAAAATGAACTCATTCCAGAAAGAATTGTAACTGGTTACAGGATGGTAATTGATTTTAGAAAATTAAACAAAGCCACTAGAAAAGATCATTACCCCTTACCTTTTATTGATCAAATGTTAGAAAGATTGTCCAAGCACACACACTTTTGCTTTCTTGATGGATATTCTGGTTTCTCTCAAATACCTGTATCATAGGCCGACCAAGAGAAAACCACCTTTACTTGTCCTTTTGGAACTTATGCTTATAGACGTATGCCTTTTGGTTTATGCAATGCACCTGCTACCTTTCAAAGATGTATGACTGCTATATTCTCTGACTTTTGTGAAAAGATTGTTGAGGTTTTCATGGATGATTTTTCCGTTTATGGAACTTCCTTTGATGATTGCTTAAGCAACCTTGATCGAGTTTTGCAGAGATGTGAACAAACTAATCTTGTCTTGAATTGGGAGAAGTGCCACTTTATGGTGAATGAAGGTATTGTCTTGGGGCATAAAATTTCTGAACGAGGTATTGAAGTAGATAAGGCTAAAGTTGATGCAATTGAGAAAATGCCATGTCCTAAAGATATTAAAGGTATAAGAAGTTTCCTTGGTCATGCTGGTTTCTATAGAAGGTTTATTAAAGATTTCTCTAAAATTTCTAGGCCTCTTACTAATCTCTTGCAAAAAGATGTTCCATTTGTTTTTGATGATGATTGTGTAGAAGCCTTTGAAACACTTAAGAAAGCATTAATCTCTGCACCTATTGTTCAACCACCTGATTGGAACTTGCCTTTTGAAATTATGTGTGATGCTAGTGATTATGCTATTGGTGCTGTTCTAGGACAGAGAGTTGATAAGAAATTAAATGTTATCCATTATGCTAGTAAAACTCTAGACAGTGCTCAAAGAAATTATGCTACTACTGAGAAAGAATTTCTAGCAGTTGTGTTTGCATGTGATAAATTCAGATCTTACATTGTTGATTCTAAAGTAATTGTTCACACCGATCATGCTGCTATTAAATACCTTATGGAAAAGAAAGATGCTAAACCTAGACTCATTAGGTGGGTTCTATTGCTACAAGAATTTGACTTGCATATTACTGATAGGAAGGGAGCTGAGAACCCCATAGCTGATAACTTGTCTAGGTTGGAAAATATTCTTGATGACCCACTGCCTATTGATGATAGTTTTCCCGATGAGCAATTAGCTGTCATAAATGCTTCCCGTAATACTCCTTGGTATGCAGACTATGCTAATTATATTGTTGCTAAATTTATACCACCTAGTTTCACATACCAACAAAAGAAAAAGTTCTTCTTTGATTTAAGACATTACTTCTGGGATGACCCACATCTTTATAAAGAAGGAGTGGATGGTATTATTAGACGTTGTATACCTGAGCATGAACAGGAACAAATCTTACGGAAGTGTCATTCCGAGGCTTACGGAAGACACCATGCGGGAGACAGAACTGCACATAAGGTACTACAATCTGGTTTTTATTGGCCCACTCTTTTCAAGGATGCTCGTAAGTTTGTCTTATCTTGTGATGAATGTCAAAGAATTGGTAATATTAGTAGATGTCAGGAAATGCCTATGTGACGCCCCTGCTCGACCGTGCACTAATCATACACGCAAATGCACACGATCGAGATTAGAGACTCACGGGAAGATATCACAACACAACTCTAAACACAAATAAAAGTCATACAAGCTTCATATTACAAGCCAGGGGCCTCGAGGGCTCGAATACATAAGCTCGAGTCATACAAGCATCAGCGGAAGCAATAGTATCTGAGTACAGACACAAAGTTAAACAAGTTTGCCTTAAGAAGGCTAGCATAACAACGACACTGATCAAAAAGGCGCAGGCCTCCTGCCTGGGAGCCTCCGAATCTACTCCTGGTCGTCGGTCTCCACGTAGTAGTAGGCTCCACCAGAAGTGTAGATGCAGTCGTCGGCGGGAGCAGCTGGCTCCGGGGCTCCGCCATCTGGTCGCAGTAATCGGGTATGGGAAAAAGAGGAGCAAAGCAACAGTGAGTACTCATCCAAAGTACTCGCAAGACTGACATCAGAACTATACTAAGTATGCATCGGTATCAAAGGAATGGGGCTATATCTTTGGACTAAATTGCAGAAATGCCAGAACAGAGGGGGAAAGTCTAGCCTATCGAAGACTTGCCTCTTCAGCGTCTTGCAGCATTAGAAGAGTGCAGATTAGCATATTATAAAGTAACAAGCATGTAATAGCAAAGCCCAGAGATCCTTCCTTGACTCCCTGCGAGAAAGTGATCCCGGAGCTTACAGTTAAAGTAACATGTATTCAGTTCAAGTTGTAGTAGATCGGGATACCACACTGAGCGTCCTGTTACCGTGGACACGGCTATTCGAATAGATAACTTCCCTGCAGGGGTGCACTACTGTTACCCAACACGCTCGATTACATCTGGCCGGACACACTTGCTGGGTAATGCCCGGCCTCGGGTGATCGACACGACGCAGTCCTACCTAGGCTCAGCAGAGAGGTCAACATGTCGGTCTAAATCCTAAGTGCGAAGGGGTCTTGGGCCATCGCCCTTTGCACTCCTGCACGTTACATGGCTGGCCGGGGCCCAGGCGCGACACTGTATACACAAGTGACGTAACCAGCCCACCCCAACGATCAGCCCGCATCTCTGAGCTGTGACATCTGAAGAGCTTTCGGCTGATACATACGACGTAGAGGGTCCCACTAAACCATTATCCCACGTGGTGGTAGTGCGTATAGGCACGTAGCCAACTCAGATCAAATACACAAATCCGTTAGTGTGTTGGGAGCTCGCGGTGGCGATTAGTACTCCTGTCGTCCCGTCTCGAGGAAGTGCAACAAGGGTCAGGCCCATCCCTCTCTAGGGCGGTCTCTGCCTGCCCGGCCGCGCCTCGTAATTATCTCGCGGGTACCCTCCAGGTCAACCTGACTTCACATTTCCCGCGGGTACCCCTCGGGGTCGACCCGCCTGCAACAAAGGTCTGAGATAAAAGTCATGGTAACCGTGTGTCCAAAACATCAAAGGGAACCCGAGGAATCACCCTCGATGGATTCCCACTCGATGTAATCCATTAAGGAGAACCAGGAGGAATCACCCTCGATGGCCAACACTTGAGGGGTTGCACGACAGAGTCATCATCGGGAAGGGGAGAGCGAGGAATCACCCTCTGCAGTCACCACCGAGGCGCTATACTACAGAGATATCATCAGGAGTGCAGTACAAGGTATCACCCTCGGCACTCGATAGTAGGCCTGCAGAGTCATACAACTAAGGGGGGGTGTGCGCTGATGTGACGGTCCCTGCACATCGATCACAAAGGTCGAGGCACTGGTAACAAAGCGGGGCAACATGGACATGGGTGAGGGGTCACTGATGAATCACTAACCAACCTATACTAAGCAGTTTAGGATGACGGGTAAAGTAACAACAACAGGTTACAAAAACAGGCTATGCATCAGAATAGGAGCAAGCAATTACAGTAGCAAAATCTAATGCAAGCATGAGGGAGAAGGAATACGCGATATAGGAATGATCAAGGGGTTTTGTTTGCCTGGAAGCTCAGCTGAAGGGGTCTGGTCGTCGATCACGTAGTCGTACTCTGTATTGTCGACGGCAGTCTCGGGGTCTATCTGGAGAGAAGGAGGGGGAAGAAACAATAAATACAAGCAAACAAATGCAACACAGATGCATGGCATGGCAGCATGTTATTCGAGGAGTGCCCTAATGCAGTACTACGCAAGTTAGTCGGAGCGGGAAAACATCTGGAGGTGTTTTACCAGCTCCAAGCAATTATTGGACAGATGAATCGGAGGGGAAAGTTCCATGTTCATCATGTTAGAGAGGTGTGGCAGGTATGTGGGTGGCATATTCGGATTCGTCATATTTTTCTGATCATTTTTCATATATAAATTATTTTCATCCGAGTTACGGTTTATTTTATATGATTTTTCAAAGTTTTATTGAATTTCTGGAATTATTTTAATTATTAATTTCGAATTATCCAAAACAATAACAAATGACATCAGCATGACGTCAGCGGTCAAACCCGGCTGACCAGGGTCAAACCTGACTAGTGGGTCCCGCTGGTCAGTGTCACAGTAGACAATTAGGGATTAACTTTAACTAAAATAGGTTAATTAGCCAGCGGGCCCCATCTGTTAGTGACTGTTTAAATTAACTGATTTATTATTTATAAAAACAATTTAATTAATGCGGGGCCCACATGTCAGTGGCTGGGCCAGCCCAGTCAGCAGTTGACCCGGTCAACGGATCAACTGGGCCCATCCGTCAGTGGCACAAGGCGGGTCCCGTGGCTGCCGCGTCAGCGCCACGTCGGCGCCGGCGCCGGAACAGTTCCGGCGAGCTCTCCCGCGGCGACCGAACTCCGGCGAGCTCGGAAAAGCGCTGTGGTGGGTCATTTCGCGCGCGGCCGGGTTCTCTGAAATAGGCACTTCAAGCCGCGTCCGATGGTGGCCACGACCGGGGCTGGGGAGGCCGGAAAAGAGCGCGGCGACGACGGCGGGCGGCGGCGGCTACGAATGGAGCTCGGGCGTGCGGCTATGGGTCAAAAACAAGCGGGCTAAGCGGCTAGGGAGGGTCTACGCGGTGCGGTGAGGACGGCGGGCACGAGCCCGTGACCATTTGGTTGCCGGAGACTCGCCGGCGACGAGTTCGAGCGGCGACAGGTACGGCCATGGAGGAATCGGCGGATATGGTGTGGAGGAGAGCACGGGGAGAGAGGGAGAGGGACGCGGTGCTCACGGTGAGCCTGCGGAGGAGCAAGGTGGGCTCGGCGAGGTCTGGTGGTGGCGGATCGGCGTCGTCGATCACCGGCGTCTGAGAGGGGGAGGCGAGGCCGTGCAGCTCGATGTAGGGGCTCCCAGCTCGGGTTCAAGGTAGCAGCCGGAGTAGCGCAAGGCGGCGGAGCCCGTTGACAGGCTGCGGCGACGAGAGGGCGACGGAGGGCGCGAGCTTCATGGCGGCGCGGCCATGGCGGCGTTCGGGTGAGGGTGGAGAGGGCGAGGGAGAGGGGGAACTACGACTAGGGTTCGTCTGGGGGCTGCGGGCGTTCTTATCCAGCGCGGGGCACCGCTGGATGATTGACAGCGGCCGCATCCACGCATGGACGGCTGCGCGCGCGCGTTGCTAGCGCCATGGCTTCTGGCCAGCGGGAGGAAGGAGAAGGCATAGCTGTAGTTCCCCGCGCTGGCTTGCACTGTAGGACTTAAGCCCACAAGCACAGTAAAGCTTAGCTCTTTTTCTTTTCCTTTTCTGTCTTTTCATTTCCCTTTTGTTTTGCTAAATGTTTGGTCACCTATTGACTTTTGCAAAATGTATAATTGGCCAAAACAAATACTAGGCAATATCTAGTACTGCCATAAAAAGGTTTGGAGGCCTAATGATTTCATTTTAATTTTTATTAAATGAAATGGGATTAAATAGTACTGTTTTGGTATTGTTTTTGGATGTTAGAGTCATTTTGGAAATTTTAATAATGTTGGTTTTATTTTTATAATTGCTTTGGGAATTTTTGCAATATTATGAACAGTTTTATTCAATTAATTGAAGAAGTAATAATTTGACTTGCATTTGAATTTGGAATTTGAATTTGCATTATTTCCTAAATGCAATTTAATTAGGATGATCATGATGACATGGCAATTTAATTAGCTTAATGACAGGGTTAAGATCTGGGGATGTTACAACCTATGAATTATTCACTTGTTATTGAACCATTTGATGTTTGGGGATTTGATTATATGGGACCTTTTCCTTCCTCTAATGGGTATACACATATTTTAGTTGCTGTTGATTACGTTACTATGTGGGTAGAAGCTATTCCAACTAGTAGTGCTGATCATAACACTTCTATTAAAATGCTTAAAGAAGTTATTTTCCCGAGGTTCGGAGTCCCTAGATACTTAATGACTGATGGTGGTTCACATTTTATTCATGGTGCATTCCGTAAACTGCTTGCTAAATATGATGTCAACCATAGAATTGCATCTCCCTATCACCCTCAATCTAGTGGTCAAGTTGAATTGAGCAATAGAGAAATAAAATTAATTTTGCAAAAAACCTTCAATAGATCTAGAAAAATTGGTCTAAGAAACTTGACGATGCATTTTGGGCTTATAGAACTGCTTATAAAAATCCTATGGGTATGTCTCCTTATAAAATGGTTTATGGAAAAGCATGTCATTTACCTCTTGAGTTAGAACATAAAGCATATTGGGCCATTAGAGAACTCAATTATGATTTTAAACTTGCCGGTGAAAAGAGGTTATTTGATATTAGCTCACTAGATGAATGGAGAACCCAAGCTTATGAAAATGCCAAATTGTTTAAAGAAAAAGTTAAAAGATGGCATGATAAAAGAATTCAAAAACGGGAATTCAAAGTGGGTGAGTATGTTCTATTGTACAATTCTCGTTTTAGATTTTTTGCAGGAAAACTTCTCTCTAAATGGGAAGGGCCGTATATCATTGAGGAAGTTTATCGCTCTGGAGCCATTAATATCAATAACGCCGAAGGCACTAATCCGAAGGTGGTCAATGGGCAAAGAATTAAGCATTACATCTCAGGTACGCCTATTAATGTTGAGACTAACATTATTCAAACTATGACACCGGAGGAATACATAAGAGAGACCTTCCAGAACACTCTAGAACCCTGAAAAGGAAGAGGTACGTGATACGGTAAGTAAACCGACTCCAAAAATTCCATAAAAATACTTTCTGTCAGTTTTGGAATATTAGAAAAAATACAAAAATAAGATACAGCCGAGGGGACCCACGAGGTGCACACGAGGCACCAGGGTGCGCCACCCCCCCAGGCGCGCCCTGGTGGCTCGTGGGCCCCTCGTGAGCCTTTCCGACTCCGTTTTCTTCTGGAATACTTGTTTTGCAAGATAAAAATTCTTTATATATACTCCCGGATATTTTGACCACTGTATCACAGAAATATCCTCTGTTCTTGTTTCGTGCTATTTTTCTGACAGATCTAGATCGCCATGGCTCCCCAAAAGCTCCGTACCAAGCACCGTATTGTGCAACCATCGCCGGGCAAATGCCCCTACAGCGAGGTTTATTACGAGTGGTCGTCGGGAGAGGAAGACAATGGCAAGGAGGCAAGGTCGAGGAAGTTGCGGGAACCCAGGCTCCTGAGGGAGGGCAAGCCATTCCCATGGAGGAGACCGCAGAGAAGGGAGATATCCTTCAACCCCTCTATGATCATCTCTCCCCATCTGTAATTGAATCCCTAAGAGTCTTTGAAACAGTTTGTGCTCAGAATACATCTCTCACTCGTGAAGTTATTTTGTTGGAAGAGCAAAACATCGCCCTTCGGAGCATCAACCGTAAATTGGAGTATCTGCTAAAGCTAAAGGACAAGCCCACCACTTCATCATCACCATCATCACGGAAGGAAGAAACTTGAGTACATGGGTATGGGCACTCCCCTTGGCTTGTGCCAAGCTTGGGGGAGGTGCCCCGGTATCGTATCACCATCACTCTTATTATCTCTACCTATTTTTAGTTCGATCCTTAGTTATTTCATGATTTAGTTGAATAAAAGTTTAGTATGATCTATTTTCGAGTGCTAGTTACATGATCTATCTATCTATATAATTGAGTTGAGAGTTATATAATAAAGAGTAGTTTGAGTTTTTGCTTCTTTACTTTTATGTTTCAATCCTAGCAATGAAAAAAATGAAAAAAGATCATATGCTAATCTTATGGAAAGTATTGACATTACATAAAGAAAAGTATAAGTGGTAAATTTATTGAAGGTTAACAAGCATAGCATTAGTCAATGATGCAATTCATGAAAAAATTAATAAGGGAAGAGAAGATTCACATGCAAATACACTATCTTGGACATCTTTTATGATTGTGAGCCCCCATTGAGTATTTTATGTCAAATTGTTGACGTTGGACAAGGAAGACAACGTAATGAATTATGTTTGCTTATATTCACATAGAAGTTATATTGTCATGGATCCTCCAACATGTGATGCTTGCCCAATATCTTTGCTAGCCAAAAATCCGCACCAAGTAGAGATACTACTTGTGCACCCAAAACCTTAAACCCAGTTTCATGTCATGAGAGTCCACTATATCTACCTATGGATTGAATAAGATCCTTCAAGTAAGTTGTCATCGGTGCATAAAGCAATAAAAATTGCTCCTAAATATGTATGAACTTTTATTGTAAAGGAAAATAAGCTTTGTACGAACTTGTGATGGTAAAGAAATAAAAGCGACGGACTGCATAATAAAGGTTGCTATCACAAGGGGTAATATAAAGTGACGTTCCTTTGCATTAAGAGCTTGTGCATCCAAAAACAAAAAGCGCATGACAACCTCTGCTTCCCTCTGCGAAGGGCCTATCTTTTACTTTTATGTATTTACTTTTTATGCAAGAGTCAATAGTGTTCTCCTCTATTCCTTTTTATTTTTCTCTTTTGCAAGCATCATGTGGTGGGGAAAGATCTAGGCACATATATCCAGTTGGATATGAGTGATCATGAGTTATTATTGTTGACATTACCCTTGAGGTGAATAAGTTGGGAGGCGAAATTATAAGCCCCTATCTTTCTATGTGTCTGGCTGAAACTTTTTGCTCCATATATATGTTGTGAGAGTTAGCAATCATAGAAGACTAAATGATGGTTGAGTATGTGGACTTGCTAAAATCTCCTACATGAGACCATTCCTGAAAATATGATGAATTGCAATTGCATTGTTGACTGAGAACATAGTTTGTTAGTTTTCAAGAAAGTTTATGTCTTATACTTCGTTGTTGTGATGAATTGTTACTTGCTCATGAGAAGTTCTATGATAATGAATATTGTTGTTATAATAATGATCATGATGCTACTATGTTCGTATTTTGTTTTTATCGACACCTCTCTCTCTAAACATGTGGACATGATTATCGATATCGGCTTTCGCTTGAGGACAAGCGAGGTCTAAGCTTGGGGGAGTTGATACGTCCATTTTGCATCATGTTTTCCTACTGTTATTTATAGTGTTTTTAATCAATATAACACTTTGTGGAGCAATTCTAATGCCTTTTCTCTCTTAATATGCAAGATTTACATAAGGAGGGAGATTGCCGGCAGATGGAATTCTGGACCTGAAAAAGCTATGTCAGAGATACCTATTCTGCACATCTCCAAATGAGCTGAAATTTCACGGAGATTTATTTTGGAATAAATAAAAAATACTGGAGAAAAGAAGTACCAGAGGGGGCCACCCAGGTGCCCACGAGGCACCAGGGCGCGCCACCCCCCCCCCCCCCCAGGCGCGCCCTGGTGGCTTGTGGGGCCCCTGGCCAGCCTCCGGTGCCCATTTTTTGGTATATAAGCCCATTTGCCCTAGAAAAAGTAAGTAGAAGTCTTTTGGGATGGAGCACCGCCGTCTCGAGGCGGAACTTGGGTAGGAGCACGTTTGCTCTCTGGCGGTACGATTCCGCCGGGGATACTTCCCTCCGGGAGGGGGAAATCGAAGCCATCGTCATCACCAACGATCCTCTCATCGTGGGAGGACCAACCTTCATCAACATCTTCACCAGCACCATCTCATCTCAAATCCTAGTTCATCTCTTGTATTCAATCTTTGTCTCAAAACCTCATATTGGTACCTGTGGGTTGCTAGTAGTGTTGATTACATCTTGTAGTTGATGCTAGTTGGTTTATTTGGTGGAAGATTATATGTTTAGATCCATTATGCTATTCAATACCCCTCTGATCTTGAACATGAACATGATTTGTGAGTAGTTACTTTTGTTCTTGAGGACATGGGAGAAGTCTTGTCATAAGTAATCATGTGAATTTGGTATTCGTTCGATATTTTGATGATATGTATGTTGTTGATTCTCTTAGTGGTGTCATGTGAACGTCGACTACATGACACTTCACCATCTTTGGGCCTAAGGGAATGCATTGTGGAGTAGTAATTAGATGATGGGTTGCTAGAGTGACAGAAGCTTAAACCCTAGTTTATGCGCTATTCCGTAAGGGGCTGATTTGGATCCATATGTTTAATGCTATGGTTAGATTTATCTTAATTCTTCTTTCATAGTTGCGGATGCTTGCGAGAGGGGTTAATCATAAGTGGGAGGCTTGTTCAAGTAAGAACAGCACCCAAGCACCGGTCCACCCACATATCAAATTATCAAAGTAGCGAACGCGAATCAAACAAACATGATGAAAGTGACTAGATGAAATTCCCATGTGTCCTCGAGAACGTTTAGCTTATTATAAGAGATCATTCCGGCCTATCCTTTGCAACAAAAGGATTGGGCTACCTTGTTGCACCTTAGTTACTATTGCTACTTGTCACTTGGTACAAATTATCTTGCTATCAAACTACTTGTTACCGATAATTTCAGTGCTTGCAGAAAGTACCTTGCTGAAAACCGCTTGTCATTTCCTTCTACTCCTCGTTGGGTTCGACACTCTTACTTATCGAAAGGACTACGATTGATCCCCTATACTTGTGGGTCATCAGTGCTCGTAGTAGCGCCTGGGTATTTGATACTGGTTCGGTTGCTAATATTTGTAACTCGGAACAGGAGCTGCGGAATAAACGGACACTAGCTAAGGACGAGGTGACGATGCGCGTTGGAAATGGTTCCAAGGTTGATGTGATCACCGTCGGCACGCTCCCTTTACGTTTACCTTCGGGATTAGTTGTGAACCTGAATAATTGTTATTTGGTGCCTGCGTTAAGCATGAACATTATATCTGGATCTTGTTTATTGCGAGACGGTTATTCATTTAAGATAGAGAATAATGGTTGTTCTATTTATATGGATAATATCTTTTATGGTCATGCACCCTTGGTGAATGGTTTATTTCTATTGAATCTCGATCGTAGTGATACACATATTCATAATATCGATGCCAAAAGATGCAAAGTTAATGATGATAGTACCACATACTTACTTGTGGCACTGCCGCTTAGGTCATATTGGTGTAAAGCGCATGAAGAAACTCCATGCTGATGGACTTTTGGATTCTCTTGATTATGAATCATTTGATAAATGTGAACCATGCCTCATGGGCAAGATGACTAAAACCCCGTTTTCTGGTACAATGGAGCGGGCAAGTGACCTATTGGAGATAATACATACCGATGTATGCGGTCCGATGAGTGTTGAAGCATGCGGTGGATATCGTTATTTTCTTACCTTCACAGATGATTTGAGTAGATATGGGTATATTTACTTAATGAAACACAAGTCTGAAACATTTGAAAAGTTCAAAGAATTTCAGAGTGAAGTGGAGAATCATCGTAACAAGAAAATAAAGTTTCTACGATCCGAGCGTGGAGGTGAATATTTGAGTTACGAGTTTGGTATGCATTTGAGACAATGTGGAATTGTTTCACAGCTCACGCCACCTGGAACACCACAGCGTAATGGTGTGTCCGAACGTCGTAATCGTACTCTATTGGATATGGTGCGTTCTATGATGTCTCTGACCGATTTGCCACTATCGTTTTGGGGTTATGCATTAGAGACAGCCGCATTCACTTTAAATAGGACACTGTCTAAATCCGTTGAGACGACACCGTATGAGTTATGGTTTGGCAAGAAGTCTAGGCTGTCGTTTCTTAAAGTTTGGGGATGCGACTCTTATGTCAAGAGGCTCCAGCCTGATAAGCTCAAACCCAAAGCGGAGAAGTGTGTCTTCATGGGATACCCTAAAGAGACCATTGGGTATACCTTCTACCACAGATCTGAGGGCAAAATCTTTGTTGCCAAGAATGGGTCCTTTCTAGAGAAGGAGTTTCTCTCGAAAGAAGTGAGTGGGAGGAAAGTAGAACTTGATGAGGTAATTGTACCTTCTCTCGAATTGGAAAGTAGCGCATTACAGAAAGAAGTTCCCGTGATGTCTACACCAGAAGGAGATGAAGCTAATGATGATGATCATGAAACTTCAGATCAAGTTACTACTGAACTTCGTAGGTCGACCAGGGTACGTTCCGCAACAGAGTGGTACGGTAATCCTGTCCTGGAAGTCATGTTGTTGGACAACGGCGAACCTACGAACTATGAAGAAGCAATGATGAGCCCGGATTCTGACAAATGGCTTGAGGCCATGAAATCCGAGATAGGATCCATGTATGAGAACAAAGTATGGACTTTGGTGGACTTGCCCGATGACCGGCAGACCATTGAGAATAAATGGATCTTTAAGAAGAAGACAGATGCTGATGGTAATGTCACCGTCTATAAAGCTCGACTTGTCGCAAAAGGTTTTCGACAAATTCAAGGGGTTGACTACGATGAGACTTTCTCACCCGTAGCGATGCTTAAGTCTGTTAGAATTATGTTAGCAATTGCCGCATTTTATGATTATGAGATCTGGCAGATGGACGTCAAAACAGCGTTCCTTAACGGGTTTCTTAAGGAAGAGTTGTATATGATGGAACCGGAAGGTTTTGTCGATCCTAAGGATGCTAACAAAGTATGCAAGATCCAGCGATCCATCTATGGACTGGTGCAAGCATCTCGGAGTTGGAATATACGCTTTGATGAGGTGATCAAAGCTTTTGGTTTTATACAAACTTACGGAGAAGCTTGTATTTACAAGAAAGTGAGTGGGAGCTCTGTAGCATTTCTAATATTATATGTGGATGACATATTGTTGATTGGAAATGATATAGAATTTCTGGAAAGCATAAAAGGTTATTTGAACAAGAGTTTTTCAAAGGAAGACCTGGGTAAAGCTGCTTACATATTGGGCATCAAGATCTATAGAGATAGATTAAGACGCCTGATAAGACTTTCACAGAGCACGTACCTTGACAAGATTTTGAAGGAGTTCAAAATGGATCAGTCAAAGAAAGAGTTCTTTCCTGTATTGTAAGGTGTGAAGCTGAGTAAGACTCAAAGCTCGACCACGGCAGAAGAAAGAGAAAGGATGAAGGTCGTCCCCTATGCCTCAGCCATAGGCTCTATAATGTATGCCATGCTATGTACCATACCTGATGTGTGCCTTGCCATGAGTCAAGCAGGAAGGCACCAAAAGTGATCCAGGAGTAGATCACTGGACAGCAGTCAAAAATATCCTTAAGTACCTAAAGAGGACTAAGGACATGTTTCTCGTTTATGGAGGTGAAGATAAGCTCGTCGTAAAGGGTTACGTCGATGATAGCTTTGACACTGATCCGGATGACTAAAAGTCTCAATCCGGATACGTATTGAATAGTGGAGCACTTAGCTAGAGTAGCTTTATACGTCTCCAATGTATCTATAATTTTTGATTGTTCCATGCTATTATAGTATCAATCTTGGATGTTTTATATACACTTACAAGCAATTATATATCATTTTTTGGGACTAACCTATTAACTTAGTGCACAGTGCCAGTTGCTGTTTTTTGCCTGTTTTTGGTTTTTCAGAATATCAGAACCAAACGAAGTCCAAATGCCACGAAACTTTTTGGAGATTTTTTTCTGGACATAAGAGACACTAGAAGCTTAGGGAGAGGGCCAGAAGATAGAGGAGGTGGCCATGAGCCACCAGGGCGCGCCCCCGGGGGGTGGCGCGCCCTGGTGCCTCGTGGGCCCACCTCTGCTCCGTTTGACCTAATTCCACCTCTATAAATACTCTAAAATTGGGAAACCAACAGAGGAGTCCACAAAATATTTTTTTCGCCGCCGCAAGTTCCTGTTCTCGAGAGATCCCATCTGGAGGCCTTTTCCGGCACTCTGCCGGAGGGGGATTCGATCACGGAGGGGCTCTACATCAACCTTGCTACCCTTTCGATGATGCGTGAGTAGTTTACCACAGACCTTCGGGTCCATAGTTAGTAGCTAGATGGCTTCTTCTCTCTTTTTGATCTTCAATACAATGTTGTCCTCGATGTTCTTGGAGTTCTATCCGATGTAATCACTTTTTGCGGTGTGTTTGTTGGGATCCGATGAATTGTGAGTTTATGATCAGATTATCCATGAATATTATTTGAGTTTTCTCTGAACTCTTTTATGCATGATTGTTATAGCTTCGTATTTCTCTCGGATCTATTGATTTGGTTTGGCCAACTAGATTGATTTATCTTGCAATGGGAGAGGTGCTTTGTAATAGGTTCGATCTTGCGGTGCTCAATCCCAGTGACAGAAAGGGACATAACACGTATGTATCATTGCTATTAAGGGTAAAAAGATGGGGTTTATTCATGCGTGAGTTTACTTTGTCTACATCATGTCATCTTGCTTAAGGCGTTACTCCGTTCTTTATGAACTTAATACTCTAGATGCATGCTGGATAGCAGTCGATGTGTGGAGTAATAGTAGTAGATGCAGAATCGTTTCGGTTTACTTGTCTTGGACGTGATGCCTATATACATGATCATTGCCTTGTACATCATCATGATTATTTGCTTTTCTATCAATTGCCCAACAGTAATTTGTTCACCCACCGTATGCTATTTTCAAGAGAGAAGCCTCTAGTGAAAACTATGCCCCCCCCGGGTCTACCTTTATCATATATTGAAAATCCTAAAAATACCTTGCTGCAATTTTACTTTGTTTATTTTATTTTGTATTTTTGTTCGATCTATCTATCTATCACCATACAATTTAATCTTGCAATTAACCGCCAAGGAATTGACAACCCCTTGTTCGCGTTGGGTGCGAGGATTTGTTGTTTTGTGTGCAAGTGCTGCTAACGAGTTGTTGCGTGATTCTCCTACTGGATTGATAACCTTGGTTTCATAACTGAGGGAAATACTTATCTCTACTGTACTGCATCATCCCCTCCTCTTCGGGAAAATCCCAACGCAACTCACAAGTAGCAGGAAGAATTTCTGGCGCCGTTGCTGGGGAGACATCATCAACATCTATCAAGTACCTACGCATAAACTTTCATCTCCTTGCATTTATTTTATTTGCCTTTGCCTCTCGTTTTCATCTCCCCCACTTCTAAAAAGTTTTTACAAAAATACAAAAATAGTTTTGTGTTTGCCTTTTTCTCGTTTGCTTGTCTACTTGCTTTGCGTGAAATCACTATCATGTCAACACTCAAAAACAGAAAAGTTTTAAGAAAAATAAGATAGCTATGGATCCACTTTAGGTTTTCTACTTGGATCATCTTCGATCCATTTGTGCTTGTGCTGAAATCCCAACTAGTTTAGTTGAGGGAAAATCATTAGATGAGCATGCTCATTTTGTGCGTCACCGTTTGTCCCAAAAGGGGAGACTCCTATGGCATCAAATAAATAGTTTGCTATGCTATGCTTGGAATCTATGTGAAATTTATGATTTTACTTGTTGCTCTAAGAACCCTAAAAAACGCCTTCCCTACCTATGTGAGTTCAATGATAATAAAATCTTATCTTCTTATGAAAAGGGTGTTTATAGTTACTATGATATCGAACAAATTGAAGAATTTGTTGCTTTTAAGGGTTCTTATGAAGTTGCTTCTTTGATTGAAAAGTATGATGTTACTCTGTACAAATCTGAAAATTTTGCCATACTTAAATATTGCTATGAAAACTATGCTCATAATGCCTATGTTAAAGAATTTATTGAGAGAATGTCTGCTGCTTTGGAAGAGAAAAATGATATGCATGAATCTATAGATAATTATGATTCCGATGATTTGATTGAAATATCCCCTCTTAATGAACATGATGCTTGCTATTCTTATGGCCATAATGCCAATATTAATGATGCTTATGGAGATGAACTTGCTATAGTTCCTTATGTTAAAAATGAAATTATTTATATTGCACCCACACTTGACAGCTCCTTGAATGAAAAGCATGATTGCAATGATGTTATTATAAATTCTATGAATGTCAATTATGCTAATAATATGCAAAACTATGACCTTGGGGATGAAAATTTTGTTATGTCCACTACTTATTGCAATGATCATGATTGGGGTGATAATGCTTCTTATGATCTTGAAAATTTATTTAAGCCTCATGATGAATATGTTATTGATAATAGTGTTTGCAATAATGTTGAAAGTGGGTTTGGAAGAGTGTCAACTGTAGGTAATAATGATCCCACCACTTTGGAGAATTATCAATCTTGTGAATTTTTTGATAAAAGTGGGTTTGGAGAGGTCATGACTTTAGTTGATGTTAATCCCACTGTCTTGGAAGATTATAAAACTTTTATGCATGTGGATCATGAAGATAAAATTGTATATGATAGCTATATTGTTGAATTTGATTATGATCCTACATGTAATTATTATGAGACAGGAAAATATGGTTATAAAAAATTTCATGTCATTAAATTACCTCTGTTGAAGTTCAAATTGTTAATGCTTCGTTCTTCTTCCTTGCATATGCTAGATACTTTTTGTCTTGGTAATTTGTTTGCCTATAAAATGACTATGCATAGGAAGTATGTTAGAGTTAAATGTGTTTGTCACATGTTTTATGATGCTCTCTTTGTGTTTCAACTCTTATCTTTTATGTGAGCATCATTAATATTTCAAGCCTATCTTAATGGCTATAAAGAAAGAGCTTGTTGGGAGACAACCCAATACCTACTGTTCTTGTGTGTTTACATAATTATAGCCTCTGTTATGATTGTGTTTTTATGTTTTAATTAGTGTTTGTGCCAAGTAAAGCCTTTGGGATGATTTGGAAGATAGTATAATTGATGTTGTTTGGAAAACATAAAGTTTTGCGTCCAGTGCTGGAATTTTAATTCTATACTGGAGCGTCAGAAAAATCTGAAATTTTTACACAGTATTGGTATATGAATTTCCCACGTTTTCCTAATTGTTCAGAATTTTTGGAGTTATGGAAGTATAGCTTTTAAATAGATCTTTACAGACTGTTCTGTTTTAGACAGATTCTGTTTTTGTTGCATAGTTTGCTTATTTTGATGAATCTATGGATCGTATCGGGGGGGTATGAGTCATGGAGAAGTTGGAGTACAGTCGCATTATGCCAATATTAAATATGAATTAATTTACTACAGTACTTAAAGTTAAAGATTTATTTGTTATACTAACAGATCTCACAAAGGTTTTGTTGAGTTTTGTGTGATTGAAGTTTTCAAGTTTTGGGTGAGATCACGATAGATGAAGGAATAAGGAGTGGCAAGAGCCTAAGCTTGGGGATGCCCAAGGCACCCCAAGGTAATATTCAAGGAAGACTTAAGCGTCTAAGCTTGGGGATGCCCCGGAAGGCATCCCCTCTTTCTTCTACCAACTATCGATAATTCTACTTGGAGCTATATTTTTATTCATCACATGATATGTGTTTTACTTGGAGCGTTGTGTATTATATGAGTCTTTGCTTTGTTTGATTTTTAGTTTGTCACAATCATCTTTTCTGGACACACCTATTTGAGAGAGCCACACGTTTATCATGATTTGTTAGAATACTCTATGTGCTTTACTTAAATCTTTTGAGCTAGGCAGTTGCTCTAGTGCTTCACTTAAATCTTTTTTAGCACGGCGGTGGCTATATTTTGAAGAAATATTTGAACTCTCATGCTTCACTTATATTATTTTGAGAGTTGATAAGATTAAATTTTGAAGAAATATTTGCACTCTCATGCTTCACTTATATCTTTTTGGGAGTTGATAATAGTAATGGTAATTTGCACAAGATATGAATTTGGTCCCAAAGTGATGAATATTCAAGAGGGATATAATAAAAACTTTCATGAAAGATCATTGGATATGATAAGTTTGATACCTTGCAATAGTTTTGCGATATGGAGATGATAATATGTGAGTCATGTTAGTGAGTAATTGTGATTTAGTAAGAATATTGGTGTTAAGGTTTGTGATTCCCTATGCATGCACATAAAGTCAATAGTTATGCAATGAAATTATATCCTACTTATGGTGCATTATTCGGTGTTAGTTATGTTCAATGCATGTTTATGACCGTTTTCGCTTTTTGGTTGGTCACTTCTCAATCTATTTGCTAGCCTTCATTTGTACTAAGCGGGAATACTGCTTGTGCATCCAACTCCTTAAACCCAAAGTTGTGCCAAAGGAGTCCACCATACCTACCTATATGCGGTATTTCCATGCCGTTTCAAGTAAATTTGCATGTGCCAACTCTAAATTTTCAAAATAATTTTCCGTTTTGTGTGCCCGTACCGCTCATGAAGCGGCAGGGGGTGGCCAATATTTTCCATGCTAGGTATGTTATTCTCACGATGAGTGTTTATTCACTTGTCATTGCACGAGAGAGTGGCAGGTAATAGGGATGCCCAGTCCCGAAATGATTTTTTTTAATATGATGATAATAATAAATTCCTTGGAAAGTGTTGGTATGGAGGGCACCCGTGGATACGGCTAGCCATGGATTGTGAAAGAATGGTGGAAAGGAAATAAACTTTATTTTTTGTTTGGGAACCGCCTATAATGTGTCTAGCATGGAAGATATTGGGAATTCTCGGTCGTTTTCGTTGACAGGAAAAGCATGCCTCTCAAAATAATTTTATCTCTCTAATTTAAGCCTTGAGCTCTGGCACCTTTGCAAATCTCTGCTTCCCTCTGCGAAGGGCCTATCTATTTACTTTTATGCAATTTTTATTTTATTTTGAGTCGACATCTTCTCTTACAAAGCACCAACTAGAGAGCATTATTGTCATACTTGTGCATTGTGTGTAGCTAATATTGAGTGTGTTTCATGAATGGATCAATGATTGAGCATAATGGGCTAGGGATAACTTTCTTTAGCGTTGATATTTTGAAAGACCTGGTTGCTTGTTAGTATGCTTGAGTATTTATGTCTTCATATCAAACTACAGACTATTGCTTTGAATCATTCAAGTCCAAATGTCCATGCTACAAAAGAAAAGAGTATATGATGAATATGATAGGTAGCATTTCACATCAATAATTCTGTTTTTATCATTTACCTACTCGAGGACGAGCAGGAATTAAGCTTGGGGATGCTCGATACGTCTCCAACGTATCTATAATTTTTTATTGTTCCATGCTATTATAGTATCAATCTTGGATGTTTTATATACACTTACAAGCAATTATATATCATTTTTTGGGACTAACCTATGAACTTAGTGCCCAGTGCTAGTTGCTGTTTTTTGCCTGTTTTTGGTTTTTCAGAATATCAGTACCAAACAAAGTCCAAATGCCACGAAACTTTTTGGAGATTTTTTTCAGGACATAAGAGACACTAGAAGCTTCGGGAGAGGGCCAGAAGACAGAGGAGGTGGCCACGAGCCACCAGGGCGCGCCCCAGAGGGGTGGCGCGCCCTAGTGCCTCGTGGGCCCACCTCTGCTCCGTTTGATCTAATTCCACCTCTATAAATACTCTAAAATCGGGAAACCAATAGAGGAGTCCATGAAATATTTTTTCCGCCACCGCAAGTTCCTGTTCTCGAGAGATCCCATCTGGAGGCCTTTTCCGGCACTCTGCCGGAGGGGGATTCGATCACGGAGGGGCTCTACATCAACCTTGTTGCCCTTCCGATGATGCGTGAGTAGTTTACCACAGACCTTCGGGTCCATAGTTAGTAGCTAGATGGCTTCTTCTCTCTTTTTGATCTTCAATACAATGTTCTCCTCGATGTTCTTGGAGTTCTATCCGATGTAATCACTTTTTGCGGTGTGTTTGTTGGGATCCGATGAATTGTGAGTTTATGATCAGATTATTCATGAATATTATTTGAGTTTTCTCTGAACTCTTTTATGCATGATTGTTATAGCTTCGTATTTCTCTCCGATCTATTGATTTGGTTTGGCCAACTATATTGATTTATCTTGCAATGGGAGAGGTGCTTTGTAATGGGTTCGATCTTGCGGTGCTCAATCCCAATGACAGAAAGGGACATGACACGTATGTATCATTGCTATTAAGGGTAAAAAGATGGGGTTTATTCATGCGTGAGTTTACTTTGTCTACATCATGTCATTTTGCTTAAGGCGTTACTCCGTTCTTTATGAACTTAATACTCTAGATGCATGCTGGATAGCGGTCAATGTGTGGAGTCATAGTAGTAGATGCAGAATCGTTTCGGTCTACTTGTCTCGGATGTGATGCCTATATACATGATCATTGCCTTGGATATTGTCATGATTATTTGCTTTTCTATCAATTGCCCAACAGTAATTTGTTCACCCACCGTATGCTATTTTCAAGAGAGAAGCCTCTAGTGAAAACTATGGCCCCCGGGTCTACCTTTATCATATATTGAAAATCCTAAAAATACCTTGCTGCAATTTTACTTTGTTTATTTTATTTTGTATTTTTTTTCGTTTTATCTATCTATCACCATACAATTTAATCTTGCAGCCAAGGGATTGACAACCCCGTGTTCGCGTTGGGTGCGAGGATTTGTTGTTTTGTGTGCAGGTGCTGCTAACGAGTTGTTGCGTGATTCTCCTACTGGATTGATAACCTTGGTTTCATAACTGAGGGAAATACTTATCTCTACTGTACTGCATCATCCCCTCCTCTTCGGGGAAATCCCAACGCAGCTCACAAGTAGCATAGCTCCAAGCAGAGCGTGGTAGACATAAGGATTTGCAGAAGTACATACGTATCTGAATGTGGCAGACCCGTTGACTAAACCTCTTCCACAAGCAAGACATGATCAACACCAGGATTCCATGGGTGTTAATCACATAGCGATGTGAACTAGATTATTGACTCTAGTGCAAGTGGGAGACTGTTGGAAATATGCCCTAAAGGCAATAATAAATTGGTTATTATCATATTTCCTTGTTCATGATAAATGTTTATTATTCATGCTAGAATTGTATTGACCGGAAACTTAAATACATGTGTGAATACATAGACAACACCATGTCCCTAGTGAGCCTCTACTAGACTAGCTCGTTGATCAAAGATGGTTATGGTTTCCTGACCATAGACATGAGTTGTCATTTGATAACGGGATCGCATCATTAGGAGAATGATGTGATGGACAAGACCCAACCGTAAGCTTAGCATCAGATCATTTTAGTTATTTGCTACAGCTTTCTTCATGTCAAGTATCTGTTCCTTAGACCATGAGATCGTGCAACTCCCTGACACCGGAGGAATACTTAGTGTGTATCCAAACGTCACTTCGTAACTGGCAGTATGGTGACTCATCGGGAAAGAGTCAGGTGCGAGGAAAGTCCGCCAGTGCAACTTATCATTGGAATACTAACAACTTTGTGGAGTGCTCGGCTGATGCCGAGGAAGACAGTGAAACGGTGCAGCAGTATGCTCGGACATACTTGTGGTATGTAATCAGCCGAGTTCTTTTTTCTGGCGGAACTGGCGTGAATGGTTTCTTTATGTGGCTTAAGTTGTTTTCTGGGTGGGAACATGGACTTAGTTGGGGTACCGCGATACTAGCTTATTTGTACCGCCGGGTAACTAGTTGTGCATAGTATCTTCACAGCATATAATTTTTCCTTATATTATGTAGTGGACCTTATTTTGTGGAATGATAGAAAAAAGGCAACGATTTTATTACGAACCAGACAACGAGTGATGTGTACTACGCTAGAATGGGCTAGTTATGGCCTGCTATGTTGGTCAGCGTTGTGGGCTGGGCTACCTATAATATATATTTTCGCTCCAGCACTGGGCGGCCCGCGGTCCAATTGGCCTTCGTGTAGCTCCGCTAGTGTCTGGATTTGTTGTTGCCATCCTTTCAACAACATATGGAGGCGGTTGTATGATTCTCCCCAACCACCATACAATATCTCAAAGGTGGCTTGTTTGGCCTTCCATGCCTTCTTGTACTTCACTGTGTACCCGAAAACCTCCTTCACCATCTCTATCAATGCCTTAATGGGATATGTCGGGAGTATCTTGATGGAGGCGGAAAATCTTTGTGCGATGAATTTAGAGGTCAATTGGCGGTGATCATCCTTTACACCAGCATCATCGATATCCTTACCAGTACATTGGTGATGAAACACAGAACTTGTAATCTTCCATTGCGGCCCGCCTTTGACAGATCTTACACGGACAACCCACGAACAATGATTCTTGTATTCCCCACATCTGACAGTGTAACGCACTTTGAAGTTTGACTTCTCCACCTTGAACGTTCTATGATACTTGACCGCATAGTCCTTAAGCCACATCTGAAGTTCTGCCAAGGTTTCGAAAATTGTTCCTTCACTAATACTATGCACATTTGGGTTGTTATATTGCTTGGAAGATAGCCTTGATGCAATAATTTATTTGTGCCACCATCAACAATAACCCTATCGGCGAGGCTTAGATCACGGAACAACGATGTCTGATGATCTCGACCTACTACCTTCTTGTAAGCTTTGGCTTCTTTAGTTGTCCAACCATCCTCGTCTATTTCTTCATCCGAGCCTTCATCCTTGGAGTCCCCCGCATAGGATCGTTTGTATGGAATGTCATGATCCATGTCCTCTTCAGTGCAATTTTCCCCCACATCGCCAACATAATGGTCATGAAGATAAGCCTCCTATTCATCACCCTCCATTCCAAGTCATGACAATCATATTGGTCATTCCGAACCAGTCTCAAAGGTTGGTTCATTGGAGGTTGGCTCGTTGTTGTGTCATACATGTGGATCATCTCGAACTGGACTACTAGCATCACATGAGGATGCACGCCGATTCAAGTCAATGTGCAATCGAGCACCAACCTTCTTTGTGGCAAATAACTCAAAATATTTATCTTGCGAGGCCAACACACTCTCCTTATATGCTTGCCAATGGAACTCGGAGACGAGATGCATTGTCTTCCAAGGAATGTGCTGTCCGGACCCAACACTATACCTTCTGATCAAGTCAACTACATCACTTTAGTCCATCCAATTCAACTTGCTTCAGAGCTCTACCACAACCTCTGTAAGACTATGACTAGTGCCAAACACCATCACTACCTCCTTCGGGTCACCATATTCGGCATTTCCCTTCTCAAAAGCAGCATAGTCAACATGATGAACATTCATGTTTCATGCCATCTAGAAACATAGCAACCAAAAACGCATCAATGAAATTTTAAAAAAATGGATGAACTAGGGTTTCTCCAAATCGTACAATGTAGAGATTTCAACCAATAAAAAGAGGGGGAACGGGGGCGAATACCTAGAGGGATTGAAGGGAAAGATGATTCACCGATTTGGAGCTCGGATCCATGAGTTTTTAGTGCACATTTGGGAGGGGGGGA
Organism: Elymus sibiricus; assembly: GCA_039707655.1. Lineage (NCBI taxonomy): Eukaryota > Viridiplantae > Streptophyta > Magnoliopsida > Poales > Poaceae > Elymus > Elymus sibiricus. The sequence goes on along the minus strand of CM077664.1, from coordinate 53,840,379 downwards.
GGGGGAAAAGTGTTGGAAATATGCACTAGAGGCAATAATAAATTGGTTATTATCATATTTCCTTGTTCATGATAAATATTTATTATTCATGCTAGAATTGTATTGACCGGAAACTTAAATACATGTGTGAATACATAGACAACACCATGTCCCTAGTGAGCCTCTACTAGACTAGCTCGTTGATCAAAGATGGTTATGGTTTCCTGACCATAGACATGAGTTGTCACTTGATAACGGTATCGCATCATTAGGAGAATGATGTGATGGACAAGACCCAACCGTAAGCTTAGCATCAGATCGTTTTAGTTATTTGCTACAACTTTCTTCATGTCAAGTATCTGTTCCTTAGACCATGAGATCGTGCAACTCCCTGACACCGGAGGAATACTTAGTGTGTATCCAAACATCACTTTGTAACTGGGTGATCATAAAGGTGCTCTACAGGTATCTCCGAAGGTGTTTGTTGGGTTGGCATGGATCGAGACTGGGATTTGTCACTCCGTATGACGGAGAGATATCTCTGGGCCCTCTCGGTAATACAACATCGTAAAGAGCTTGCAAGCAATGTAGCTAATGAGTTAGCCACGGGATCTTGTATTACGGAACGAGTAAAGAGACTTGCCGGTAACGAGATTGAACTAGGTATGGAGATACCGACGATCGAATCTCGGGCAAGTAACATATCGCCGGACAAAGGGAATTGCATACGGGATTAGCTGAATCCTCGACATCGTGGTTCAACCGATAAAGATATTCGTTGAATATGTAGGAATCAATATGGGCATCTAGGTCCCGCTATTGGTTATTGACCGGAGAGGTGTCTCGGTCATGTCTGCATGTTCCCGAACCCGTAGGGTCGCACGCTTAACGTTCGATAGTGCTAGGGTAGTAATGAGATATTAACAGTCGAAAGTCCGAAGGTTGTTCGGAGTCCCGGATGGGATCCAAGATATCACGAGGAGCTCCGGAATGGTCCGGAGGTAAAGATTCATATATAGGAAGTCCTATTTTAGTCACCGGAAAGATTTCAGGATTTGCCGGTATTGTATCGGGAATGCCGAAAGGGTTCCGGAGGTCCACCGGGGGGGTCCCACCTGCCCCGGAGGGCCACATGGGCAGCAAAGGGGGCGCACCAGCCCCTGGTGGGCTGGGCGCCACTTCCCCACCTGGGCCCATGCGCCTAGGGTTGGTGGGAACCCTAGATGGGGGCGCCCCCCTTGGTTTGGGGAGCAAGCCACCCCCCTAGGGCCGCCGCCCCCTCCTGGCGGCCCCCTCCTTGGAGGAGGGTCTAGGGCCGGTGCCCCCTCCACCCTTGCCCCTATATATAGTGGGGGGTGGGAGGGCAGCCGCACGCCTCCAGCCTTGCCCTCCGTTGCTCCCAACTCCTCCCACCTTTCCTCCGGTACGCGCTTGGCGAAGCCCTGCCGGAATTCCGCTGCCACCACCACCACCACGCCGTCGTGTTGGTTCCGATCTCATCTACTTCCTCCCCCTCTCTTGCTGGATCAATAAGGAGAGGACACCATCGAGCTGAACGTGTGCTAATCTCGGAGGTGCCGTCCGTTCGGCACTAGATCGGATTGGATCGCGATTGGATCGTGAAGAGTACGACTACATCAACCGCATTATGACGCTAACGCTTTCGATCTACAAGGGTATGTAGACACACTCCCCTCTCGTTGCTTTGCATCTCCTAGATTAGATCTTGGGTGTTTCGTAGGAAATTTTTTGATTTTCATGCAACGATCCCCATCAAAAAGAGGTTGTGGGAAGAAGAGAGGTGGTTGGCCTTTATTCATCCAAATGGCATGGCGCCCTGGGCTAGGGCGTCATACATCCTCGACCGGTCTGACATGGCAAGTCAACTCTAACTCCATGATGCCCTTGACGAGGGCGTCGTGGTGTCTGACATGGCGCCCCGGGGGTTAGGCATCATGAAAAAGGGTCGTATTGTAAAATACTTTCAAACCCAGTTCATTTTGTGCTCAAAATTTCAAAAAGGGTTAAATTTGATGTTTTTCACTAGGAATTACCTTATGGTCATGTATATTATTTTTAATAATCACCGGGGTGCTCACCTGAATGCATTGATCAAATGCTACATCACTACATCAGGCAGGTTACAAGAATGTACTAGTGCGCAAGAAGAGATATTGGCGCCATATGACATGGCGTCCACCTTGTGTTGTGGTACCCTAAACCTACCAGTCCAAAGATGAAATCGAAGGTAATGTTCCTAATAATTACAGATGATGAGTAGGAATTGATGCTTAAACACACGGGGATTCCAAAAGCATCCCATAACTTCCAAAGGATAGTGAGAGCGGTTGAGGGCCAGATGCCATGGTCGAGGCTTGCGGGGTTGTACGTCTCAAATGAGGCCGGTGGAGGTGGGAATGGCGAGGCCGAGATCTGCCCAAACCTGCGAGGCAATCTGGGAAGAGCAGGAAGATGTGCTTCGCGTCTTCAATGGGTGCGTCGCAGGTGAGGAGGACAGTGTCGGGGACAATGGTCTTGCGAAAGAGGTTTGCCTTTGAGTTTAGGTGATCCCGGATAGGAGCCACCCAAAGATTTTACCTTGATTAACTCGCGCATCTTCTCCACGCTGTTATCATTTTTCCATTTTTACAGAAAAATCAAACCTTTTTTAAAAATTCTAAAACAAAAGGGGTAGGTGATTTTTTTTGGGTTATTTGACCTGGTACTTCTCAACTTTTGGTAATTTGTTTTGTATTGTGTCATTATCCATCTCTAAACTAGCTTTGGGTGCTAACTCGCTTGACATCACTTTATTGGTCTGAGGGGGCAGCGCCGACAATCAGTATCGATTGAGCGAGTGATGTTCTACAGTAAGTTGTTAAAAAAACACGATACATAAGAAATACTCAAAAAAGCAAATATAGATAACTGGGAAAAGATTTCAAACTTTTTTTTCATTAATACTTAATTAAAGCAACCCCATACTGAACCTTACCGAACTAAACTACTCCTAATACCCATGGCGGTCGTTGGCGCGCTTGCGGCCCACCACGAGTTCCCTAGAGTGCGCGAATATGTGTGAGTTGTGTGCTTTTGTGTTTTTGCTGTGTGTGCGCGCGCGTGTGTGGGTTATGTGCTTGTGTCCTTGCTTTTTATGTGGTATGCGTACAAATTTTATTGTTGTCTAAAATTTACACTGCTATATTGATCATCATTAGCTTTGAGTTTTGTTCTTCATTTTCTTTGTTCTTTTGGGCAATATCATTTTTTTCATTTTACCTTACTATAATATTTCTTTTTGTTTCTGCTCATATTTTTATTTTATTTTTTGTGTCCTGATTTATCAATTCTTAGTCAATTTTTAGGGTTAGATTTTCTTGAATATTTTTGCGTGCGACAACTTATTTCATGTTGCAATCTTGTGACACTACTTATTCTGTGTTATGGACTTAAAATTGAATTCATTCCTGCAAGTGATCTACTTGAATAATAATAATATGGAAGTTATATTACTATATGTTTGTTCTTGCATTTTTGGAATGGTGAAAGCTCTTTCAAATTTGAAAATTTTCAGTCATCATTTTCTTTGAGTCTTTTTGATTTTTTTTCTTATTTTAGGGTAATACCGATGCGCTCAATTTATCATGTCTTTCGATATATTTTCCTTTTGTGTTTTATGATGTCTTTTTTTATTCATGCTTAGATGATTTTTGGGCCGGCAGATTTTCTCTAACATTTGTGCATGCGACAGTATATTTGATGTTGCAACCGCGTGCCAAAACTTTGTTTTGTGTTAGGAAATTAGAATTTAATCTATTTTGTAAGCGATACACTTCAATCATAATAATTATTGAAGTTGCACTACTATGTGTGAAAGTCCCCCTCTACTCGAGATCGGGATAAACAGTAAACTTTGAGAGAAAAAAGAAAAAAAAGAAAAAAATTCTGAAATTGTTTTGGTGCAAACTTTGACAAATGTTCCCAGTGATTGCAAATTTTCATCCCGAAGTAACATTCATGGAAGTCATGGCAAAAAAAAAACAGCACTCCAAAATGCTTTCGAAAATAACATTTTTGGAGTGTCGATTTTTTTTACCACGATTTCCACGAATGTTATTTCGGAATGAAAATTTTCAAGCACTGAGAACATTTGTAAAAGTTTGCACCAAAATATATTTAAGATTTTTTTTAATGTTTTTGCTATTTTTTTTAATTTTACTATTCATTTGGTAGCATATGAGCTCGGGACTAGATACTCCGCGTCCTATGTGCTTGTTATTGCATATTGCGGTACAATGCAAGTTCTACTAAATCAGTTGCAAATATTGCCATCATTTGATTTGAGTTTTTTTCTTCATTTTTTTCTTATTTTAGTGTAATACCAATGCCCTTAATTCATTCTACCCCCAAAAATATTTCTTTTCCTTTTTATTTTATTATCTCTTCGTTATTCATACTTAGTCGGTTATTTGGCCTTCAGATTTTTCCAATAGTTGTGCATGTGGCAACGCATTTGATTTTGCAATCGTGTGCCACAACTTAGTTTTGTATTAGAACTTAAAGTGGAATTCATTTTGTAAGTGCTCTACTTGAATCATAATAACTATACTCTTGTTATTGCATACTATGGAACAATGCAAGTTCTACATAGTTTGTTACTCCTACAAAGTTTTGTCATTATTTGCGTTGGGTCTTTCTTCATTCTTTGTTTCTTCTTTTAGCGTAACATCAGCTCCTTAATTCATTCCACCTTTGTGTAAGATTCCCTTTTATTTTTAGTTTTGTTTTTTATGTCTTTGTTATTCATGCTTATTCGTTTCTTAGAATTTTCTCCTATATCTATGCATATGATGGTGTATTTGATGATGCAATCATGTGGCCACTAATTAATTTTTTGTTACAAATTTAAAATAAAATTCACTTTTGTAATTGATCTATCTGAACATAATTATTATTAACATTGTACTAGTTTACACATGTCCTTGCACATTGCCGAATGGTGCAAGTTTTGCATAATTGTGTGCAAGTTTCCAATATATTCTAATTCTTGCATATAGGAAAAGAGTTTGGCAATAGGTCTCTATCGTTCTTCACGTTAGGCATAGTTGTATAATATTATCATTGTCAAATTTCTTGTTGTTTCTTTTATTGTTAAACAACACTTGTAACTCATTCTTTCATACAAAATATATATGCTTTTTTGTATTTGTTCATTTTTCTGTCAAGTAGCACCACCCTAGAACTTTATCTTCCGTAGGAAGCAAGCGTGTTGTTCTCTCTCTATGATTTATTTCAATGTATTTTGTGTTTGCTATTTGACAGGTGCCTCAAAAACAACTTTATTTTCTTCTCTTTATGCATCTTCGCTTCTTTTTTCTCCTTTTTAATAAATTTTTCCTTTTCTTTATGTGTATTTTTGGATGTTGTGTGTATGTGTAAGTGTATACTTGCGAATATTATACAACATGTGTGTGAATTATACTAGAATATGAAAATTTCACTATTATGTGTTTATTCTTGCATAATATAAAAAGTGTAATTTTTGTTCAAATTGGGTTTTTTTGTCATCATTTATTTTAATTTCTTTTTCATGCTCTTTCTTCTTTAATGGTAATACCAATGCCACTAATTCATTCTTCCTTAGAAAACTTCATTTTTTGTGTGTGTGTTTAAGTAAACACCAGTACTATACAATATGTGTGTAATTCGCATAAAAAATATGTGTGTAAAGTATACTAGAGTGTGAAAATTTCACTATTTTATGCTTATTCGTTGCATATTATAGAAATGTTCAATTCCAGCGCAAAATTGTGTGCAAGTTTTTGTAATGTTTTTATTTTAGTTTTTTTCTTTTCTTCTTTAAGGGTACTACAAATGCTAGTAATTCATTCTTCCTTAGAAAACTTCATTTTTTCTATTTTTGTTTAATTTTTGCAGGAAAAAGGATGAGCAGAGGAACAAGATGAACATGAGTAGGTTATTTCAAGCTAATGGTCCCAACAAAAATCCACGCACCTAATGGATAGTTGCCCACCTCTAGAATTATTTCTTCCTTGGATTGAATGTTGTTATATTTTGTTTATGTTTTTTTGCTTCTCTTTTAGGTAACATGGCTCCCACGATTTTCTTCCCACTGAAATTTACTCTTTTTTGTCTTTTGGTGATTTTAGAATCAAAAATTATTCTTTTTTTGTTTGTTCTTGTTCATTTATTGATTCTTCAGCTCACTATTTTAAATGGGCATTCTTTTTCCTTGTTCAAATTTTATGGTGCTTTAATTTTGATTCAATACTTTGATTTGCAATAATTTTTTTCAGCCAGGTCGTTATTTTGATCTTAACTCTGCATCTTAAAGTGCATGGTGTAAAATGTTTTCAAAATTCGACAGTACAAATGTATTTATTGTATGATTATAACTATAAATTTAGCATGGTGATTGCTAAATACTATACTAGAAGTTGGGTTTTCTCTCTCTATTAATCTTCATAATTATGGTGTACGTGTGTGAAAGGAAATATACATGTCAAAAGCAAAGCATATAACGAACCAACCTGTGGTTGGATGGTTAGGTGGACAGTGATATTCCCAGCCCACCAAGGTTCAAATCCTGATGCTCGCATTTATTCTGGATTTATTTCAGGATTTCCGGCGATGCGCATTCAGTGGGAGGAGACGTTTCCGTCGACTACGAGGCGCCTACGGTGACTTCGTAAAATCTCAAGATGATATGCCGGCTCAGTCTCTCGGAGGTGTTCATAGGGGTAGGGTGTGCGTGTGTACGTTCATAGGGGTGAGTGCATGCGCGTATATATGAGCGTTTGCGTCTGTACTGTGTTCAAAAAAGAAAAAAAAGCAAAGCATATATATACATATTGGTGGTTAATAGTAGTACGTAACATCAGCCATGCAGTTATTTGATGGGCTTTGACCGGCTGGGCACAGATAACTTGCAGTGGTACTACTTTCTCTTTGATGAGCTTCGATGGGGGGCGCGGCTATGTCTTGCTAATTGCAAATTAGAAAAAGCCCTCACCCGCGCATCGCCTCGTAGATGGGCCAGGCGGGCTCGGGAGGAGTAGCAGGCGTGAGTTGGGCAACATGCAGGTTAGTTTGTTTTCCTTTTTCTTTTGTTCATGTTTTCAAAACATATAATTATTGAAAAAAAGCGAATTTGACAAAATGGTTACTATATATTCAGAAAATGTTCAAACACATATATTTGAAAAGAACATTAATCATGCATTTGAAAAAATGTTAAACGTGCATAGAAAAATATTTCTGATGTATACCAAAAATGTACAACATGTATTAAGAAAAGTAGACATCAAAATCATATATTTGAAAAATTGTTAATCATATATTTAAAAAAGGTATACGTATATTTTTCGTCCCTCAACTCTTCCAAAAGTTTAGAAATCGTCCCTCAACTCCAAAACCACCAAAACTTAGTCCCACAACTTTCAAAACCGGATAAGTTTAGTCCCTCGAGCGGTTTCCGTCCGACGTGAACAATACGCTGGTGAACAGTAAATTCAAAAAAATAGCAAAATAAAAAGAAAAAAACTGGAATTTTGTGGGATCAAAGATACTCGTGTGCGGAAGGTGCGTGCAAAGTTTCGTGCTGTTTGGACATTTCAGGACCTCGTGACAAAGAAAAAACAGTAAATCTATACGACGATGAACAGTAAATTCAAAAACAATAGCAAGAAAAATAAAAAAATATGAATTTTTTTGGCATCCAAGTTGCTTGGGTGCACAAGGTGCGTGCAAATTTTCGTGGAGTTTGGACTTGTAGGGCCCCCCGGTAAAAAAACAAAATTTGGCTCGGAAAAAAACTTGCAAAAAGTGCACTATTTTTTTTGGGTAGAGCTGCTCGGATGTCATTTGATCGCGAAAACATGCAAGCACCTTGCGTACCCAAGCCTCTTTGATGCCAAAAAAATTTCATATTTTTTTGATTTTTTGTTTTTTTTTCGAATTTACTGTCCATGGACGTGCAAATTTACTGTTTTTTCTTTGTCACGAGGTCCTGGAATGTTGAAACACCGCGAAATTTTGCATGCGTCTTGCGCACACGGGTATCTTTGATCCCACAAAATTTCAGTTTTTTTCTTATTTTTTTGCTATGTTTTTTTCAAATTTACTGTCCGACGCACTGTTCACGTCGGACGGAAATCGCTCGAGGGACTAAACTTATCCGCTTTTGAAAGTTGAAAGACTAAGTTTTGGTGGTTTTGGAGTTGAGGGACGATTTCTAAACTTTCGGAAGAGTTGAGGGACGAAAAATATACTTATCCCTTTAAAAATTGTTAACACAATGTAAAAACTTTGTTCACAAAGTTTTGAAAATTGTTGATATCATTCAAAAAAAAGTTTCAACATGTATTTCCAAAAAAATTAAACGTATTCTAACAAAAATTCAAAAACAAGTGTTGGAAAAACATGTTAAATATGTATTTGAAAAATGTTTTGCGTGTGTAAAAAATGTTTCAGTTGTATAAATAAAATGTACAATGTGTATGAAAAAAGTAGACATCAAAACATATATTTTTTTAAAATTATAATATATTTGAAAAATGTTTAAATGCATAAAAAATGTTTTAGTGTATACAGAAAGTCTACAACATCTATGGAAAAAGTAGACATAGGAACATAAAATACAAAAAATATTAATCATGTATTTGGAAAATGTTAAACATGTATAAAAAATGTTGCACATGTATACGAAAAATGTACAACGTGTATAAAAAAGGTAGATATCAGAACATATAGTAATAATATAAAAAATGTTAATGATGTATTTAGAAATGCTAAAACATGCACAATTGTTTTAGATAAAAATGTACATTGTGTGTGAAAAAGGTAGACATGTGTTGGAAAAAAGAAAAACCTACAAACACAAGACCTTGGAGCACAAAGAAAATCAAAGAAAACAAATAATAACCGAGAAGCAAACAAACAAACAAAACCAAAGGAAAAAATAAAAATGAAAAGAAAAATGAAAAGCCAATGAAAATCGAGAAAAAAAACACTGAAGAAAAAAGGAAAAGGAAAAAAGAAGAGGAAAATCCAAAAAAAACTGAAGAAAACCAATAAAAACCATGAAAGAAACTAATAATAACCGTCGAAAACCAAAAAGTAGAAAGAAAAAAACCCGAAGAAAACCAAGCGAACGAGTGAACAAGCGAAGTGAACACGAGCGACGGAACACACGCGTGAAAATGGACCGGCCCCAAAGCAAGGGCGCCAGAGGTAAGGCCTATTACGAATCAGTATGGGCAATCCCACGGAAGGTTTGTCACGGACGGAGGTGGGAATCGGGGGTTGGTTTGGTTCAAATCATGAGGGATACCTTTGGCGCGAGCGCTATATCTCGCATTCAGCGAGACCTATGGTTCTCTCGCTAAAGGCGGTTACAGTACTGAGGCCGGCCCATTCGCGCAGAAAAGGGAAAAGAGAGGAGAGAAAAAGGAGCGAGCAAGGGATTCAAACCTTGGTCTCTTGGTTGAGGGAGAGCGCGGCTAGCCACTCTTGCGTCAATTCGTGATAGACTAGTAGTGCGGCATAGTTAACTCGAAACAAGTCGTGTTTTGCACCGTTTCTTCTCTGTTTCTCCAGAGTTTTTTTGTTTTGTTTTGCACCGTTTCTTCTCTGTTTTCATTCGTTTTTTCTTTACTTTTTTGTTTTCTCTTTGGTTTTATTTATTTATTTATTCCTTTTTTCCTTATATTTTGTTTCTTTTCTTTTTTCTTCTCTGGTTTTTTCCCATTTTCTTCCGTGTTGTTCGGTTTTCTTTGGGGTTTTTTGTTTTTCTTTTTTTGCTCTTTTCTTCTCCATTTTTTTCATTATTTTTTCATTTGTTTATTTGGTTTTCAATGCTTTTTTTTCGTTTTCTTTTGTTTCTTTCCTTTTTTCCTCTCCAGTTTTTGTTTTGTTTTCATTTTTTTATTCTTACTACATTTGTTTCTTCGGGTTTATTTTTCAAGTTTTTATCTTTTTGGTTTATTTTGTTTCTTTTTTGGTTTTCTTTGTTTCTTTTGTTTTTCATTTTATTTTCTTTTTGGTTTATTTTGTTTCTTTTTCTGTTATCATTTTTTAGTTTTCGTTATTCTTTTGTTTTTCAATCTACATTTTTTGTATATGTCAAAAACATTTTTGTAATACACGTTTAATTTTTTATCAATACAAGTTTAACATTTTTTAAACATGGTCAACATTTTTACTATAAAGATTATTAACATTTTTCAAATGATTGATCAACAATTTTAAAATATAAGATTAACATTTTTCTATGCACATTTAACATTTTTTCAAATGCTTAACTAATATTTTCTAAATGCAATATTTAACATTTTTTTAACATATGGTCAAAACAAATTCTATACACATTTAACATGGTCAACATTTTTTTCTATACACATTTAACATTTTTTTAACACATGGTTAACATTTTTTCTATACACACTTAACAATTTCGAAATGCTTGATCAACATTCTTCAAATACTTGTTCAACATTTTCAAATGCTTGATTAACATTCTTATATACATTATAAAAAATCATAATTTTGTAATATATGGTCAACATTTTTTCTATACAAATTTAACATTTTTCCAATGATTGATCAACATTTTTAAATACATCATTGAAAAAATTATCATTTTTTAATGCATGATCAAAAAAAATTCTATGCACATTTTCAAATACTTGATCAACATTTTTCAAATGCTTGATTAACATTTTTATATACATGATAACAATAATTCATCATTTTTTAAATACATGGTCAACATTTTTTCTATACACATTTAACAATTTTCAAATGCTTGTCAACATTTTTCAAATACTTGTTCATAAAAATTTCAAATGCTTGATTAACATTTTTTAAATACATGATCAAAAAATTTATACACATTTTCTCTATACACATTCGACATTTTCAAATGCTTTGTCAATATTTTTTTAAATGTTTTTAAAGAGTGTTTTTTTGGTCATATATATATTTAGAATATTTCAAAGTATAAACAAAAGCAAAAAATCAAAACAAAAAACGTAAAAAAAACACCGAAAAAAGCGGCTGTGGCCTCCCGCGCTACTAGGCCGGCCCATCTCGGTCCCCTTCAGCGAGGGTTCCTACCCTCTCGCTGAAGGCGAGACATAGTCGTCGCCTACGTTGGGCTGATTGGATTGAATCAAAGGTGTGTAGGCTTGTTCCGTGGTTTGGAGCCCGTAAGTGTAGCATTTTTGTTCTTTCTTTTAGGGCACGATGGGCTGGGTATTCAAAACATGTAATTTTCCGGTCAACTCGGGACAAGTTTTTCGATGTGGTTTGGCGGACATGAATCCAACGGTGTTGCAAAGGAAAACTGACCGAAACAGATAAAATTTTCAGGCACCTTAGCCATATGTGCTCCCTAGTATCATGCAAGTTCAACACTATTCAATTTTTTTAACATGCTTCAATAATATTCAATCATGATACTCCATTGAGTATTACAGTAATAAAACTTATAGAATACTCCACTGATACAATTGCTCAGAACCAGTAGGCAATACGTGAACTGGTTGTGTACCTGGAGAGAAGCTGGATGGTTGTAAAAGGAGGGAGAGAATCCTGATCATGTATAAATTCGAAGAGTTCCTCTTCTTTCTCTTCTCTGAGGTCATACATATGTGGTAGGAGAGAGAACACCCTACGAGGGTGGTTGTGCAGGTCCTTTCCTCTCGGGCAGGTGACTAGAAACCCTAGCCGTCGCAAGGAGAGTCCCTTCGCCTCGTTCCTCCAGCGGCTCCCCTCCACCGGCGACCTCGGTTGTCGGTGGTGAGGGGGGTCGCCGGATCTACGCGTGTGGATCGTGTAGCTTTAGGTTAGTGTAACACCCCTATGTAATGAGCTACAGTGATCCTCAAGATTATGCTTAATCATTTTGATTTACCATGCTTGATCACATTGGAATCATATCTCATTTCAAATTCCAATTCAAAATGAAAATTCAAATTTGAGGTGAAAATAAAAGTTGTTCAAATCCAGGAACTAAAATGTTCATAATTTTGGAAATAATCCATTGTGAATTATGTTCAGGAAAACAACAACACCAAAATTCCTAGATGTCTCTAACATCTTAAAAACAGTGCCAAGTCAGCAATTTAAATGCCTTTTCCTTTATGAAAAATTCTTTTGGAATTATTTTGCCCCCAAACCTTTTTATGTCACTACCAAATATTGCAACATATTTAATTGGCCAGTTTGCACATTTTTCAAAAGTGCTTTGGTGGCCAAACTATTTGCAAAACAAAAAGGCAGAAAAGGAAAATCAGAAAAGCAAAACGGAAAACCTAAATCCTACTGTGCCTGGGCCTAAGTCTACAGCGTCGGCCCAGCCCAACTAGCTCATCCCCTACCTCGCACTGCTCCTCCCCGCGCGCTGTCGCCGCGCGCGCGCACCCCGCAGCCCGCCCCCCCTTCTCCTCGTGCGACAATGAGCCGCTACAGGCGCCCGTGTCGGCTACTTGACCTCGCCCTTGCCCCGCGGACAAACCCTAGCGCCATATCTCCCCTTCTCCCCCTCTCTCCCAACTCACCCGAGCACCGCCATGGACGCTCTCTGTTGAACTCGCAGCCACTGAGCTCGTCTCGCCGCCCCTTCGTGTCCACCGGCTTCACCTTCCCCGACTACGCCCTCTGCACCGCCTCGTTGGACTCGGAGCCGCCACAGCGTCGCCGGCGTCTTCGTCTTCAACCTTCGGGCGTCGGTGATCGCCGTCTTCGATCCGCCACCCCGAGCCCTCCCCGAGCCCGCTTTGCTCCTCTACGGGACCGCTGTGAGCCCCGCCTCTCCTCCCTCCTCTTCTCGCTCGCCTTCGGGCCCGTGCGCGGCCGCCACCGTAACCGCGCTCCGGCCGCCGCCATTGCCGCACTCATCGCGCTCCCGAGCCTTTACGGCCACGCCCGACCGCCCTAGCGTGCTCCTGGAGCCCCGTAGGTCTCGCCTAGCCGCTTAGTTCGCTCGCACGTGCGCCGCTTTGCCGATTTCGAAGAGCGCCCGAGAATGCCGCCGCCCGCCATCGTCACCGTGCTCGATTCCGGCCGTCCCCGCCCGCGAGAACGCCACCATCGGACGCGGCTCGGAGTGCCCGTTCGGTAGAGCCCAACCGCGCGCGATTTGGTGCCCCGTAGCGCATTTCCGAGCTCGCCGGAGTTCGCCGCCGCGCTCGGGCTCGCCGGAGCAACTCCGGTGGCCGACGCTGACCTGGCACCGACGTGGCACCCTCCCGTGCCACTGACAGTGGGCCCCGTGGAGCCCAGTTGACTGGGTTGACCCAGTCAACTGTGCTGACTGGGCAGCCCAGCCACTGACATGTGGCCCCAGCTAATTTAAACGTTTTTTAATAAATAAAATGCTAATTAAACTGTTAATTAATCTATTAATTAAATTAGTTAACTAAACAGTCACTGACAGTGGGTCCCACTAACTAATTAGTTAAATTAGTTAGTTTAATCTGCTATTTAATTAGTCTAGTCTATGACAGAAGGGCCCCACCTGTCAGGTTGACCAGTCAAAGGTCAAAGCTGACTGCTGACATCACTCTGACCTCATGTTGACGTGATATTCCTTTTCTATCGATTTAATTATTTAAAACAATTCCAGAAAATGTTTAAAACTTTGAAAAATCATAGAAATTAAACCGTAGCTCGGATCAAAAAGTTTTATACATGAAAGTTGATCAGAAAAACGAGACGAATCCGAATATGCCCTCCGTTTACCTGTCACATGCCCACAGCTATGCAAAAATGGAACCTTCCCCTCCGGTTCATCTGTCTGACAGATGCCCGAAGCCGGGAAAACATCCCCAAATATTTTCCCGCTCCGTCTGCAACGTGTAGTGCTGCATTAGCTCACCCCTAGCACAGCATATTGCCATGCCATGCATCTGTGTCGCATTGTTTGCTTTTATTTATTGTTTCTTCCCCCCTCTTCTCTCCGGTAGACCCCGAGACTGACGCCGCTGCCGAGTACGACTACGCCCCTGACGACCAGACCTTTTCAGCCGAGCTTCCAGGCAAGCAAACCCTCCTTGATCATTTCAATATCACCTATTCTTTCTCTCCCATGCTTGCATTAGAATTTGCTACTGTAATTGATTGCTCCTATTCTGATGCATAGCATGTTTTTGTAACCTGCTATTGTTACTTTACCTGTCATCCTAACTGCTTAGAATAGGTTTGTTAGTGATCCATCAGTGACCCCTCACCCTTGTCCCTGTTGCCCCGCTTTGTTACCATTGCCTCGATCATTGTGATCGATGTGCAGAGACCGACACATCACCGCACACCCCCCTTAGTTGTACGACTCTGCAGGGCTACTATCGAGTGCCGAGGGTGATACCTCGTACTGCACTCCCGATGATATCTCTCCAGTATAGCACATCGGTGGTGATTGCAGAGGGTGATTCATTGCTCTCCCCTTCCCGATGGTGACTCTGTCGTGCAACCCCTCAAGTGTGGACCATCGAGGGTGATTCCTCCTGGTTCTCCTTGACGGATTACATCGAGTAGGATTCCAACGAGGGTGATTCCTCGGATTCCCCTTGATGTGAAGAACACTCAGTTACCATGACTTTTACCTACAGTTACTTGATAAAGTCGCGTCGGCCCCGAGGGGTACCTGCGAGTGATGTGGAATCGGGTTGACGATGAGGGTACCCGTGTGATGATTACGTGGCACGGTCGGGCATTCCTAGCCCTTGCCGTAAGTCCACAAGACGGGGCGACGGGACCACAAATCGTGGATCGCTGATTGTCACTGCGAGCTCGCAGAGCATTAACGGGTTAGGATATGTGATCTGAGCAGGCCTCTGGCCTTTTTGCACTAACCACCATGCGGGAATAAGTATGGGCACTCGGCGTCGTATGTATCGGTCGAAGCTCTCCAGATGTCAGCAGTTGAGCGGCGCGCGCCGGGTTGGACCGTGAAAGCCTGCGCTTGTATTAAGGGGGCTAGGTCTGCTCACCGGCCGCGTATGCAATGTGCAGGAGTGCAAAGGGCGATGGGCCCAAGACCCCTGAGTGCTTAGGATGTAGACCGGCGTGCTGGTCTCTTTGTTGAGCCTAGGTAGGGCTGCGATGTGTCGATCAGCCGAGGCCGGGCATGACCCGATAGAAGTGTGTCCGGCCAGAGTTTATCGAGCGTGTTGGGTAAAGTTGGTGCACCCCTGCAGGGTAGTATATCTATTCGAATAGCCGTGTCCACGGTAACAGGACGCTCAGAAAGTATCCCGATCTACTACTACTAGAATTGGATACATGGTGATGTTACTAATATGTTGGCTCCGGGATCGCTTTCTCGCAAGGAGTCGAGGAAGGATCTCTGGGCGTGGTTACTACTTACTACTACTATATTTATGTGCTAATCTGCACTCTTCTAATGCTGCAAGACGTTGAAGATGCTAGTCTTTGATAGGCTAGGCCTTTCCCCTATTCTGGCACTTCTGCAGTCTAATCCACAGATACAGCCTCCTCATTTGATAATGTTGCATACATAGTTTAGTTCTGATGTAAGTCTTGCGAGTACTTTGGATGAGTACTCACGGTTGCTTTGCTCCCCCTTTTCCCCATACCCGACTGCTGCGATCAGATGACGGAGCCCAGCAGTCAGCTGCTACCGTCGACGACTACTACTACACCACCGGTGGAGCCTACTACTACGTGGAGACCGCCGACGATCAGGAGTAGTTAGGAGGCACCAAGGCAGGAGGCCTGCGCCTTATCGATCTAGTTATCGTTGCTGTGCTCAGCCTTCTTAAGGCAAACTTGTTTCCCTTTTATGTCTGTACTCAGATATTATGTTGCTTCCACTGACGCTTGATCGCGAGCTTATGTATTCGAGCCCTTGAGGCCCCTGGCTTGTAATATGAAGCTTGTATGACTTTTATTTGAGTTTAGAGTTGTGTTATGATATCTTCCAGTGAGTCCTTAGGCTTGATCGTGTGCATTTGCGTGTATGATTAGTGCACGATTAAGTCGGGGGCGTCACAGTTAGTGTAGGGTAACGCAGCAGAAAACAAAAAATTTCCGACCTACGTACCAGACCAGGATCACTATGGAGACTGCATACAAGGTTTGATCTGTTTCGTTACCGACTCGTAGCGCAGCGGAAGTAGAGTCGATGACGATCGGCGGTGCAGATCCCCGCAGCTAGGATTTACAACCTCCCAACCGCGAGGATGTACTCCTTCATCTGCCCCTCGGACGGTGTCGCGGACAGCCCTTCGGGAGGACCTTCGAAACTCGAACGGTCACTCGGACAGCCCTTCGGGAGGACTCACAGAACTCGGACCGTCACTTGGACAGCCCTTCGGGAGGCACTCTCAAAACAGCCCCTCGGGCACAAAGATCGAAACTACGACCTCTCTACGGGGTTGCACACATACGGTGTCATCTATCCGGCAGGGCTTCGCCGTCCAGAACTAGTTCCTGCCGGAACCCAGACAGCCTTTCGGCTCTACGAAACTATTTCGCTGGGAGGGAGAGAAGAATGCCAGATCATGCATGGCTTTGTGTATGAGAGCAAGAGTGTGTCTTATGGCAGCCCACACACCTCCTATTTATAGGAAACCCAAGGGGTAGGGTGGTTTTACAAGAAGACCCAAAACCCACATGGAAAGGAGTCCTTCCCAAGGACCTAAAAGGTGAAACCAAGGAACAAGGGGGACTCCATGAAGGAGTCCACCATGTGGCCGGCCACACCCTCATGTGGGGCCCCAAAATTGGCCCCTATCCATCCATGTCATCCCCAAGATCTTTTGGAGCAAAGCCCCAAAAGGTGGCTTTCCAAAAATATCCCAAAAAGCACTTTCACTATTCACGACGACATTTTTCAGCGTCTGATCGAACTGAAAATATTCATGTGGGCTTAGAACAATTCTAGTACCCACCAAAATAATTTTCAACGTGAGCCGGAACAATTCCGGTTTAGTGATTTCATCTGCAAAAAGCATCTGAAGCGGTTTCGGCACCTCCGGAACATTTCTGGTTTTCATCTCGGAAAATTCCAGAAAGTTTCCAGAATGATTCTGGCACCCTCCAAGAATTATCAGGCATGTGCCAAAACCAATTTGACTTTATGGTATCCTCTGAAACAACTTTTCAGTTTCACCGGAACTCATCCGGTGACCTCTCTGCGGAACTTTTCCGCCGTCCGAAACTTTTCCGGCGTCCGAAACTTTTTCGGTGATTTTCTCTCAGACTCCCTGTCTAGTATTCAGCAGATAGATGACCCTTAAGCGTGTGACCCTATAGGTTCGGTGAAGCATAGACATGACCCGGAACCCCTTCCGATCAATGATCAACATCGGAGCCGTGGACACCCATATCGATCCCTATACCCACACGAATAAATATTCGAGTGAACCTCCAGTTGCCGTGAGCTATTCCTGTTGCTTCACGATATGTTACAATTACCCGAGGTGAGACATGTTGGCATCCCCGTGGATCAACACCTTGTCCACTATGCCAGTTACCTCGTTACCGGTATTGTTCTCTTTTCTCGTTTTTGTGTTCCGGCATCCCCGTGATCAAATCACAAAGTGTCTGGCCAGACGATGATGGATACCGTAACACCGAGAGGGCCCAGAGATATCTCTCCATCGTCGGAGGATCAAATCCCAATCTTGAGCTATCAAGTTACTTGACATACTTTTCCATGAACCCGTAAGCCGCCGTAATAGCCACCCATTTACGGATGACGTTTAACAAACCCCAAAGTTCATGAAGCAAGCATGAAGAAACTCGATACTCTCATGGTCTAAGGAATTATGCAAACATTAACTTCTTTGTGTTATTAACCATTAACTTATGACGAATGTATCTCATAGCATAACATCAATTCGGGTCGATTCAACACAAGTGTTCTACCAACAATTGTGCCCTCAAAATTGCCGGCATAGCCATGCCCATGATCAGGAAAACAGGATCATCATGCAATACTTGAGCCAGTCATAGAGGCTTGACCAGGAATACATTTTACCGTTTATTATCCCACACGTGCACATGAGTTTCCCTCCAAGCCTCGTTTTATTTGTAGACTCGAGAATCATTGCAGTTATAGCATGGAACATAAACTTAATTATGAACAGGGAGATAATCAATAACATTTATTATTGCCTCTAGGGCATATCTCCTACAGACTCCCACTTGCACTAGAGTCAATAATCTAGTCAATGCTAATGCACTTTACACCTATGGCATACTGGTGTAAAATATGCTTCGCTTGTGGTATAGCCTGATGTCCAACGGATCTGACAACTTTAGCTCCGTGTGTAACTTTGCATATCCTCGCGTTTTCACGCTTTCACAAAATTCATATTTTGTGTGGACTTGGCTTTGCATATGTGTGAATCATTGGTCGAAACCTGATTCCTCAGACGGAGCTATGTAGCAACTATCTGCAATAGTGTCCCATAGACCAAAGCCATCTTGGAATCATACTAAGTTCATGAATGAACTATATGATTCAACAACTTTTTTGTCGCTTCTCAAGCGTCAACATACTTAGCCTTTGTTATAGAATTCGCCACAGTATCTTGTTTGGAACAATTTCCAACTACCGTGCCACCATGTTGTGTTTTACACAAAACCCTTAACTTAAATCGAAAATCGCATGGAGCATTGATGAAGACTGTATCAATGTAATTACTTACAACGAGCACTTCATAATCTCTGCTTGCGAGAAAACATGTCATCAGTACTACTCTAGTACTCAGTGACATCTTTCACTGTTGTCCTATGATCAGTACTTTGATCACTTTGGTATCTATACTCGCGACAACTTTGGAGTATTGGACATATCTGGTTGTTTTACATACCATGGAATACATGATTAATCCAAACACAAGAGTGTGTGGAATCTCCATCATGTATTTTACTCATCCGTGTTTTGGGACACCGAGTCTTGCAAAAACTCTTTCCATGTGACTTCGGCAAGAATCACTCCTTGGCTTTTTTAAATGCCAAAAAGTTTTTAGCATCTTGTCAATATGTATTCATAGCTTAGCCCCATTAGGTAAATCTATCTCCATAGATCATCATGCCTAATATTGAGGCTATTTAGCCTAAGCACTTCATCAAAAAACTATTTTCAAATGAAGTCCTAATTCGTGTCAAGAAATTTATTTCCAATTAACAATGTGTCAAGTACACATGGTTTTTAGAAATATTATTATGCTCCCACTTACTTTCTTGAATCACAAGCATCTTCGATACCCATTTGATGAAGTCAAACCCCTTTGACCATTCCATCAAAACCGAAGATTCCAACTCCACTTTGCTCTCTTCTGTCCATTGCTGGAACTCTGAAGTTTGCATACTTACTAGCATCCTCTGGATCGACAAATTACTTTGGACTGTATCACATACAAGTCCTAGGTTTCATTTCCATCAGATGGAAATCCTTTCGTCATCCATGTTTCATATCTCATGATTGAAATATGTATTAATTGCTAGTTCAACCCGAACCGACTTTAAGCATCGCTACGGTGAGACAATCTCATCGTAGTCAACTCCTTGAACTTGTTATTGAAACAAGTCGAGCTTTATGGATAAAACATTTTTATCCGTATCAGTTTTTAGTTCCATAAATATTCGTTAGACTCTAAGTCTTTCGAAAGGTGTATCAAGATCTTAATCTTGAATCATTTATATGGAAACTATCTCGGATTGTATTGGCTTTTAGCCAATTCCGGAGTCAGGGCCCATCAACGCTTCCTTGTGTATTGTAGGTATACTGTTGTCCAACAACAATATCTCGTTTGCGCACCTGATAGGTTTGCACGAGCTTTGCCTACGTGGTTCAGCTGCAAGATCGACCGAAGTCCATACATCTCATGTATAGGCTTCCGTATCAGTCGCAGTAGGAAACTCCGGAATCACTTCCAAGGTTCCTTTCCTTTGACCTGATGACGAAGATACTGGTTATCTCGTCGAGTTGCACTGTCCTCCCACCCACCTTTTGTAAGAACTATTCTCTTTAAAAGCATACCGTTTTGTGGCAAAATCGTTTGCCTCGGTATAGTGGTGGGGGAATACCCAATGACTTGGGATAACCTACAAAATAGCACTTGTCTGATTTGGAATAGGTTTGTAACCTTTTACACAAGCCCCATATTCTAAATGTTAGGAAAAGATATAACATGGTTGGGCGTACCATACCATGGCATCATTTCAACAGACCTGATGGATCTCTTTTCAGTGTAAAAGCCGCAGTCTCTAAAGCATCACTCTTTAAAAGGGATAATGGCAAATTTATTTATGTCATCTTTGATCTTACCATGTCATAAATGGTTCGATTACATCTTCACGGACTTTCCACTTGCAGTGGTGTTCCGGGAAGTGCAAGTTATGAAAACCCCTTTCATAACTCATCAGACATTCGCTAAACTTGTAACTCAAAAATTCCCTTCTGCAATCGAATTGTAGAAACATATTTTTTGTCTTGTTACAGCAACTTCTACTTCATTTTGAAAACCTTATGAATGAATTCAAAAGATCCAGACTTATGTATCAACAAGTAAATATCCACATATCTACTTGAGTCATTTCTGAAGATAGATAAATCCACTACTTGCAATAACATTTATTGGACTACACACATCATAATGTATGATCACCAATATGTTCTATGCTCGTTCCTTATGGCCTGTGAACGGTATTTCAGTCACTTCATTTTTCAGAGGAAAGTTGCAAGTGTCAGATGATTCAAAATCAAACGACTTCAAAATCCATCATAATGGAATTTTCCATGCGGGTTTCTCCAATGTGACCAAATGCAGTGCCACACTTATGTGGTATTCTTTTAGTCTTGCGACATTTAGCGTCAGTGTTATGGATGTATCATATTACCATCAATATTCACAACATACATCCCATCTTGGATGGAAGCATGGCCCTTCATGTTATTCATAACACCGAACATCAAAAGTTCTCTTATGAATAACCTTCTTGCAAGATACCTTATGCAAAGGGCTAGAGTATGTGAAACTCTAAAATGAATTATGAAAATAAACCCAGAGGTAATGTATTATTATCAATATTCATAACATACGTCTCATTCATAATGAAAGTATGGCCCTTATGTTATTCATAACATCGAACATCAAAAGTTCTCTTATGAATAACCTTCTTGCAAAATACCTTATGCAAAGGGCTAGAGTGTATGAAATTCTAAATGAATTATGAAAATAAACCCAGAGGTAATGTATTATTATCAATATTCATAACATACGTCTCATTCATAATGAAAGTATGGCCCTTATGTTATTCATAACATCAAACATCAAAAGTTCTCTTATGAATAACCTTCTTGCAAAATACCTTATGCAAAGGGCTAGAGTGTATGAAACTCTAAATGAATTATGAAAGTAAATACATAGGGAATACACTAATGGAAGGCATAGTAACATTTACTATGTTCCCTGCGTGTATCTAACCTCATTCTTGGCTAGTCTTTTAGGCCATAGTAGTTCTTACATCGAGTTGCAACAGAATGCAATCGAGCGGGTATCTTTGTGATTAACTCACAATACCCAAGAATTAGTGATTAACATGTTTAACCATAATTCCCAAGAACTATATCTTTGACCAGCCTTCTATACATCAAAAACTTGTATGACATTCATACATGAGCTGGATATTCCAGTCTTCTTTCCTTTTGCCATTATACTTCTAACAGTTTAACTTTCAGTATTTCTCCTACTCTCAGAAGAAGCACCCAACTTAAGAGTGGCGTTAGCCCCAGACTTCCTAGGCGTGAAAGTCTTACTAACACCCTTCGGACACTTCCTTTCTCTTTAAGTTGTTGTTTTATTCACCTTTCATCATATGACAGGCGTTCTCCTGGATCCCTCTCTTATCAGTCTAACGCATAGTAAACTCCTTTACTAATAGTTTGCAAACAAACATTGCTTTGGATATTTCATATCTTTTAGCCTTTGTCTTTCTCTGAAAATGATTTTCAGATTCCATGAATATCACATAACTATCCAAACTTTCGAAGTTCGGGTCTCATGGAAGCAAACATATTGCACTTTGACTGAAAAGGAATTCTAGCTTTTGGATCGAAGGACGAGAGTCACATGATCCATAGCTTTAGCGGGAGAATACCGAAAGCATGCGATAGGACAAAGTCCTTCTCGGCACTCTTGAGGACAATCCTCACATTACGTTACCAACCGTAAAGTTTTAACCAGATATTTAACAGCTATTCAATTTTAATAGGGAAGGTGGAAACGCGAGCCATGATTCTACAACTATTTTGCAAATCACACTCAGACATTGTTCAAAATTAATTGCACTGAGAATTAAAAGAATTCAATTCTACAGTGCGCTCCCACTCAAATCAATATCTCTCATA
This sequence comes from Elymus sibiricus, assembly GCA_039707655.1. Classification (NCBI taxonomy): domain Eukaryota; kingdom Viridiplantae; phylum Streptophyta; class Magnoliopsida; order Poales; family Poaceae; genus Elymus; species Elymus sibiricus. The sequence goes on along the minus strand of CM077664.1, from coordinate 53,817,995 downwards.
ATTGATTGTGAGTGATTCAAGATCCAACTTTCAATTCAGCGTCAAGGATGCAACCATCTCAAGTGACGAGAATTTCAATTGGTAGGCCAACTTGCCAATCACATCTCTATGTGACTCTTGTTCATCTTTCGATGCGTGTGTTCCGAGCTCATGACTTTCATGCCTGAACGTCAAGACAACCAAGTGATCTCGCTGCGAGGTCTCAACTCACCCGCCTCACACTTCTCTAATCGTTTGTACCCATGCAACCATGTGATACCCCGAAGAGATAGGTGCCGTGACGGTGCTACACTTGGGAGAACACTAACTACTTGATATTTAAGTGAGAGATCACCCTAATAAAAAGCGACTACCACGAAATCAAAAGGGTGCAACATAAGGGATAAACATCTCAGGCAATTCATAATTAGCATGATATGGTATAGCTCCTTCTGACGGAGAAGTCAAGTATTCTTCGTCTTCAGCATTCGCGTCGGTGTTCACCTTCGCGAAGATTGCCACCACCTTGTCGATGCACCAGATAATATTGCTATCTCTATAGCTAATAAAATAAGTGCACTACATAAGGTTGACACGCAGGTCATTAAAGTGCAATCATATGGCTCCAACCATCATGCCGAATCATGACACGCAGGTCATGTTAATCAAATTACATCATATAGCCATCTCATACATAATCAAATTAATATGAGCACTGCTATACCACATCATATGCACATGCAAACCATCCTGCAAAACCAAGTTAGATGCCTCTAATCGGTTCATGCAAAATTTTATTTTTCGTGGCTTCTAAGGTTTCGAAACAAACCGAAGCTACCAACGTCCATCATCAAGCATGATAATCCAAGTCGCTAGATTAACATTCCAGGGTGTATGAAACACGAGATAATAAAATCTCGAGCCCCATACTAAACTTTGTCATACGCGTGACCCCCGTGCAGATCATATCTGCATTGCCCTTTCATCTACGAAATTTCATCTTTCTTTTTAACTACGGTGGAATTCAATGAACTGTTAGCACTTCGTTGATCAATCAGGATCGCGGATTGCCAGAACATTGAAACTCCACCATACTGTTATCAAGATCAGAAATATGCAAACTCTAGGGAAGCAACAAGAACATCGGGTAACAGATTTCATCTGCTACCCGCACAAATAATTTTCAGCAATAGATCTCATCTACTACCTAATTATATTGTGCAACACCCATACATCTCTATGTATTCTAGATCACAACCTGCATCTACGCATAGCACGGCTCTGGATGCCACTGTAGGGTAACGCAGCAGAAAACAAAAATTTTCCGACCTACGTACCAGACCAGGATCACTATGGAGACTGCATACAAGGTTTGATCTGTTTCGTTACCGACTCGTAGCGCAGCGGAAGTAGAGTCGATGACGATCGGCGGTGCAGATCCCCGCAGCTAGGATTTACAACCTCCCAACCGCGAGGATGTACTCCTTCATCTGCCCCTCGGACGGTGTCGCGGACAGCCCTTCGGGAGGACCTTCGAAACTCGAACGGTCACTCGGACAGCCCTTCGGGAGGACTCACAGAACTCGGACCGTCACTTGGACAGCCCTTCGGGAGGCACTCTCAAAACAGCCCCTCGGGCACAAAGATCGAAACTACGACCTCTCTACGGGGTTGCACACATACGGTGTCATCTATCCGGCAGGGCTTCGCCGTCCAGAACTAGTTCCTACCGGAACCCAGACAGCCTTTCGGCTCTACGAAACTATTTCGCTGGGAGGGAGAGAAGAATGCCAGATCATGCATGGCTTTGTGTATGAGAGCAAGAGTGTGTCTTATGGCAGCCCACACACCTCCTATTTATAGGAAACCCAAGGGGTAGGGTGGTTTTACAAGAAGACCCAAAACCCACATGGAAAGGAGTCCTTCCCAAGGACCTAAAAGGTGAAACCAAGGAACAAGGGGGACTCCATGAAGGAGTCCACCATGTGGCCGGCCACACCCTCATGTGGGGACCCAAAATTGGCCCCTATCCATCCATGTCATCCCCAAGAACTTTTGGAGCAAAGCCCCAAAAGGTGGCTTTCCAAAAATATCCCAAAAAGCACTTTCACTATTCACGACGACATTTTTCAGCGTCTGATCGAACTGAAAATATTCATGTGGGCTTAGAACAATTCTAGTACCCACCAAAATAATTTTCAACGTGAGCCGGAACAATTCCGGTTTAGTGATTTCATCTGCGAAAAGCATCTGAAGCGGTTTCGGCAGCTCCGGAACATTTCCGGTTTTCATCCCGGAAAATTCCAGAAAGTTTCCAGAATGATTCTGGCACCCTCCAAGAATTATCAGGCATGTGCCAAAACCAATTTGACTTTATGGTATCCTCTGAAACAACTTTTCAGTTTCACCGGAACTCATCCGGTGACCTCTCTGCGGAACTTTTCCGCTGTCCGAAACTTTTCCGGCGTCCGAAACTTTTTCGGTGATTTTCTCTCAGACTCCCTGTCTAGTATTCAGTAGATAGATGACCCTTAAGCGTGTGACCCTATAGGTTCGGTGAAGCATAGACATGACCCGGAACCCCTTCCGATCAATGATCAACATCGGAGCCGTGGACACCCATATCGATCCCTATACCCACACGAATAAATATTCGAGTGAACCTCCAGTTGCCGTGAGCTATTCCTGTTGCTTCGCGATATGTTACAATTACCCGAGGTGAGACATGTTGGCATCCCCGTGGATCAACACCTTGTCCACTATGCCAGTTACCTCGTTACCGGTATTGTTCTCTTTTCTCGTTTTTGTGTTCCGGCATCCCCGTGATCAAATCACAAAGTGTCTGGCCAGACGATGATGGATACCGTAACACCGAGAGGGCCCAGAGATATCTCTCCATCGTCGAAGGAGCAAATCCCAATCTTGAGCTATCAAGTTACTTGACATACTTTTCCATGAACCCGTAAGCCGCCGTAATAGCCACCCATTTACGGATGACGTTTAACAAACCCCAAAGTTCATGAAGCAAGCATGAAGAAACTCGATACTCTCATGGTCTAAGGAATTATGTAAACATTAACTTCTTTGTGTTATTAACCATTAACTTATGACGAATGTATCTCATAGCATAACATCAATTCGGGTCGATTCAACACAAGTGTTCTACCAACAATTGTTCCCTCAAAATTGTCGGCATAGCCATGCCCATGATTAGGAAAACAGGATCATCATGCAATACTTGAGCCAGTCATAGAGGCTTGACCAGGAATACATTTTACCGTTTATTATCCCACACGTGCACATGAGTTTCCCTCCAAGCCTCGTTTTATTTGTAGACTCGAGAATCATTGCAGTTATAGCATGGAACATAAACTTAATTATGAACAGGGAGATAATCAATAACATTTATTATTGCCTCTAGGGCATATCTCCTACAGTTAGGCCCTAGTAGCTTAGGTTTTTTGGTTGTTTATCGTCTTCGCTTCGGCGGCGGCGATGGCGGCGCTGAATAAAGAAGCTTCAGATCTGTCCCCAACGAGGCAATCGGTCCTATTGTTTGGGAGGGATTTGGAAACCAGTCTGTTCAAGCAAGGATGGTGTGGCGGCGGCGTCATCCTCGTGGTGGACTTGTGTCCTCAGGCTCCGCCATTGCGACGGCATTTGCTCCAACGCCGGCGTGGAGCTTGGGAGGTAGTCAAGGAGCGGATGCAGATTGTGGTCTGCATCGACGACATCTGGAAGACAGAACATGTGCTGGGTTTTTGGTTGATGGATGGCGGGTATGGTTTCCTCCTTCAGCGTCTTAGTCGTGGTGGGGTGCCAGATCTGGAGTTCGATGGCATGTCCGGGGTGTTGCCCCGGTCTGATTCGTTCAACGGCAATGGTTTCACTTTTGGTGAGCCACCTTGGAGATCCACAAAGCTGCATATCCGCGATGGAGCCACGTCGAGCTCGAGTGAGGAGATGATCCGTTACTTTTTCTTTCCGTGGCTGCTGTGGTGGTGCCGGAGGCAGGTGATGGGCGTTGGTGTCAAGCTCAAAGACATTCTGCTGTCTTTTCAGTTTTGTCATGTCGGTCTTTACGTGACTTGTACTTTGATTTTTATGATATGAATGAGACACGTATTACCATGCAAAAAAAAGGTCATACATATGTAGATGTCGTCCCTACTACCGTAGACATTGACCACGTAGTAGATGCAGCTCCGATCAACGGATGGTAACTTGTCAGCGTTAACGGAGACGCATCTAAAATTACCAAGAAATATGGCACGGTAGCCGATGCTTTTCACGGGCTCGAGTATATGGAGGGATGTAGTAGGAGGCATCGAGGCGGATAAGGGCATCTCCAACAGCAACTCGCAAAAATCCTCCCGCATCCGTCTGCAGACCGGGGGGGGGGGGCATTCCACGGACACGGATGCGGGAGGACGCCATCCAACGCTAGCCGCATACATCCGGCCTTTCTCTTTTTTTCAAGTCCGCACGATCAAATAGCCGCATGCAAAGGGTACATACGTTCAAATAGTCGCATGCAGCACTAGTTCAAATTTAAAAAAGTTCAAATATTACGTCCCAACATTGTTGTCCCCTTTCACCGCCCACTGATGTTCAGTCAGATCTTCCTTTAGCTGCTCGTGAGTTGGTCGATGCCGAATTTGTTGATGCATTTGAATAAACTCTTCAGAATGAAGTAGTCATCGTAGGACTGGACGCCATGGTACAAACGATCGAAGACAGTCTTGCGCATCCGAAAACGCCGACGAAAATGGTCAACGAATAGTGCATCGGGGGCAAAGTAGTCGGCCATCAGTGTCAAATGCCCGCGCGCCCTGTTGCGGTTGAACACTCGATGACCCTTCATCGAGCCCTTGAAATTGAGAACATGCTCCTCCGCACGCTCCGCGTCTTCAAGAACCGCCTGCATCATCGCCGTCTCATCGGAGTACCCCCACTTAACATACTACTTGTATATGTACTCCAAATCGGAATCCATTGCTAAAAAGAAGAAGGGACAACTGTTTTCAGCTCCGGCGATTCATCGAACAGTTGCCGGGCACGATAGAGGGTGGTACCTGGCGGAGCGGTCGGAGGACAGGGGTTGAACGGAGATGGAGGAGAAGCGGCGGGGAGCCCTGCTAGAGCGCCGGAGGTGACGGAGACGCAGAATTGCGGCAGGGGTGTGGCGTGGTAGCCGGGGTGGTGGAGCGGCAGCGAAGGCAAGAGAGAAAGAAGGAAGGAGAGAAAACAAGGAGGATAGAGTCGCGGGGTCTGGGAAGGGTTTTGGGTGGGCCAGCGGGCGGATAGCGACGTTTCGCATGTCCGGACTCCTGCAAACCTCCCCTACTTTTGTCTCGGGTTTGCGGGAGAAATCGCATCCGAACCACGCCGCGGACCGATGCAGGCCCGTGTTGGATGGCTCCCGCGGTCCGGACAATGCGGTCCGGACGGATACCGGCGGTTTGCGGGTCAGCCTTGGAGATGCCCTCAGAGCATCTCTAGCAGACCCTTTGTATTGCGTTGAACTGCAAAATAACCGCCAATTTACAGTTTTGCGCGGAAAAAGCGACCCGAACAGACACCTTAAATGCCCCCGACCCTTAAATTTTTTTGAGGGGCGCGGTAAATTGCCCCCCCCCCCCGACCCGCGAAAACATAGGTTTTCCCCCAACCCCGTCGATGCCCTGTATCGTGGAAAAGTAGTCGGCAGGAGGGACATTTCAGCCTGCACGCATTCCCCTCCCCCATTCCGCAGCCACCCGCCGCCATCGCGCCCGCCCGCCGCCTTCGATTCCGGTAATATCCGCCGTCGGAAACACACCACCGGGCCACTGCAGACCCGGGTCCACCGCGCCGCTTCGCCGGTGCCCCGGATCCGCCGTGCCCAGCCGCCCCTGGGTCGCCGCCGCCCCGGATCGACCGCCGCCGAGTCGCCGCCCGCCCTGGATCTGCCAGTGAGTCCTTTTCTGCCCCTTCAAGTTAGATTTAGCAAACGATTTCCGTTCATGCGAGCTCCGTTGCGATTTGTAGATGGATTTGAGCCCTTGCTAGGAATTTTTGCTCGATGATTCGTCCTTGTCCGATGACTCGGACATAGAGACGCTGCTCAAGAACAATCGGCAGCAGTAGGTGGTGGTGGTCCTCGCCGTGAAGGAGTTCGAGGATAGGAACAGAAAGAGACGGCAAGGATCGACCGTCGACCGTCGGCCGTCTTTGCATCCCTCGCAACCGCCATCTCGGGAACATGATGCTGATGCAAGACTACTTCGCGGCGTCACCTACGTATCCGCCGCACCTCTTCCAGAGAAGGTATCGAATGCGTCGATCCCTCTTCGTAAAAATAGTAGAAGCTTGCGAGGCCAATTCTTGATTTTTTACCCAAAGGAGAAACGTCGCGGGCTTGAAGGGTTTTAGCGCATATCAAAAAATCTTGGCAGCTATGCGGGTGATTGCATATGGCATTCCGGCTGACTATGCCGACGAATATCTTCGCATTGGCGAAGATACTACAATTGAGTCTGTGCGTAGGTTCGCTAAAGTGATCATCCGTGTCTTTGATCCTGTCTATCTTCGGGCACCCAACAAGGAAGACACGAAAATGTTGATGGCAACAAATGAGAAGCGAGGTTGGCCGGGCATGCTAGGAAGCGTTGATTGCATGCATTGGACTTGGAAAAACTGCCCGAAGGCATGGCACGAGTAGTATTGTGGCAAGTCTCGTGATGCAGCAATTGTGCTAGAGGCCGTTGCATCCAAGGATTTATGGATTTGGCATTGCTTCTTTGGTTTGTCGGGTACTCTCAATGACATCAACGTGTTGCATCGGTCTCATTTGTTTGCTAGACTTTCTAGTGGTGATGCTCCTGCTTGCAACTACACGGTGAATGGGCATCAATACACAAAGGGCTAGTATCTTGCTGATGGTATTTACCCTTCTTGGTCTACATTTGTCAAGACCATCAGAAAACCCGAAAATAGGAAGCAAGCTGAATTTGCAAAGGCACAAGAGGCTGCCCGAAAAAGATATTGAAAGAGCCTTTGGGGTATTGCAAGCTAGGTTTGCCATTGTTCGTGGTCCTGCTCGTTTTTGGGACAAGCGAACCCTGAACAACATCATGACATGTTGTGTGATTCTTCACAACATGATTATCGAAGATGAGAGGGACATGAACTTGGTGTCTTTCTACGACAATGTGGGTAGCCGTGTGAAGCCATCTAGAGACCCTGACCGCATACAAGCATTCCTTCAGACATACCGGGAAATTGAAGACTCAAACACCCACCACCAGCTTCAGCATGATCTCATTGAGCACAATTGGCAAAGGCATGGGCAGTAATTAAACCTGCCATTTTTACATTCATTTAATTTAATTCATGTGTGATTTGTATCATTGTTGTATTCAGAACAATTCTTGTATTGAATTATAAGTTTAACTCTTACATTTGAATAATTATTGTAATTTGGATGATTGTTGTATTGTAATATTCAGATTTTAATTTATATTGATTTCATAATTCTATGTAATATGACACATATGTTTCAAATTGAGAAAAAACCACGTGTTTTGAGGGCAGAATATTTTGTTTTGCCGTTCGGCCTTGCGGGGTCTGTTCGGCCGCAGCCCACGCCAGCCTTCAAAACACGTTTTCTACGGCCCTTATACTCACTTTAAAGGTCCGCGCGATAAGGGATCTGCTAGAGATGCTCTATGTAGCTGCATCCTGCATGCATGCGTTGTGAAGGGCACCATTGGAACTTGGACCGCCGCTGGCCGCCGTTACTCCGTACTTTTACTGCATCAGTTCATTGGAAATGTGAGACAACCGTGCCGCTTCGTGTAACTCTAGTTTTAAAGCACGGAAGTCGTAACAGATCAATTTTGCTCGTTCCCAAGCCCCAACGATTTTCTTTTTTACGCTCTCGTGCCAACTAAAATTGACAAAAAAACATCCCAAATGATAAGTGCCACACGTGTGGCACGAAGCAACATGACCCAAACGCCTCCATCACCACCCATCTTGCCACATCATACAGATGGGATCAGTGGAATCTTTTTGGTTTTTCAGACTTAAAAACATTTTATCTCTTAATTAAAAATTCCAATTAAAAATCCGTTGTCACCATTAAATCCGTCTCGACGAGATCTTCAAAACTAGATCCCATATTGATATGTTTCGACGACTTTTTTTTGGGCCGAAAGTTGCCATGATGTTTACACTGTAGTTGCCATACAATTTACACTAAATTTGCCATGATATGTCTTATCTATTTTTTTTCTTCTAGATTTAAAGCTAACGTTGTATTTTCAATTACTTTTCATGGCAAATTTTATTAATTGACCATGGCAATTTTAAGTAATTAACCACGACAAATTTAATTCATGGATCATGGCAATTTTTAGTAATCCATCATGGAAAATTTAGTTTATATATCACAGCAATTTTAGTATTTTTGACCATGGCAATTCTAGTTTTTTGACCATGGAAATTATTTTTTGTATGAATCATGGCAAATTTTAGTGCATCTATCATGTCAATTTTAGTTCATGGTTCATGGCAAATTTGAGTCATTGACCATGCATTTTTAAAGTAATTGATGACGGATTTCTTTTTAATTATGAACCATGTCAAAATTATTTCATTGATCATGGCAAATTTTAGTAATTCACAATGGCAAGTTTAGTTTCTTAATTCACCATTTTATAACATGTCAAAATTTAGATTAAACGTAGAAGAGAAAGTAGCTGAAACATATCATGGCAACTTCAGTGTAAACACCATGGCAATTTATGTGCAATAGACATGGCAACTTTTAACCAAAAAAAAGTCGTCGGAACGTATCGATGTGAGATCTAGTTTCCAAGATCTCATCGTGACGGATTTAATGGTGAAAATGGTTTTTCAATCGGATTTTTCATTTAAGAGATAAAACATTTTAAAAACTAAAAACCAGAAAGATTCCTGCTGACATCATTTGTTCGTCACTTGTGCATGCATGCGGTGACGTGGCGCAATCTGTAGTTATAGGGCGTATGGTCGGGTGTTGCTCCCACCACACGTGTGATGATTATCAACGTCCAAAAACATTCAATTTCCCATGGTAAAAAAACCCCACGTTCGGATTTTATCATTTTCATTCTTTTATAAAGCCAAGAGCCCCAACAAATGAACCATGACCTAGAAAAAGTGGATCATACTCCCTCCGTTCACAAATAAGTGTACATTGGGCATTTAAATTTTGTCCACAAAAGAGTGTATTTCTATCTTCTCAATGCACTTTAAATAGAAAAAAATACTTCTCTCTCATCACACGGTAATCAAGACCAATAACGTTCAACACATGGTCTTCTTACTTTCTACATGCACTTATCTCATTGGCTTGCACCTTCCCAATGCATTTTTACTCCACTCTATAATCTGTCCTAAAATTTCTATATGTATACTTATTAATATCTGCGTTGGTGGGTGGGATAGGGATTGGTAGGCCTGTTTTCTTTAAAAAAGAAAAACATGTAAAACTTTAGTTTTTTAAAAAAAGTATGTTTTTGTCCCTCAAGTTTACAAGAAGTAGACATTTGGTCCCTTAAAAAAATTTGGGGTTACATTTCATCCCTCATGCTTTCAAACCAAAAGTTAATCTAAAACCAGACCTAATAAAGCGGTTTCCACGCTGGCATGGCGTGGTATTTGACCCATATTGACACGTGTGGCAGTCTAAGGCAACTCTCTCTCTCCCCCCTCCCTCCCTCCCTCCTAGTGGTCCAAAATCAAAGAGATGTGGAGATCCAACCATTGCAGTGTCTTCTCCATCCTCCTCTGTGTAGGGGAACGCAGCAGAAAACAAAAAATTTCCGACCTACGCACCAGCCCAGGACCACTATGGAGACTGCATACAAGGTTTGATCTTTTCGTTACCGACTCGTAGCGCAGCGGAAGTAGAGTCGATGACGATCGGCGGTGCAGATCCCCGCAGCTAGGATTTACAACCTCCCAACCGCGAGGATGTACTCCCTTGACTGCCCCTCGGACAGCCCTCCGGGAGGCAGTCAGACAGTCCCTCGGACGGTGTCGTGGACAGCCCTTCGGGAGGACCTTCGAAACTCGGACGGGCACTCGGACAGCCCTTTGGGAGGACCCTCGAAACTCGGACGGCCACTCTGACAGCCCTTCGGGAGGCACTCTCGAACTAAGACCGAAACTACGATCTCTCTACAGAGTTGCACACATACAGTGTCATCTATCCGGCAGGGCTTCGCCGTCCAGAACTAGTTCCCACCGGAACCCAGATAGCCTTTCGACTCTACAAAACTATTTTGCGGGGAGGGAGAGAAGAAGCCAGATCATGCATGGCACTTGTATGTGAGAAAGTAGTGAGTGTGGAGAGCACCTCTCCACCTCTATTTATAGGAAAGCCAAGGGGTAGGGATGCCATTCCAAAAACCCAAAAATGCCCATGTATGGAGTCCTCCACAAGGGCATAAAAGGGAAGTCATGGAGCAAGTGGGGCTCCATGGAGGAGCCCCTCATGTGGCCGGCCAACCCCTCATGGGGGCCCCCCAAGGGGGGTTTCTTAGCCCCCAAGTCCTTCTAGAAGCCTTTTGTAAAAGCCCTAAAAGGTGGCTTTCCATAAAGTAACCAAAAAGCACTTTCACTATTCACGGAAACATTTTTCCGCGACCGTTAAATCCGAAAATATTTCTGTGGGTCTTAGAACAATTTCAGTACCCACTAAAATGATTTTGGACGCGTTCCGAAACAATTCCGGATTAGTGATTTTCATCTACGAAAAGCAAACAAAACGGTTCCGGCCGCTCCGGAACATTTCCCGTTTTTTTTCTCCGAAAAATCCCAGAAGTTCCCAGAACAATTCTGGCACCCTCCAAGAATTTCCAGGCGTGTGCCAAAACCAATTTGACTTAATGGTATACCCTAAAACAACTTTTCAGTTTTACCGAAACTATTCCGGTGCTCTCTCCGGAACTTTTCCGTTGTCTCCGAAACTTTTCCGGTGACTTTCTTTCAGACTCCCTGTCTTGTATTCAGCAGATAGATGACCCTTAAGCGTGTGACCCTATTGGTTCGGTGAAGTATAGACATGACCGGAACACTTTCGATCAATGATCAACATCGGAGCCATGGACACCCATATTGACCCCTATACCCACACGAATGAATATTCGAGTGAACCTCCAATTGCCGTGTGCTATTCCTGTTGCTTCGCGATATGTTACAAATACCCGAGGTGAGATTTATCAGCATCCCCGTGGATCAACAACTTGTCCACTATGCCAGTTACCTCGTTACCGGTTTTGTTCTCTTTTCTCGTTTCCGCATTCCGGCATCCCAGTGATCAAATCACAATGTGTCTAGCCAGACGATGATGGATACCGTAACACCGAGAGGGCCCAGAGATATCTCTCCATCATCGAAGGAGCAAATCCCAGTCTTGAGCTATCAAGTTATTTGACATACTTTTCCATGAACCCGTAAGCCGCCGTAATAGCCACCCTTTTACGGATGACGTTTAACAAACCCCAAAGTTCATGAAGCAAGCATGAAGAAACTCGATACTCTCATGGTCTAAGGAATTATGCAAACATTAACTTCCTCTATGTTATTAACCATTAACTTGTGACGAATGTATCTCATGGCATAACATCAATTCGGGTCGATTCAACACAAGTGTTCTCCTAACATTGTGCCCTCAAAGTTGCCGGCATAGTCATGCCTATGATCAGGAAAACAGAACCATCATGCAACACTTGAGCTAGTCTTAGAGGCCAGACTAGGAATACATTTTACCGTTTATTATTCCACATGTGCATATGAGTCTTCCTCCGAGCCTCGTGGTTATTGTAGACTTGAGAACCATAGCAGTTATAGCATGGAACATAAACATAATTATGAACATGGAGATAAATAATAACATTTATTATTGCCTCTAGGGCATATCTCCTACACTCTGTCATGGCCTCACCATTCGTCACCTACCCGTCTCACCGGCGACCACTGCCTGCCAGCCGGACTCCACCAAGATTTGGTCATCGCTGGGCAGATCGGGCGGTTTGGCCCCCAAGATTTTGCCGTCACCGGGCACCCAGTGCTCTTTCTCGATCTCGAGGTTGTCGCTCATCCCCACAGCCTACCTCCCTGGCCATCCATGGGATCCGATCGTGGAGCATCGCCTCCCCTATCGTGGCCATCATTTGGGATCGCTGGATCCGATGCCGCTTCTCACCGTCTTTCGCACTACCTTCATTGCATGCATGAGCACCTCCTCCATGGTCGTACACCATGCCCCAGCATGTATCGAGCTTCCCCATTGACGGGTTCCATCTCGTCCACCTGTTGCCGACCCATGTGGAGGACAACGACGGTGATCTCTAGCTAGGTCCAACAATCTTCAGCAAGGCAGACAATTGTGGAGGCTCCTGTCATCAATGCCATGGAGGTAGTAGCTTCGGAGCTGCTTGCTCCCGCAGGAGTTATTGGGATTCCTCCAAGAGAAAGGTGAAGCAGCAAGCACCAAATATTTCCTCCAGTTAGAGAGCCAAGGTTATCAATCCAGTAGGAGCTTCCAATCTAAACAAATCAACAGCACCTATGTGGCACCCCGGCTCAGAGAACCGGTTTACCAGTGTTTCCAACCCAGAGATCATGTCTTCTGGAAACACACAACAACTTGGAACAGAACAGAACTGAACTTTATTGAAATATCTCGAGTACAAGCTCAAAGTTTACATAGATAGCGAGGCCAGAAGCACTGCAGGTGCTGAGAACAATACCTACATTATTTATGGAACATAACAGGGCCTCGATACTACTGGGATATTCTACGGCGTAGCGGAACATAGCGCGGAAAACTCCATCCACATGGACACTGCTGTGGACACGACCTAGTTAGCGTAGCACGAACCTTCGGGACCTCCGTCCTCGGCTTCTCCTGCATCCGCCATGATACGCCAGGTGAGTACTTGGAATGTACTCGCAAGCTCATGGCAACCAAAACAATGCAGCAAACAATAGCATGGCAAATAACAAGTTAAGTGATTAGGTTGCTCACTTACTGATACCCAGTACCAACTTACTCTCATCTGGGTTGTCCCACAACCCTCGGAATGCTCACAATCCACAGACCACTTCCGAACATAAGACAAGTTCTTCCATCATTATTATCATTACGGTTGACCATCCTAGAGAGGCCTAAACGGACTGTCCAATACCGTGGACGCGGCTATTCGAATAGATTCTTACACTCTGCAGAGGTTGCGCACTTTACCCACACTATGGAGTACTTGGCCTCGTGATTCCATTCGGGTGGACCGGTGGTGCTCCAACGAAACCTGCCTGGCCCGTGACCCCTCTATCGTACCACCGACAATCATACCCTCCCAGGGTCATGTCCTGGGTGGCCCCTGTGTCACCCCGTGACACCTGCCACCGTCGTGGCTACTAACTGTCCCAAACGGGGACGCCGGCAAAATAACTCAACTGGGCTCACAGGATTATCGTCGTCTACCTGATCAGGGCAGCACGCACGCATAACCCTCCCTAGTTTGGTGGTACCAATAAAAGAGCACAAAGCCAGACCAAGTCAAGGCCGTCCCATACCGGCATATGTGGCTGCACGGAAAAGTCCGGGTAGGTGGCTCTTGATCAACCAACTAAGTTTAGTGTTGTCAAGAATTTAACCAGTATGGGTATTTATCAGGAATAAATTAACATGGCAGTAGCTAGGAATCCAAATAATTTACTATGAACTATCACATATTAAAATAATGCATATAATTCAATTAAATAACCAACACTATTGAAATGCTTCATGCACTGGATGACATGGCTTGCCTTGCTCTGTTGGGTTGTCCACAAACTCCTGGGCTTCAAATCCAAAAGTATTTCCCTCTGAAAATATTTTTAAAAAGCAATTGAAAACGTCACATACTACTCTTTTGTGCACCAGAAATTCTGTGGGCAAGGGAAAAATACCAAATTTTTGCCAGAAAATAAAGGAGCTCAAGACAAGCTCAGAGCAAAAAGAATCAATTGATTTGGACTTATGGTTTAAAAGTTATTAAGGGTCAAAGTTTCTGGTCAACTCTGGAAATAAAATAGAAAATCAGAAAACCAACCGGGGCCACATCGAAGGCGTAAACCGCCCGGGCGTCTCCACTTACCGCTTCGGTAAGCCGCTGACGAGCTGGCCCCAGCGTCAGATTTAAACGGGGGGAGGAGGGAAACAGAGGGAGGCGGGGCTCCGGCGACGCTCGCCGGCGATGCAGACGGCGACGAGGTCCGGCGACTGCGGGAATCGATCGAGCGCTTCGAGAAGAACACGCACGTACCCGTGGATTGGCGAACGGTGGCCGGACGACGTCGTCCCCTTCCTCTCCGGCGGCGGCGGCGCTCGGGTGTCGTCGGAGACGGTGGTTCCGGCAGCGATTCGGCTCGAGAAAAGCTTGGGCGGGGTCAGTGGAGCGAGGTGAACTCAAGGGAGCAGTCGGTGGAGCTTGGGGAGGGGCGAGTCGGCGGGGAGGCAGATCTCGGGTGGCGGTAGTGCTCCGGCGAGATGCGAGGCCAGAGGGCCTCTCGGCCGTGGCTCGGTGCTCGGGGAGGCGATTAGGAGTAGGAGGAGTGGGGTGAGGAGCTCGGGAGGGCCGGGCGTGGCCTTTTATAGGCAGGAGGCAAGCTCGGGCGAGTTCTCTGGAAGCGGCGAAGCTCGGGTCATGTCGCCGGCGTCGCGACGTTGCGCTAGCTGGCTCGACGCGAGCGACGCGATGGGAGAGGGCAGAGGAGAGTTAAGGCACGGTGGAGGCTAGCGGGGGAAGAAGACGCGCCGCACAGCCACTGTGCCCGCACGGGCGGCACAGTGCGCGTGTGCCGTGGCGGCCGGCGAGGGCTTCTCTGGAGAGGGGAAGGGTCGGGAGAGGGGTACGTGGACGGCAGCAGTGAAGTCGGCACCTCAGGACATCAAATGGCAGCACGAGGCCTCTAGAATGACCTCGGCCGTCGTCGGCGAGATGCAGAGCACGCATACTGGCATGCCAGTACCGTGCTCACCACGGCAAGTGATGTCTCGAGGCTGTCCAAGTCCAGCGCACCATGTCTGGGGTGTTCTCCCTTGGTCATTTAGCTCCTCTGTGCACAAGGTTTGGCTAGATACAGACTGAGTTGAAGTGTAGCTTCAGCTACAGTTTCTGACAGCAAACTTGAGAGAGATCTAGAGGAGATGTGAGCTGGAGATGGAGCCAAAGGAGATGTCTGGGGTGATCTATCTTGGAAGGACTCCAATCTGACCAAGTTTGAGAAGATTTCATCAAAGTTTGGACATAGCTCATGTACAAATGCTGTACTGAACCAGAAACCTAGGTGAGCTTGTAGCACTCATCTGGTTGATCTTCTGGAGCTGAATTTTGGTGTGGAAGGGTTATTTGGTGAGGAGAAGATGCCATAAAAATTTCAGCTCAATTGGATACCTCTAGCTGGTACTTCCTTCATAGAGGTTCCAACTGAACAGAAACTTGGCAGAATATTGGTGATGAAAATTTGTACTGGACAAGATGATATTTTTGGATATTGTGGAAAGATAGGTTACCTAAAAGCTCAGGGAATTTTCTGGGAATTAACTGAGTTGGGAAAATAAGAGCTCCTTCACAAATGACCAGTACTGTCCAGAGAGCAAATGGAGTTTTCTGGACAAAACTTTGCACTGGACCATGAAATGTTTTTGAAGATTGTGGGAGTAGATGATGACAAGAAGGTCTGGGATTATTTTGGGATTTTTCTGATCACCAGAACTATAGGTTGCTTTGTAACCCATAGTGATGACAGATTTTCCCAAAGGAAGAAAATGAATATTTGGGAAGGATAAAGAATTGGAAATTGATCCAGAGGGTGAGTGACAAGATTTTGGCAAGATGCTGAGGGCTTTGGATCACTCAGAGGAATTCATAAGTCCAAAGTCAACTGAAAAGGTTCAAAATCCAACCAAATTGCAAATAAAGCCAGGAAGATTTCGAAAAGAAAAAGTTGCCAAAACCAGGGTGTCACAACCTACATACACGGCACAAACAAACTTGTCCCCAACATGGCAAGAGGGGTTGTCGAGCCCCTTGTCTTGCTAGTTACAAGGTAAAACACAAATGATAGAGATAGATAGTAACAAGGTGAAAACGGCAAATAGTAGATATCAATTGTGTAGAGGAATTTAGCAATGGAGAATAGACCCAGTGGGCATAGGTTCACTAGTGACATCTCTCTAAAAAACAAGTGAATGACATGGTAAACAAATTACAGTTGGGCAATTGACCAGATTGCAATCTTTATGACTATGATCATTCATGATATAATATCATATATGCATTACGTCCATGATAAGTAGAACATTAACCAACTGCATCTACTACTAATACTCCACCCCAAAACCGCTATTCAACATGCATCTGGTATTAAGTTTGCAGGATAGAGTATCGCAATAAGAAAGATGACATAATGTAGACAAGAAGAAGCCAATCAATATGACAAAAACCCGTCATTTTAAGCTTAGTGGCAATAATACAATACATGTCTTGCCCTTATTGTCACTGGGTTAGAGCACAGCAAGATTGAACCCGCTACAAAGCACCACTCCCTCCGAAGAAAAACCCATCGAACTTGGCCAAAGAAGATAGATAGATCGGAGGGCATGCAAAGCTATTTAATTATACAACAAATAAAACCACAAAAGATTCAATTGATTTCAATGAACAAACTGATCATAAAGTGACAATTCATCTTGTCCCAACAAACACACCACCGACTACATTGAATTGATGATGATCATGTGAGAAGCTCACGGGAACATAGTACTGAAGATGTAGAGAAAGAGAGAGAGAGAGTGTGTGTCATCTAGCTACTACTATGGACTCTAAGGTCATGATGGAACTACTCACACATCATCATGGAGGCAACAAGGTTGATGAAGAAGGCTCTGACAATGGCTCCCCCCTCCGGCAGAGCTCCAGAACAGGCCTCCAAATTGGATGTTCTTGAAACAGGAACTTGCGGCGACGACAAAATTCTTCTAAAAGTACGCCGGATGGTTTCGGGATTTATGGCGGTCGAGGGAGGCAAAGGCGGTTGCCATGGGCCCCACACTCCCTGGTAGCGCCCTAGGGCCAGGACACGCCACCTAGCCGTGTTGGCCCCCTGGTGGTCGTCTGCTCCTTCCCCGAAGCTTCTAGGGTTTCTTCTGGCCCAAAAAAATTTGTCAAAAATTGGCATCGTATTTTGACCTTCCTAGAGATGGATTTCCTGTGAAACAAAAAACAAGTAGAAAACAGGAACTAGCATTGGGTAAATTAATAGGTTAGTTCAAAAAAAATGTAAAATACTATAAAAATATATATAAAAGTGCTAATATAATAGTATGAAACAATAAAAAAGAATAGATACATTTGAGACGCATCGGGAGCGAAGGGGGAGGAGTAGCTTGGGAGAACTTTGACGTAGCAGCACTCTGCCGAGTGCGATGACAGCAGCTCCCGCTCGTAGGCATGACTGATGAGGCGGTAGCCATGTCTACAATGTCTTTGATACCAAGCTTGAGGCGGCAGAGCAGGGGCTACCACGGGACGAGGCCTAGCAGGCGCGTGTCTTCGGAGATTGCGGTGAACACATGCGAGTCCGGTGGCCAAGATGATGGCGAGGTGGTCGGGGCAGAGTCACCAAGGTATAAGGTGAGAAGGATCCACCAAGGTAAAAAGACAGAAGGATGTGCCGAGACAGAGAAAGTTGTGAGGAAGAGAACACATGTCTATTTTAATCCAATGACCATCCTACATGCAAAGTGGGGGAGAGAGAAAACCGCTTCATGTGACCGGTTTTCCTCAGAAACCAGAATTAGTACAAAACCTATCCGGTTTTGAGACTTGAAGGACCGAATGTGTACCGAAAATTCTTGAGGGACCAATGTATATTTTTGAGAAACTTGAGGGACGAAAAACATACTTTTCTCTTTTTTTAAAAAAATTCACCTGAGGGAGAGGATCCCCACTTGGATGCATTACTCAAAAGGTGCACAAGTGGCCAGATTACATGGTTGCGTTAGTACACAAGGAGAAGTATTGGTGTCATGACATGGCGTCCACCTTCTGTTGTTGTGCCCTAAAGCGAAGTATTGGTGTCGTGACATGGCGTCTACCTTCTTTAGGTGTACCCTAAAGCGACCAGTCCAGAGGGTGAAGTCAGAAATAACGTTCCTAAGGATTACATTGGGTGTGTAGGACTGGTTTCTAAATACAGGGGCATTTCATGAATCCTAAATCTTCCATGTCATGGTAAGTGCGACGGACAGAGGCGGAGCCAGGATTTCTCAAAGCCTGGGGCTAAAACTAACTGACTAAATATAACGTCAAATACCACGCACATCAACGTGTGTTATAAGTATGCCACAAAATCACATTCAAAATGAAATATAAATTCATTATTACCACGAGAGGAGATTCTGTAAAAACAAATAGTTTAACAAAGTGCATCATTGCAAACATGGTTTGGTACCAAATTATTGAAGACTTCCTTAATTCAAGGACATTGTTTCTTCACCAGCAATAGTACAAGGACCTGGATCTGCAAACATAAAATCAAGACATTGGACATAGACTAAATAAATTGTTCATATGAAATTTTGCAAAAAAGAAAATATTATACCATTGACACGAAGTCCACGAGGTAGTAGCCCCAAGACTGTAATTTAGCAACACTTCGAGAAGATCAGAAGAAGGAGATGCAGGTGGTCAAGACGCCGGACCGGGCGGGCGGCATGGCGGCTGGCGGGGAAACGCGGTTGACGACTGTCGACTGACGAGGGCGGCGGCGCAGGCGTGCAGCGCATGGGTGGGGCGCTCTGTTTGAGAGAGGCGAGGGTTTCTCGATCGGGAGAGGGATTTTTTTCCTTTGCGAACAAGCGACAGATCGAAGGGTCGACGTACTGCACGATTGATTTTCTGTTCGATCGAAGGGTCGACGTACTGCGCGATTGATTTTCTGTTCGATCGAACGACTTGAGTTGGGCTAATGGGCTGAAGCCTTGTACGCCTACGTGAAGCCTGGGGCTAATCTTCTATGTATCCCAAAATCTCAAGAATTTGCTACTATATTTATAGGTACTTGTTGGGCCACGCCTGGGTGTAACACCCCCTTGTAATATGCTACAGTGATCATCCTCTAATCATGCCAAGTCATCTTTATTTGAAGTGCTAAATCATCATTTGTTCATATCTCATTTCAAATTCCACTTTAAACAAAAATTCTAAATGCAAGTCAAAATAAAAGTTGATCAAATATTAAATCAAAATAGTTCACAATATTGCAAATAATCCCAAAGTAATTATAAAAATAAAGCCAACATTATTTGCATTCCCAAATTGACCCTAGCAAACAAAACAGGACCCAAAACAGCCCCATTTAATCCATTTTCATTTATGCAAAATTCAAATGAGTTCAAATCACCCCCAAACTTTTTGTGGCAGTACCATATGTCACAATGGAATTATGTGGCTTAGTCCCACATTTT
The DNA here is from genome assembly GCA_039707655.1 of Elymus sibiricus. NCBI lineage: Eukaryota > Viridiplantae > Streptophyta > Magnoliopsida > Poales > Poaceae > Elymus > Elymus sibiricus. Next base: position 53,798,467 of record CM077664.1, on the reverse strand, counting down.
TCTAAAATATTTTGGTAGCCCTAAAACTCCATTTCTGTCTCTGTCTATTAAATAAAGAGAAAACAGAAAAGAAAAGAAAAGAAAAAAAAAAAGAAACCTTACCGGACGCCTGGCCTACGGCCCAGGCCGGCCCAGCCCGTTAACACCCTCTCCCACCTGCTCCGCCTCGCTGTCGCTGTTGCCATGGCCGAGAGCTCGCGTGCCGGCCACAGCTCGCCACGGCGACGGAGCAGGTGAGCTGAGGGGATAAGGACACCCCCTCGAGCCCCTGGACGCCGAGGCCACTACTCCCCCTCTCCCTCGCACCGGTTCCCTCCTTCCCCACCACTGCCGAGCGCCGTCGTCGCCGTTGCTCGTCGCAGCCGAGGCCACCGATGACCCCGTGCCTCCTCGTCGTGTCAAGGGGCTCCGCCGAGCTCGACCATGCCTCCTGCGTCCAGCAGCTGGAGCTGGGGAGCCCTGCAACGCCGGCATCGACTCGTCGTCAACCTCCGGTCCCCGAACCTCGCCGCTGTCGATCTCCTCCCCTTCTGCTACTAAGCCGCCACCGGACCGCCGTGCGTCCACCCGGTGAGCATCCGCTCCTCCTCCCTCACTTTCTGCCACGCGTACGCGCCGTAGCTAGCCGTAGCGCCGCTTTCGCCATTGCTGGAGCTCGTCTCCGCTGGCGAGCTCGCAGCCGTCGTTGTCGCTGCTGCCATGCCCCGCTGAGCCCACGGGCGTGCTCAGGGGACCTCACTGGTGCCGCCCGTGCCGCTAGATAGCTCTCCCGAGCCCCGTAGCCGAGCGCCCGCTCGAGCCCGTATTCCGGCCGCCGCGTTCGTGCTCGCCGCCGTCGCGTAGGACCTCCCCGACCCCAACCAACACTGCCAACGGCCGCGGCGTCGAACGGCCGTTCGAACGCGGCCCCTCGCGCTCGTTCTGGTGGCCTGTGGCGAGATCCCGTAGGTCGCCGCCGCGCTGGGTGGTCGCCGGCGGCTAAACGCCGGCCGGCTGACGTGTCCGGCGCGATTAGCCCCTAACCACGCCTCTGTGAGGCTGACAGACGGGCCCCGCTCGCTAACTAATCCCTAATTCACTAACCTAATGTGCCACTGACACCCGGGGCCCACCCGCTAATTAACCCTGTTTAACAAACTAAAACGTTAGTTAACTTACTGTGTATGACATGTGGGACCCGCATCTACTGTTCAAACGGATAAGATGGGTCCAGTCAGCCTGCTGACTCAGCGGGGGGCCCACCAGTCAGCCTCTGCTGACTGGACCCTTGACCAGTCAACGTTGACCTAGTCAACTGCTGACTGTGCAGTTGACTGGGCCCACTGTCAGCCTCTGGGTGCATTTCTGTGTGCACTCCGCTGGGTACCCGTAGCAATTTAGCTATTTAATTTTCGAATTTAAATTAATTCCAGAAAATCCAAAAAATGTTTAAAACTTTGAAAAATCATATAAAATAAACCGTAACTCGGATGAAAATAATTTATATATGAAAAATGATCAGAGAAATCCAACGAATCCGAATATGTCATCTGCATGCATGCTAGAATCCTCTAAGTAGCTGAACCTGCAACTTTAGGCCTGATTCTGGCAGATGAATAGTGACTGACTACCGGTAAATAATTCCAAATTAATTCCTAAATCATCTAAAATATTTAGAGGTGCAATATATCACCCCTGCATATCATTTAGGCATGTCATGCATAGTGAATGCATTTGTATGCTTGTATTTATCTGTTTCTTCCCCCTCTTCTTCTCAAGTAGACTCCGAGACCGCTGACGAACCGGAGATCGACTACACCGTTGAAGATTCCTTTTCGCCTGCAAAGCAACCAGGCAAGCAAACCCCCTTGAGCATGCCTATATCACCTATTCTTTCTCCCTCCTGCTTGCATTAGAATTAGCTGCCGCTTTTGATTGATCCTATTCTGATGCATAGCCTGTTTTTGTAAACTGCTATTGGTACCTTACCTGCTATCCTAAATGCTTAGTATAGGTTGGTTGGTAAACCATCTTTGGCCTCTCTTCCTTGTCCTAGTTGTCCCGCTTAGTTACCAGTGCCCCGATCGATGTGATCGATGGGCTGAGACCAGCACAACACCGCACACCCCCTTAGTTGTACGACTCTGCAGAGTTACCATCGAGTGCCGAGGGTGATACCTCTTATCTCACTCCCGATGTTGCCTCTGTAGTATAGCTAGTCGGTCATGGGTTAACGAGGGTGATTCCTCTTTCACCACCTCCGATGAAGCTCCTGTCGTGCAACCCCGCAAGTGTGAATGCCATGGAGGGTGATTCCTCCGGGTTCACCTTGGCGGATACATCGAGTGGGAATCCAACGAGGGTGATTCCTCAGATTCCTCCTTGATGCTATGGACACACGGGTACTTTGACTTTAATATTGATACTTGTTAAAGTCGGGTCGACCCCGAGGGGTACCCGCGAGAGATACACATGAAAGTCGGGCGGGCCCGGAGAGCACCCGCGAGAGTTACTGTGGCGGCTGGCTGTTTAACGGTACCACCTAGGTTGTGGTGGTAGCTCCGGACTTCTCCCGACAGCCGTCACTTAAATTAATAATGCACTAATGGATTTGGGTATTGATCTGAGTTGGCCACTGGCCTATACGCACTACCACCACGTGGGATAATGGTTTAATGGGGCCCTCGGCGCCGTATGTATCAGCCGAAAGCTCTATCAGATGTCCAGTTTAGCATTGTGGCCGGGTCAGATCGTGCCATCCAGGAGAGGGGTGGCGCTGGATCCACCTTGCGCACAACGACCCGGAGTGCAAAGGGCGATGGGCCCAAGACCCCTGAGCACTTAGGATGTAGACCGGCGGGGACCTCTCTGCTGAGCCTAGGTAGGACTACGTCGTGTCGATCAGCCGAGGCCGGGCATGACCGGAAAAAGTGTGTCCGGCCAGAGTTAATCGAGCGTGTTGGGTAACAGTAGTGCACCCCTGCAGGGAAGATTATCTATTCGAATAGCCGTGTCCACGGTAACAGGACGCTCAGTGTTGTATCCCGATCTACTACAACTTGAACCGGATACATGATAATTAATTCTAAGCTGTGGGATCGCTTTCTCGCAGGGAGTCGAGGAAGGATCTCTAGGCTTTGCTACTACATGCTTGTTGCTTTATTATACACTACTAATCTGCACTGTTCTATTGCTGCAAGACGCTGAAGATGCTAGTCTTCGATAGGCTAGGCCTTTCTCTCTATTCTGGCATTTCTGCAGTCTAGTCCACAGATACAGCCTCCCCTTTGATACTGATGCATACTCAGCATAGATCTGATGTAAGTCTTGCGAGTACTTTGGATGAGTACTCATGGTTGCTTTGCTACCTCTTTTTCCCATACCCGATTGCTGCGTCCAGATGTTGGAGTCCCGAAGCCAGCTGATCCCGCCGATGACTACTTCCCCGGTGAAGCCTACTACCACGTGGAGACCGTCGGCCAGGAGTAGTTTGGGAGGCTCCCAGGCAGGAGGCATGCGCCTTTTCGATCAGAGCCGTTGTTTGTTTTCGCCTTCTTAAGGCAGATTTGTTTAACTTTGTGTTTGTACTCAGATACTTTTGTGTGTCTTCCGCTAACGCTTGTATGCGAGCTTTTATATTCGAGCCCTCGAGGCCCCTGGCTTGTAATATAAAGCTTGTAATATTCTATTTTTGTGTCTAGCGTTGTGTTGTGATATCTTCCCGTGAGTCCTTAGGCTTGATCGTGTGCATTTGCGTGTATGATTAGTGCACGATTAAGTCAGGGGCGTCACAAGTTGGTATCAGAGCCGACTGCCTGTAGGAACCCCCATTCCAACTCCTTGGCCGAAGTTGAGTCTAGTCTTTGAAAAATGATTTTTCTAACATGGCTGTGTGGCTTACGGGCCCACGTCGCCAATGGGTGGTATTAGGATCTTTTATTCCTCTTCCTTAATCTGGGACTCTGATCTCTCTTCCTTTCGGGTTAAAGATTTTACGGACTCTAACTCTAGGTTCTCGTGATCACATCCACCCGGAGATTTGAATCAACCCTCCTTTGAATTGTGGGCCAGGTTCTGCTTCACAGTATTCACGGACCGCAGGATCCTTTTATCGAGGGCACCCTGCGTTATCTCTTGCAGATTCCTCGCCCCAGTAGTTTTCTCCGACGTGATGTAGCCTTTGCTATGTCCCGTTGTTGTATCTCTCCACCGCGTGCTGCGTGCCGCCTAGTTTGTCTAGTTGCGAGTGTTTCCGAACTCGTGTTGTCCGTTTGTATCCAACTCTGTGCATAGATTTGTATGTCGTTAACGACTACTAATATGTATCTAATGCACTTCTTGTTCATTGATCATGTTACATCATGAATGACTCCGTGCACTTGCAGTTGTTCTTGCTAAACTGCCCTTGTTGTTGAAGCAGGATGGCTGACGATCCTCCACCTCCACCCTATATTGCCGCAATGATGCAGCAGTTTGAGCTGAATCGTCAGTTTATGACTGGGGTAATGGCCCAATTTCCAACTTAGAATGCTCATCAACAGCCTCCCCCAATAACTCTGCAAGAATTCGTGCGTCTTAACCCGTCCATTTTCTGCAACTCCACCAATCCTATGGATGCTGATGATTGGCTTCGTGACATCCTGTTTGAAATGGAATCAGCTAATGTTGCCCCTGACAATTACGCCACCTTTGCGGCATTTCACATGAAGGGTCCAGCTGCTCAATGGTGGGAAAGCCACAGGCGTATGCTGCCTACTGGAACTGTAACCACTTGGCAGGAATTTCAGTCAGCTTTTCGTGCACGGCACATTCCTCAAGGTCTGATGGACCAGAAGAAGAAGGAGTTCCGCAAACTCACTCAGGGCCAAATGACTATGGATGAATATCAGAGGAAATTTCTTGAATTATCCCGTTATGCTGAAGATGATGTCTGCACTGACGCCCGCAAGCAGGAGAAAATCCGTGAAGGACCGCGGCCTGATATAAAGCTCGCACTTGTTGCCCATGATTGCGCAGACTTTGCGACGCTTGTCAGCCAAGCTTTCCGAACTGAAACTGGTCTGACTGAGTACCAGGAGTCGCTCAAGCGCACTCGTGATGTTGGCTCATCCTCGAGTCAGCCTGCTCAGAAACGTCAAGTCTGGATTCCGCACAATGTTCATCACCGACCTGCTCCAACACCAAGGCCGTCATATGTTGCACCTCGTCTGCCTCTGCCGTCGAGACAGCTAACGATTCAGGGTGGACAGCCCAATGCTATGGCTCCTCCCAATAATGATGAATTATGCCACAAGTCTGGACAGCCAGGACACCCTGCTATCAACTGCCGCCAGGATCAGCCTCAGAATGCACCACGTCCTCCGGTTGGTCATAAAAAGGGCTGTCGAAACCGTCGGTCCAGAAACTATAATAACAGATCGGCTGCTGTTGTACTTGGCCATGCCAATCATGTCGATGCTGAAAAGGCTCAGAAGGAACCGACTATCGTGCTGGGGACCCTCCCTGTTAACTCAATACCAGCTTCTGTTCTTTTTGATTCAGGAGCATCACATTCCTTCATATCTGAGGCGTTTGCACGCAAGCAAGATTTTCCGTTCGAAAACGTGTACCCTCCACTGGTGGTTAGCTCTCCAGGGTCCAGGTGGGATACCTCGATGATAGCCCACAACAACCGCATTGCAATTGGAGGATTAGTGTTCTCTGCTTCACTCATGGCCCTCAAGGTTTCTACCATAGATGTCATTCTCGGTATGGATTGGCTGGAAGCCCATAATGCTTTCATAGACTGTGCCGCTAAGAAAGTTCAAATCACACACCCTTCTGGCCAGGTGATCAACTACTCAGCCCAGATAATCCACAATGCCGAGAGCCAGATATATGCTCTAAATGCATTGAATGCTTCACCTCTTGAAGGCATCGAAAACGTTCCGGTTGTCCGTGATTTTCAAGATGTCTTCCCAGAGGAACTTCCAGGAGTACCCCCTGCTAGGGCTGTCGAATTCGTTATCGACCTGAAACCGGGCACCACTCCTATTGCCAAGCGCCCGTACAAGATGCCGCCGCATGAACTCCTTGAACTTAAGGAGGAAATCGACAAGTCACTTCGTAAGGGTTTCTTTCGCCCCAGTTCTTCTGCTTGGGGAGCACCTTCTCTCTTTGTTAAGAAGAAGGATGGAACGAATCGGTTGGTTCAAGATTATCGACCTATCAACCAAGCAACAATTCAGAACAAGTATCCGCTCCCCAGAATCAACGATCTATATGATCAACTTGATGGTTCCTCAGTATTCTCTAAACTTGATTTGAGATTGGGATACCACCAGATCCGAGTTTGTAAAGAGGACATTCCGAAGACAGCCTTCGTTACTCGCTATGGTTCTTACGAGTACACTGTCATGTCCTTCGGCATAACCAACGCTCCAGCAACCTTTTCTCGGTTGATGAACTATAGCTTCATAGATTACCTCGACAAATTTGGCATGGTTTATCTGGATGATATCCTTGTATATTCGAAGAATGAAGAAGAACATGCCGAATATCTTCGGCTTGTACTGGAGAAGCTGCGTGAACATCAACTGTATGCCAAGTATTCCAAGTGTGAGTTCTGGTTGTCTGAAGTGACATATCTCGGCCACGTGATTTCCAAAGAGGGCATTGCTATTAACCCAGAACGAGTTCAGGCTATTCTTGAATGGACTCCTCCGAAGAATGTCAAGCAAGTCAGAAGTTTTCTCGGACTCGCCAGTTATTGCCGTCGTTTTGTCGAGAACTTCTCCAAGATTGCCAAGCCCCTGACTGATCTGCTTCACAAGGGCGTTAAGTTTGAGTGGACAGACAAATGTCAAGAAAGTTTTCAGACACTCAAGGACAAGCTGACATCTGCCCCAGTGCTTGCTCCTCCAGATTCTCGCAAGGACTTCGTGATTTATTGCTACGCATCCCGTCAAGGATTAGGTTGTGTCCTAATGCAAGAGCGCAAGGTGATTGCATATGGCTCTCGACAGCTACGTCCTCATGAAGAGAACTATCCAACGCATGATCTCGAACTTGCAGCAGTTATTTATGCATTGAAGTTATGGCGACATTACCTACTTGGTAATCGTTGCAAGATCTACACGGATCATCAAAGCTTGAAGTACTTGTTTACTCAGCCATCTCTGAACCTCCGTCAGCAAAGATGGATGGAGGCCATTACAGACTATGATTTGGGTATTTCTTACACCCCTGGCAAGGCTAATGTAATGGCTGATGCCCTGAGCCGTAAATCCTACTGTTGTGAACTTGAGGTTCAGCTACAGCAACCACTTCTATATGAAGAGCTTCGAAAGCTGAATCTCGAGATAGTTCCTCAAGGTTATCTAAATACCTTGGTTGTTGAACCAGATCTCAAGCACAACATCAAGACAAGGCAGAAGTATGATTCCGAAGTTGAGAAGATCAAGAGCTATCTCTCCAAGGGAAATTCATCGTTCTTCACTGTTGATGATGATGGTGCCTTGTTCTTCAGAGGCCGCCTAGTGGTTCCCAGAAAGCATAATCTGGACTCGCCCTCGGATGTCATGAAAGAAGCACATGGCACACCGTTGTCTATTCATTCGGGTAGTACTAAGATGTACCAAGACATTCGTCAGCGGTACTGGTGGCCTGATATGAAGCGAGACATTGCTCGCTATGTTGCTGAGTGTGACGTTTGCCGTCGCATCAAAGCAAAACATCAAAGACCTGCTGGAACTCTGCAACCACTTGATATTCCCGAATGGAAATGGGACAAAGTTGAAAAGGATTTTATTACTGGATTTCCCAGATCACAGAAGGGTCATGATGCTATTTTTATCGTCATTAACCGATTCTCCAAGGCTGCTCATTTCCTGCCAGTCAAGGAGACAATCACTGCTACTCAGTTAGCAGACTTGTATGTTTCCAGAATCGTGTCACTCCACGGTGTTCCATTGGAGATCAGTTCAGACCGTGGCAGCCTCTTTACCTCAAGGTTCTGGGAAAGTTTCCAACAAGCTATGGGAACTCATCTGTCCTTTAGCACTGCTTTTCACCCCCAGTCCCAGGGTCAAGTTGAACGAGTCAACCAAATACTAGAAGATATGCTACGCGCATGTGTCATCTCCTTTGGCAAGAAATGGGAGGAATCTCTTCCGTATGCTGAATTCTCTTACAACAATAGCTATCAAGCTAGTCTGAAGATGGCACCATTTGAAGTTCTTTATGAACGTAAGTGCTGAACTCCTCTGAACTGGTCAGAAACTAGGGAACGGCCACTCTTCGGTCCGGATATTATCCAACACGCTGAAGAGCAAGTTCGTATTGTTCGTGAACATCTGAAGACTGCTCAGTCCCGTCAGAAGAGCAATTATGACTGTAAACACAAGGTAATGGTCTATCAACCTGGCAAACAAGCATATCTTCGTGTCACTCCGATGAAGGGCACCCACCGTTTCGGAATCAAGGGCAAGCTAGCTCCTCGATACATTGGCCCATTCTGTATTCTCGCCAGACGGGGAGAAGTGGCATATCAGTTGGAACTACCGCCGAACCTTTCTTAGGTTCACGATGTTTTCCATGTGTCGCAACTCCGCCGCTGCTTCAAGGATCCGATCCGAGCAGTGGATCATGAAGTGCTGGAATTGCAGGATGACTTGTCCTATAAGGAACATCCGATCCGTATTCTTGATCAAGCTGAACGTCGAACCCGTCAGAAGGCAATCAAGTTCCTTAAGGTTCAGTGGTCGAATCATTCTGAAGCTGAGGCCACTTGGGAACGCGAGGATCGTCTTCGTGAAGAATACCCCGACCTTTTCCCTTCTACCTCCTGAATTCTCGGGACGAGAATTTCTTTTAGAGGAGGAGAATTGTAACACCCCCTTGTAATATGCTACAGTGATCATCCTCTACTCATGCCAAGTCAACTTTATTTGTAGTGCTAAATCATCATTTGTTCATACCTCATTTCAAATTCCACTTTAAACAAAAATTCTAAATCCAAGTCAAAATAAAAGTTGATCAAATATTAAATCAAAATAGTTCACAATATTGCAAATAATCCCAAAGTAATTATAAAAATAAAGCCAACATTATTTGCATTCCCAAATTGACCCTAGCAAACAAAACCGGACCCAAAATAGCCCCATTTAATCCATTTTCATTTATGCAAAATTCAAATGAGTTCAAATCACGCCCAAACTTTTTGTGGCAGTACCATATGTCACAATGGAATTATGTGTCTTAATCCCACATTTTTCTAAAATATTTTGGTAGCCCTAAAACTCCATTTCTGTCTCTGTCTATTAAATAAAGAGAAAACAGAAAAAAAAACAGAAAAAAGAAAAGAAACCTTACCGGACGCCTGGCCTACGGCCCAGCCCGGCCCAGCCCGTTAACACACTCTCCCACCTGCTCCGCCTCGCTGTCGCCGTTGCCATGGCCGAGAGCTCGCGCGCCGGCCACAGCTCGCCATGGCGACGGAGCAGGTGAGCTGAGGGGATAAGGACGCCCTCTCGAGCCCCTGGACGCCGAGGCCACTACTCCCCCTCTCCCTCGCACCGGTTCCCTCCTTCCCCACCACTGCCGAGCGCTGTCGTCGCCGTTGCTCGTCGGAGCCGCGGCCACCGACGACCCCGTGCCTCCTCATCGTGTCAAGGGGCTCCGCCGAGCTCGACCACGCCTCCTGCGTCCAGCAGCTGGAGCCGGGGAGCTCTGCATTGCCGGCATCGACTCGTCGTCAACCTCCGGTCCCCGAACCTCGCCGCCGTCGATCTCCTCCCCTTCTGGTACTAAGCCGCCACCGGACCGCCGTGCATCCACCCGGTGAGCATCCTCTCCTCCTCCCTCACTTTCTACCACGCATACGTGCCATAGCTAGCCGCAGCGCCGCTTTCGCCATTGCCGGAGCTCGTCTCCGCTGGCGAGCTCGCAGCCGTCGTTGTCGCTGCTGCCATGCCCCGCTGAGCCCACGGGCGTGCTCAGGGGACCTCACTGGTGCCGCCCGCGCCACTAGATAGCTCTCCCGAGCCCCGTAGCTGAGCGCCCGCTCGAGCCCGTATTCCGGCCGCCGCGTTCGTGCTCGCCGCCGTCGCGTAGGACCTCCCCGACCCCAACCAACACTGCCAACGGCCGCGGCGTCGAACGGCCGTTCGAACACGGCCCCTCGCGCTCGTTCTGGTGGCCTGTGGCGAGATCCCGTAGGTCGCCGCCACGCTGGGTGGTCGCCGGCGGCTAAACGCCGGCCGGCTGACGTGTCCGGCGCGATTAGCCCCTAACCACGCCTCTGTGCGGCTGACAGATGGGCCCCGCTCGTTAACTAACCCCTAATTTAGTTAACCCCTAATTCAATAACCTAATGTGCCACTGACACCCGGGGCCCACCCGCTAATTAACTCTGTTTAATAAACTAAAACGTTAGTTAACTTACTGTGTATGACATGTGGGACCCGCAGCTACTGTTCAAACGGATAAGATGGGTCGAGTCAGCCTGCTGACTCAGCTGGGGGCCCACCAGTCAGCCTCTACTGACTGGACCCTTGACCAGTCAACGTTGACTCAGTCAACTGCTGACTGTGCAGTTGACTGGGCCCACTATCAGCCTCTGGGTGCATTTCTGTGTGCACTCAGCTGGGTACCCTTAGCAATTTAGCTATTTAATTTTCGAATTTAAATTAATTCCAGAAAATGTTTAAAACTTTGAAAAATCATATAAAATAAACCGTAACTCGGATGAAAATAATTTATATATGAAAAATGATCAGAAAAATTCAACGAATCCGAATATGTCATCTGCATGCATGCTAGAATCCTCTAAGTAGCTGAACCTGCAACTTTAGGCCTGATTCTGGTAGATGAATAGTGACTGGCTACCGGTAAATAATTCCAAATTAATTCCTAAATCATCTAAAATATTTAGAGGTGCAGTATATCACCCCTGCATATCATTTAGGCATGTCATGCATAGTGAACGCATTTGTATGCTTGTATTTATCTGTTTCTTCCCCCTCTTCTTCTCCGGTAGACTCCGAGACCGCTGACGAACCGGAGATCGACTACACCGTTGAAGATTCCTTTTCGCCTGCAAAGCAACCAGGCAAGCAAACCCCCTTGAGCATGCCTATATCACCTATTCTTTCTCCCTCCTGCTTGCATTAGAATTAGCTGCCGCTTTTGATTGATCCTATTCTGATGCATAGCCTGTTTTTGTAAACTGCTATTGATACCTTACCTGCTATCCTAAATGCTTAGTATAGGTTGGTTGGTAAACCATCTTTGGCCTCTCTTCCTTGTCCTAGTTGCCCCGCTTAGTTACCAGTGCCCCGATCGATGTGATCGATGGGCTGAGACCAGCACAGCACCGCACACCCCCTTAGTTGTACGACTTTGCAGAGTTACCATCGAGTGCCGAGGGTGATACCTCTTATCTCACTCCCGATGTTGCCTCTGTAGTATAGCTAGTCGGTCGTGGGTTAACGAGGGTGATTCCTCTTTCACCACCTCCGATGAAGCTCCTGTCGTGCAACCCCGCAAGTGTGAATGCCATGGAGGGTGATTCCTTCGGGTTCACCTTGACGGATACATCGAGTGGGAATCCAACGAGGGTGATTCCTTGGATTCCTCCTTGATGCTATGGACACACGGGTACTTTGACTTTAATATCGATACTTGTTAAAGTCGGGTCGACCCCGAGGGGTACCCGCGAGAGATACACATGAAAGTCGGGCGGGCCCGGAGAGCACCCGCGAGAGTTACTGTGGCAGCTGGCTGTTTAGCGGTACCACCCAGGTTGTGGTGGTAGCTCCGGACTTGTCCCAACAGCCGTCACTTAAATTAATAATGCACTAACGGATTTGGGTACTGATCTGAGTTGGCCACTGGCCTATACGCACTACCACCACGCGGGATAATGGTTTAATGGGGCCCTCGGCGCCGTATGTATCAGCCGAAAGCTCTATCAGATGTCCAGTTCAATATTATGGCCGGGTCAGATCATGCCATCCAGGAGAGGGGTGGCACTGGATCCACCTTGCGCACAACGACCCGGAGTGCAAAGGGCGATGGGCCCAAGACCCCTGAGCACTTAGGATGTAGACCAGCGGGGACCTCTCTGCTGAGCCTAGGTAGGACTACGTCGTGTCGATCAGCCGAGGCCGGGCATGACCGAGAAAAGTGTGTCCGGCCAGAGTTAATCGAGCGTGTTGGGTAACAGTAGTGCACCCCTACAGGGAAGATTATCTATTCGAATAGCCGTGTCCACGGTAACAGGACGCTCAGTGTTGTATCCCGATCTACTACAACTTGAACTGGATACATGATAATTAATTCTAAGCTGCGGGATCGCTTTCTCGCAGGGAGTCGAGGAAGGATCTCTAGGCTTTGCTACTACATGCTTGTTGCTTTATTATACACTACTAATCTGCACTCTTCTATTGCTGCAAGACGCTGAAGATGCTAGTCTTCGATAGGCTAGGCCTTTCTCTCTATTCTGGCATTTCTGCAGTCTAGTCCACAGATACAGCCTCCCCTTTGATACTGATGCATACTCAGCATAGATCTGATGTAAGTCTTGCAAGTACTTTGGATGAGTACTCACGGTTGCTTTGCTATCTCTTTTTCCCATACCCGATTGCTGCGTCCAGATGTTGGAGTCCCGAAGCCAGCTGATCCCGCCGATGACTACTTCCCCGGTGAAGCCTACTACCACGTGGAGACCGTCGGCCAGGAGTAGTTTGGGAGGCTCCCTGGCAGGAGGCCTGCGCCTTTTCGATCAGAGCCGTTGTTTGTTTTCGCCTTCTTAAGGCAGATTTGTTTAACTTTGTGTCTGTACTCAGATACTTTTGTGTTGCTTCCACTAACGCTTGTATGCGAGCTTTTGTATTCGAGCCCTCGAGGCCCCTGGCTTGTAATATAAAGCTTGTAATAATATATTTTTGTGTCTAGCGTTGTGTTGTGATATCTTCCCGTGAGTCCTTAGGCTTGATCATGTGCATTTGCGTGTATGATTAGTGCACGATTAAGTCGGGGGCGTCACACTGGGGCTAGAGCCCCAGTTGCCCTAGGCCAAATTTCGCCCCTGGCGACGGAGGGCCAAATGTCATTGTGGAGACCATGTGGTGGTGCAACATCCCATATATCGCGATGGAGACACAAGCGTGTAGGTTGAGAACAGTCCAAATCCGCGCAACAATCAGACAAAGAAGGAAGATATGTGTTGCATCTTCCAATGGATCGTCACATGGGCGATCATTGTCGGGGACGATGGTCTTGCGCAACAGGTTCAGCTTGGTGTTTTGGTGATCCTTGAAGAGAAGCCATCCGAATATTTGTACCTTGATAAGTACCCTAGACGTTCATATGTGGTGGGCGTTGTCGTCAAGGCTCGGCTTGACAGAGAGCAAGTGGTATGCGTTCCGTGAGGCATCCCATGGCTGAGATACCTATCATCAACAGCGTCATTATGTTGGAAATCCTGCAACATAGACACAACAACAACCAATTCGGTGGAGGCAACTGTGCTAAGGCGATTCCGTTGGTTCGAGAGCAGCCTATCATGCATGATTCGCGAGACCAATATGGTGGGGTTAGTTGAGTGGAAAGGTAGGTGTGAAAGGTTGCAGCAAGGGGTTCTGAAGGAACCCAAGTCTCGTTTCATAAGAAAGTGAAAAGACCATTGTTGGTAGAAACAAAGGAGACTTTTTGTAGGGTAGCTAGGTTATTGTTTACCGTTTTCCAAAGGAAGAATGTGTTTGAGGTTTTATCAGCAATGGCGTTGGAGTAGCATCTGTGGTACCAGTGTACGCAAGGCAGGTCTGTGATATGTAAAAGCTTGAAAGCAAATTTCATTAGTAGGCACTTATTTGGAGAGGCAGGTTTTTGACGTCTAGACCGCCATATTTAATAGGGTGAATTGGTTTTATGCCACTCTCCAATTCACAGGTTGCACTTATGCCATTACAAAAACAGAGCTTGAGGATATGCCACTCTATCTTTCCAATACCTCCTCCTATGCCATTTTCATCAATACAAGAGAATAACGGTTAAAGAAATAGGTGTATTTCAGTGTATACTTCAGTATTGACCATAATAACCCTGTGTTTATATTTCGGTCGCATTTTCGGGTGTTTGGGGCGCCAAAAAATTCAAAATTTTCAAATTTTGTCAAAAATTTGAACTTCTCAGAAAAATCTGAAAAAATTACAGAAAATCAAAAACAGTAAAACGAGTGTACTGTTCTAATTTGAGCCATTTCTGGGCAGATTTGCATCGATAAACTGACATTTTCTGTTCTGTCCAGAAATTTGTCAAATTTTAGCCGAAAATTCAAACTTCTCAGAAAAATCTGAAAATTTTACAGAATATCAAGAACACTAATATGAGTCTACTGTTCTAATTTGAGCCATTTCTGGGCACATATGGTCTGTTAAACAGAGGTGGAAAGTACTGTACAGAAAATTTCAGCAGCATTTCCCCACAATTTGTCACAGATTTTCAATCAGAATTTAGACATGTTCATAGATAGGATAACAAGCACAATTTAAGAAGTTCACACCATAATAGTTCATGAAAGAAGTACCAAAATAAACAAAATAACAAGCAGAATTTGAACACGTTCATATATAGGATAACAATCACAATTGAATCAGCCACCAAGCCAATAGAAGAGGCTTCTTTTTGCACCATATGCAGGCTGCAGTGCTGGAGGTGAAGGTGGCGGAGGTATAACATGCGCAAATGGAACATTCTTGTTTGTTTTCTTCCCCGTGGATGTACTCTTCTTCGCCGGAGTCTTTTTCTTGGCTTTCTCTTTTGTTGCAGCGTTCTTCACAGGAGTTTTTTTCTTGGCCTTAACAGGGGTCTTTTCCTTGGCCTTCACGGGGGTCTTTTCCTTGGCCTTCACAGGGGTCTTGTTTTTGGCCTTCTCTTGTGTTGCAACGCTGGGCTTTTGTGGAGAAGTTCTAGCCCTTTTCCTGCATCAAAAACATATGGTTTAGATTGGGTACTAACATAGTAAGACAAGTGCAGCAATTTACCTTATAAGGTTGATAAGGATTTCATCATCTGATGCATCACCATCTGCTGTAGCAGCTGCGTCATCATCTTTCTTCCTGCAATACAAACACAAATCAATTTTAGGATATAAAAAGTTATGAAAAAGAAATTCAGAAACACATGTATCCACAGGGTCACCTTTTCTTTGTCGATAAAGATGGATCTGGTTCATCTATAGGTATATCATCATCTACTGCCACATATTTAGGATCAGGAACCTTGCATGTCTTCTCCATGTGCCCAGGTTCCTTGCATCTCTTACACTTCACTATTTTCCTTCCAGGTTCTAGCCATCCTCTAATTCTTTGAACTCTTGGCCTACCAGCCACTGCCTTCTGCAAAGGCGGGTGCACCTTGAATCCCAAATCCACATGTATCCACTGTGACTTGTCTGTCATGGAAGGGATTCTCCCAGCATATGCTGCCCTGAACTTTTCCACGGAATAGTAATCATCCACATATGTCGCAATCTCAGCCCCATTAATGCTACAAATGAATGCAAGGGCGTGCAAGCATGGCTTTCCAGAAACTTGCCAAACTCTACAAGTACATGTGCGATTTTGTAAGTTGACAATGTGCCTTTTGACAAATTTGACATCCAGCAAAGTAACTTCTGCCTCATGTTCAGTGGTCCAAAGAATCTTGTTTCGGCCAATGGTTTTGCTAAGTGCATTTAGCTGCTTAATAACATGAGGAAGAATTCTACTCTGTAGTCTTTCACCTATCTGTCTTCTAAGACAAAACTTCTCTGTGACAAGCTCCCTGTATCTATCAAAAAGGTTGCAAATATTGAGGCCTTTGAAGTCTTTTATTTGCTTGTTGAAACTCTCAGATATGTTATTTGCTCTAGCATCTTTTGCACCAACACCGGGATTTTTCTTCACCCAATCCCCAATCCTATCAGCAATCCATCCCCGAGAAGCCATTTTGCAATTCGACAACTTCTGTGTTGGACAATTGTGCTCAAATGGGATTGTTTTTATCTGCAAATGAGAAAACAGCTACATAAGTGAAGTGCAACAAGTGAAGTGCAACAAAGAAATCTTGCAAATAAATACCAGGCATGAAAACAACCCATACCATGGCGGTTTTACCATCCTGCAGTACTGATGCATGTATGCGCCATTTACATGTTTCATGTGCACATTGAGCAATAAACCTAGTGGTGTCCGTTTTGATTTTAGCCAACTTAAACCCAACAATAATAGCTCGCTGCCTTATAGCTTTTCTGCAAGCCACAATGTCAGGAAAAAGAGCCCCAACTCTGATGTCTGGGTTCTCGGGGTCATGCACCACACTATACCCAGCAGGGTGAGTGTCAGCCACCACTTCCTCTTCATGGTGTGTAAACACATGACCATCATCCTCTTCCACCTGAACGTCGCCGCCCTTCTCAACACATGTTGCCGAGACATCCACATGGACATCATACATGTACTCATCATCTACTCCTACATACTCCTCAACTATGTCAAATGGATCAGTTTCTATAGCTGAGGTAGATGGAACCACTGGAGCAGATTGTTTTAGTGGCGAGGTTGACTGAGATGCTGCATTTTTATTAGGAGTTAGAGGGCACCCTTGGAAGCCAGCCAGCAGCACATCATTATCAGGAATTGTTGGCTCAGGCACATACTCAACATTGTCAAGCATAGGCCCTGGAGTTTCAGAACAAGAGTTGTCAAGCACAACAACTGAAAGTGTCAGCCTCCTCTCTGCTTTATACATGTCAAACATTAGATGAAATTCATCTGCTTGAGTTAGTTCAACATCTTGTGCCATTATCATGTTAAAATACCACACGGTGATACTCTGATCCCTGCCAACTCTCAACTCTGAACTTAACCCATCCATAAGCACATCCATTGTGAAATCATCAGAGTTCACATTCCAACTAATTTTTTTTCCCCTTCACATATGATTTCCTACCGCTGGATTCCTTGAGCACAAATCCTTCAACAACAATGTCTAAACTAAATGTATTTGTCAATTCGAGCCTACAAATCATGGGAAAACTATGTAAAATCATGGGAAAACTAAATTGGACAGAGAAGTTGGGCCTCACTCATACGGGCAGTCACTGGTGCCTTCCATGCTGCTGGATGAAGATAGATGGGCGAGCGGCAGCGCCCTCCAGTGCTCCGTCGGGGAACAGCCGCCGGTTGCCCGTCGGGGGCGCGGGTCGTCGTAGCTGGTCGGGGTCGCGGGTAGCTGGTCGGGGTGGACGGCGAGGGTCGGGGGCCCGTCCGGGGCGCGAGCGGCGGCGCCCTCCACCGGCGCGAGCGGCGGCGGCCTCGATTTAGGGTTCGTCACGCTGGGAGGAGTCTGGGAGCAGGGGTCGGGCGCGGGCGACTTGAAGCTGGAGGCGGGGGAATTTGGAGTCAACGAGGCGGGCTACTTTTCGTATAGATAAGGTACAAATACTGGTACATCTCCAATATACGTTTTTGTATTGATGAAAATGGCATAGAAATAGGTATTGAAAATATAGAGTGGCATATCCTCAAGCTCTGTTTTTGTAATGGCATAAGTGCAACCCGTGAATTGGAGAGTGGCATAAAACCAATTCACCCTATTTAATAGGTTAGAAAAAAAATTTCCAAGCAATAAGACATTGTGCCCTAGCACAAGTTTCTTCAACAGTCCAGAAAAAAGTCGCACGGATCGCGTCCAAGTCCTTTCACTACTACATAACCGAATAATACTGACTGATCAAATTACATCATCGCTAACTTGTTTCTAGTCCATCAGTGCCTCAGGGTCAGTGATGTGGTATTAGTACTAACCACCAGTCGGTCACTAGTACTGATTCAGTGCACCATTGCATTCTTGCACTTTATTTATGTACAGAAATTGACAGAAATATAGGAACATAATACACAGGCATAATCATTCATTTGCACATTGCTTTTCATAACACAATTCACATGTACATTTATACAGTTCACAGCCAACAGTTCGACAATACTAGCCAAAACTACTCATTTCACAATTGAGCCTCTTAACAAAAAGAAACAACAATTCAAGAATACTAGCCAAAGCTACACACTTCACAGTTGAGCCTCTTAACAAACTAGAGAGAAGCCATATATTTTCCACTGATCTCTATCCTACTTCATAAACCCCTTGGTTATCTTTCTTTGTGCAGTGCCACTAAAATATAAGTTGGCAATCAATTTTTTTGTCAAGGTAATTAACATAAAATATTTATTGGTATGTTTAATACACATGTAATTAAGAATATCATATCTGAGTTCAATACACTCCGCTCCAGAACTCTCTCGGTGACGGAGTCGATTATGGTAAATCTAGGATAGAGGGTCCCTAGCTAGTAGCCTTAACACGATGGTAACAGGGGTAAGGGTTTTTACCTAGGTTCAGTCTCCCCTTAGAGATAAAACCCTACGTCATGCTTGTGTTGTGCTGATTTGGGATGGAGTACATAGTACAGGTGATCTACCACGAGATCGTTGTGTGTCTTCTACAAGCCCTACACCTGGTTTCTATATGTACGCGAGGGGGGTGTCTAGGGTTACACCCTAGTCGGTTATGTACAAGGATAACATGTTGTAGACGACTTCTAGTGTCTTGGAGTATACGTCAAGTCTTCGGAAGCTTCGTTTTATACGACATGGGCCGCTTTGATCTGGCCCACTGGTGAACCGACATGAGGGTCCTCAGCTTGGCCCACCTGGTCGGGAGACGACGTGGTGAGTGACCCCCAATCCGGGACATCGTCACCCGGCTTCTCTAAGAAGCAACAAGTGAATATTTCTTGTGTGTCTCGAGATGGCAGAATCTTCCAACACTTGCATCAGATCCTAAGTAACTGTTTACCTTGCATAATTCTAACACTTGTGCACACAACCCGTATTCAAAATGAGGATTCCAGAGTTTTCTTCGATTTTTTTTCTTTATCGGTTTTACCTTTTTAACACACGTCTACTTTTCTTCGGTATACAATATACATTTTTAGTGTGTACGTGATTTTTTTTAATACATGTTGACCATTTTATCAAATACAGATTGTACACTTTTCTTTTAATATATTTTTTGAACAGTTTTTTGAATATATGGTCAACATTTTTGCAAATACACAAGTCCACATTTTTTGTATACACCAGGTACATTTTTATTACACGTTTAACATTTTCCAAATATGATCAATATTTTTTTAATATATGTTTTGATGCCTATTTTCTTTTTCATACACGTTATACATTTTTGGTATACATATAAAATAAAGTTTAATGTAAGTTTTAATATACTTTTAGACATATATTTTGATACACGTTGTACATTTTTCTTATACATCAGTAACATTTTTTATGTACACCTTTAACAATTTTTCAAATGCATGATTACCATTTTTAAAATATTTTTATTTTTGATGTCTAGTTGTTTCCACAGACTTTGTACATTTTTTTTTATACATCAGGAACATTTTTATATACGTTTTTAAAATTTTCAAATACATGATTACATTTTTAAAAACATATATTTTGATGTCACATTTCTTTCATGCACGCTGTACATTTTTGTTATACATTAGAAACAACATTTATACACGTTTAACTTTTTTTTTCAAATGCATGATTAATATTTTTATAAAATTTTAAATTAGAGTGATATAAATAAAGCAAAAAAGGAAATCATAATAAAACAAAATAAGGCGACAAAACAGGGAAAAAGGAGCGCTTTATTCCCCGCGGGCTGGGCCGGCCCATTAGCGCAGGCGGTTGAGGCGAGCGCTCCTGCCGTCCTGCGTCAGGCGAGGTATAGACGTGCCTAAACCTCAAAAAAAAAGTATAGGCGTCCCGTCCTTCTCTCCCTCACGAGGCTACTTCTTTGTCCCATGCCCGCCGCTAATCTCTGCTGCTTTTCTCTCACGCGCGCCGCCACATTGACCGAGACTGCACCAGCGACGGAGACCTAGGCAAGGCGAGCCCAGGTGTTCCTCCTCCATCTACACCTCCTTCCACTTCTCTCCCCACTGTCTGCTTTGCTGCCCCAACGGAGCCGCTGTGTTCCGTACTGGGTCGCGTCCCCACAGTCGATCCAACCCCGACCCTCGATCTGGATCGAACAACCCCGGGTCGTGGGACGCTGCATCGACAGTCGAACCATGCTACCAGCCGCTGCCGCAGCCGTGGGCTCGTGGCTCGCGGGTGAGACTGCTGAGCAGAGGAACTATGCCGGGCTTGTGGCGCAGTAGTTCATCTCCCCTAAATTGTTCTGACTTCTGAATTGAAGCACGTACTCGGTACTGCCTCGACTCCACAGGCAAGTATCCTGGTATCCTGAAATTCCCTTTTCTGTTCTCCGGCTGGCCAAGTTCATTATAAACCCCCCAATAGATTAGCTTAATTCTTATTGTTTGGCCAAGAAAAAAACTTTTATTAGATGTTCATCTACGAGCAGCCTGATTAAGGGCTGCAGGAAACGGGTGCAAAGCCACCATGGAATCCCCAGTTCCCCACAGTATAGCTTTGTTCGCTACAACGGTAACTAAAACATTGGCAAAACCAGTTCAGCTTTATGCCAGTTGTCGATGCTTATCGAAGGCTCAGTTTATAGGTGTTTTTCTATGTCACCCCATGTTAGCTAAAAAATTTATTTGATGTTCCCTGTGTAGATGGTTTACATGTCGCGTACTCTTTCTTCTAAATACACTAAATCTTCAGTTATCTGCATGGTATATATTCTCATTCTGCCCTTGCAGAATTAGGCAAAGGTGATGACTAGAATTTGAATAGTTTCTTTTCATACATTTAACTTACAAGAAGTTCATAGATTTGTCGGAATCATGTCTAACAGAGTAATCTCTACACGGAGATACTTGAGTGGCGGAGGAGCATGCAGGTTGTATGTGAATAAAGATCTTCGAGAGATCATATAATACTTATCGAAAGGTTTGGCCTTTTAACATTTCTTTTGGTTCGCACTTAGTATTCTGCTGTGAGCCACGGTATTGAGGTCGTACAATTTCTCTGACGTGTCAGAGTCAATCGCATTGTTTTGCCGTGTCTCTTTCTTGTGCTCTGATGCGGCAGAGTTTTTGGTGCATTAAGCTATAGCTGCACAGAGTACTTGAGTTGTACAAGTATTAATTATTTACATTGTCCATATGCTGAATGTTAAAATGACTTTGTACTGATGATGTCTAAGTATAAGGAAACATTTTGATGGATATTTTGTACAGTTATAACTGTGATGTCCATATTTGCCAAGCCCGGTTCTAACAACAAGCTTGAACCACATTAATACCTCAGCTGTGTGAACCACATCTCTAAACGGCAAAGCCCCTTCTAACTGAATTTCTAAAGATGAGAGAGAGGTCACAGTGGAGACTTTATTGAGTAAGCTAATTCTGCACCTATACTAAATTATAAAAATCGTACTGTAGTATTTACTACTATTAGTGGTATGATTCAAAAGCATCCCTTCTTTTGTTTGAAATTTTGTTCTCACTTTTGTGATGTTTTGATAGGATAGAAGTTTTTATTTTCAATGTGTATGCCTTGAACTTATAGCAGGTATATTCAAGTTCTTGTTGTATTTACATATAAGCTTTTGATTGTTGTATTGTTCTAATTGCACTATCCTATGAATATCTGAACTTCAATTAAAGAATGTGTTGTTGCTAAGTACAAACCATGGTCACTCAAACCATGTTGTGTACAGTTGTACGATTTCTTAGATACTGTGAGCAGGTCTCCGTTGTTTCCTATAATTTTAAGCTTCAGTGCTCCCTCTTGCTCTCTCTCTCTCTCTCTGTCTCACCCCCTTGCTTATAAACCATTTTTTCACGACTAAAGTTTTCCAAACACAAGTTCTAAAGTAAGCATGCTATCCTTAATAACTTATTCTGTGGTACAAAGCATGTGTATGTTTACCATCAAATTACACTTACTGAGTGACGTTAATTATTATTCATTGTAGATTGATTTTTGGTCCAGAATCCAACTGAGGGAGGGGATACTACTAAACATAGGTGCATACTGCATACCCATTCTGCAAATCCAATGGAAGATGTACTGCATGATGTGTATTTTTACTGTCTTAGGAAGCTTGCTATCACTATGGTGTGCATCAAGCTCATATTGGATCTGAGAATGCTTCAAGAACTGGCAAAAACTCGTACTAAAGGGTCTACAATTACTGACCAAGATGATTTACCATTGTATTTGTGTGTAGAAAGGCCACACTCCTTTTCTATATTTACAACATCACAAAGAGGCCAGTATGTTGTTTTTCAATTTGTTTCCATGAATCTACAATTGTTGTCTCGGACATGGAGGCACTGGATATATGCTTCTCACCCATTGAACTTTCTTCAAACAGAGTATGCATGTTATATTTCATACCATATGGACTGAATAATTAGTATTTAGTACATGTCATTTACAATTAATTTAGGAAGGTTTGTAACTAGTGAATGACTAATTGCTATTAATGAGCTAAACTGATAAACCCAAATCTCCTGAGTATGTATTTGATAGAAAGGATCCAAAAGGTTTGACAGCAGCATCCATACCAGATAATAGATTTTTTGTTATAGATTAGTCCACTACCAGAAGAAACAGAAGAGGTATATTAATGTCAGTTTTTTTTTAATCTTTCTCTACACATAGTTTTTTAGCCTTACACATGATTCATGTTGTGTTGCAGGCACTCCATGCAAAACATGCAAATATGAAGATAATGTGCTCACCGACAAGGTTCGCGAACACCATCAAAGTTTATCACCAGACCAAAAAGGGGCCATCACATATGAAACGAGTGTGTCTTCGACGTATAATGTTGGTGAGGCTAGTCAAGCGCTACATCAACAACAAGCAGTCCTTTCACATCGATGGTAACGACATTCCTATACTCCTGCTGATGTGTACAATGTAGTGGACCTTCTGATACAATGGACGATATAAATATTCATATGGAAAAATCATACAACAAAAACTTGCTAAGTGCTTATCAAACCGACGGGAAACATAAGATAAATAGCCTTGAATAGTTGATTAAAGCCTCCAAAACTCCTGATGATTATTTCATCAGGCAATTTGTTTTTTCGCTATTGGCACTACTCTAGCACACACATCAAAAGATTACATCGACATCAAATATTTGACCCTTTTTGACAATGTGACAAACATATGTTTCACATTGACTCACTTGTTGAGTTCCATCCACAATTTTAACCAACTAGGTGAAGTCACTTTTCAGAGAAATTCACCTTTCCTGCAAATAAGTTCTACAACACTGGCATTCTACAATTATTCATATGATGCATATATATGTATCATTGGTGAACTAATGTTTAGTATATAGTTTGGTACTAGGAGCACGTCCGTGATGGCTCGATTATCTATTCTACTATACCCGCTCTATTGATGGCACGGTGGCGTGAAGACCAAAGCAAAATTAAGAAGTGAGCCCTATGATTTCGGATGACCAGATAGAGGAGTGATACCCTTTTTAGATTTGACTTTCAAATTTAGTTTGTTTATTTGTTATGACTGATTCATTCTACTTTTTGCAAGTTTATCATTAACATTTGTACTCCTAATGGACCAACCAACATTAGAAATGATCATCCTACCAACAAAGTTAAACATGTGGACGAAGATGTTAGCTATCGAGCACAACCACTAGGGCAAATTGTGAGTAGCCAACAAGTAAGTCTTTCAAATACACATCATTTTCAGTAGCAAAAAAGGTCTCATCAAACCTTACTCATTTAGCTTCGTACACAACGTGTTGTTGATGCTATGATGTATCATGTCCATCCATGTAAAAAAAAATAGCAACATGTTGTGTACAAAGCTAAATGAGTAAGGTTCGATGGTACCTTTTTGTGCTATTGAAAAGTATGTGTCTTTGAAGGACTTACTTTGGCTACTCATAGTTTGACCTAGTGGCTGTGCTCGATACCTAACATCTTCATCCACATGTTTATCTTTGTTGGTAGGATGATCATTTCTAATGTTGGTCGGTCCATTTGGAGAATAGATGTTCATGATAATCTTGCAAAAGTAAGAATGAATTAGTCGTAAGAAATAAATAAGCTAAAATATAAATGTCAAGTTTAGAGAATGTACAAATCCTCTATCTAGTCCTCCGGAATCATAAGCCTAGATAACCGAGCTAGCACGGACGTGCTCACGGTACCAAAACTATACGAAACATTACTTCATCAATGATGCAGGGATATGCATCATATGAATAATTGTAAAATGTTAACTATTGTTGTAGCACTTACTTGCAGCAAAGGTAGATTTCCCTAAATAGTGGCTTGATCTATTTTGGTTAAAATTATGGATGTAATTCAACAGTGAGTCAATGCGAAACATCCCTAGTTATTATTAGGAATGTTTGCCACATTCTCAACAAGGGTCAAATATTTGACGTCAACATAATATTTTGATGTGGGTGCTAGAATAGTGCCAATAGCGAACAAAATGAATTGCCTGATTGATTGATCATCAGTAGTTTTTGAGATTTTAATCAACTCCTCAAGGTTATTCAGCTTAAGTCTCCCGTCGGTTTGATAAACACTTAACAAGTTTTGGTCGTATGATTTTCCCGTATGGATATTTATATCGTCCCCTTGTATCGGAAGTTATATTATATGGTACACGTCCGCTGGAGTGATAGGAATGCTGTTACCATCAACGTGAAAAGACTGCTTGTCGCTGATGTAGTGCTTGACTAGCTTCACCAACATTATACGTCAAAGACACAATGACTTCATATGTGCGAGCCCTCCAAGACCGGTTTTATTGATATGGCATGTTTATGGTCTGGTGATAAACCTTTGATTGTGTTCTGAACCTTGTTGGTGAGCACACTATCTTCATATTTGCATGTTTTGCACAGAGTGCCTACAACACAACATGGATTATGTGTAACGTTAAAAGAACTATGTGTATGGAAAGATTATAAATAAATTGGCATTAATATACCTCTTTTGTTTGTTCTGGGAGTGGTAATTTTGTGGCATCATAACTTTCAGCAGAATTATTCATTTCTCGCAATTATGCACAAAGAGAAACTGGATCAATTCATTTGAATAATATTTTGAAAATCTATAACAAAATCTGGCATCTGGTATGTATCTTGCTGTCAAACCTTTTGCATTCTTTTTATCAAATCTATACTCATGTCACGAGATTTGGATTTATCAGTTTGGCTCATGAATAGCAATTAGCCATTCATTACATAGCATACATATTTGCTACATAGTTCAAAAGAGGTCGATACATATTTACAACGCGGGAAACGGTTTTTGTTCAACATAGCATGACAGAGTTATTTTCAGTTCTTCCTAAGCTTTCAGGCCTTCATTTCGTTGGTGCTTTCTAGAGGGAACAGGTCATTTGCAACAGATTCGCACATTACTTACTTTGGTTCGTTCTGCGAAAGAATTTGTTGGTTTATTTCGGTTGTGGTGCTTACCCTTTTTTTTTAAAAAAAATATTGGATGAGTCATCCGTCGCTGATCTTTTCTTCTCCTGGGAGGCAGTGTTCTTTTCTGATGGCTGAAAATTACTCAGAGCATTGTGTCAGAAAGGAACACAGTATATGAAAATGTAATACAGTACGGTTCTCTGTACCTTCTACTGCTGCTCCAGCTGTGTACTTTCACGCGGAGTGTGCTGGGAGATAGTGGTGTTGCTGGTAGGTTGTCGTTGCCTGCTTTGTCTGCCGACGAAGATTCTGGGACATCAGATGGGAACGGTGGATCTACTGTTGGCAGTAGAGGCAGCAGTTCGTCATTGTGCAGGAGTTCTGTTGCTTGCACTTGAAAGCACTTGCAAACAAAAGTTGTAACTGGTTATGAAAGAATGCCCCAAAATCTGCATTTTGATCGCTTCGGGGTTTCTTTTTTTTCATCGCTTAGGCATAGCTTTGGTCTTATATGACTTTGCTATTTGCTGGGGTTTTTTTGTGTGTGTGTGTGTTGGTCTTGGCTGTGTGCATCTTAGCTATGCAGAGGCCGGATGTGTGCTCATTATGTTTGTATCTACTTGATGCTTCATTTTTGAGTTAATAAATACACCCTTTGTCGAAAAAAATGAAAGAATGCCCCAAAATCTGCATTTTGACAAATGTGCTCACACTTTCCTATTTTTTACATGTAATTCAGGAACATGACGAGCACATGGAAACACACGTTCAAGATCATGCCCAGGATGTGGCAAAAAATAAAATGAAAGATGGGGATGGGGTTCCACGGCAGCACTGTGATGTTGTGGTAGTACAGAATGCTGCTGGTGACCAGCAAGTCTCGGCCTCTGAACAAAAGGCACAAGAAACAACATTGACATCTGAGATCTACTCAGCTAATTAAAAGAAGTAATGGAGACGATGCCATACACTCAAGAGATGAAATTCTATATCCTTTGCAACACTTGTACAAATACAAGTTGCAATTGGAGTGATTATGACAGAATGCCCTACAATTTTCTTTTTGACAAGTGCACTCACACTTTCCTGATTTTATGTGGAATTCAGGCACATGACAAGCACGTGGCAACCCTTGTTCAAGATCATGCCCCGGATGATGGCATTAAAGAAATGAAAGATCGGGATGAGGTTCCGCAGCAGTACTTTGATGTTGTGGGAGTACAAAACGTCTGAAGGAGAATCGATGAAGACAATGTCATCCACTGAAGAGGTAAAATTATGTCATTCGTAACACTTGCAAATCAAACTTGCAATTGGTTATGAAAGAATGCCCTACGACCTGCATTTTGCCAAATGTACTCCTAATTTCCTGTTTTTACGTGTAATTCAAGCACATGGCAACCCACTTTCAAGATCATGCCCAGGATGGTGGCAAAAAAAGAAATGAAAGATTGGGACGAGGTTGCACAGCAGCATTCTGACGTTATGCCTGTTGCGGATGCTACATCAACTCAAGATGCCATTGATAGAACCTGTAGATCGACTAGGCTAGATGAGTCCGGTAGTGTAGAGAGACGGGGCTGTGGAGATTACCTGCTCCCTGTCCAGAGGAGCTCGAGCCACCTTCCATGTCGTTGCGGTGGCGGTGGTGATGACGGCGAGATCGAGATGGAGGGGTGGCAGTGGTGCTTCCCGTGAGCACTGCGATTGCCCTAGATCGGAAGGGGATTTCGGTGGGGAGACTGGCGGCACGGTGAACCTCGTACCGTGTGCCCCGGCCCCCACCTCTCTATATATCGCAGGTCACAGGGGCCCACCAACCATAAGAGGGTTGGGCGCCCCCGATCAGGGCGCGAATAGATCAGGGGTCCGGTGGGCCGTTGGGCCCACTCGGGAGAGATCAACCTAACATTCTCCCCCTTGATCTCAACTTTTACTTTTAACTTTATACTTTCTAGTTTATTCGTTTCATCGCATATTGGTACATTGAGCATGTCTCATCGTCACAGCTTGATTGCCGATAGAATCATACAGCTACAACATACGTTTTGTTCAGAAACAAATTCTGTTCTTTTTGGGCCTCTCATGATCCAGGAATCATAGGCTTTCCCTTATACCCATGCCGGCTAAGTGTTCCTTGAACACATTGGGTGGTAAGCCTTTCGTTAGCGGATCCGCAAGCATATCCTTTGTCTTTATATGCTCGAGACTTATAGTGTGATCCTGGATTTTATCTTTCACAACATAATACTTTATCTCTATTGTCTTGGCAGCATTACTCGACTTGTTGTTGTGAGCATAAAATACTGCGGGCTGGTTGTCACCGTACATCTTTAGTGGTTTGTGAATACAATCTACCACTTTCAAGTCGGGTACAAATTTCTTTAGCCATATCGCCTGCCCCGTGGCCTCGAAGCATGCTATAAATTCTGCATACATCGTGGATGATGCAACTATTGACTGTTTGGAGCTTTTCCACGAAATAGCCCCTCCAGCGAGAGTGAAGACGTATCCTGACGTGGATTTTCTATCATCTCTGTCCCCCGCAAAATCTGCGTCTGAATACCCTTTTATCTCTAGGGAGTCAGACCTCCTGTATGTTAGCATGTAGTGCTTCGTGCCTTGCACATAACGCAATGCCTTCTTTGCCATTTTCCAGTGCTCCATGCCTGGATTCTCTTGATATCTACCGAGTACCCCGGTAACAAAAGCTACACTTGTGCATACTGTAAGCTTCCAACAGCCGAAGCATATGGTACTGGTTTCATGAGATCGATCTCGTACTGGTTCTTGGGACATTGGAATTTCCCAAAACTATCGCCCTTGACTATAGGAGCAGGTGTGGCTTTACTCGCATGCATATTATACTTTTGAAGGACCTTCTCCAAATATGCCTTCTGCGATAGTCCTAAGACTCCATTGTTCCTATCTCGGTGAATTTCTATGCCCAAAACATAGGATGCTTCACCAAGATCTGTGATATCAAAATTTGAGGATAAGAACTTATTTGTCTCTATTAGTAGACTAACATCACTGCTAGCAAGCAGGATATCATCCACATACAAGATTAGGAAAATATATTTCCCATTTTTAAACCTTGCATAAATGCAATTATCCTCAATATTTTCTTTGAACCCAAAACTTTTAATCGTTTGATTAAACTTTAGATACCACTGTCTAGAGGCTTGCCTTAATCCATAAATGGATTTCTTTAGGCGGCATCCCATATTTTCCTTGCCTTCCATGATAAAACCCTTGGGTTGTTTCATGTAGACCTTTTCTTTTAAATCACCGTTCAGAAATGCCGTCTTGACATCCATTTGATGTAGCTCTAAATCAAAATGAGCAACTAATGCCATTATGATTCTGAAGGAATCCTTACATGAGACTGGAGAAAAAGTCTCATTATAATCTATCCCTTCTCTTTGTGTAAATCCTTTAGCTACAAGTCGTGCTTTATACTTTTCTACATTCCCATTAGGATCATACTTAGTTTTGTAGACCCATTTGCAGCCTACTGTTTTGGCTTCTTTAGGAATTTCCACTAAGTCCCAAACATCTTTGGAACTCATAGAATTGATCTCATCTTCCATTGCTTGTAGCCATTTTGATGAGTTAGGGCTTTTAATGGCTTCTTCATATGTAGCGGGATCACCTTCCATATGAACCATTTCTGTGTTATAAACTTTATAATCAGTAGAAATAGCAGATCTTCTTGTTCTATTAGATCTTCTAAGGGCCTCAGTTTCTGGCACATTTTGTGCCTCAAGTTGCGGCACCTCTTCTACTGTTGACTGCTGTACCTCCCTTTCATGCTCAACAACGGGTTCAGTCGGCTCCTGAAGGACAGGTTCCGGGTCTTCTCCCATAGTTGTCACGGGTGGAATTACAGCTGGTAGTGAGAAAAATGGCTCTTGAATCATCGGATTAGGTGCATGCACCCTCTTCTCCTCAAGATCAATTTTCCGAGCTACCATGCTCCCCCTCATCATTTCGTCCTCTAAGAAGACTGCGTGTCTTGTTTCTACAAACTTTGTATATCTGTCTGGGCAGTAGAAACGAAAACCTTTTGATCTGTCTGGATAGCCAATGAAGTGGCAACTCACTGTTTTGGGATCTAACTTTGCAATGTTTGGATTAAACATTTTGGCCTCAGCGGGGCACCCCCACACCCTGAAGTGTTTTAAAGAGGGCACTCTTCCTGTCCAAAGCTCGTACGGTGTTTTGGGCACCAACTTGCTTGGAACTCTATTGAGAATGTGAATGGCGGTTTTCAGTGCCTCCATCCATAATCCCAATGGCAAGGTGGAGTAACTCATCATGCTGCGCACCATATCCATCAGAGTACGGTTACGCCTTTCAGCTACTCCATTTTGCTGAGGCTCACCCGGCATTGAATACTGGGCTACTATGCCAGTCTCCTGTAAGAACTTTGCAAAAGGTCCAGGGACTTGGCCATATGGGGTGTGCCGACCGTAGTACTCTCCCCCACGATCGGACCTTACTATCTTTATTCTTTTATCATGCTGATTTTCTACTTCAGCTTTGAATATCTTAAACTTATCCAATGCTTCGGATCTTTCTTTGATTGGATAAATATAACCAAAACGAGAGTAATCATCTGTGAATGTTATGAACGAGTCATATCCATCCACACTTTTCACCGGAAATGGTCCACAAATGTCAGTGTGGATGACTTCCAGTGTGCCTGTGCTATGAATTGCACCCTTTTTGATTTGTTTGACATACTTCCCTTTAATGCAATCCACGCATTGTTCTAAGTCTGAAAACTCTAACGGAGGAAGAATTTCACTTTTAATTAATCTTTCAATTCTCCCCCTGGAAATATGGCCCAACCGACAGTGCCATAATTTCGATGAGTCATCAGTTCCTTTTCTTTTCTTTTGTTCTTTGTTCGACGAGGTAGCTTGAGCATTCACATTGGACACATAATGCACTTTTTCACGGAGTGATAGTAAATAAAGCTCATTATGAAGCAAAGCATCACCAACATAAGCATTATTACACCATATGGCACACTTGCCATGTCCAAAATAACACTCATAATTGTCTTTGTCTAAACAAGAGACACTAATTAAGTTTCTATTACACGAGGGAACAAATAAGACATCACGAAGTAGAAGATTGAATCCATCAGCCAACTCCAAGGAGATGTCGCCGACAGCTTCAACTTCTGCTTGGACTCCATTAGCTACCTCAATGCATCTTTCTCTTCTTTCCATACTCCTCGTCGAACGGAATCCCTGTAAAGAGTTTGCAACGTGAACAGTTGCTCCAGAGTCAATCCACCAAGTAGATTTTGAAAACTTTACATACAAGGATTCATTTACAAAGGAAACGATGTCATTACCTCTCTTTGCCATAACAGACTTTAGCCAAGCAGGGCAATCCTTCTTGTAGTGCCCTGTCTGCTTGCAGTGGATACAAGTGTCTTTGTCCACTGGAAAGAACTTCTGCTGATGCTGATGCTGATAGGGTGCTTTTCCATGTGGCTTAGAAGGAGAACCTTTGCTATTTGGATTGTAGTTCTTCTTCTTCTGGTCCTTCACATAGTTGATAGAACCACCATGTGAGGCTTTCAGTCTGTCCTCTTCTTGGACGCACATGGCTATTGTCTTTTCTATGTCCCATTTCTCAGGCGACATGTTATAATTGACAACAAATGTGTCAAACTCTTTAGGCAACGAAGCCATAATCAGGTGGACGAGGAGCGCAGGTTTGAGCTCCAAGTCTGCATCCATGGGCTTGAGTTTTGCAGCCATGTTGCTCATCCTGAGAATGTGCTCTCGAATGCCATGACCACCACCAGTGTAGTTCTCTGTGACCAGTTGTTTTATCAACTGGGTAGCATATGTCTTTGAAGAACCAGTGAACTGGCTCTTTATCTTTTTAAGCAACTCCCCTACGGAAGTGCACTCTGCAATCGAGCCCACAATGGCGTTCTCAATTGTGTTCTTTATAAATGCCATACACTTTTTGTTGGCAGTTACCCACTTTTGATTGTTGAGAGTGTAGGAGAACTCCAATGGAGCATAGTCACTCCTCTTTTTATTCCATGCAGCATCATCATCAGTGGCCGCTCTGACTGGCTCTGTAGGCCTGACCGGCTGTGGTTCATCCACAACCCAGTCAACCTCAGCACAGACAAAGGCCAAATCAATTTTCTTCCTCCACTCGGTGTAATTATCACCTCTGAGTGTTGGAACTTCTTTTAAACAACTCATCAAGTTGAAACCTCCTGAAAATTATAACAACTATATGTGTTAATCTAACGTTGGTCAAATTAAACATATAATTGTCTATGCAATTAAATCTATATCACCGTTGGGCAAAATGAAAGAAATAAAAGCACCTTTAAAAAAAACATGGTCATGTTATTAATAACGTTGGTTATAAAAATAACATAATCATATTAATTCTAATAATCACTTTAATGTGCTCTTTAAAAAAATAATTCTCTCTAAACTTTATTTCTTTATAAAAGCACACTATTAAATATTTACGCAGCGGAAAACATGAAAATAAATTCATGAACTTTTAATTCTTTTCTGAAAATTTCAATTTTATTTTCAGAGACTTTTCTATTTTTCTTTTCAGAAACTTTGCAACTTTTTCTTTTCTATTTTCTGAACATAATTTTTCGTTGGAAAGATAATGCACAGAAAGGACTATTTAAAATCTGCCCAGAACTGGACAGAAAACAAAAACGAAAGTAAAAGGAGCAGCAGCGGCGCCGGCCTAAAAGGCCCAGAGCCCCCTTCTCCTTTCGGCCCACTGGCCCAGCCAGGGCTAGGGTTTCTCCCACCGGCCCGTTATGGCCGTTGATTTGCATCGGACGGTGGTCCGTCCCGATCGCTGGGAGAAAACTGGGGCAGCGATCCCCTCGACCGAAACCCTCGGTCACTTCTCCCCACCCCGCGCCGCTCGCAGCGACCGAGTGTGGCGCCGCCGGCCACCGACGACGGCGGGAAAAGGGCTGGCCGCCGCCGCGCGTGAGCCTGGCCGCCGCGTGGCGCGGGCCTGACCGCCGCTGCTGCGCGCGAGTCTTCCCCTTCTCTGCTTTTCTCTCGCGTGCGCCCCGTTCCCGAGCAGTTCGCGTCGGCCGCCGGCCTGTCCGGCCGCCGGCGGCGGGGAGCCGCGCCTCTCTTCCTTCCCCGCAGGGAGGTTTCGGCCGGCGGCGCGCCAGCGACGGCGAGTTCATGCCGCCGCGGCCGCCCGGTCCTCTTTCCCCTTCCCCGTTTCTGTCTTCTCCATCTCCACTCCAACAGAGGGAGAGAGAGATATACTACGACGGCGCCGTTGCCTCCCCTTCGCCGGTGGCGCGTTTCCCTTAGCGGAAGCGCGCCGCCGTCGAACGGCGTGGCTGCGGTGCCAACTTTGAGCTTTTCCTTTGCCCCGTGAGGGGTGGTACCTTCGTCCGACGCCTCGGATTGCCGATGCGCGTCGAGATCGAGAGGGTCAGCGCGGCCTTACGGCGGCACTCTTTGCCGGCGAGGCCTGAGGCCCTCTCCGGTGGTCTTTGCCCTGTTCTAGGGTTCTTTTGGGGAAGGGATCCATATGTTTTACTTTCTACCGAAACAATCTAGATCCTAGTGGCTCTGATTACCATTGATAGAACCTGTAGATCGACTAGGCTAGATGAGTCCGGTAGTGTAGAGAGACGGGGCTGTGGAGATTACCTGCTCCCTGTCCAGAGGAGCTCGAGCCACCTTCCATGTCGTTGCGGTGGCGGTGGTGATGATGGCGAGATCGAGATGGAGGGGTGGCAGTGGTGCTTCCCGTGAGCACTGCGATTGCCCTAGATCGGAAGGGGATTTCGGTGGGGAGACTGGCGGCACGGTGAACCTCGTACCGTGTGCCCCGGCCCCCACCTCTCTATATATCGCAGGTCACAGGGGCCCACCAACCATAAGAGGGTTGGGCGCCCCCGATCAGGGCGCGAATAGATCAGGGGTCCGGTGGGCCGTTGGGCCCACTCGGGAGAGATCAACCTAACAGCCATGTCTCCCATGAAAGACAGAACCACTCAAACAGAGAACATAACA
The DNA here is from genome assembly GCA_039707655.1 of Elymus sibiricus. NCBI lineage: Eukaryota > Viridiplantae > Streptophyta > Magnoliopsida > Poales > Poaceae > Elymus > Elymus sibiricus. The sequence continues at coordinate 53,764,970 of CM077664.1, read as the reverse complement.
AAAAACAACCGGCCAACAAGCTAGTACCGCCGAGGGCAAAGGGTATGTTGTCACAGAAAACAAATTAGAAGGGTCGTCAAGTTGCTATGAGTCATATTTTTTTTTCTAGTTAATATATAACCTGAATATATATATTTATTTTTTTTACTTCTTACAATTTTATTTTTTTTGAAAGATCCAGCATCGCTGGCATTCATTGATAATAGCAGGAAGCAACGGAAAACAACAAGGTGGTGAAGGTCCTAGGACCAGAGGATCCGAAGATCAAAGAAAAAAGAAAAACAGCAGCCCTAATAGTTGCAGCACAACACTCCATACAATCCATACTAGGCAACGCAGCTCCGACTCCGACGGTGAACTACTAAGGAAACTAGGCAGGGGTGGCGTCACGGAGGATCACCGAACGAACCACCTGTCACGCGTCATCGTATACCACCCCCCCCCCCCCCCGCCGCGGCTTCGACTTCACAGCAACAGACGGTCGAGGCACTCCCACGGACACGCCGGAGAAGAAGAGCCGACTACCACGACCAAGGCCACGCCTCCGACATTGCTCACCGCCGTCATCGTTGCCACAGAAGCCACCGTGCACAGAAGCCTGCATGCCTCAACCGCCGCCAACCACCGGTCCCGCTTGCCGATGCCGAGCTCCGAGACGAAGCCCCCAAGAGGGAAAACGACACCAAGGCGCCGCCATCGTCCGATCATAAGATCAAGGGTTTCCCCTGGAGAGGCCGAGATGGCCGGATTCGTGCAGAAGGGGTGCGGCAGCAAATCAGCAATGCCTCCAAGAAGGTCACGACGGCCACAACCGCCGCCATCGCTGGTCACGGCACAAGGCCGAGACAGGGTCTTCACCCAAGCTCTCACACCACCTCCCGCACCGGCACCGACAAGCCCACCAACAACCACCACCGCACCAGCCCGCCGACGAAGGGGTCGCCGCCGTAGCCAACCGCACCTCGCAGAGACCACCGACGACCAAACTCAAGAGCTAGCAGGCAGAGCCAAGAACGGCCATCGAGAGCAAAGCCACCGGACGCAACAGACCGCCGCACCCTGCCAAGCACCATGCCGGCAAGGAAAGGAGGTGCGCTGCCCGAGACCGCCAACCACCATAGCTGCCGGCCGCAGCCAAGCAACAGACGCGCGCCAAGCGCACCATGCGCGCCACCCCGGCCGCCGGAGACCAGATCTGCCACACATGCACCTTGAAGCAGCTCCCCTGTGCTGCCATAGGCCCTGAGCCGCACCAACTACGCCGCCCACGCCCCCCGCGGCGAGCACCAGACCAGATCCGCCAGGAACACCACCATGGCCTCCATACCGCGCCAAGCCTGCGCGCGGCCACGCCTCACTTCCCCCTGCAGCCGCCGGGACCCTCTGCCCGCGCAGCCTCGCCGCACGGACGCCGTCGTGAGAGCCCCCCGCGCCAGATCCGCGCCACTCCGCGCGTGCAACACCTCCCCGTCACCCCGCCGCGCCGCCCAGCCACCTGTGCAGCCTCTCCGCGCGCGCCCACCATCAACGCTTCCTCGCTGCGCCGCCCTGGACGCCAAGGCGCCGAGCTCCTTCGAAGCGGCCGGCCCGCGCCGCGCCACTCCAAGCGGGAGGAGGAGAGAGCCTCGCCGCCGCCGAGCCGCACGGGCTTTTGCCCGGCGACACACGCCGGCGGCGGCGAGGGGGGAGGGGGCGGCAGGTCGTGGCGCTGGCGGTGGCGACTAGGGTTCGCCACTGGCCGCCCACGGGAGCGACCGAGGACCCAACACTTTAACGATGGCCGAGGAAGATGTGGATGCTGCTTACTTCTTACAATTTGGCAAATAGTACTCCCCATTTTCTCATCACACTACGGATAAATGACAATCATGATACCCAAAGCAAAAAGCATCAAAGCCCAGGAGCATGATACAACATTGGCCAGTCCTCCAAATGAGTACAGAGGCCCCCGCGATGACAACAAAGTTTCTCAGGTTGAACAGCAACAAGGAAACACTCTGCAAGACAGAGCAACTACAGGGAAGCCAAAAGAAACTATGCAGCCTTATCATGCACCGTTGAGAAAGGCGCATGTTTAGATTCCGGGAAATATGTTGTTTGAATTCTTATAAAATAAGGGAGCTCATATCTATTTAGAGCCTCTTTGATTCACATGATTTCTAAAACGCAGCAAAAGTATCATGCCATCTTCAATACTACAAAGTTGCATGGATGTTTGAATTGAAGAGGAAAAACTTACGGAGAGGAGACGAGGGAGAAGCCAAAGTCGAGTGGCTGCGGAGAGAACGATGTGTTATGACAACCCTACTGGCAGACATTGCATCTGTTTATATGCGCCACAGGAGAATGGGCGTGGAGAGAAGAGGAGGAAGAAGCCAAAGTCGAATCAGCAGTCACGAATTTGGACAAAGAAATGTCCCATGCGCTTTTTCCTTCCCGGGCTTAGCTCAGCTCACCGCCAGTTAGAGCTCTACGTCACCAGCTTTCCTCCAAGAAATTGGATTGCATGAAAGATATTACGAAGCTTTACTCTACAAGTGAAGCGGAAATGATGGTGCCCTGGCGGCGGAGTCATCTGGATGCAGGGCGGTGGCCTTGGTCGTGGTGTTCGTCGGCAAAGCACGCGTGATCAGGGGTGGGTGTGTGTGTGTTGGGGGGGGGGGGGGGGGGGGGGGGGGGGGTTGGTGAGCGTAGCATGGTGGCTGAGGAGTGTGAGCTGCCCGGTGTTTTGCCTAGCTGACGGCGGCAGCGTCCGCGGGCGTCGTTTCCTTCTTGAAGGCTCTGTCACGGTTGCTCCCTTCTCTTCGTATTGCTCCGGGTGAAAACTTGATCCTCGAGATCGGGCGGTGATGGCACTCTGGTGTTGTGTCCTTCTTGAAGGCACCGCCTTGAAACCCATGCTTCGCCATTTCTCGGCTTCACCTCTTCGCGGTAGCTAGCTCATGGTGGAGGCCTCGGTCGGCTTCAGGCGGTTCCTATTGGCCCATTTGTAGATTGCTTGGTGGTTGATTCGGTGGTGTTGCGGTACTCCGTCATCTTTGTATCTGTCTTGGGTGTGTGTTGTGTGCGTGGTGGGGGTGCTGTTCGTGGATGCTTGCATGTTTGGTCGTGGCTTTATATGTGGGTTTTCATGTTAGGTGGCGATGCGCAAACCAACATGGGGCCCACACCAATGGAGAAACTATGACCAGTTAGATATTAATTATGTAAATATATATATATTTCTCCTAAGGGGACATATGCCCTCCCCCCCCCCCCCCCCCCCCTAAAGAACAAATTATTTCTGTGTAAAAGGTTTTTGTATTATTCATTCTTTGCTATGGTAAGTTTTGCACAGACATCTGCCATGTAAGATGTATTTTTTGTTTTTTCCATGGTATTTTTTGTAAAAATAAGATGACATCTTTCTCATATATCTTTTGTGTACTTTAAATACATGGCATTTGTTTCCACAAAAACATGGCAAAAGTTTTATATATATATATATATATATATATATATATATTTTACATGTTTTTTAATTGCTTTTCATAAAAAAATTCCATGTGTGTTCCTCATTTCACACAAGTTTTTCCATGTTATTTTACATGGGAGTCCATTTACATGCTTTTTAGATATTAATTGTCCATGATTAACTTTTTTGGGTGCATTTTCCCATAGCATTGTGCATGGCATTTATATTAGTAAGAACATGGCAATTCTATTATTAAGAGCATGTCATTTTATTATTAAGTGCATGTCATTTTTATTACCAAGAGCATGGATTTTTTATTATTAAGTGCATGGCATTTTTATTATTAATTTCATGGCATTTTTATTTATTAAGAGCATGGCATTTTTTTCATTAAGAGGATGACATGTTTTTTATTAAGAGCATGGCAATTTTTTTATCTATAGCACGGTAAAAAATTTAATGGCATGGCATTTATATATTTTTGTATCATGGCATTTTTATTTTTAATGTCATGGCATTTCTATTATCTCGATCATGGCAATTTTCCTGGTTTTTTTTAGCATGTCATTTTTGAATCATTCCCGACTATGGCAATTTCCCCTTCTTGTTTGTACATTTTTATGCCAAATCTACAGAGACATGGTAGTTTATATTTCTATAAATCTTTTTGTAGCACGCCATTTTTTGTTTTGCATTTTTTGTAATTTGTTTGTTTAGGTGTACAATACTTTTGTAGAGAAAATGTACAGCACATGATCATTGTTGAACATGACGGCATTTTTATGGTATGTTTTATATCGTTAAAATGAGGTCCAAATAATAGGTTTAAGGCCATCTAGTAGTGTGGCATGAAAAATGAGCTTTTTTGTGTTCAATTGAAGGCCTTTTTCTGTTTTAATGGACGCTAAAGGGAAATGGGTTCGTTGGGAGGTGCTTTCCTAATCTAATTCAAGCTAGTACTACACGGGCAACACAATCCTAGCCGGACTCCTACTACTCCAAATACTAGTGCTAGGACTTTGCTTATACTATTTCCAAGCCGTGTAGTACTACTCCTATATTACCAGTGAACTGATTTACCTAGATATAATTAGACTTATCTTTACCTAATAATAATAAAGCACGGAGTGCTCTTGCCCGCACACCCGTCACGGTCGTTTTGCAAAAAGGCCCTCCTGTTTTCCAGAAATTGTACCTGCAATTCAAGTGAGAAAACATCTGGGCCCGAGCCATCCGAGCGCCGCATGTACGCCGCGCCCGCAGCCAGGCGCCCGAGGCCGTGCTCCCGAGCGCGCCGCCGCCTCGACCTCGCGACCCGCCGGCGACCGGATCCTCGCCGGAGATGAGTGCCTCCGTGCCCTGCTCCCTCCTCTCTTCCTCTGTCTCCTCTCACCTTGCTCATCCCCCGATCTCTCTGTCCCCAGGATGAACAGGAGCATGCCATGGCCTCGGATCCGCGCCGCCGTCGCCGGAGAACGTCGTCCGCCACCGGTTCTTCGACCACAACTACCGGATCCGGTTGCCCCGCCTCCGATCTACCCGTTCCCGGCCACCCCGACCTCGCCTGCGTCGCATAGCCCCGCCGAGCTCGCCGGAGATCAAACCCAGCACCGCTGCGTCCTCTGCTTCGTCAGGACGTGAGCGCCTGCCTCCGTTGACCGCGTCGCCAGCCACCGCCCCGCCAGGCCCAGCCGCTGCTGCTTCCCCGCCGGCCCAACAATCGCCTCCCACAGCGATCCCGAGGCGTGCAGGAGAAGAAGAAGTCGGTGCGGGCTGGTTCCTCCTGATTGAGCTCTCCCGAGGCATGCGGTTGCGGGCGTCTGATGAGTTGGTTTGGCGCCCCCTACTCAGATCTGCATGTCCCTGATGATCTGGAGTTATGCAATTGCAGCAAAAGGACGGATGGCTAGCTTCACAGGTTAAGCCCCGTACTGTAATTTGCATTCAGGTATGTGCAGTAATAATGCCATATTTCTCAGTAGCCTGCTAGCTGTTTCCAGATTTTTTGGACATGATTGACTGCTTCTACACAAAAGGAGTTTGTTCTAATTTGCTTTCATTGTTTAACTGACTGATAACAGAACAAGCTCTGCAATTCATATAATCATCACGCACATGTGAGTCCTTTCACAGTCATGTTTCGTGACAACTGACGCAAGTGGTAATTGAATTGAGCTGAAAAAAAGGGGCAGCTTAGTGATTGCTACTGCAGGACATGTATGTTCCGTGAGATGCCACGTCCTACTTAGTTAAGTGTGTGCATAGTATTCAAGCTTACATAAACTAAAGTGACTCTATTATTTTTGGTATGCATGAAGTAATTCAAACTTGCCCAAACTAAGATCACAAGAAAAATATACATGCTTCTGATTTGTACTGACGATGTGAAATATGGTCTATTAAATTGCATGCATGATAGCAATTAACTTGAACGCCCGGTGATCGAGTTTGTGCGCCAGTGCATGCTTGTCTGCATGTTCACGCTTTGTTTAATACCAGCATGGTAGCTATTTCTTTATACCTAGCAGTTAATATAATTCTCTACGTCCCCTGCAAAAAGAAATATCTAGGTAGTCCCTGTGTGATGCCTGTGCAATTTCTTCGCACCAACCTGGCTGTGTCCAAATCCATTATGTTTAGCCTAGATGCTGAACTCATCAAGTGCATGTTGTTCGAGTTTTAAGCCTGGCTACATCAGCTCTCTGTGCAATAGATCTGCCAATGGGTATGATACATGGTATCCTTATCAATTATAAGCTTGCAGCGGGCCCTCGAATGCATCATTCTGGGGACGCCTGTATGTAGTTTTGACTCCTGTCTGTGATCATATTATTTACACAACACATGGTGTGGTGTACTGACCCATTTTTAGTTAAACCTGACGATCCAGTGACATTTAATCATGTATGTTCTTGCTTATTAGGCACATTAAGTTCTTTTGTCATATGGCTTATACAATGATATGCTACTATTTAAATTTTGCTTTCAGACATTTTTCTTTGTCGTGGTGGTTAGCAGCAAGCTAAATATAACGAATATCTACGCAGGATGCAATTTCTTTTGAATAAATAGCACAAAGATTTTTGTACTTGCATTCTTGCATAGTAAGCTAAACTTGCTATACATTATGGCGAACACTCATGACAATGGTATTAGATATGCTAATGCAGCATAAGGTAACTGATCTTACAACCTAAATATTTAGAGGTTTACTTTTCGTTTTACCACTAAGGACCCCCTGCCGTTAGCTTGTACATAATCTTGAGTTCCCTTCTCCCCATATGTTTGCTCATTTGGACATCACGTCTACAAAAGTGTACACCGAAATATCACCGATTTGCCAAGACTCCAGATTTTTGTTATTATTTGTTAATCACATATGATAATTACGGCTCTTTGGATAAGTCTTCAATCCTAATGCTTTCAAAATGCAAGCAATAGTTCTATATATATATATCCTTCTAATCACTGGGGTGCTTGTGTTTTCCTTCCCAGTATTGTTATTTTCTTCAATCTCTATCTTCATGCTTCTATTCTGAACCAATAAACTTTAACAGCTGCAAGAAGCATCTTTCCATGGAGCTTAAATGCCTTTTCCAATACATAGTTAATCAACTGAAGAAAGGATTGGGTACTGAGCTTGTTGTTCTTGAGGTTTGTTGGCTATGTCGAAACTTTGTTGCTGCCTTGGTATTGTATGTATCTGAAGTTTAAATTGATGTACCATGCAGGAACTCATTCAGCAAATTGCAAATGTACAGTACACTGAGAACATGACTGATGAACAGGATGCTATGTCAGGAAGTGAAACGTTGCGGCTTCAATCTTCGCTGTTTGGATCAACACGGAACTATAAGGTTTTGCGAGGAATCAAGGCTTCTTTTCTCTGTTTCATGATAAGGTCAAGTAAACAGATTACCAAATCATTTTTTTGTAGGTCCTAAATATAAATCTACTAACAAATTGTGCGATTCTTTGCTTCCAAAAGATGAACCTAAACTTGCAATTCCTCTACTACTGCTCATTGCCCAGCACAGGTCCAATTAATATTTTTTCTCAACTTGCTAAATCCTTTGTGCCCTTTCCCCCCTCCTTATTTTGTTCTGCTCTCTCGACTAAGTGGACTTTATGTAATATGTAGATGACAGACTCATGGTTATTATAGATGCACCCTAGCCTGGGTGTGTCTAATATATTTTGCACGGAGCTCACATACACAGCTCTAAAAAAATATGATCTTGATGTATCTGAAGTTGTATTAATTTGTGCAGGAGAACAATATGTGCATTCTGAATGTCTGCCTGCACACAACCAGGTTCTCTAGATGAGTGTGTGCAGAACACTACAACCTGAAGAATTAGCTCCTGCAAAATAGATCTTCCAAGTGCTTGTTGTGAATATTTGTGGTACAATTCAAAATTCATAATGCACCAAAGTTATTGTGGTGTGATGATCTGATTTTAAGCTTTTAAATAATGGATTGTACAAATCAGCATTTGAATTTGTACTCAAGGTCGTGATTCATCCTGAGGGATGCACCGTTTATACTTGAAGAATATTGTCTGTCATTTCGCTTTTCTGAGTATTGTACAGTAAATATGGGTCGAGGTAACCTAACCTTATACTACAGATTCAATTAATACACGTTCTTATTGAGAAAGATATACCAAATTCCATTTTTGCAATGGATAGCTCGCTTATAAATAATGGACAGGACAATTAACGCTTTCTTCGTAGTGAAGAACAACTGTGTTTGCACATACAATTTTCACTAAATTTGAGTAAATGTCCAATTTTTCTCCCGTTGCAACGCACGGGCATATGTGCTAGTACTAATCAAGATTACTTCTAAGACCAACCCCATGTAGGAGATATGCCCTAGAGGCAATAATAAATGTTATTGATTATCTCCCTGTTCATAATTATGTTTATGTTCCATGCTATAACTGCTATGGTTCTCGAGTCTACAATAACCACAAGGCTCGAAGGAAGACTCATATGCACGTGTGGAATAATAAACGGTAAAATGTATTCCTAGTCTGGCCTCTAAGACTGGCTCAAGTATTGCATGATGATCCTGTTTTCCTGATCATGGGCATGGCTATGCCGGCAATTTTGAGGGCGCAATGTTGGTAGAACACTTGTGTTGAATCGACCCGAATTGATGTTATGCTATGAGATACATTTGTCACTAGTTAATGGTAAATAACACAGAGATGGTTAACGTTTGCATAATTCCTTAGACCATGAGAGTATCGAGTTTCTTCATGCTTGCTTCATGAACTTTGGGGTTTGTTAAACGTCATCCGTAAATGGGTGGCTATTACGGCGGCTTACGGGTTCATGGAAAAGTATGTCAAGTAACTTGATAGCTCAAGATTGGGATTTGCTCCTCCGACGATGGAGAGATATCTCTGGGCCCTCTCGGTGTTACGGTATCCATCATCGTCTGGCCAGACACTTTATGATTTGATCACGGGGAAGCCGGAACACGGGAACGAGAAAAGAGAACAATACCGGTAACGAGGTAACTGGCATAGTGGACAAGTTGTTGATCCGCGGGGATGCCAACATGTCTCACCTCGGGTATTTGTAACATATCGCGAAGCAACAGGAATAGCACACGGCAACTGGAGGTTCACTCGAATATTCATTCGTGTGGGTATAGGGGTCAATATGGGTGTCCACGGCTCCGATGTTGATCATTGATCGGAAGGGGTTCCGGGTCATGTCTATACTTCACCGAACCTATAGGGTCACACGCTTAAGGGTCATCTATCTGTTGAATACTAGACGGGGAGTCTGAGAGAAAATCACCGAAAAAGTTTCGGACGAAACGGAAAAGTTCCGGAGAGGATATCGGAATAGTTCCGGTGAAACTGAAAAGTTGTTTCAGGGTATTCCATAAAGTCAAATTGGTTTCGGCACATGCCTGGAAATTATTGGAAGGTACCAGAATTGTTCCGGTAACTTCTGAGATTTTTCAGAGACAAAAACCGGAAATGTTCCGGACTGCCGGAACCGCTTTAGTTGTTTTTCACAGATGAAAATCACTAAACCGAAAAGTTGTTTCGGAGTACACCATAAAGTCAAATTGGTTTCGGCACATGCCTGATAATTCTTGGAGGGTACCAGAATCATTCTGGAAACTTTCTGGAATTTCCCGGAATGAAAACCGGAAATGTTCCGGAGCTGCCGAAACCGCTTCAGATGCTTTTCGCAGATGAAAATCACTAAACCAGAATTGTTCCGGCTCGCGTTGAAAATTATTTTGGTGGGTACTGGAAATGTTCTAAGCCCACATGAATATTTTCAGTTCGATCAGACGCTGAAAATTGTCGTCGTGAATAGTGAAAGTGCTTTTTGGGATATTTATGGAAAAGTCACCTTTTGAGATATTTTCCCAAAAGGTTTCTAGAAGGCTTGGGGGCCAAGAAACCCTACCCCTTGGATTTCCTATAAATAGAGGTGGAGGGGCTGCCTCCACACTCACTTCCTTCTCACATACTAGTGCCATGACATTTCTGGCTTCTCTCTCCCTCCCAGCGAAATAGTTTCGTAGAGCCGAAAGGCTGTCTGGGTTCCGGTGGGAACTAGTTCTGGACGGCGAAGCCCTGCCGGATAGATGACACCGTATGTGTGCAACTCTGTAGAGAGATCGTAGTTTCGGTCTTAGTTCGAGAGCGCCTCCCGAAGGGCTGTCCGAGTGACTGTCCGAGTTTCGATGGTCCTCCCGAAGGGCTGTCCGAGTGACTGTCCGAGTTTCGATGGTCCTCCCGAAGGGCTGTCCGAGTGACTGTCCGAGTTTCGATGGTCCTCCCGGAGGGCTGTCCGTGACACCGTCCGAGGGACTGTCCGACCGCCTCCCGGAGGGCTGTCCGGGGGTGGATGAGGGTATACATCCTCGCGGTTGGGAGGTTGTAAATCCTAGCTGCGGGGATCTGCACCGCCGATCGTCATCGACTCTACTTCCGCTGCGCTACGAGTCGGTAACGAAACAGATCAAACCTTGTATGCAGTCTCCATAGTGATCCTGGGCTGGTACGTAGGTCGGAATTTTTTTGTTTTCTGCTGCGTTACCTTACAGTGGCATCAAGAGCCGTGCTATGCGTAGATGCAGGTTGCGATCTAGAATACATAGAGATGTATGGGTGTTGCACAATATAATTAGGTAGTAGATGAGTTCTATTGCTGAAAATTATTTGTGCGGATAGCAGATGAAATCTGTTACCCGATGTTCTTGTTGCTTCCCTGGAATTTGCATATTTCTGATCTTGATAACGGTATGGTGGAGTTTCAAAGTTCTGGCAATCCGCGATCCTGATTGATCAACGAAGTGCTAACAGTTCTTTGAATTCCACCATAGTTAAAAAGAAAGATGAAATTTCACAGACGAAAGGGCAATGCAGATATGATCTGCACGGGGGTCATGCGTATGACGAAGTTTAGTATGGGGCTCGAGATTTAATTATCTCGTGTTTCATACACCCCGCGATGTTAATCTAGCGACTTGAATTATCATACTTGATGATAAAACGTTGGTAGCTGCGGTTTGTTCGAAACCTTAGAAGCCACGTAAAATAAAATTTCGCATGAACCGATTAGAGGCGTCTAACTTGGTTTTGCAGGATGGTTTGCATGTGCATATGATGTGGCATAGCAGTGCTCATATTAATTTGATTATGTATGAGATGACTATATGATGTAATATTAACATGACCTGCGTGTCATGATTCGGCATGATGGTTGGAGCCATATGATTGCACTTTAATGACCTGCGTGTCAACCTTATGTAATGCACTTATTTTATTAAGCTATAGAGATAGCAATATTATTTGGTGCATCGACAAGGTGGTGGCAATCTTCGCGAAGGTGAACACCGACGCGAATGCCGAAGACGAAGAAATAATAGACTTCTCCGTCAGAAAGGGCTATACCATATCATGCTATTATGAATTGCCTGAGATGTTTATCCCTTATGATGCACCCTTTTGATTGCGCGGTAGTCGCTTTTATTAGGGTGATCTCTCACAAAATATCAAGTAGTTAGTGTTCTCCCAAGTGTAGCACCGTCACGGCGCCTAACTTTTCGGGGTATCACAGGATCTCCCTGGGTACGAACGATTAGGGATGTGTGAGGCGGGTGAGTTGAGACCTCGCAGCGAGATCACTTGGTTGTCTTGACGTTCTGGAAGGATCTCCCTGAGCTCGGAACACGCCCATCGAAAGATGAACAAGAGTCACATAGAGATGTGATCGGCAAGTTTGCCTACCGATTGAAGTTCACGCCATCAGTGTTCATCTCGTTCAATGGCGTTGAATGGATATGCGGATCTTGTATCACTCACAATCAATTATGAGAGATATTGATTTGAGTGGGAGCGCACTATAGAATTAACTTGTTTAATTCTCAGTGCAATTAATTTTGAACACTGTCTAAGTGTGATTTGCATAATAGTTGTAGAATAATGGCTCGCGTTTCCACCTTCCCTATTTAAATTGAATAGCTGTTAAATATCTGGTTAAAACTTTACGGTTGGTAACGTAATGTGAGGATTGTCCTCTAGAGTGCCGAGAAGGACTTTGTCCTATCGCATGCTTTCGGTATTCTCCCGCTAATGCTATGGATCATGTGACTCTCGTCCATCGATCCAAAAGCTAGAATTCCGTTTCAGTCAAGTGCAATATGTTTGCTTCCATGAGACCCGAACTTCGAAAGTTTGGATAGTTATGTGATATTCATGGAATCTGAAAATCCTTTTCAGAGACAGACAAAGGCTAAAAGATATGAGATATCCAAAGCAATGTTTGGTTGCAAACTGTTAGTAAAGGAGTTTACTATGCATTAGACTGATAAGAGAGGGATCCAGGAGAACGCCTATCATATGATGAAAGGTGAATAAAACAACAACTTAAAGAGAAAGGAAGTGTCCGAAGGGTGTTAGTAAGACTTTCACGCCTAGGAAGTCTGGGGCTAACGCCACTCTTAAGTTGGATGTTTCTTCTGAGAGTAGGAGAAATACTAAAAGTTAAACTGTTAGAAGTATAATGGCAAAAGGAAAGAAGACTGGAATATCCAGCTCATGTATGAATGTCATACAAGTTTTTGTTGTATAGAAGGCTGGTCAAAGATATAGTTCTTGGGAATTATGGTTAAACATGTTAATCACCAATTCTTGGGTATTGTGAGTTAATCACAAAGATACCCGCTCGATTGCACTCTGTTGCAACTCGATGTAAGAACTACTACGGCCTAAAAGACTAGCCAGGAATGAGGTTTAGATACACACAGGGAACATAGTAAATGTTACTATACCTTCCATTAGTGTATTCCCTATGTATTTACTTTCATAATTCATTTTAGAGTTTTACACTCTAGCCCATTGCATAAAGTATCTTGCAAGAAGGTTATTCATAAGAGAACTTTTGATGTTCGATGTTATGAATAACATAAGGGCCATACTTTCATTATGAATGAGATGTATGTTATGAATATTGATAATAATACATTACCTCTGTATTTACTTTCATAATTCATTTAGAGTTTCATACACTCTAGCCCTTTGCATAAGGTATTTTGCAAGAAGGTTATTCATAAGAGAACTTATGATGTTCGGTGTTATGAATAACATGAAGGGCCATGCTTCCATACAGGATGGGATGTATGCTATGAATATTGATGGTAATATGATACATCCATAACACTGACGCTAAATGTCGCAAGACTAAAAGAATACCACACAAGTGTGGCACTGCATTTGGTCACATTAGAGAAACCCGCATGGAAAATTCCATTATGATGGATTTTGAAGTCATGTGATTTTGAATCATCTGACACTTGCAACTTTCCTCTGAAAGGTGAAGTGACTGAAATACCGTTCACAGGCCATAAGGAACGAGCAAAGAACATATTGGTGATCATACATTATGATGTGTGTAGTTCAATAAATGTTGTTGCAAGTAGTGGATTTATCTATCTTTGGAAATGACTCAAGTAGATATATTGATATTTACTTGATGAGACGTAAGTCTGGATCTTTTGAATTCATTCATAAGGTTTTCAAAAATGAAGTACAAGTTATTGTAACAAGAAAATTAAGTTTCTACAATTCGATTGCAGAAAGGAATATTTGAGTTACAAGTTTAGCGAATGTCTGATGAGTTGTGAAAGGGGTTTCATAACTTGCACCTCCCGGAACACCACTGCAAGTGGAAAGTCCGTGAAGATGTAATCAAACCATTTATGACATGGTAAGATCAAAGATGACATAAATAAATTTGCCATTATCCCTTTTAAAGTGATGCTTTAGAGACTGCGGCTTTTACACTGAAAAGAGCTCCATCGGGTCTGTTGAAATGACGCCATGGTATGGTACGCCCAACCATGTTATATCTTTTCTTAACATTTGGAATATGGGGCTTGTGTAAAAGGTTACAAACCTATTCCAAATCAGACAAGTGCTACTTTGTAAGGTTATCCCAAGTCATTGGGTATTCCCCCACCACTATACCGAGGCAAAGGATTTTGCTGCAAAACGGTATGCTTTTAAAGAGAATAGTTCTTACAAAAGGTGAGTGGGAGGACAGTGCAACTCGATGAGATAAACAGTATCTTCGTCATCAGATCAAAGGAAAGGAACCTTGGAAGTGATTCTGGAGTTTCCTACTGCGACTGATACGGAAGTCTCTACAATAAAATGTATGGACTTCGGTCGAACTTGCAGCTGAACCACGTAGGCAAAGCTCGTGCAAACCTATCAGGTGCGCAAACGAGATATTGTTGTTAGACAATAGTATACCTACAATACACAAGGAAGCGTTGATGGGCCCTGACTCTAGAATTGGCTAAATGCCAATACAATCCGAGATAGTTTCCATATAAGTAATTCAAGATTAAAATCTTGATACACCTTTCGGAAGACTTAGAGTCTTACGAATATTTATGGAACTAAAAACTGATACGGATAAAATGTTTTATCCATAAAGCTCGACTTGTTGCAATAACAAGTTCAAGGAGTTGACTACGATGAGATTGTCTCACCGTAGCGATGCTTGAAGTCGGATCGGGTTGAACTAGCAATTAATACATATTTCAATCATGAGATATGAAACATGGATGACAAAAGGATTTCCATCTGATGGAAATGAAACCTAGGACTTGTATGTGATACAGTCCAAAGTAATTTGTCGATCCAGAGGATGCTAGTAAGTATGCAAACTTCAGAGTTCCAGCGATGGACAGAAGAGAGCAAAGTGGAGTTGGAATCTTCGTTTTTGATAGAATGGTCAAAGGGGTTTGACTTCATTAAATGGGTATCGAAGATACTTGTGATTCAAGAAAGTAAGTGGGAGCATAATAATATTTCTAAAAACCTTGTGTACTTGACACATTGTTAATTGGAAATAAATTTCTTGACACGAATTAGGACTTCATTTGAAAATAGTTTTTCGATGAAGTGCTTAGGCTAAATAGCCTCAATATTAGGCATGATGATCTATGGAGATAGATTTACCTAATGGGGCTAAGCTATGAATACATATTGACAAGATGCTAAAACTTTTTAGCATTGAAAAACGTCAAGGAGTGATTCTTGCCGAAGTCACATGGAAAGAGTTTTTGCAAGACTCGGTGTCCCAAAACACTGATGAGCAAAATACATGATGGTGATTCCACACACTCTTGTGTTTGGATTAATCATGTATTCCATGGTATGTAAAAACAACCAGATATGTCCAATACTCCAAAGTTGTTGCGAGTATAGATACCAAAGTGATCAAAGTACTGATCATAGGACAACAGTGAAAGATGTCATTGAGTACTAGAGTAGTAGTGATGACATGTTTTCTCGCAAGCAGAGATTATGAAGTGCTCGTTGTAAAGTAATTACATCGATACAGTCTTCATCAATGCTCCATGCGATTTTCGATTTAAGTTAAGGGTTTTTGTGTAATACACAATATGGTGGCACGGTAGTTGGAAATTGTTCCAAACAAGATACTGTGGCGAATTCTATAACAAAGGCTAAGTATGTTGACGCTTAAGAAGTGACAAAGAAGTTGTTGAATCATATAGTTCATTCATGAACTTAGTATGGTTCCAAGATGGCTTTGGTCTATGGGACACTATTGTAGATAGTTGCTCCATAGCTCAGTCTGAGGAATCAGGTTTCGACCAATGATTCACACATATGCAAAGCCAAGTCCACACAAAATATGAATTTTGTGAAAGCGTGAAAACGCGAGGATATGCAAAGTTACACACGGAGCTGAAGTCATCAGATCCGTTGGACATCAGGCTATACCACATGCGAAGCATATTTTACACCGGTATGCCACAGGTGTAAAGTGCATTAGCATTGACTAGATTATTGACTCTAGTGCAAGTGGGAGTTTGTAGGAGATATGCCCTAGAGGCAATAATAAATGTTATTGATTATCTCCCTGTTCATAATTATGTTTATGTTCCATGCTATAACTGCTATGGTTCTCGAGTCTACAATAACCACGAGGCTCGAAGGAAGACTCATATGCACGTGTGGAATAATAAACGGTAAAATGTATTCCTAGTCTGGCCTCTAAGACTGGCTCAAGTATTGCATGATGATCCTGTTTTCCTGATCATGGGCATGGCTATGCCGGCAATTTTGAGGGCGCAATGTTGGTAGAACACTTGTGTTGAATCGACCCGAATTGATGTTATGCTATGAGATACATTTGTCACTAGTTAATGGTAAATAACACAGAGATGGTTAACGTTTGCATAATTCCTTAGACCATGAGAGTATCGAGTTTCTTCATGCTTGCTTCATGAACTTTGAGGTTTGTTAAACGTCATCCGTAAATGGGTGGCTATTACGGCGGCTTACAGGTTCATGGAAAAGTATGTCAAGTAACTTGATAGCTCAAGATTGGGATTTGCTCCTCCGACGATGGAGAGATATCTCTGGGCCCTCTCGGTGTTACGGTATCCATCATCGTCTGGCCAGACACTTTGTGATTTGATCACGGGGATGCCGGAACACGGGAACGAGAAAAGAGAACAATACCGGTAACGAGGTAACTGGCATAGTGGACAAGTTGTTGATCCGCGGGGATGCCAACATGTCTCACCTCGGGTATTTGTAACATATCGCAAAGCAACAGGAATAGCACACGGCAACTGGAGGTTCACTCGAATATTCATTCGTATGGGTATAGGGGTCAATATGGGTGTCCACGGCTCCGATGTTGATCATTGATCGGAAGGGGTTCCGGGTCATGTATATACTTCACCGAACCTATAGGGTCACACGCTTAAGGGTCATCTATCTGCTGAATACTAGACGGGGAGTCTGAGAGAAAATCACCGAAAAAGTTTCGGACGAAACGGAAACGTTCCGGAGAGGATATCGGAATAGTTCCGGTGAAACTGAAAAGTTGTTTCAGGGTATTCCATAAAGTCAAATTGGTTTCGGCACATGCCTGGAAATTATTGGAAGGTACCAGAATTGTTCCGGTAACTTCTGAGATTTTTCAGAGACAAAAACCGGAAATGTTCCGGACTGCCGGAACCGCTTTAGTTGCTTTTCACAGATGAAAATCACTAAACCGAAAAGTTGTTTCGGAGTACACCATAAAGTCAAATTGGTTTCGGCACATGCCTGATAATTCTTGGAGGGTACCAGAATCATTCTGGAAACTTTCTGGAATTTCCCGGAATGAAAACCGGAAATGTTTCGGAGCTGCCGAAACCGCTTCAGATGCTTTTCGCAGATGAAAATCACTAAACCGGAATTGTTCCGGCTCGCGTTGAAAATTTTTTTGGTGGGTACTGGAAATGTTCTAAGCCCACATGAATATTTTCAGTTCGATCAGACGCTGAAAATTGTCGTCGTGAATAGTGAAAGTGCTTTTTGGGATATTTATGGAAAAGTCACCTTTTGAGATATTTTCCCAAAAGGTTTCTAGAAGGCTTGGGGGCCAAGAAACCCTACCCCTTGGATTTCCTATAAATAGAGGTGGAGGGGCTGCCTCCACACTCACTTCCTTCTCACATACAAGTGCCATGACATTTCTGGCTTCTCTCTCCCTCCCAGCGAAATAGTTTCGTAGAGCCGAAAGGCTGTCTGGGTTCCGGTGGGAACTAGTTCTGGACGGCGAAGCCCTGCCGGATAGATGACACCGTATGTGTGCAACTCTGTAGAGAGATCGTAGTTTCGGTCTTAGTTCGAGAGCGCCTCCCGAAGGGCTGTCCGAGTGACTGTCCGAGTTTCGATGGTCCTCCCGAAGGGCTGTCCGAGTGACTGTCCGAGTTTCGATGGTCCTCCCGAAGGGCTGTCCGAGTGACTGTCCGAGTTTCGATGGTCCTCCCGGAGGGCTGTCCGTGACACCGTCCGAGGGACTGTCCGACCGCCTCCCGGAGGGCTGTCCGGGGGCGGATGAGGGTATACATCCTCGCGGTTGAGAGGTTGTAAATCCTAGCTGCGGGGATCTGCACCGCCGATCGTCATCGACTCTACTTCCGCTGCGCTACGAGTCGGTAACGAAACAGATCAAACCTTGTATGCAGTCTCCATAGTGATCCTGGGCTGGTACGTAGGTCGGAAATTTTTTGTTTTCTGCTGCGTTACCTTACACCCCACCCCCCCCCCCCTCTCCCGCACGCGCATAAAGAACAAATTATTTCCGTGTAAAAGGTTTTGTATGATATCATCCTAAATTGTGCTGGAATATTATGGCCAGTTTCTGTATTAGGCACTAAAACATGTAGGCATAAAATGAAATTTGCTCATCACTAAGCCTCAGTGGCGAATCTAGCAGGGGGGCTTCGACAGGCTCGAGCCCCCCCTCCAAAATTTGGAAAACAAAAATTACTAGTATTCGTATCAATTTTTTTACCTTATTTGGACTCAAGAATTGAGAGTTTTTGACTTTTTCTACACATAGTTAACTTTGAGCCCCTCCTTCATTTTTCTTCCAAGATTCGCCACTGCTAAGCCTGACAGAATTGCAGCTCCAAGTACCACCCCAAAATCGAATATATAGCAGACATCCGCCAGGTGCTAAGAGATCAAGGGTGGGACGGTTGGGATGGGTGTCCATTGCTTGACTCACCTATGTGTTCACCTTTTTATTACCAGAAGCATACTCGTTAACACCGTTGATGCGAGCTTTCACCGTCCGAAGCCAAGGGAGGTTCCCAGGGTACCAATAAAGCCAGAATCATAGAGTGCCTATCCTTTGTTCTTCTCGTTGTTCGAATAAACACCCATGTTGTATGGTTGTTCTTCGATCGTTGCTGCTGCTATCTACTCTTTTGGTTCTCCGGCGATCCCTTCGGTGTGCTCTATGCTTTATTTTCTTATATAGGAAAGTGTTAGAAGGGATAGAGAGGGATTGGTGAAATCGATGGATATATTGCTTGAGCCCCGTGGGCATATATATAGGAGTACATGATCTTCTTGGAGTACAAAGACAAGCTAGAATAATTCCTAGTCTATCCTATGTTTCCTAATAATCACGATATTCAACACCCCCGCAGTCACAACGGTAGCGACGCAGACGGTGAGACTGGAGAATAATCCGAAGGACAGAAAGGATGGTAAACCTTTGACCTCTGCATGGATTGATCGACACATGCTTTCGTGCTCAGTTTTTGGTGTCCTTTCTCTCTTGCGCGAGTAGTATGCCTTTTTTACCTCATCTTTTGAATTTGTGTAAGGTGAAAAGCAGCATCCCTTCCTTCCATGCCCTTCTTAACCTCATCGAAGGCCCCTTTATGGATTCTCAGCTCAGGAGTGGGATTCATTTGTTCGACGCTCACGCTCCAATCGACGATTGGCTTTTTTTTGTTGGGGAGGGGAAAAAAAATCATGTAATGCTCGCATGACAAAAACTGTTTTTCAGCCAAGACCATGCATTGATCACCATGGCCGAATATATTGTAACCAACCCCCATACGTGCGTGCACAATGGATTGAAGTACTAGCACATATAGGCTGTGTTTGTTTGGGCTTCAGTTTCAACAGATTCAGCTGTGGACTTGCTGTGCTGGCAAAACTGCTGTGCCGAGGAAACAGCTGTAGTGAAGGTTAGCTGTTTGGCAACGCAGCTGTGGAAACGACTGTGAGCTGATGAAAAGCCTGAAATGCCCTTAGAGTACTGAGATCAGTGTAACTTGTTGATTCAGTGTTAATAGATTGTTTAAATGGTATCTTGACTGACAGGGAATGATTTGTTCTATGGTAATGCATAAAATCTTTCATAATAATATTTTTCTCACTTTCTTGCTCATATATACATAGAATTATGTTGTCACATCGCTAGTCCATGCAAGTCACAATTGCCCATACAATACAAAAGATAGTCCATATAACTTATAATCCGTACAAAAGAGAGCTAAAGGATTAGACCGTCCATATAATTCATAATCCGTACATATAATTAGATGTCCATACAAATACTAATCTATGTAGCTTGTCGCGCAATAAACAAAGAGTTCGCAATCCTATCACGTGTGTCGTTCATGTTGCCTTCATCAGAGGAAGTGGGAACGGCATCGCCAAGCAAAGGTGCTGACCGTGAGACTGCAGGCATGTAATTTTCATTCTCATCACATTTATCAAACTCTTTATCGCGTAGCTTGCTGTCCCTAATGAAATTGTGAAGCGTCATACAAGCACTGATAATCATCGTCTGAGTTCCCACCTTGAAGTGTGGCACATCCCTTAGGATGCGCCATTTCTGCTTGAGCACACCAAATGTGCGTTCAATCACATTCCGAAGAGAAGAGTGATCATGATTGAACACCTCAAATTTACCACTCGGTGGGCGGCGTCCAGCCCGAAATTCCGCAAGGTGATAGGTTGTCCCTTTGTAAGGAGCTAGATATCCCACCCGGTTTGGATAACCGGAATCAACAAGGTAGTACATATCTACATCCATAGAGAATAAATTAGAGCACATGTACAAATTAATAGAAACAATCTGTACAAAATTCGAACACTTGATTTGTGTACCTTTAGGAGGCGCAGGATAAGTAGTAGCATACTTGTCGATACTGTGATGGAAAATCCGTGTGTCATGTACCGACCCCGCCCAACCGGCAACGACAAAGGTAAATCTCATGTCAAAGTCACAAACTGCCAACACATTTTGACTTGTGTAACTATGTCGTCCCATATAGTTACACGTCTCTTTTGCGGGAACTATAACGGGAATGTGAGTTCCATCAATTGCACCAATACAACCTTTGAAGTGAGGCCAGAAACGTTTGTCCCTAATTTTTGGATGCACATCTGTGAATGTAGGATCTATAGGTTTGATGATGTCTCCTCCTAGAGAATTTACACAGTGCAACACATGATTGAACTTCCTATGGATTGTTTCAGTTGACCGAACAAACCGATCTTCGGCTTGGCGAAATGATTGAGGGCCTCCAAGCATCCACAAGAACATGCCTAGACATTCCAATGAGTTCATCTCGCTAGTTGACTCCAAATGGTAGTCATTCACTAAAACACCATGCAAACTCAAGAAAACATCTGGATACATTCTAAACATTTTGTAGCAAGATTTAGGACGTGCCAACTTTTCCATCACCCATTCATAACCAGTTTGTACTGCAATCCTCCTAGGTTGCCTACGTTGCTTATTCAAACAAGTTTTGCTGTAGTGCATAGCCATTTGACCTAAGGTTGAGAGATCAGTACTTAACTTGAGCAAGTTTTGAAGTTGTACTGTCTTTATGTTAGCATCATCATCGTCACCACCTCCGCCGTCAATTCCATCAGTCTACAAATGCAACATGACAACAACATTAGTTGTCATATCCATTATTCATACATATCGGAAAATAGCATTCAAATAACCAAATAGTTCACATCCAGTAAAGAAAACAGTTCACACACGAATGTCAATAATAGTACAGACCAACAACATAGCATAATCCAAGCAAAGAACTAAGCAATTATTCTAAACGAAAAGTTACATAGCCATTTCATGCGCTCTCTCGAGCCAATCAAACCTTCCTTCCTTGGTCTGAACCGACGCAAACATTTCTCTATACTCGGGCTTCATAAAAAGCATGCTCGAAGAGAAAAAGAGAGGAGTTCCTTCCTCAACTCCACAGTCGCGAACCATCTCCATTGCCTCATTCATACTAGGGCCAACCGGAGGATGAGCCTTGCTGGAGCTAGATGCTTCTTTTATACTTTCAGCCGTTACACATATCGCATCACTAGCCTTCTTGTACATCCGAACAAATGGGTTCTTCTCATCTTGAGCAGAAAAATCATCTTTACAGGACTTGGTCTTTCGCTGCTTCTTTGGTTTTGCTTTGATGACTTCATCATCATCCTCTGCAGTATCAGAGTCATCGACAATAGTGACTTCCTCCTTGTCCAATGGTATCTCACCGGGGATAGCGGACTCGGCACCGGTGACATGACGGTCATCAAACATGAGGTCCATTTCAGTCAAGTTAGGTGGTCCTCCATTCCTATACTTTGCATGCTCTGGGTGTTTCTGAAAAATAGCAAAAGAACAAAAGGTCAGATAAATAGATAATTAAGATAATATAAAACCCAATGTAAATACTATGAGTAACATGAACTTACCATTAGGTGAGTGTTCCACCAATCAGTATCAGCATCAATGGTTCCTAGCTTAGCATTCCATCCAAGTCCAGATGCGTCAATTTGCAATTGTTTCCATTGACAATACATAGTTTTGAGATTTTCCCATCTATTCTTGAATTGCATCCTCGCATAACTTTTCTTAGTTATCTGCAACCAGCTCTCCCCCAAATTCTTATATCCTCTAGGACTCAAGAACGCCCCCGGCCTATTGCCTGCTTCAACTTCCTCGCACACAACTCGCAAAATATCCTAGTATGGTATGCATCCCAAAGTGCCTTGTCTGTCTTGTCTGCCTTCTTCGCTGCCTTCTCCATCTAGTTCATTTTCACCATAATTTATACCAGCATACAGCACACGGAAGAACTATGTATAGCAAACAAGCATGTCCAGCAAGCAAACAGAAAAATATATGTCCAGCATCAAGCATGAAGCCTGAAGTGATCACTTTAAATGGGAATAATCCATATCAAGCATCGACATGTGCATCAAGCAGAGCATCCACAGCAAGCTTGAAATATTAATTTACCCAACAATGAACAATAAGCATGCATCATGTATGAAGCCTCAATCAACCAGAGCATCAAGCAATATGCAGCATATCAAGCAAGCATGGCATCCACAAAGAACAAAAAAATCTGCCAAGAAAAGCTCACCCCAGCCGACGACATGGGTGCACGAGGGAGTGGGTGTCGTTCTCCGGCGGTGGATGAAGGCGAGTGGAGGCGGTGGCCGGTGAAGGGGACCGGCGAGTGGAGGGGGTGGGTGACGACGAGTGGAGGCGGCGGCGGCTCTTGCCGCGGCGGCGGCTCTTGCCGCGGCGGCGGCGTCTCTTGCGGTGGGGAACAACGAGTGGAGGGAGTGGGCGACGGAGAGTGGAGGCGCCGGAGGCTCTTGCGGCGGCGGCGGCGGAACCCTAGGTTCCTCTCCCTCTCGCTGCCCTCTGCGTGCGTGTGTTAGCGATGAAGGAGATGAGACGAGGGGATCGATTGAAACAGGACATCGGGGGCATTCCTTTCGTAATTGGGCTGAACTAACAAGGGCATCGGTGGGAATTTCACCGAGGCAAAACAGTTTCCGGGTCGAAGCACGGCTCGGCTCGCTTCGCCCTGTACCACGTAAAAACGACTAAAACCATTTTGTACTGTGAGCCCAAAGCTGCTCCGTTTTAGCTGTTTGTTACGGCTTCATCTTATTTCTACCGGAAACTGGTCTCTAAAACCCAAACAAACACAGCCATAGTGTCTCCTCGGACTGTGTTATTCCTTCCTATCCATGTACAGTAGATGGGGCCGATAGGCAAAAAAAATGTAGATGGGGCCGGTCCATAGGATAGGCAAACCGAACGCTCTAAAGCGCGGGAGGATATATATTAATTGCTAGTCGATCACTAGTTAATAGTACTAGTTATTACACACAAGAGGCTAGTAAATACCTGCAAAAACAATAGACCCAATCTGCTCGACACCACAAGCCTGAAATGTGTACCACCGAGGGAAACATCAATCTAGTCTACGGTGGTAGTTTAGTTACATTGCTACTCTCTCTGTTGAACACCCAACAGATTGTATGGAACTCTATCTTGGCTAGAACGATTGTTATTTTAGTACCAAATATAGAGCACATACATTTAATAATGGATTATTGAACCCGTCATGATATGTAGAACAACATAGTAGACACATAAACAAAGTAGCATGATAATAGATTCAGTGACAAGTTTAGTCCCGTAATTCTTTTGGGGTCTCTTGTACTCATAGGACTCCCAAGACACTATAACAAGAAAAACACATGATAATATCCAGTATATTCCCAAGACACAATAACAAGAAAAATAGTTGCGTGGTACATGAAAGGATATTCCCAAGACACAATAACAAGACAAATAGTTGTGTGGTACATGAAGGAAAACGCATGGATGGATTGGAAAAAATGAACCATCAAAGCATGACATTGAAACAACAGCTCCAAAAGAAAACCATCAAAGCATGACATTGAAACAGCAGCTACAATAGAAAACCATTAAAGCATGGACAGAGAGAGGTCTTGTTCCATTGAAAAAGCTCCAAGCTTCCAGGCCCCAACTAGCATCAAGCTCCAAGCTCCAACTAGCATCACAGCAGCTAAGTATCACTTGAAAGACAAATATGACAAGCTCCAACTAGCATCGCAGCAGCTAGGTATCACTTAAAAGACAAATATGACAGGTGATAAGTGGCAATTAGAATAACAGTACTGATCGTACACAGTGAGCATAAACGCAAACTAGAGTTTAACCAACTCACCTCGTTTTAAAACAATATCTATACCTGAATGCTTAGAATTCTGTCTACTATGTGTTTAGAACATAAAACAATCTTAAACTACAAGATTTCTTACCTATTTCAAAACTAAAATTTTGGACATATTAATATCAAAGTGAACTTTCATAAACAAAGGAAACAAGCAAAAAACAAAAGATTTGAAAGGGCTTGAGTTAGATCAGATTGTTCGAGAAAGAGTTTGCATTATGTTAGATTACTGGAGATATAGTTTGAGCTTGAAAAAGCATATAAAAGGTGAATAGAGAGCAAGGTTGACGATTTCTCCATACTATTTTACCAACAGGAGGGGAAAAAAGAGGTCCTATCTTATTTATGTTAGCCCAACAATGTTGTGATATGAGACTAGAAACTTAGCCACTTCCCTTTTTACTTAGTCAAATGAGGCCTTAATGATCATTATTATAGCAGCAGAACAATCGACTAGTTAAACAAGAATGTAATGTACAACAAGCTAGTTAACGATCAGCCGCTTAGAACATATACAACAAGCTTTAATCAACCTACGAATCAGCAGGTCCAAGTAACTAGAATTTTCCAAGTAATCATCATGAATCATAAACACCAAAAAGAAGACTCATTAGCAGATTTTGTTAATTATATTATTTTCTTTTTAGGGAAACAACATGGTGAGGCTGTTGACGTCCTTGGTCTTCTTGGCTAGCCGTCTAGATCTACGGGTCTCCAAATTGCCGTCGCTTGTTGGTGTATACTTTTCCACTTGAATTTGTGTCTCCTTTTTCATTGGCATTTGTGTCTCTTGCTGATCTTGCATTGATGGATCATCTTCATCATCCTCACTCAGCCCATCATTATCCTCACTCTCATTATCAACATATTCATTCTCTTCACCATCATCCTCACACTCAGTGTCTACATACTCATTCTATTCATCATCATTCATCTTTCTTTTCTTGTCATTACCCTTTATAACAACATAAGAAACTTTCCTGCTTGAGTTGAGGCGCCTTATTTTCTCAAAAACAACACAAGCAGCATCGGGTCCATCCATGATTGGATCCTCTTCATCCTCATTCAACCACTCCATTATTGGATTTGTTTCATCAAACATTGTTGTATTCATTAGCAATGTACTTGGATCAGTTTCTTTACCTATCTATTTCTCTTGATCTTCTTCAGCACATATCTTCAAGGTTTGAATAGTAAGTGAAGTATTTTATTTCTCCTAATTTTTATGCATGCGAGGACAATACAAGGTAGAAAGTAAAATGTGTTGTTTATAACTTTAGGTTTTAGAGGACAAACACTAGCTTGTGTAGCTTGTCATATAAAAGACGATTTTTTTGCTTTGTGTGCACCAAAGCAAAGGCGCTCCAATTGCTCTCACATCCACTAGATGACACACATTGTAAGCAAATTCTCACTGCACACTTCTGCAGTGCAGGAACATCCCTCCAAACTGAAACCACCATTGGGCTGCAAGATATCACCAATTAAATTTTTAGAATTGCAAACCAAAAGGAAATGGACATTCTAAAACTAAAAGACCATGACTTACTTGGCTCCATTCTCGCTGTAGCTTGTTTTGCTAATCAGATCCCAAACCTCCCTTGGCACTCCCTAAACATACGTACTTCATTAATTGCTGAAAGAGCACTCTCTTTATCTAATATCTTCTCTATGACATCTGTTGGCAAAGTAGCATAATCTGTATGGTTGCAAAGGTTGATCTGGTAATGTGTAAATGGATCAAGGACGGCGGCCGCATAACAATAAAGCAACATGAATTAAAAACAAAACAAAAACATAAATTGCAAAGTTCCATTTATTTATCAACACCTGCAACCATAAGTGTATCTTATTCCATTGCATCTATCCTCTTGGCCACCTTGTGCATAAAACTAAGATACAACTTTGATGTAGGGCCAAGATGGGCTTCCATGCTTTGTATAGTGACCGTCATACTTCTTTTGAAGACAGAAAGAGTACTCACTCTAATGATGTCCACCAGACATTACTAGACAAACACTCTTCAGCAAACACGTAGCGAGGCTCATACCTCCATTGACACTTCTTCTAATCCTTAGAAACCATTCATTATCTAAATTTATCTTTTTTTTCATACGGCAACTCTCAAGGAACATGAACACAGTCCTAAAACAGGTGGCGTTTAGAGACATGAACATGAACACAGATTCAATCCTTAAAACGTGAACATGAACATAGTTCTAAATGCCACTCGTTTTAGAATTGTATTCATGTTCCTTGAGAGTTACCATCTATCGAAAGATAAATTTAGAGAATGGATGGTTTCTAAGGATTGGAAGAAGTGTCGATGGAGGTATGAGCCGGGCTACGTGTTTGCTAAAGTGTGTTTGTCTAGAAATGTCTAGTGGACCGCATTAGAGTGGGTATTGAGTGCGTTGAGGCCACTTTATAAGGCGATGAAGTATGCTGATACACAGAAACAGTGCACTCTTTTTGGCTTCAAAATAAGTAAGATGGTCGCTATACAAAGGATGGAAGCCCATCTTGGTCATACATCAAAGTTGTACCTTAATTTTATGCACAAGGTGACCAAGAGAATAGATGCAATGGAACAAGATACACTTATGGTTGCAGGTATTGATAGATGAATTGACCTTTAGAATTTATGTTTCTCTTTTCTATTTTTATTTATTTATGTTGCTCTATTGTTATGCAGCTGCAGTCCTTGATCGACCAGATCAACCTTTGCAACCATACAGATAATGCTACTTCACTAACAGATGTCATAGAGAAGATACTAGATACAGAGAGTGTTTCTTCAGCCATTAATGAAATAAGTATGTTTAGGGAGTGCGAACGGAGGTTTAGGATCAAATTAGCAAAAGAAGTTGAGGCGAGAATGAGACAAGTAAGTCATGGTCTTTTAGTTTTAGAATGTCCATTTCCTTTCGGTTTGCAATTCTAAAAATTTAATTAGTGATATCTTGCAGCCCAATGGTGGTTTCAGTTTAGAGGGGATGTTCCTGCACTGCAGAAGTGCGCACTAAGAATTTGCTCACAATCTCTGTTTTCGAGTCGCTCGACTAGTCGCGACTAGTCGACGAGTCGCAGTTCCAGGGCCGACTCAGCCTCTCGACTCGACTCCTGGGATGAGTCGAGCGACTCGCGCGACTAGTCTCGACTAGTCACGACTAGTCGCGGTTTTTGGGTCGAACGACTCGAGGCAGCGCTGGATCTGGAGCACCCTCCCGCCGCCGTGCTGCTGATGCTGCTGCTGTGCTGCCTCGCTGCTGCTGCTGCGCCCTCGCCGCCGCGCTGCTGCTGCTGCGCCCCCGCCCCCGCCGCCGCCGCCGCCGCCGCCGCATCCCCCGCTGCAGCGCTGGCCGCTGCTGCTGCTGCTGCTGAAGCTGCAGCGGCAAGAGGAGCGGGCTGGGAGGAGGAGCGGTGGCAAGAGAGCTGCTGCGGGGGAGTTGAGAGATCCATCGCTGGTGGATTAGGTCACGGGAGTGTGGCTGGTGGATTAGGTCACGGGAGGAGTATATAGCTACTAGATGGGCTTTTGGGCCACAGGGAAGTGCATAACTAGTGGCCCATCTCTCAGTCGGCCCTGGTTGCTGCTGCTGCTGGTGTGCTCCTCCCTCCTCCCCTGGTTGCTGCTGCTGGTGGTGTGCTCCTCCCCTCCTCCCCTGGTTGCTGCTGCTGCTGTTGTGCACTTGTGCTCCTCCCCTGGCTGCCTGCTGCTTAACTCACGTCGACTCGTCGCCATGTCGACTCGTCGACCGTGAGTCTAGACTAGTCACGACTAGTCTAGAGTCGCCCCCCCCCCCCCCCGAGCGACCCGTCGACTCATCGACTCGAAAACCTTGCTCACAATGTGTCCAATCTAGTGGATGTGAGAGGAATTGGAGCGCCTTTGCTTTGGAGCACACAAAGCAAATAAATAGTCTTTTATATGACAAGCTGCACAAGCTAGTGTCTGTCCGCTATAACCTAAAGGTATAAACCAACACATTTTACTCTCTAACTTGTACTGTTCTTGCATGTATAAAAATTAGGAGAAATAATTTACTTGGTTTACTATTCAAACCTTGAAGATACGTGCAGAAGTAGATCAACAGAAGGAGAGATATGTAGATAAAGAGATTGATCCAAATGCATTGCTAATGGATACAACAATGTAAAACAAGTACATGCAGTAAGTTTGCATATACTTGATGATAATTTGGTTTTATAACTATCTACAATATAGTTATCAATTTGCTACATACTATTGATATCTAAAACCAGAATAGTCACTCAAACACACATCCTTACTATGGGGACTTCAATATTTGAGCCATATATAGACTTGCGAAAAACAGAAGGTAGGTGCATTTTATATTTTAACATCCATATATAGATCATATATACCTTTTGCCTTTAGCTGAGCCAGCTAGATCTGCAGCTCTCTCGATCACTTTGGATAATCTGTTAGTACCATGCTTTCCTGGTGGATTGTGCTCACTGAGCTTGTGCACGTTGTTCACAACATTTTTTTCCTTGTGTTTCCTTTTATGCTTCCTAAAATACGCAAGTTGTAGGGAAGTATCATCTCTCATATCCTGAAAAAGAATGAAATTCAGATCTGATTCAAAAGTACCCAAATACTAGAACTGAAATACGAGATAACAGATATCTAGTCTTACCCAATGGTGAGGCATGACACCAAGAATTGATTCTCAGAATTCCTGACATTCATACTGCCAATTTATACGACACATCATTAGGTTCCGGTAAGCAAAATAATACTATAAACACACATTGCATCTCTATGGGTTCGTGCCCAAATCATATCGTGAAGTAGCACCAAAATTTGATTAGTTTTTCCTTTTATCAACTATCAAGAATTGGTATAAAGATTGCTAAACTTGTATACTGAATCTATAGTAAAAATTATAACCACACACACTCCAATGTTTTTTGTCCCCAGTAGGTATATTTATCACACATGCCAGAAGGGGGATGCAAGTAACAGATAATTAACCATGAGTAGCCTACAAGTGATGTGAGAAGCTGAGCAAATTACCCTATATGAATGGCATGTAATACATGTCGTACTCAACACGGCCTTGCACCACTTACAGAGAAAAAGGAACATGGCTCGCTGAGAGCTAAAACTGTGTGAAGAGTGTCATGGGGAACACAATCTGGAACCTAAACCTGACCATGACAGTGATAGTCCCAAACAATGCAACAGCAAAGACGGACTATAGCAGAACAATTCAATACCTAACCAGATGCAATGGAGTGATGGACACATAAAGAATGAATGAATTGCAACAGAACATTTCACTGAAAAACTGACTATAATGCAATCATGCCATTCAATTTAACGAGCAATGCTCCAAGCTCCAATGACAATCAGGTGAAAGTAGGAAGTGAACAAATTGAGAGGATCATCTTCCACATTTAATCCTCCGCTAGAAATACATAGAAACAGGAAACTGATGTATATTGACCAAATATTTAGTTATCCAGAAAACCACTGGATGATCTTTAAGAAAGAAGACTCGATAAAATACCAAGGCAATTATTCAGTTCAGAGAAAAACAGAGACATGAGGCAGATCGATAGGTACTATTTCGACCGCTGACCAAAATGACACAACAATTTTACCATCAACATGCTCGCCACTTCAGGCCAAAAGAATATTCTAACGAGTATAAATTTCACGCAACCATGAAACAGTCAGAGCTTCTTGATCATAACTTGTCCACATCAAAAAAGAAATAAGAAGGCTCATAGTGGACCTAATTCATAATCATTGCGTCGGTCAAAGAAAAAAAGAGCATGGCTGGCATTTACAGAATCAAAAGGGAGCACAATCTGGGACCTGAGCCTGACCATGATAACCTTTCTTCTGCTAATCAGCACAAGTTTCATTTCTCGAGCTTATCTTAAGATTAAACACCACATGAAACATTAGTAGTTGGCAGCTAAAGTGAAGTGATTGATACGATACCAAACGATGCAACGCAAAGGCAGAATTATAACAGTACATTTCAATATCTAACCAGATGAAATGGAATCATGAAAAGGAATGGATTGCAACAGAACATTGGATCTAGTTAATACATACAACAGTTCATGTGGATACGGAGAGCTAGGCTGATAAGAAACAGCACCACACTCAACAGCTCTCAGATGAAGGGCTACGTGTTGACAGCATAACCGGGGGTCTAGTAGATACATATTGTAGCTCATGGGGATACGGAGAGCTAGGCTGATAAGAAAAATCACCAGACTGAACAGCCCTCTAAGTGCTGACAACATAATCATTTGGTCAGATAAAAGGTGAGGCATTCACAACATAACCCTCTAGTGTCGGAAAAAAGGCATGTTGAACAAGAGTTTGCTTGAGCACATATAGAGTAGAATTGAGGCCTCTGGGTTGGAAACTAGCAATCAACTTGCCATTGACATCAACCTGAAACAGCCAGCCATTACAACTGACCAGCACGACCAACTCACCGTCCCCAGGCACAACCATCACACCCTCTTCAGAGAAAGAACATTGACACTGGTGCCTTATCTCCGCGACCGGCAATACAACCCGACGCTTGAAATCCCAGACCTCGCCTTGGTAGTCCCGCATCACCCAGATATCAATGGATGTCTCTTCATCATTAAGAGATAAGATGCCAAGCATGCCACCCATCTCAAAAAGTCAGGCGTGGTCACGGGCAACCGGGACACAGATCTGCCGGAACGACTCGGCAGTGGTGTCGAATACCATTATCCGCTTGCCTATGTACCAATATAGGCTACCATGGAACAGGAGTCCAGGGCAATCTTCCAGTTCGTTCGGATCAGGGCACCCTATGTGCCTCGGCGGCTGGCCGGAGCCTACTGTGAAAACGTAGATGACATCTTGATCTTCATCCCGGTAGAGCAACAGTCGGTACTCACCGGTAGAGGGGTGAGGATACAGCTCCACGGGCCTGAATCCATGAACCTGCTGGAGCGGAGCGGACTGTCGAGTTGCCAGATTGCAGATGCAGATGTCGTCAAAGTCGATGGAGAGCACGAGGAGGCCGTCGCAGGAGGCCTCGAGGTAGAAGTGGGGAGCACGGACGCGTGGACTCACAAGAACGGGAGCCGTTTTCAGTCGCGCGACGCACTGGAACCGGTCGGCGGCGGCGGCCCCTGCACGGTGGTCGAAGGAGACGATGTCCAGGGACACGCCGCCGTCGTCGACGTTGGTGTGGCTGTATTGGAGGGGGAGGGCGGGCTGGCGGGCGTGGTGGGACAGGAGGAAGTCGCGGGTGGAGGTGGCGCGGCGCCACGCGGGGCTGACGGCGCGGCAGCGGAGGAGGGATTTGGGGGGCAGGCGGACGAGGATCTCCCAGATGGCGATCTCGTCCGGGAGGCCAGGGAGAAGAGGAGTCGCACCTGCGGCATCCGCCACTGCGGCATCCGCCATGATCGCCGGCCCGGCCGGGAGTGGGAGGTCAGTAGTGGTTGTGACGGCGGCGGCGGCGGTGGTAGGTCTTCCTTCCTCTCGTCTCGGTTCTCACGGGTGTGTAACTTGGGCTGCTCTCGAACGGGCTGGGCTTGGCCCTCTTTAGCACTAAAAAAAAAAAAGGCCCTCTTTATCCTGGAATGAATAAATGTTGTTTGGTGGATGGAATTGTTGGGAGTCTGATCATGTGAAGCAAACTGGGAGTTGGAAGGTGGTCTGGTATTGTGTAGAATCGAACTTATGAATCTATTTGCTGGACTAAACTGGCCTCACTAAAACTGAATTACGTAGAGCTGGAGTAACAGAACTAGGTGCACATTGTCCTTTTTGATGATTATTTCAACACTGATTACAAAAGGGAGTACTGTGTTAGGGAGAGGCGGTATTTGTTTTTTATAGAGGCAAAGGTAGTAATTTTGGCATCGGGGTGAAGGTGCTTGAACTCGAACTGTCTCTCTGTCCAGGGGTCAATGCATCTCATCTTGACAGATGGTTTGAAATTATGATCAAACTTGGGATCAAAGAACTTGCATTGGAGATGCATGTATGTGAAGAAAAGACACAATACAACTTGAGTCTCTTTGCTTCTCATTTTGCAATTTTCATCCTACAGCAACTTTTGGTTGTAACAGAAGCTTAACGAGCCTAGATCTGAAGTCGGTCCACATTTCTAAGGAGTTAGAGCAGATTCTTTCCAGTTGTGTTGCTTTGGAGAACTTGGTAGCTTCTGGTGGCAATGATATACTCTACTTCAAGGTACCTCACACAATGCAACAGCTCCATTATCTTCAGGTGACAAGCTATGAAATACTAAAAGTGGTACAGATGATTGCGGAATTCTCCACCTTTATCACCTTTGGGTCTTGAGTAGCAAGTAGTTCAACGCGCCTCCCTCGGGCGTGCCTTGGACGCCCTTGGCTAGGTTGTGGATGACCTCGGCGTTGTGGTCAGCAATGTTGCTTGTGATCTGCAGTGCGACGCTGGCAAGGTCGTGCTCAGTGGTGGTGTAGGCGCTCTTTGGGTCGACGTGCAACACTGCCAGGCACAACAAGGCGTTCGTGGTCTTCTTGCACGTCTTGACGAGGAAGGTGGCGTCAGCAGCATCTGTGGCAGGGAAACCAAAGGACATGGCGGCGAGCACAATAGGAACAATAGCTAAAGATCTTGCTGTGCTCGCCATTGCGGTTTTTCAGTTTGCACCTGGCTGGGCGTTGTTGTGTTGTTGTGTTGGTGCAGTACATGTGGCTCTTTCATCTATATGTAAGACACGCGCAACGGAAAATCCTTATGATACGATCCGCCTGAATGATGGTATATTTGTTCCTTTCGATACATCAAATGTCATAGCAACTTGAATTAGCATAGCGAATCAAATAGTGATTTAGTCACTAAATGTACAATATACCAAATCAACAAAATAAATGTAATAGATACTTTCACTAAGTTTAGAAATCCCATCTTAATATCTTTTATTTATGAAAGGAAATACAAATCTTTAACAGAAATCCTACCAAATCAATTAATAAATGTAAAACTATGCTCTCAATAAATAAGTAGTAAATGTACCGACATTAATTGTAGCAAATCAAATACATTGCGATTTTCATGGAAGCAACTAATCGAGCAGCGCTTCTTCGGGAGCCTCCCAAGAATCACTCGTGGGTGGCCTGAGAGCGCGCCACTTGGCGCGCTCTCAGCCGCCGCCATGTGTCGCGCTCTGGGCACTCTCTCCAGTGCCCTTGGCACCCAACACGAGATTCCTTGTGTCGACATAGTTCCCACCATCGAAACCAGGGCGAGCGTCGATCTCGAGGTCGTTGGCGGCATCAACATAGGCCCCGAGGCAGATGTTCAACGCGCCTCCTTCGGGCGTGCCTTGGACGTCCTTGGCTAGGTTATGGATGACCTCGGCGTTGTGGTCAGCAGTGTTACTTGCGATCTGCAGTGCGGCGCTGGCAAGGGCATGCTCAGTGGTGGTGTAGGTGCTCTTTGGGTAGACGTGCAACACTGCCAGGCACAACAAGGCGTTCCTACGTGGTCTTCTTGCACGTCTTGGTGAGGAAGCTGGCATCGCCATCGGTGGCAAGAAAACCAAAGGACATGGCAGCAAGCATAATAAGAACAAAAGCTACGGACATGGCAGCGAGCATAACAAGAACAAAAGCTACGGATCTTGCGGTGCTCGCCATTGCGGTTTTCAGTTTTGTAACACCCCTATGTAATGAGCTACAGTGATCTTCATGTTAATGCTAAGTTACTTTGATTTGCAATGAATGATCCCAATGAAATCATATCTCATTTCAAACTCCACCTCTGAAATCAATTTAAATTGCAAGTGAAATTTAAAGTTGCACTAAATTGGTTGCAAAATAGTCCATCATTTAGCAAATATTCCCTAACTAATATTTGTTAAGGAAAACAACATCACCACAATGCTAAAATGGGCTATAGCAATTAAAACAGTGCCAAATCAACATTTTTAAATGCTTTTTCAATTATGAAAAATTCAAACAAATTCATATGCCTCCCAAACTTTTTGTGACAGTGCCAAATATTGCAATGTATTTATGTGGCCAAGTCTCACATTTTACAAAGTCCATTTGGCAGCCCAAAGAAATGCAAACAGTTTCTGTAAAAAGAAAACAGAAAAGAATCAGAAAAAGAAAAGAGAAAGGACACTATGCACTGGGCCTTAGTGCACTGGGCCTGGCCCAACCAGCCCAGCCCATCTCTCTCTCTCTCCTTCAACCTCCCGCCTCTTTCTCCTATGCGTGTCGACGCCGCGCACGCCCGGGCCGGCCAGGCTCACGCGTCGGCCGTCCGCCGACGCGGCCGACGCCCTGGGTGGATAAGAACTCCACCGCGGACGCCCTGGCCTCACCAGATCTTTTCCCCCTCTCCCTCTCGCTCTCCCTCTCTCGATCTGGACACGCGCCCGAGTGCTGCCATGGCTGCGCCGCCGTCGTTCGCGTAGCCACCGGCCTCCTCTCGCCTCGCCGTCGTGCGCACGAGCTCTGCCGCCGTCCGCTACTCCTTCCAGTGCCACTGGACTGAGCAGGGAGCCACCACAACGACGCCCACGCCCTCGTCTTCCTCCTCTGCACCGTCGGACCTCGCCGTCGATTCCGGCGCCGTCGAGCCTTCCCCGAGCCTACTTTGCTCATCTGCAAGCTCACTATGAGCCCCTCTCTCTTTTCCCTCTCTCTCCCGTGTCTTTTTGCCCCTCTGGCTACCGATTCCATGGCCGCCCGAGCGTGCCGCCGCTCGAGCTCGTCGCCGACGTGGCTCCGGTGACCAGTTGGTCACGCGCGTGCGTCCGTTAGCTTTGCCGCAACGCGTAGGCCCTCCCTAGCTGCTCCATTTGCCCGTTTGCGAGCCGCACCGCTGTTTCTTCTCGCGCCCGAACGCCGACAGCTGCCCCGCTCGTCGCCGGCGACGCTACGGTCCACCTCCGGCCATGCCACCGCCACCATTCGATGCGTCGTCGAGTGGCCGTTTGAACGCGACCAACCGCGCCCCTTTTGGTGCCCTGTAGACGAATCCCGACGAGATCCCGAACGCGCCGCCACGGAAATGGTCGCCGAAGCTGTGCTCCGGCGCCGTCGCTAACATGGCCGGCCCTGGAGTCCCCCTTGGGTCACTACAGGTGGGTCCCATAGGCCCCGTTGACCGCGTTGACTAAGTCAACTGTGCTGACTGGGCAGCCCCAGCCACTGACCAGTGGGTCTCGGTTGACCGGTCAACTGGTCAACTGTTGACCGCTAACTCAGCTGACCGGGCCCACCAGTCAGTCTCTGTGTGCACAGCTGGGTGCACTGCACCAAGTGCACCTAGCAATTTCCCATTTATTTTTGAATTTGGATTAATTCCAGAAATTCCAGAAATTGGTTAAAACTTTGAAAAATCATATAAAATTGAAAATGTTTTCTATATGAAAAATGACCAGAAAAATAAGACGAATCCGAATATGCCATCCACATACCTGTCACATGTCTCCAACACTGCAAACATGGAACCTTCCCCTCCGGATCGTCTGTCCGATAATTGCCTAAAGCCGGGAAAATATTCCCAGATATTTTCCCGCTCCGTCTGTAACGCTTAGCACCGCATTAGGTCACCCCCTGCACAGCATATTGCCATGTCATGCTTTGTGATGCATTTGTTTGCTTTATATTTACTGTTTCTTCCCCCTCTTCTCTCCGGTAGACCCCGAGACTGCTGTTGACCCCGAGTATGACTACGTCGTCGACGACCCGTCCTTCTCAGCAGAGCTTCCAGGCAAGCAAAATCCCCTTGATCATTCCTATATCGCCCATTCTTTCTCTCTCGTGCTTGCATTAGATTTTGCTACTGTTATTCGATAGCTCCTATTCTAATGCATAGCCTGATTTTGTAACTTGCTGTTGATACTTTACCTGTTGTCCTATATGCTTAGTATAGACTGGTTAGTGATCCATCAGAGGCCCTACACCCTTGTCCATGTTGCCAGGCTTTACTACCGGAAGATTCGATCTAGGTGATCGACGTGCAGAGACCGACACATCACCGCACCCCTCTTTAGTGGTACGACTCTGCAGAGCTACTATCGAGTGCCGAGGGTGATACCTCTTACCTCACTCCTGATGTTACCTCTGTAGTGTAGCTAATCGGTTGTGGATTATCGAGGGTGATTCCTCTTTCACCACCTCCGATGATGACTCTGTCATGCAACCCCTCAAGTGTGAACCCATCGAGGGTGATTACTCCAAGTTCACCTTGACGGATACATCGAGTGGGAGTCCATCGAGGGTGATTCCTCGGACTTCCCCCTTGATGATAAAAACACATTGTTACCTTTAACTGTTGCCCCTTGTTAACTGTTACTGCAGGACTGAAGGGACAGGCGGTACCACCCCGGTAGAGGTGGACCTGAGTTCCCGACAGTCTCTGGATAAGTCGGGTTGACCAGGAGAGTACCCGCGAGATAATTAAGCGGCACGGCCGGGCAGGCAGAGACCGCCCTAGAGAGGGATGGGCCTGGCCCTTGTCATAAGTCCGCGAGACGGGGCGACAGGATCACTGATCGTCACCGCGAGCTCCCAACACACTAATGGGTTTGGATATGTGATCTGAGTAGGCCTCTGGCCTTTTCGCACTAACCACCACGCGGGATAAGTTATGGGCACTCGGCGTCGTACGTTCCTCCCGAAAGCTTCGTCAGA
The DNA here is from genome assembly GCA_039707655.1 of Elymus sibiricus. Taxonomy (NCBI): domain Eukaryota; kingdom Viridiplantae; phylum Streptophyta; class Magnoliopsida; order Poales; family Poaceae; genus Elymus; species Elymus sibiricus. The sequence continues at coordinate 53,727,930 of CM077664.1, read as the reverse complement.
CGTCTAGTTCAGCATTGTGAGCCGGATGGAGCAAGTGCCATCCATGACAGTGGTGGGCTTGGACTCCGATCCGCGACACAACGACCCGGAGTGCTTAGGACGATTGGCCCATGAACCCTTCGCACTTAGGATGTAGACCGGCGGGGACCTCTCTACGGAGCCTAGGTAGGACTACGGCGTGTCGATCAGCCGAGGTCGGGCATGACCAGGAAAAGTGTGTCCGACCAGAGTTAATCGAGCGTGTTGGGTAAGTTGGAGCACCCCTGCAGGGAAGTTATCTATTCGAATAGCCATATCCATGGTAACGGATGCTCGGAGTTGTATCCCGATCTACTACAACTAGAACTGGATACATGTGACACTAAACTGATATGATGGCTCCGGGATCGCTTCCTCGCGGGGTAGACGAGGAAGGATCTATGGGCGTTACTAATATATATTTGTTACTACATGTTATGTTATTCTACTCTCTTCTGTTGCTGCAAGACGCTGCAAGATGCTAGTCTTCGATAGGCTAGGCCTTCCCCTCTATTCTGGCATTTCTGCGGTATAGTCCACAGATACAGCCCCTTCCCTTTGATACCGATGCATACTTAGCATAGTTCTGATGTAAGTCTTGCGAGTACTTTGGATGAGTACTCACGGTTGCTTTGCTACCTTTTTCCCCCCTACTCGATTGCTGCGATCAGATGACGGAGTCCCGGAGACAGCTGATCCCGCCGACGACTACTACTACCCCAACGGAGCCTACTACTACGTGGAGACCGACGACCAAGAGTAGTTCAGAGGCTCCCAGGAAGGAGGCCTGCGCCTTTTCGATCTAGATGTCGTTGTTTTGCACAGCCTTCTTAAGGCAAACTTGTTTAGTTATGTCTGTACTCAGATACTTATGCTTTCGCTGACTCTTGTGTAACTCGAGCTTATGTATTCGAGCCCTCGAGGCCCCTGGCTTGTAATATAAAGCTTGTATTATTTTATTTTGTGTCTAGAGTTGTGTTGTGATATCATCCCGTGAGTCCCTGGGCTTGATCGTGCGCATTTGCGTGTATGATTAGTGCATGATTGGGTCGGGGTGTCACAAGTTGGTATCAGAGCCGACTGCCTGTAGGAAGCCCCTTTCCAACTCCTTGGCCGAAGTTGAGTCTAGTCTTTGAAAAACTGTTTTACTAACATGGTTGTGTGGCTTACGGACCCACGTCGCCAACGGATGGGTTAGGGTCTTTTATTTCTCTTCTTTACTCTAGGACTCTGATCTCTCTTCCTTTCGGGTTAAAGATTTTACTGACTCTAACTCTAGGTTCTCGTGATCACATCCATCCGGAGATCTTAATTATCTACAGTTATTCCTTTGAATGACATGGACCTTTGCTATGAGCTGAGGGCCAGGTTCTTCATCAGAATGTTCACGGACCGCGGGATCCTCATATCTAGGGCACCCTGCGACGTCACCTGCTGATGCCAGGCTTCCTGAGTTTTCTCCGACGTTGATGTAGCCTTTGCTATGTCCCGTTGTTGTATCCCTCCACTGCATGTCTGCGGCCGCCTAGCATGTCTAGCTGTGTGTTGTCTGAACTCCTACTTTTAGCTTGTACTACACCCTATGTATGGATCTGTATGTCTTTAATGACCACTGTAATGAATCTAATGCACTTCTTGTTCATTGTTCATGTTACATCAGGAATGACTCCATATAATTGCAATTTCTCTTGTTAAACTGCCCCATGTTGCTTTTAGCAGGATGGCTGACGATCCTCCGCCTCCACCCTATGTTGCCGCAATGATGCAGCAGTTTGAGCTGAACCGTCAGTTTATGGCCGGGATAATGGCCCAGCTTCCAAACCAGAATGCTCATCAACAGCCTGCCCCAATAACACTGCAAGAATTCATGCGCCTCAACCCGTCCATTTTCCGTAACTCCACCAATCCTATGGATGCTGATGATTGGCTCCGTGACATCATGTTTGAGATGGAGTCAGCTAATGTTGCCCCTGCCAGTTACATCACCTTTGCGGCATTTCACCTGAAGGGTCCAGCTGCTCAATGGCGGGAAGGCCACAGGCGTATGCTGCCTGATGGGACCGTAACCACTTGGCAGGAATTTCAGACTGCCTTCCGTGCACACCACATTCCCCAAGGTCTGATGGACCAGAAGAAGGAATTCCACAAACTCACCCAGGGCAAAATGACTGTGGACGAGTATCACAGGAAATTTCTCGATTTATCCCGCTATGCTGAAGATGACGTCTGCACTGACGCACGCAAGCAGGAGAAGTTCCGTGAAGGACTGCATCCTGATCTGAAGCTCGCACTTATTGGCCATGAAGCTACGAACTTTGCAACGCTTGTCAGCCAAGATTTCCGGGTAGAAACTGGTCTGGCTGAGTACCAGGAGTCGCTCAAGCGTACTCGAGATGTTGGCTCATCCTCAGGTCAGCCTGCTCAGAAACGTCGAGTCTGGATTCCACACAATGTCCATCACCGACCTGCCCCTGTACCCAAGCCATCTTATGTTGCACCTCGTCTGCCTCCACCACCAAGACAACTAAATATCCAAAGCGGACAGCCCAATACTAAGGCTCCTCGCTCCAATGATGGGAATTGCTTTAAGTGTGGACAGCCAGGTCATTTTGCAAGGTTCTGCCCTCTGAATCAGAATGCACCAGCTGGTCAACCCCGAAGAGTTAAAGCAAGACCGCATGCTGATACGTCTCCATCGTATCTATAATTTTTGATTGTTTCATGCCAATATTCTACAACTTTCACATATTTTTGGCAACATTTTATATTATTTTTGGGACTAACATATTGATCCAGTGCCCAGTGCCAGTTCCTGTTTGTTGCATGTTTTTTGTTTCGCAGAATATCCATATCAAACGAAGTCCAAACGCGATAAAAATTTACGGAGATTTATTTTGGAATATATGTGATTTTTGGGAAGAAGAATCAACGCAAGACGGTGTCGAGGTGGTCACGAGGCACCAGGGCGCGCCTGGGGGGCAAACATGCCCTGGTGGCTCGTGAGCACCTCGTAAGTCGGTTGACCCCCTTCTTCGCCCCAAGAAAGATAATATCCGGAAGAAAATCGTGTTAAAATTTCAGCCCAATCGGAGTTACGGATCTCCGGGAATTTAAGAAACGGTGAAGGGCCAGAAAACAGGAACACGAAACAGAAGAGAACAGAGAGAGAGATCCAATCTAGGAGGGGGCTCCTGCCCCTCCGCCGCCATGGAAGCCATGGACCAGAGGGGAAACTCTCCTCCCATCTAGGGGGGAGGCCAAGGAAGAAGAAGAAGGAGGGGGGCTCTCTCCCCCTCTCTTCCGGTGGCGCCGGAGCGCCGCCGGGGGAAACATCATGACGGCGATCTACACCAACAACTTCGCCACCGTCAACACCAACTTTCAACCCCTCTATGCAGCGGTGTAACCTCTCAATTCCCGATGTAATTCTCTACTTAAACATGGTGCTTAATGCCACATATTATTATCCAATGATTTGTGGCCATCCTATGATGTTTGAGTAGATTCGTTTTGTCCTATGGGTTGATTGATGATCGTGATTGGTTTGAGTTGTACGTTTTATTTTGGTGCTGTCCTATGGTGCCTTCCGTGCCGCGCACACGTGGGGGATTCCCGCTGTAGGGTTTGCAATACATTCATAATTCTCTTATAGTGGGCGGCTAGAGTGACAGAAGCTTACACCCGAGTAAGGGGGTTGTTGCGTATGGGAGTAAAGGGGACTTGATACTTAATGCTATGGTTGGGTTTTACCTTAATGATCTTTGGTAGTTGCGTATGCTTGCTAGAGTTCCAATCATAAGTGCATATGATCCAAGTACGGAAAGTATGTTAGCTCATGCCTCTCCCTCATATAAAATTGCAATAATGATTACCGGTCTAGTTATCGATTGCCTATGGACAAATCATTCTCTTGTGTTACAAAAACTTTCTACTAAACAACTAACTTTTATTATCTTGCAATTTACTCGTAGTTTTATTATCTCGCAAATTACTCCTAGCTTTATTCTCGTTAAGTACTTCTAGTCTTATCCTTACACCCGCAAAATAGTTTCATACTTGTTCTAGGTAAAGCGAACATTAAGTGCGCGTAGAGTTGTATAGGTGGTCGATAGAACTTGAAGGGAATATTAATTCTACCTTTAGCTCCTCGTTGGGTTCGACACTCTTATTTATCGAAAAAGCTACAATTGATCCCCTATACTTGTGGGTTATCAAGACCTTTTTCTGGCGCCGTTGCCGGGGAGCAATAGCGTGGGGTTGATATTCTCGTGTGTGCTTGTTGTAGGAGATATGCCCTAGAGGCAATAATAAATGTTATTATTTATCCCCATATTCGTAATTAAGTTTATATTCCGTGCTATAACTGCTATGGTTCTCGAGTCTAAAATAACCGCGTGGCTCGGAGGGAAACTCATATGCACGTGTGGAATAATAAACGGTAAAATGTATTCCTAGTCTGGCCTCTAAGACTAGCTCAAGTGTTGCATGATGGTTCTGTTTTCCTGATCATGGGCATGACTATGCCGGCAACTTTGAGGGCACAATGTTAGGAGTGTTGGGGAACATTGCATGGAAAACAAAAAAATAATTCTACGCACACGCAAGATCTATCCATGGAGATGCATAGCTACGAGAGGGGGAGTGTGTCTATGTACCCTCGTAGACCGTAAGCGGAAGCGTTTAGAACAACGCGGTTGATGTCGTCGAACAACTTCACGATCCAACCGACTGAGCACCGAACGTACGGCACCTCCGCGTTCAGCACACGTTCAGCTCGGTGATGTCCTCGACTTCTTGATCCAGCAAGACGGCGAGGTAGTGGATGAGTTCCGACAGCACGACGTCGTGGTGACGGTGATGGTGATGCTATCTCCGCAAGGCTTCGCCCAAGCACTGCGAAAATATGACCGAGGGACGGAACTGTGGAGGGGGGCGCCGCACACAGCTAAGACAATGTTGTGTCTTGTTTGGGGCGCCCCCTCTCCTCTATTTATATATGTGTAGGGGCTTGGAGTAGAAGGAATAGTGCCACGTGAATAGTACCACTACCACGTGAATAGTACCATGTGAACAGTACCACGTGAATAGTACACACGTGGACTTGGACTCCAAAGTCCAATCCTATTCCTACTAGGACTCTCCTTTTTTCCTTCCCTAGATGCGTGGGCTTTTGAGGACTTGGTGCGCCTGGCCCAATAAGGCCAGGGCGCCTCCCCTTAGCCCATGCCAGCCCTTGGGACGTGGTGGACCCACTTGTGGACTTCCGGACCCATCCGGAATCCTCCGGAACCTTCTGGAAGCTTCCCGGTACAATACCGAAAAAACTGCACCTTTTTCCGGAACCCAAAATATGACTTCCCATATATAAATCTATACCTCTCGACCATTCCGAGACTCCTCGTGACGTCCGGGATCTCATCCGGGACTCCGAACAACATTCGGTTACCAATTCACATAACTCATATAACACTATATCGTCAACGAACGTTAAGCGTGCGGACCCTACGGGTTCGGGAATGATGTAGACATGACCGAGACGCCTCTCCAGTCAATAATCAATAGCGGAACCTGGATGCCCATATTGGTTCCTGCATATTCCACGAAGATCTTATCGGTCGAACCGCAATGACAACATACGTAATTCCCTTTGTCCGTCGGTATGTTACTTGCCCGAGATTTGATCGTCGGTATCTCCATACCTAGTTCAATCTCGTTACCGGCAAGTCTCTTTACTCGTTCTGTAATACATCATCCCGTAACTAACTCCTTAGTCACTTTGCTTGCAAGCTTCTTATGATGTGCATTACCGAGAGGGTCCAGAGATACCTCTCCGAAACACGGAGTGACAAATCCCAGTCTCGATCCATGCCAACTCAACGGACACCTTCGGAGATACCTGTAGAGCATCTTTATGATCACCCAGTTACGTTGTGACGTTTGATAGCACACAAGGTATTCCTCCGGTATCCGGGAGTTGCATGATCTCATGGTCTGAGGAACATGTATTTGACATTCAAGAAAGCAGTAGCATTAAACAGAACGATCATATGCTAAGCTAACGGATGGGTCTTGTCCATCACATCATTCTCCTAATGATGTGATCCCATTATCAAATGAAAACTCATGTCTATGGTTAGGAAACCTTAACCATCTTTGATCAACGAGCTAGTCTAGTAGAGGCTCACTAGGGACACGGTATTTGTTTATGTATTCACACATGTATTTAAGTTTCCGGTCAATACAATTCTAGCATGAATAATAAACCTTTATCATGAACAAGGAAATATAAAATAATAACAACTTTATTATTGCCTCTAGGGCATATTTCCATCAGTCTCCCACTTGCACTAGAGTCAATAATCTAGTTCACATCGCCATGTGATTAACACCCAAGAGTTCACTAGAGTCAATAATCTAGTTCACATCACCATGTGATTAACACTCAAAGAGTTCTAAGGTGTGATCATGTTTTGCTCGTGAGAGAGAATTTTAGTCAATGGGTCTGCAATATTCAGACCCATGTGTACTTTGGAAATCCTTATGTCATACTGTAGATGTTGCTATCACGCTTTACTTGGAGCTATTCCAAATGACTGCTCCATTATACGTATCCGGTTTGCTACTCAGAGATATCCAGATTGGTGTCAAAGCTTGCATCGACGTAACCCTTTACGACGAACTCTTTATCACCTCCATAATCGAGAAACATTTCCTTAGTCCTTTAGTTACTAAGGATAATTTTGACCGCTGTCCAGTGATCCACTCCTGGATCACTCTTGTACCACCTTTGCCAGACACGTGGCAAGGCACACATTAGGTGTGGTACACAGCATGGCATACATTATAGAACCTATGGCTGAGGCATAGGGGATGACTTTCATTCTCTCTCTATCTTCTGTCGTGGTCGAGCTTTGAGTCTTACTCAATTTTACACCTTACAATACAGGCAAGAACTCCTTTGACTGATCCATTTTGAACTCCTTCAAAATCTTGTCAAGGTATGTACTCATTGAAAGTCTTATCAAGCGTCTTGATCTACCTCTATAGATCTTGATGCCCAATATATAAGCAGCTTCACCGAGGTCTTTCATTCAAGTATCCTTTTATGCCATCCAGAAATTCTATATCATTTCCAATCAACAATATGTCATCCACATATAATATTAGAAATGCTACAGAGCTCCCACTCACTTTCTTGTAAATACAGGCTTCACCGTAAGTCTGTACAAAACCATATGCTTTGATCACCTCATCAAAGCGTATATTCCAACTCCGAGATGCTTGCACCAGTCCATAGATGGATCGCTAGAGCTTGCACACTTTGTTAGCACCCTTAGGATCGACAAAACCTTCTGGTTGCATCATATACAACTCTTCTTTGAGAAAACCATTAAGGAATGCAGTTTTGACATCCATTTGCCAGATCATAAAATGCGGCAATTGCTAACATGATTCGGACAGACTTAAGCATCGCTACGGGTGAGAAAGTCTCATCGTAGTCAACCCCTTGAACTTGTCGAAAACCTTTCGCGACAAGTCGAGCTTTGTAGACAGTGATATTACCATCAGCGTTTATCTTCCTCTTAAAAATCCATTTATTCTCAATGGCTTGCCGATCATCGGGCAAGTCCACCAAAGTCCATACTTTGTTCTCATACATGGATCCTATCTCAGATTTCATGGCCTCAAGCCATTTGTCGGAATCTGGGCTTATCATAGCTTCTTCATAGTTCGTAGGTTCGCCGTTGTCTAACAACATGACTTCCAGAACAGGATTACCATACCACTCTGGTGCGGAACATACTCTGGTCGACCTACGAGGTTCAGTAGTAACTTGATCTGAAGTTTCATGATCTTTATCATTATCTTCCTCTCTTATTGGTGTAGGCATCACGGGAACGGTTTTCTCTGATGAGCTACTTTCCAATTCGAGAGAAGGTACAATTACCTCATCAAGTTCTACTTTCCTCCCACTCACTTCTTTCGAGAGAAACTCCTTCTCTAGAAAGGACCCATTCTTGGCAACAAAGACCTTGCCTTCGGATCTGTGGTAGAAGGTGTACCCAATTGTTTCTTTAGGGTATCCTATGAAGACGCACTTCTCCACTTTGGGTTCGAGCTTATCAGGTTGAAGCTTTTTCACATAAGCATCGCATCCCCAAACTTTAAGAAACGACAGCTTAGGTTTCTTGCCAAACCATAGTTCATACGGTGTCGTCTCAACGGATTTAGACGGTGCCCTATTTAACGTGAATGCAGCTGTCTCTAATGCATAACCCCAAAACGATAGTGGCAAATCGGTAAGAGACATCATAGAACGCACCATATCCAATAAAGTACGGTTACGACGTTCGGACACACCATTACGCTGTGGTGTTCCAGGTGGCGTGAGTTGTGAAACAATTATACATTTTCTTAAATGAAGGCCAAACTCGTAACTCAAATATTCGCCTCCGCGATCAGATCGTAGAAACTTTATTTTCTTGTTACGATGATTCTCTACTTCACTTTGAAATTCTTTGAACTTTTCAAATGTTTCAGACTTGTGTTTCATCAAGTAGATATACCCATATCTACTCAAATCATCTGTGAAGGTTAGAAAATAACGATACCTGCCGCGTGCTTCAACATTCATCGGACCGCATACATCGGTATGTATTATTTCCAACAAATCAGTAGCTCGCTCCATTGTTCCGGAGAACGGAGTTTTAGTCATCTTGCCCATGAGGCATGGTTCGCAAGTATCAAATGATTCATAATCAAGAGATTCCAAAAGTCCATCCGCATGGAGTTTCTTCATGCGCTTTACACCAATATGACCTAAATGGCAGTGCCACAAGTATGTTGCACTATCATTATCAACTTTGCATCTTTTGGCATCAATATTATGAATATGTGTATCACTACGATCGAGATTCAACAAGAATAGACCATTCACAAAAGGTGCGTGACCATAAAAGATGTTACTCATATAAATAGAACAACCATTATTCTCTGACTTAAATGAATAACCGTCTCGCAATAAAAAAGATCCAGATATAATGTTCATGCTCAACGCTGGCACCAAATAACAATTATTGAGGTCTAAAACTAACCCCGAAGGTAGATGTAGAGGTAGCGTGCCGACGGCGATCACATCAACCTTGGAACCATTCCCGACGCGCATCGTCACCTCGTCCTTAGCCAATCTTCGCTTATTCCGTAGCTCCTGTTTCGAGTTACAAATATGAGCAACCGAACCAGTATCAAATACCCAGGCGCTACTGCAAGCATTAGTGAGGAACACATCAATAACATGTATATCAAATATATCTTTGCTCGCTTTGCCATCCTTCTTATCCGCCAAATACTTGGGGCAGTTCCGCTTCCAGTGACCAGTCCCTTTGCAGTAGAAGCACTCTGTTTCAGGCCTGGGTCCAGCTTTGGGTTTCTTCGTGGGAGCGGCAACTTGCTTGCCGTTCTTCTTGAAGTTCCCCTTCTTTCCCTTGCCCTTTTTCTTGAAACTAGTGGTTTTGTTAACCATCAACACTTGATGCTCCTTCTTGATTTCTACCTCCGCTGATTTTAGCATCGCGAAGAGCTCGGGAATTGTCTTCTCCATCCCTTGCATATTATAGTTCATCACAAAGCCTTTATAGCTTGGTGGCAGTGACTGAAGAACTCTGTCAATAACACTCTCAACCGGAAGATCAATTCCCAGCTGAGTCAAGTGGTTGTGGTATCCAGACATTCTGAGTATGTGTTCACTGACAGAACTTTTCTCCTCCATCTTACAGCTGAAGAACTTGTTGGAGACTTCATATCTCTCAACCCGGGCATTAGCTTGAAATATCAATTTTAGCTCCTGGAACATCTCATATGCTCCATGGCGTTCAAAACGCTTTTGTAGTCCCGGTTCTAAGCCATAGAGCATGGCACACTGAACTATCGAGTAGTCATCAGATCTAGCCTGCCAGGCGTTCACAACGTCTGCAGCAGCTCCTGCAGCAGGTCCATCACCTAGCGTTGCATCAAGGACATAATCCTTCTGTGCAGCAATGAGGATAATCCTCAAGTTACGGACCCAGTCCGTGTAATTGCTACCATCATCTTTCAACTAAGCTTTCTCTAGGAACGTATCAAAAACAGGGGAGCTACAACGCGAGCTATTGATCTACAACATAATTTGCAAAGACTATCAGGACTAAGTTCATGATAAATTAAGTTCAATTAATCAAATTACTAATGAACTCCCACTTAAATTAACATCCCTCAAGTTAACTAAGTGATACATGATCCAAATCAACTAGCCCATGTCCGATCATCACGTGAGATGGGATAGTCATCAATGGTGAACATCTCCATGTTGATCATATCTACTATATGACTCATGTTCGACCTTTCGGTCTCCAGTGTTCTGAGACCATGTCTGTACATGCTAGGCTCGTCAAGTTTAACCCAAGTATTCTGCTTGTGTAAAACTGGCTTACACCTGTTGTATGTGAACGTAGAATCTATCACACCCGATCATCACGAGGTGCTTCGAAACGACGAACTTTAGCAACGGTGCATACTCGGGGAGAACACTTTTATCTTGAAATTTAGTGAAGGGATCATCTTATAATGCTACCGTCGTTCTAAGCAAAATAATATGCATAAAGGATAAACATCACATGCAATCAAAATATGTGACATGATATGGCCATCATCTTGTGCTTTTGATCTTCATCTCCAAAGCATCGTCATGATCTCCATCGTCACCGGCTCGACACCTTGATCTCCATCGTTGCATCGTGGTCGTCTCGCCAACTATTGCTTCTACAACTATTGCTAACGCATAGCGATAAACTAAAACAATTACATGGCGCTTGCATTTCATACAATAAAGAGACAACCATAAGGCTCCTACCGGTTGCCGATAAATTACAAAACATGATCATCTCATACAATAACGTATATCACATCATGTCTTGACCATATCACATCACAACATACCCTGCAAAAACAAGTTAGACGTCCTCTACTTTGTTGTTGCAAGTTTTACGTGGCTGGTACGGGCTTCTAGCAAGAACCGTTCTTACCTACGGCACAAAACCACAACGGTGATTTATCAAGTTTGCTGTTTTAACCTTCAACAAGGAATGGCCGCAGTCAAATTTGATTCAACTAAAGTAGGAGAAACAGACACCCGCCAGCCACCTTTATGCAAAACAAGTTGCACGTCTGTCGGTGGAACCGGTCTCATGTACGTGGACATGTAAGGTTGGTCCGGGCCGCTTCATCTTACAATGCCGCCGAATCAAAATAAGACGTTGGTGGTAAGCAGTATGACGATCAGCGCCCACAACTCTTTGTGTTCTACTCGTGCATATCATCTACGCATAGACCTGGCTCATGATGCCACTGTTGGGGAACGTTGCATGGAAAACAAAAAAAATTCTACGCACACGCAAGATCTATCCATGGAGATGCATAGCTACGAGAGGGGGAGTGTGTCTATGTACCCTCATAGACTGTAAGCAGAAGCGTTTAGAACAACGCGGTTGATGTCGTCGAACAACTTCACGATCCAACCGACTGAGCATCGAACGTACGGCACCTCCGCGTTCAGCACACGTTCAGCTCGGTGACGTCCTCGACTTCTTGATCCAGCAAGACGGCGAGGTAGTGGATGAGTTCCGGCAGCACGACGGCGTGGTGACGGTGATGGTGATGCTATCTCCGCAAGGCTTCGCCCAAGCACTGCGAAAATATGACCGAGGGACGGAACTGTGGAGGGGGGCGCCGCACACGGCTAAGACAATGTTGTGTCTTGTTTGGGGCGCCCCCTCTCCTCTATTTATATATGTGTAGGGGCTTGGAGTAGAAGGAATAGTGCCACGTGAACAGTACCACTACCACGTGAATAGTACCATGTGAACAGTACCACGTGAATAGTACACACGTGGACTTGGACTCCAAAGTCCAATCCTATTCCTACTAGGACTCTCCTTTTTTCCTTCCCTAGCTGCGTGGGCTTTTGAGGACTTGGTCCACCTGGCCCAATAAGGCCAGGGCGCCTCCCCTTAGCCCATGCCAGCTCTTGGGACGTGGTGGACCCACTTGTGGACTTCCGGACCCCTCCGGAATCCTCCGGAACCTTCTGGAAGCTTCCCGGTACAATACCGAAAAAACTGCACCTTTTTCCGGAACCCAAAATATGACTTCCCATATATAAATATTTACCTCTCGACCATTCCGAGACTCCTCGTGACGTCCGGGATCTCATCCGGGACTCTGAACAACATTCGGTTACCAATTCACATAACTCATATAACACTATATCGTCAACGAACGTTAAGCGTGCGGACCCTACGGGTTCGGGAATGATGTAGACATGACCGAGATGCCTCTCCGGTCAATAATCAATAGCGGAACCTGGATGCCCATATTGGTTCCTGCATATTCCACGAAGATCTTATCGGTCGAACCGCAATGACAACATACGTAATTCCCTTTGTCCGTCGGTATGTTACTTGCCCGAGATTCGATCGTCGGTATCTCCATACCTAGTTCAATCTCGTTACCGGCAAGTCTCTTTACTCGTTCCGTAATACATCATCCCGTAACTAACTCCTTAGTCACTTTGCTTGCAAGCTTCTTATGATGTGCATTACCGAGAGGGTCCAGAGATACCTCTCCGAAACACGGAGTGACAAATCCCAGTCTCGATCCATGCCAACTCAACGGACACCTTCGGAGATACCTGTAGAGCATCTTTATGATCACCCAGTTACATTGTGATGTTTGATAGCACACAAGGTATTCCTCCGGTATCCGGGAGTTGCATGATCTCATGGTCTGAGGAACATGTATTTGACATTCAAGAAAGCAGTAGCATTAAACAGAACGATCATATGCTAAGCTAACGGATGGGTCTTGTCCATCACATCATTCTCCTAATGATGTGATCCCGTTATCAAATGACAACTCATGTCTATGGTTAGGAAACCTTAACCATCTTTGATCAACGAGCTAGTCTAGTAGAGGCTCACTAGGGACACGGTATTTGTTTATGTATTCACACATGTATTTAAGTTTCCGGTCAATACAATTCTAGCATGAATAATAAACCTTTATCATGAACAAGGAAATATAAAATAATAACAACTTTATTATTGCCTCTAGGGCATATTTCCATCAAGGAGAACACTTGTGTTGAATCGACCCGATTGATGTTATGCTATGAGATACATTCGTCACAAGTTTATGGTTAATAACACAGAGAAAGTTAACGTTTGCATAATTCCTTAGACCATGAGAGTATCGAGTTTTCTACATGCTTGCTTCATGAACTTTGGGGTTTGTTAAACATCATCCGTAAATGGGTGGCTATTACGGCGGCTTACGGGTTCATGGAAAAGTATGTCAAGTAACTTGATAGCTCAAGATTGGGATTTGCTCCTTCGACAATGGAGAGATATCTCTGGGCCCTCTCGGTGTTACGGTATCCATCATCGTCTGGCCAGACACAATGTGATTTGATCACAGGGATGCCGGAACACGGGAACGAGAAAAGAGAACAAAACCGGTAACGAGGTAACTGGCATAGTGGACAAGTTGTTGATCCACGGGGATGCCGATAAATCTCACCTCGGGTATTTGTAACATATCGTGAAGCAACAGGAATAGCACACGGCAACTGGAGGTTCACTCGGATATTTATTCGTGTGGGTATAGGGGTCAATTTGGGTGTCCACGGCTCCGATGTTGATCATTGATCGGAAAGTGTTCCGGGTCATGTCTATATTTCACCGAACCTATAGGGTCACACGCTTAAGGGTCATCTATCTACTGAATACTAGACAGGGAGTCTGAGAGAAAGTCACCGGAAAAGTTTCGGAGACAACGGAAAAGTTCCGGAGAGAGAACACCAGAATAGTTTCGGTAAAACTGAAAAGTTGTTTCAGGGTATACCATTAAGTCAAATTGGTTTCGGCACACGCCTGGAAATTCTTGGAGGGTGCCAGAATTGTTCTGGGAACTTTTGGGATTTTTCGGAGAAAAAACCCGGAAATGTTCCGGAGCTGCCGGAACCGCTTTGTTTGCTTTTCGCAGATGAAAATCACTAATCCGGAATTGTTTCGAAACGCGTCCAAAATTATTTTAGTGGGTACTGGAAATGTTCTAAGACCTAAAGAAATATTTTCAGATTTAACGGTCACAGAAAAATGTTTCCATGAATAGTGAAAGTGCTTTTTGGGTTACTTTATGGAAAGCCACCTTTTAGGGCTTTTCCCAAAAGGCTTCTAGAAGGACTTGGGGACTAAGGAACCCCTTTTGGGGGGGACCCACTAGGGGGTGGCCGGCCATGGTGAGGCTCCTTCATGGGGCCCCACTTGCCCTCTTACCTTCCCCTTTATGCCCTTGTGGAGGACTCCATTCATGGGCATTTCGGGGTTTTGGAATGCCACCCCACCCCTTGGGATTGCCTATAAATAGAGGTGGAAAGGTGCTCTCCACACTCACTCCTTTCTCACATACAAGTGCCATGCATGATCTGGCTTCTCTCTCCCTCCCCGCGAAATAGTGCCTCCCGAAGGGCTGTCCGAGTGACCGTTCGAGTTTCAAGAGTGCCTCCCGAAGGGCTGTCCGAGTGACCGTCCGAGTTTTGAGGGTCCTCCCGAAGGGCTGTCCATGACACCGTCCGAGGGACTGTCCGACAACCTCCCGGAGGGCTGTCCGACGAGCAGACAAGGGAGAACATCCTCGCGGTTGGGAAGCTGTAAATCCTAGCTGCGGGGATCTGCACCGACGATCTACATCGACTCTACTTCCGCTGCGCTACGAGTCGGTAACGATCGGATCGAAACCTTGTATGCAGTCTTCATAGTGGTCCTGGGCTAGTGCGTAGGTCAGAAATTTTTTGTTTTCTGGTGCGTTCCCCTACAGTGGCATCATGAGCCGTGCTATGCGTAGATACAGGTTACGATCTAGGATACATAGAGATGTATGGGTGTTGCATAATATAATTTTGTAGTAGATGAGATCTATTGCTGAAAATTATTTATGCGGGTAGCAGATGAAATCTATTACCCAATGTTCTTGTTGCTTCCCTTGAATTTGTGTATTTCTGATCTTGATAATGGTATGGTGGAGTTTCAAAGTTCTGGCAATCCGCGATCCTGATTGATCAACGAAGTGCTAACAGTTCTTTGAATTCCACCATAGTTAAAAGAAAGATGAAATTTCGCAGACGAAAGGGCAATACATATATGATCTGCACGGGGGTCATGCGTATGACGAAGTTAAGTATGGGGCTTGAGATTTTATTATCTCATGTTTCATACACCCCGCAAAGTTAATCTAGCGACTTGAATAATCATGCTTGATGATAAACGTTGGTAGCTGCGGTTTGGATGAAACCTTAGAAGCCATGTGAAATAAAATTTTGCATAAACCGATTAGAGGCGTCTAACTTGGTTTTGCAGGATGTGCATGTGATGTGGTATAGCAGTTCTCATATTAATTTGATTATGTATGAGATGACTATATAATGTAAGCTAACATGACCTGCGTGTCATGATTCGGCATGATGGCTGGAGCCATATGATTGTCACTTTAATGACTTGCGTGTCAACCTTAAGTAATGCACTTAATTTTATTAGCTATATAGATAGCAATATTATCTGGTGCGTCGACAAGGTGGTGGCAAACTTCGCGAAGGTGAACACCGATGCGAATGCCGAAGACGAAGAAATTAAAGACTTCTCCGTCAGAAAGGGCTATACCATATCATGCTATTATGAATTGCCTAAGATGTTTATCCCTTATGATGCACCCTTCTTGATTGCGCGGTAGTCGCTTTTTATTAGGGTGACCTCTCACAAAATATCAAGTAGTTAGTGTTCTCCCAAGTGTAGCACCGTCACAGCATCTTTCCTTTCGGGGTGCGTGCTACTTGTAGCTTGCGTTGGTATTATCCCCGAAGAGGAAGGGATGATGCAGCATAGCAGAGGTAAGTATTTCCCTCAGTTATGAAACCAAGGTTATCAATCTAGTAGGAGAACCACACAACACCTCGTTAGCAGTACCTGCACACAAACAACAAATCCTTGCACCCAACGCAAACGAGGGGTTGTCAATCCCTCGGCGGTTAATTGCAAGATTAAATTGTATGTGATAGATAGATAGATTGAAACAAAAATACAAAATAAAATAAATAAAAGAAAAGTGCAGCAATATTTTTAGGGTTTTAGTAATTTGATTTAGATAGACCCGGGGGCCATAGTTTTCACTAGAGGCTTCTCTCGAGAAAATAGCATACGGTGGATAGACAAATTACTGTTGGGCAATTGATTGAAAAGCAAATAATCATGATGATATCCAAGGCAATGATCATGTATATAGGCACCACGTCCGAGACAAGTAGACCGACTCCTGCCTGCATCTACTACTATTACTCCACACATCGACCGCTATCCAGCATGCATCTACTGTATTAAGTCCATAAAGAACGGAGTAACGCCTTAAGAACGATGACATGATGTAGACAAGATAAACTCACGCATGAATAAACCCCATATTTTTACCCTTAATAGCAACGATACATACGTGTCATGTCCCTTTCTGTCACTGGGATTGAGCACCGGAAGATCGAACCCATTACAAAGCACCTCTTCCCATGACAAGATAAATCAATCTAGTTGGCCAAACCAAATCAATAGATCGGAGAAGAAATACGAAGCTATAATAATCATGCATAAAAGAGATCAGAGAAGACTCAAATAATATTCATGGATAATCTGATCATAAACTCACAATTCATCGGATCCCAACAAACACACCGCAAAAAGTGATTACATCGGATAGAACTCCAAGAACATCGAGGAGAACATTGTATTGAAGATCAAAAAGAGAGAAGAAGCCATCTAGCTACTAACTATGGACCCGAAGGTCTATGGTAACCTACTCACGCATCATCGGAAGGGCAGGAAGGTTGATGTAGAGCCCCTCCGTGATCGATTCCCCCTCCGGCGGATTACCGGAGAAGGCCACCAGATGGGATCTCTCGAGAACAGAAACTCGCGGCGGCAAAAAAATTATTTCGTGGACTCCCCTGAGGGTTTCTGATTTTTCTGGAATTTATAGTGGTGGAATTAGGTCAAACGGAGCTCTATGGGCCCCACGAGGTACCAGGGCGGCAGGCGCGCCCTGGTGCCTCGTGGGCACCCCCTGGGGCTTCTGGCCTCCTCCTGAAGCTTCTAGTGTTTATCTTGTCTAGAAAAAAATCTCCAAAAAGTTTCGTGGCATTTGGACTTCGTTTGGTATTGATTTTCTGTAAAACAAAAACAGGGCAGAAAACAACAACTGGCACTGGGCACTAAGTTAATAGGTTAGTCCCAAAAAATGATATATAATTGCTATAAATGTATATACAAACATCCAAGATTGATAATATAACAGCATGGAACAATCAAAAATTATAGATACGTTGGAGACGTATCAGCATCCCCAAGCTTAATTCCTGCTCGTCTTCGAGTAGGTAAATGATAAAAACAGAATTTTTGATGTGGAATGCTGCCTATCATATTCATCACATATTCTTTTCTTTTATAGCATGGACATTGGACTTGAATGATTCAAAGCAATAGTCTATAATTTGACATGAAATATATATACTCAAGCATGCTGACAAGCAACCATGTCTTTCAAAATATCAACGCTAAAGAAAGTTATCCCTAGCCCAATATGCTCAATCATTGATCCATTCATGAAACACACTCAAATATTAGCTACATCCAATGCACAAGTATGACAATAGTGCTCTCTAGTTGGTGCTTTATAAGAGAAGATGGAGACTCAAGTAAAAATAAAAATTGCATAAAAGTAAATTGATAGGCCCTTCGCAGAGGGAAGCAAAGATTTGTCAAATGTGCCAGAGCTCAAGGCTAAAATTAAAGAGATAAAATATTTTGAGAGGCATGCTTTTCCTGTCAACGAAAACGACCGAGAATTCCCATTATTTTCCATGCTAGACACATCATAGGCGGTTCCCAAACAGAAAGTAATGTTTATTTCCTTTCCACCATTCTTTCACAATCCATGGCTAGCCGTATCCATTGGTGCCCTCCAAACCAACACTTTCCAAGGAATTTTGTTGTTATTAATTTTTGATTCATTGTGGGACTGGGCATCCCTATTACCAACCATCCTCTCGTGCAATGACAAGTGAATAAACACTCATTGTGAGAATAACACACCTAGCATGGAAAATAATGGCCACCCCCTGCCCCTTCATGAGCGGTACGGGCACACAAAATGGAAAAAATATTTTGAAAATTAGAGTTGGCACACGCAAATTTACTTGGAACGGCATTGAAATACCGCATATAGGTAGATATAGTGGACTCATTTGGCACAACTTGGGTTTAAGGATTTTGGATGCACAAGCAGTATTTCCGCTTAGTACAAATGAAGGCTAGCAAATAGATTGAGAAGCAACCAACCAAAAAACAAAAACGGTCATAAACATGCATTGAACATAACTAACACCGAATAATGCACCATAAGTAGGATATAATTTCTTTGCATAATTATTGACTTGATGTGCATGCATAGGGAATCACAAACCTTAACACTAATACTCTTACTAAATCACAATTACTCACTAACATGACTCGCATATTATCATTTCCATATCGCAAAACTATTGCAAGGAATCACACTTATCATATCCAATGATCTATATGAAAGTTTTTATTATATCCCTCTTGAATATTCATCACTTTGGGACCAAATTCATATCTTGTGCAAATTACTGTTACTATCATCAACTCTCAAAAAGATTTAAGTGAAGCATGAGAGTGCAAATATTTCTTCAAAATTTCAATCTTATCAATTCTCAAAATAATATAAGTGAAGCATGAGAATTCATTACTTCAAAATTTCAATCAACTCTCAATATAATATAAGTGAAGCATGAGAGTTCATTTCTTCAAAATATAGCCACCACCGTGCTCAAAATGATTTAAGTGAAGCACTAGAGCAACTGCCTAGCTCAAAAAATTTAAGTGAAGCACATAGAGTATTCTAACAAATGATGATAAACGTGTGGCTCTCTCAAGATAGGTGTGTTCAGCAAAGATGATTGTGACAAACTAAAAAGCAAACAAAGCAAAGACTCATATAATACAAGACGCTCCAAGCAAAACACATATCATGTGACGAATAAAAATATAGCTCCAAGTAAAATTACCGATGGTTGGTAGAAGAAAGAGGGGATGCCTTCCGGGGCATCCCCAAGCTTAGACGCTTGAGTCTTCCTTGAATATTACCTTGGGGTGCCTCGGGCATCGCTAAGCTTAGGCTCTTACTACTCGTTATTCCTTCATCCATCGTGATCTCACCCAAAACTTGAAAACTTCAATCACACAAAACTCAACAAAACCTTCGTGAGATCCGTTAGTATAACAAAATAAATCACTACTCTAAGTACTGTTGCAAACCCATTCATATTTTATTTTTGCATTATACCTACTGTACTCTGACTTCACCATGGCTTATACCCCCCGATACAATCCATAGATTCATCAAAACAAGCAAGTAGTGCATCAAAAACAGAATCTGTCAAAAACAGAACAGTCTCTAGAAATCTATTTAAAAGCCATACTTCTGTAACGCAAAAAATTCTGAAAAATTAGGACAACGTGGGAAATTCATATACCAATACTGTGTAAAAATTTAAGATTTTTCTGACGGATCAGTACAGAAACAAAATTCCAGCACTGGACGCAAAACTTTCTGTTTTCCAAACAGCATCAATTATATTATCTTCCAAATCATCCTAAAGTATTACTTGGCACAAACACTAATTAAAAACACAAAAACTCAATCATAACAGTAGCATGAAAGTGAAAACACACAATAACAGAAACAAATAATAAAAAATTATTTTATTCATTGGGTTGCCTCCCAAGAAGCTCTTTCTTTATAGCCATTAAGATAGGCTTTGAGATTTCAATGATGCTCACATGAAGGATAGTGATTGAAACACGAAGAGAGCATCATGAAACATGTGAAAAAACACATTTAAGTCTAACATACTTCCTATGCATAGGCATTTTATATCCAAACAAAGTATCAAGACGAGAAATATCTAGCATATGCAAAGGAGAGGAATAAAACATTGACAATCTCAACATAACGACAGGTAATTTAGTAACGTGAAAATTTCTACAACCATATTTTCCTCTCTCATAATAATTACATGTAGGATCATAATCAAATTTAACAATATAGCTATCATATAAAATTTTCTCTCCATGATCCTGATGCATAAAATTCTTATAGTCTTCCAAAATAGTGGGATTATTTTTACCTAGAGTTGACACTCTTGCAAACCCACTTTCAATATTATTGCAAGCATTATTATCAATGGCATATTCATCATGAGGCTTAAATAATTTTTCAAGACCATAAGAAGCATTATCACCCCAATCATGATCATTGCAATAAGTAGTGGATATAACAAAATTATCATCCCCAAGCTTGTAGTTTTGCATATTATTAGCACAATTGACATTAATAGAATTTATAATAACATTATTGCAATCATGCTTTTCATTGAAGGAGCTATCATGAATCACTTTATAAATTTCTTCTTTCAACACTTCATCACTATTTTCCGGTTCATGATTTTCAAGCAAAACTTTATAGAGATAATCAATTGCACTCAACTCACTAGCAATTGGTTCATCATAATTGGATCTTTTGAAAAGATTAGCAAGTGGATGAGGATCCATATCAATAGATTTCTAGCAAGCGAAGATGCAAGCAAATAGAAGGCACATGGCACACAAGCAAAGATAGCAAACGAGCAAAAAGGCAAACGGAAAATATTTTTGTATTTTTATAAAAACTTTTTAGAAGTGGGGGAGATGAAAACGAGAGGCAAAGGCAAATAAAGTAAATGCAAGCAGATGTAAGTTTTATGCGTAGGTACTTGATAGATGTTGATGATGTCTCCCTGGCAACGGCGCCAGAAATTCTTCCTGCTACTTGTAGCTTGCGTTGGTATTATCCCCGAAGAGGAAGGGATGATGCAGCACAACAGAGGTAAGTATTTCCCTCAGTTATGAAACCAAGGTTATCAATCTAGTAGGAGAACCACGTAACACCTCATTAGTAGTACGTGCACACAAACAACAAATCCTTGCACCCAACGCAAACGAGGGGTTGTCAATCCCTCGGAGGTTAATTGCAAGATTAAATTGTATGTGATAGATAGATAGATAGAAACAAAAATACAAAATAAAATAAATAAAAGAAAAGTGCAGCAATATTTTTAGGGTTTTAGTAATTTGATTTAGATAGACCCGGGGGCCATAGTTTTCACTAGAGGCTTCTCTCGAGAAAATAGCATACGGTGGGTAGACAAATTACTGTTGGGCAATTGATAGAAAAGCAAATAATCATGATGATATCCAAGGCAATGATCATGTATATAGGCATCACGTCCGAGACAAGTAGACCGACTCCTGCCTGCATCTACTACTATTACTCCACACATCGACCGCTATCCAGCATGCATCTAGTGTATTAAGTCCATAAAGAACGGAGTAACGCCTTAAGAGCGATGACATGATGTAGACAAGATAAACTCACGCATGAATAAACCCCATCTTTTTACCCTTAATAGCAATGATACATACGTGTCATGTCCCTTTCTGTCACTGGGATTGAGCACCGCAAGATCAAACCCATTACAAAGCACCTCTTCCCATGGCAAGATAAATCAATCTAGTTGGCCAAACCAAATCAATAGATCGGAGAAGAAATATGAAGCAATAATAATCATGCATAAAAGAGATCAGAGAAGACTCAAATAATATTCATGGATAATCTGATCATAAACTCACAATTCATCGGATCCCAACAAACACACCGCAAAAAGTGATTACATCGGATAGAACTCCAAGAACATCGAGGAGAACATTGTATTGAAGATCAAAAAGAGAGAAAAAGCCATCTAGCTACTAACTATGGACCCGAAGGTCTGTGGTAAACTACTCACGCATCATCGGAAGGGCAGCAAGGTTAATGTATAGCCCCTCTGTGATCGATTCCCCCTTCGGCGGAGTACCGGAGAAGGCCTCCAGATGGGATCTCTCGAGAACAGAAACTTGCGGCGGCGGAAAAAGTATTTCGTGGACTCCCCTGAGGGTTTCTGATTTTTCTGGAATTTATAGTGGTGGAATTAGGTCAAACGGAGCTCTGTGGGCCCCACGAGGTACCAGGGCGCGCCTGCCCCCCCCCCCCCAGGTGTGCCCTGGTGCCTCGTGGGCACCCCCTGGGGCTTCTGGCCTCCTCTCGAAGCTTCTAGTGTTTATCTTGTCCAGAAAAAAATCTCCGATAAGTTTCGTGGCATTTGGACTTCGTTTGGTATTGATTTTCTGTAAAACAAAAATAGGGTAGAAAACAGCAACTGGCAGTGGGCACTAAGTTAATAGGTTAGTCCCAAAAAATGATATATAATTGCTGTAAATGTATATAAAAACATCCAAGATTGATAATATAACAGCATGGAACAATAAAAAATTATAGATACGTTGGAGACGTATCAGTGCGCCATGTCCACATGGGTACGAACGATTGTACGGGTGTAAGGTGGGTGAGGTCAGACCTCGTAGCGAGATCACTTGGTTGTCTTGACGTTCATGGCAGGATCGTCCTGAGCTCGGAACACATGCATCGAAAGATGAACAAGAGTCGCGTAGAGATGTGATCGGCAAGTTTGCCTACCGATTGAAATTCTCGTCATCAGTGATGTCCACATCAATGGCGTTGAATTGAAATGCAGGTCTTGTATCACTCACAATCAATTATGAGAGATATTGATTTGAGTGGGAGCGCATTGTAGAGTTAACTTGTTTAATTCTCAGTGCAATAAATTATGGACACTGTCTAAGTGTTATATGCATAATAGTTGTAGTATAATGGCTCGCGTTTCCACCTTCCCTATTAAAATTGAATACCTGTTATATATCTGGTTGAAACTTTACAATTGGTAACGTAATATGAGGATTGTCCTCAAGAGTGCCGAGAAGGATTTTGTCCTATCGCATGCTTTCGGTATCCTCCCGCTAATGCTATGGATGATGTGACTCTCGTCCTTCGATCCAAAAGCTAGAATTCCGTTATGGTCAAGTGCAATATGTTTGCTTCCATGAGACCCGAACTTCAAAAGTTTGGGATAGCTATGTGATATTCATGGAACTGAAAATTAGTTTCAGATACAAACAAAGGCAAAAAGATATGAGATATCCAAAGAAATGTTTGTTTGCAAACTATTAGTAAAAGTGTTTACTGTGCATTTGACTAATACGAGAGGGGTTTAGAAGAACGCCTAACATATGATGAAGGTGAATAAAACAACAACTTAAAGAGAAAGGAATGTCCAAAGGGTGTTAGTGTGACTTACACACCTAGGAAGTCCGGGGCTAACGCCACTCTTAAGTTGAGTGCTTCTTCTGAGAGTAGGAGAAATACTGAAAGTTAAACTGTTAGAAGTATAAAGGCAAAAGGAGAGAAGACTGGAATGTCCAGCTCATGTATGAAAGTCATACAAGCTATTGATGTATAGAAGGCTGGTCAAAGAAATAGTTCTTGGGAATTGTGATTAAATTGTTAGTCACTAATTCTTGGGTATTGTGAGTTGATCACAAAGATACCCGCTCGATTGCATTCTGCTGCGACTCGATGCAAGAACTACTACGGCCTAAAAGACTTGCCGGAGTGAGGTTTAGATATGCACTGGGAACATAGTAAAAGTTGCTATACTCAGTACATTACCTATGTATTTATTTTCATAATTCATTTTAGAGTTTTTATACACTCTAGCCCATTGCATAAAGTATCTTGCAAGAAGGTTGTTCATAAGAGAACTTTTGATGTTCGGTGTTATGAATAACATAAGGGCCATGCTTCCATCATGGATGGGATGTATGTTATGAATATTGATAATAATATATTACCTCCGTATTTACTTTCATAATTCATTTTAGAGTTTTACACACTCTAGCCCATTGCATAATGTTTGTTGCAAAAGGGTTGTTCACAAAAGAACAATTGTTGTTCAGTGTTATGAATAACATAAGGGCCATACTTCCATCATGAATGGGATGTATGTTATGAATATTGATGGTAATATGATACATTCATAACACTGATGCTAAATATCGCAAGACTAAGGGAATACCACACATGTGTGGCACTGCATTTGGTCACATTGGAGAAACCCGCATGGAGAAATTCCGTAATGATGGATTTTGAAGTCGTTTGATTATGAATCATCTGACACTTGCAACTTTCCTCCGAAAAGTGAAGTGACTGAAATACCGTTCACAGGCCATAAGGAACGAGCAATGAACTTATTGGTGATCATACATTTTGATGTATGTAGTCCGATAAATGTTGTTGCTAGCAGTGGATTTATCTATCTTCAGAAATGACTCAAGTAGATATATGGATATTTACTTGATGAGACGTAAGTCTGGATCTTTTGAAATCATTCATAAGGTTTTCAAAAATGAAGTACAAATTATTGTAACAAGAAAATTTTGTTTGTGCAAACTAGATTGCCGAAAGGAATATTTGAGTTACAAGTTTAGCGAATGTCTGATGAGTTGTGAAAAGAGTTTCATAACTTACACCTCACGGAGCACCACTGTGAGTGGAATATCCGTGAAGATGTAATAAATCATTTATGACATGGTAAGATCAAAGATGACATAAATCAATTTGCCATTATCCCTTTTAAAAGTAATGCTTTAGAGACTGCGGCTTTTACACTGAAAAGAGCACCATCAGATCTGTTGAAATGACTCCATGGTATGGTACACCCAACCATGTTATGTCTTTTCTTAACATTTGGAATATGGGGCTTGTGTAAAATATTTACAAACCTATTCCAAATCAGACAAGTGCTACTTTGTAGGTTATCCCAAGTTATTGGGTATTCCCCCACCACTGTACCGAGGCAAAAGGTTTTGCCACAAAGAACGGTATGCTTTTGAAGAAAATGGTTCTTGCAAAAAGGTGAGTGGGAGGACAGTGCGACTCGACGAGATAACAGTATCTTCGTCATCAGATCAAAGGAAAGAAACCTTGGAAGTAATTCCAGAGTTTCCTACTGCGACTCATACGGAAGCCTCTACATGAGATGTCTGGACTTCGGTCGAACTTGCAACTGAACCACGTAGGCAAAACTCGTGCAAACCTCTCAGGTGCGCAAGCGAGATATTGTTGTTAGACAACAGTATACCTACGATACACAAGGAAGCGTTGATGGGCCCTGACTCCGGAATTGGCTAAATGCCAATATAATCCGAGATAGTTTCCATATAAATGATTCAAGATTATATCTTGATAAACCCTTCGGAAGACTTAGAGTCTAACGAACATTAATGGAACTATAAACTGATGTGGATAAAATGTTTTATCCATAAAGCTCGACTTGTTGCAATAACAAATTCAAGGAGTTGACTACGATGAGATTGTCTCACCGTAGCGATGCTTAAAGTCAGATCGGGTTAAACTAGCAATTAATACATGTTTCAATCTTGAGATATGATACATGGATGGCAAAAGGATTTCCATGTGATGGAAATGCAACCTAGGACTTGCATGTGATACAGTCTGAAGTATTTTGTCAATCCAGAGGATGCTAGTAAGTATGCAAACTTCAGAGTTCCAGCAATGGACAGAAGAGAGCAAAATGGAGTTGGAATCTTCGTTTTGATGAAATAGTCAAAAGAGTTCGATTTCATCAATGGATAATGAAGATGCTTGTGGTTACAAGAAAGTAAGTGGGAGCATAATAATATTTCTAAAAACTTTGTGTGCTTGACACATTGTTGATTGGAAATAATATAAATTTCTTGACACGAATTAGGTCTTCATTGAAAATAGTTTTTCGATGAAGTGCTTGGGCTAAATAGCCTTGATATTAGGCATATTTATCTACGAGATAGAATTGCCTAATAGGCTAAGCCAAAAATACATATTGACAAGATGCTAAAAGAGTTTAGCATAAGAACGCCAAGGAGTGATTTTTGCGAAGTCACATGGAAAGAGTTTTGCAAGACTCGGTGTCCCAAACCACTGATGAGCAAAATACATGATGGAGATCCCACACACTCTTGTGTTTGGATTAATCATATATTCCATAGTATGTAAACCAACCAGATATGTCCGATACTCCCAAGCTGTTGCGAGTATAGATACCAAAGTGATCAAAGTACTGATCATGGGACAACAGTGGAAAATGTCATTAAGTACTAAAGTAGCATTGATGACAAGTTTTCTCGCAAGCAGAGATTATGAAGTGCTCATTGTAAGTAATTACATCGATACAGTCTTCATCAATGCTCCATGCGATTTTCGATTTAAGTTAAGGGTTTTGGTGTAATACACGATATGGTGGCATGGTAGTTGGAAATTGTTCCAAACAAGTTACTGTGGCGATTTCTATAACAAAGGCTAAGTATGTTGACGCTTTGGAAGCGACTAAGAAGATGTTGAATCATATAGTTCATTGATGAACTTAGTATGGTTCCAAGAAGGCTTTTGGTCAATGGGACACTATTGTAGATAGTCGCTCCATAGCTCAGTCTGAGGAATCAAGGTTTGACCTGTGATTCACATATATACAAAGCCAAGTCCACACAAAATATGAATTTTGTGAAAGCGTGAAAACGCGAGGAGATGCAAAGATACACACGGAACTGAAGTTGTCAGATCCGTTGGACATCAGGCTATACCACGAGCGAAGCATATTTTACACCGGTATGTCATAGGTGTAAAGTGTTTTAGCATTGACTAGATTATTGACTCTAGTGCAAGTGGGAGTCTATAGGAGATATGCCCTAGAGGCAATAATAAATGTTATTATTTATCCCCATGTTCGTAATTAAGTTTATATTCCGTGCTATAACTGCTATGGTTCTCGAGTCTACAATAACCACGAGGCTCGGAGGGAAACTCATATGCATGTGTGGAATAATAAACGGTAAAATGTATTCCTAGTCTGGCCTCTAAGACTAGCTCAAGTGTTGCATGATGGTTCTGTTTTCCTGATCATGGGCATGACTATGCCGGCAACTTTGAGGGCACAATGTTAGGAGAACACCTGTGTTGAATCGACCCGATTGATGTTATGCTATGAGATACATTCGTCACAAGTTTATGGTTAATAACACAGAGAAAGTTAACGTTTGCATAATTCCTTAGACCATGAGAGTATCGAGTTTCTTCATGCTTGCTTCATGAACTTTGGGGTTTGTTAAACGTCATCCGTAAATGGGTGGCTGATACGTCTCCAACGTATCTATAATTTATGAAGTATTCATGCCATGTTTTTTATAGTTTTGTATGATTTTGGTGCACTTTTATATGGCTTTTATATGATTTTCGTGGACTAACATATTGACCTAGTGCCCAGTGCCAGTTGCTGTTTTCTGCTTGTTTTTGGTTTTCCAGAAAATCCATATCAAACGAAGTCCAAATGCAGCGAAACTTTTTGACATTTTTTCTGGAAGGAAACAACCCAGGAAGCTTTGGAGGAGCAGCAGAAGAGCCACAGGGGCCCCACGAGCCACCTGGGCGCGCCTGCCCCCCCCAGGTGCGCCCTGGTGCCTCGTGGGCCCCCTGTGGCCCATCTTCGCGTGATTCCAATGCTGAAAATCATATATATTCAGAAACCCCCGAAAGTTAACCTAGATGAGTTTTTACGCCGCCGCAAGCCTCTGTACCTCCACGATCTAATCTACAACCCTTTTCCGGCACCCTGCCAGAGGGGGGAATCATCACCGGAGGCCATCTTCATCATCCCGGCGGTCTCCATGACGAGGAGGGAGTAATTCACCCTCGGGGCTGAGGGTATGTACTAGTAGCTATGTGTTTGATCTCTCTCTCTCTCTCCTGTTCTTGATATGGCACGATCTTGATGTATCGCGAGCTTTGTTAATATAGTTGGATCATATGGTGTTTCTTCCCTCTCTATCTTTGTTGTGATGAATCGAATCTTTTCCCTTTGAGGTTTCGTTATTGTCGGATTGAATATTCAGATTTGAGAACACTTGATGTATGTCTTGCATATGAATACCCGTGGTGACAATGGGGTATTATATTGATTCACTTGATGTATGTTTTGGCACTCAACTCGCGGATTCCCGAGGTGACATTGGGGTAATCTATGCATAGGGGTTGATGCACATTTTCATTATCTTTTCTCCGATAGAAACTTTGGGGTGCTCCTTGAAGTTCTTTGTGTGGATTGAATATTATGATTATGAAGTTGTTTGATGCATATCGTATAATCAACTCACGAATACTTGTGGTGACATTGGAGTATCTTGGTGACATTAGAGTTGGTTGATGTGTGTCATATGGTGTTATTTTAGTATGAACTCTAGGGCTGTTTGTGACACTTATAGGAATAGCTCAATAGATCGATCGGAAAGGATAACTTTGAGGTGGTTTCGTACCCTACAAACAATTTCTATCTTATGTTCTCCGCTAATAGGAACTTGGGGGTGATTCTTTATCGCACGTTGAGGGATGATTATATGATCCAATTATGTTAATATTGTTGAGAGATTGCACTAGTGAAAGTATGAACCCTAGGCCTTGTTTTTAAGCATTGCAATACCGTTTGTGCTCTCTTTTGTTACTAGTTACTTTGCTGTTTTTATATTTTCAGATTACAAAAACCTATATCTATTATCCATACTACACTTGTATCACCATCTCTTCGCCGAACTAGTGCACCTATACAATTTGCCATTGTATTGGGTGTGTTGGGGACACAAGAGACTCTTTGTTATTTGGTTGTAGGGTTGTTTGAGAGATACCATCTTCATCCTACGCCTTCCACGGATTGATAAACCTTAGGTCATCCACTTGAGGGAAAATTGCTACTGTCCTACAAAACTTTGCGCTTGGAGGCCCAACACAAGTCTACAAGAATAAGTTGTGTAGTAGACATCAGTGGCTATTACGGCGGCTTACGGGTTCATGGAAAAGTATGTCAAGTAACTTGTTAGCTCAAGATTAGGATTAGCTCCTCCGACGATGGAGAGAGATATCTCTGGGCCCTCTCGGTGTTACGGTATCCATCATCGTCTGGCCGGACACAATGTGATTTGATCACAGGGATGCCGGAACACGGGAACGAGAAAAGAGAACAAAACCGGTAACGAGGTAACTGGCATAGTGGACAAGTTGTTGATCCACGGGGATGCCGATAAATCTCACCTCGGGTATTTGTAACATATCGTGAAGCAACATGAATAGCACACGACAACTGGAGGTTCACTCGGATATTTATTCGTGTGGGTATAGGGGTCAATATGGGTGTCCACGGCTCCGATGTTGATCATTGATCGGAAAGTGTTCCGGGTCATGTCTATATTTCACCGAACCTATAGGGTCACACGCTTAAGGGTCATCTATCTGCTGAATACTAGACAGGGAGTCTAAGAGAAAGTCACCGGAAAAGTTTCGGAGACAACGGAAAAGTTCCGGAGAGAGAACACCGGAATAGTTTCGGTAAAACTGAAAAGTTGTTTCAGGGTATACCATTAAGTCAAATTGGTTTCGGCACACGCCTGGAAATTCTTGGAGGGTGCCAGAATTGTTCTGGGAACTTCTGGGATTTTTCGGAGAAAAACCCGAAAATGTTCCGGAGCTGCCGGAACCGCTTTGTTTGCTTTTCGCAGATGAAAATCACTAATCCGGAATTGTTTTGGAACGCATCCAAAATTATTTTAGAGGGTACTGGAAATGTTCTAAGACCTATAGAAATATTTTCGGATTTAACGGTCGCGGAAAAATGTTTCCGTGAATAGTGAAAGTGCTTTTTGGGTTACTTTATGGAAAGCCACCTTTTAGGGTTTTTCCCAAAAGGCTTCTAGAAGGACTTGGGGACTAAGGAACCCCTTTTGGGGGGGACCCACTAGGGGGTGGCCGGCCATGGTGAGGCTCCTTCATGGGGCCCCACTTGCCCTCTTACCTTCCCCTTTATGCCCTTGTGGAGGACTCCATTCATGGGCATTTTGGGGTTTTGGAATGCCACCCCCACCCCTTGGGATTTCCTATAAATAGAGGTGGAGAGGTGCTCTTCACACTCACTCCTTTCTCACATACAAGTGCCATGCATGATCTGGCTTCTCTCTCCCTCCCCGCAAAATAGTTTCGTAGAGCTGAAAGGCTGTCTGGGTTCCGGTGGGTACTAGTTCTGGACGGCGAAGCCCTGCCGGATAGATGACACTGTATGTGTGCAACCCCATAGAGAGGTCGTAGGTTCGATCTTTTTGCCCGAGGGGCTGTTTGAGAGTGCCTCCCGAAGGGCTGTCCGAGTGACCGTCCGAGTTTTGAGGGTCCTCCCGAAGGGCTGTCCGTGACACCGTCCGAGGGACTGTCCGACCGCCTCCCGGAGGGCTGTCCGACGAGCCGACAAGGGAGAACATCCTCGTGGTTGGGAGGTTGTAAATCCTAGGTGCGGGGATCTGCACCGACGATCTACATCGACTCTACTTCCACTGCGCTACGAGTCGGTAATGATCGGATCGAAACCTTGTATGCAGTCTTCATAGTGGTCCTGGGTTGGTGCGTAGGTCGGAAATTTTTTGTTTTCTGTTGCATTCCCCTACACTTGTTTGCTTTATCACTAAGTAGATTTTATTTTCTGTTCTAAGTTGTTCTCTATCTTTAGTTATGGATATGGAACACGAAATACCAAAAAAATTAGTTGTACTTGCTACTCATGGAGATGGGGAACCTCCTAAAACCCTCGATGCTCGTTATGTGGAAAACATTAAACACTACTTTGATAATCCTGAGAAAACCCCATTCAACTTGATAATGGGAGACACGTTGGATCAACGTGAATACTTTAGGGATTATCGCTTGTCTCAAAATGGGAAACTCTTATGGGATAAAATTGATTATTTGCAATGGTATGCTTGGAATTTATGCTTGAGATATGATTATACTTGTTGTTCTAGGATGAAGGCTCCAGACCTTCCCTTTTCATGTAAATTTAATGATAATGAAACATTGGCTTCTTATGCTAATGGTATATATGATTACTATGATGTGGAACGAATAGAAGAATTTGTTGCTTTTAAGGGTGCTTATGAAATTGAATCTTTGTTTGAAAAGTATGAAGATTGTGATGATGCTGTCTACAGATCTAATTTTTTTGCTATACTTAAATATTGCTATGAGAATTATGAATACAATGCCGATATTAATGAGTTTATTGAGAAAGTCTCCGCTGTCCAAGAAGAGACTAATATTTTGCAGGCTCCTATGGAAGAAGAACATGATGACACTGTGAGCTCATTAGATGAAAAAGATGACGAGGAGAGCGAAGAACAAAAGGAGGAAGAGCGGATTAATCACCCGTGCCCACCTTCTGATGAGAGTAACTCTTTATATCATACATTGTTTAATTTCCCTTCGTGCTTACCGAAGGATGAATGCTATGATGATTGCTATGATCCCTTGGATTCGTTTGAAATATCCCTTTTTGATGAAATTGATGCTTGCTATGATTGTGGCCATGATGCCAATATGAATTTTGCTTATGGAGATGAACTTGCTATAGTTCCTTATGTTAAGAATGAAATTGTTGCTATTGCACCCACACATGATAGTCCTATTATTTTTTTGAATTCTCCCAACTACACTATATCGAAGAAGTTTGCTCTTATTAAGGATTATATTGATGGGTTGCGTTTTACTATTGCACATGATAATTTTGATGGATATAATATACATGTGCTTGCTGCTCCTAATTGCAATTATTATGAGAGAGGAACTACATCTCCGCCTCTCTATGTTTCCAATGCGATAAAATTGCAAGAAACTATTTATACTATGCATTGGCCTTTACTTGATGTGCATGAATTGTTCTTTTATGACATGCCGATGCATAGGAAGAGAGTTAGACTTCGTCATTGCATGATATATATTGCTTTGTGTTCACTACTAAATTACAAATCATTGTTAATTAAAATTGGCTTCGATATACCTTGGGATCCGGGTGGATCGATTACTTGAGCACTTTATGCCCAGCTTAATGGCTTTAAACAAAGCGCTGCCTGGGAGGCAACCCGGAAGTTTTAGAGAGTCATTTATTTCTGTTGAGTGCTTTTATAAAGTTTAAAAACAAAAAAAAATACAGAGGGGAACCTAAAACTTTTTCAAAAGGAAAAGTGAAAGTAAGAAAGACGAGCACCGTTGAAGTGGGGGAGCTCCTTGAACTTTGTTCATGCCCATGGAAACTTTGTGAATCTTGAATTACAGAAACTTTTAAACAAAAATAATTATCCCCTTGTACAAATCCATTGTATTATAAAAATAATGTGCCAATATTTACCTTTAGGATGTTTAAATTGCTTGTTTGGTGTGTGCGGTGCAAAAATAGAAACTTTTGCTGTAGTGCGTGAATTTACATTTTTTACTGGAACGTGTAAAATTCTGAAATTTTTACACAAAACTGCTATGCAAATTCTTTATTTTGTCCTAATTTTTCAGAATTTTTGGAATTACAGAAGTATGTTCAATGTTCAGATTACTACAGACTGTTCTGTTTTTGACAGATTCTGTTTTTGATGCATTGTTTTGCTTGTTTTGATGAAACTATGGATTGTATCGGAAGGTATAAGCCATGGAGAAGTTAGAATACAATAGGTATAATGCAAAAATAAAATATGAATGGGTTTGTAACAGTACTTAAAGTAGTGATTTTCTTTATTATACTAACGGATCTCACGAAGGTTTTGTTAAGTTTTGTGTGGATGAAGTGTTCAAAGATCGAGGAGGTATTGATATGAGAAGAATGAGGAGAGGCAAGAGCTCAAGCTTGGGGATGCCCAAGGCACCCCAAGTAAATATTCAAGGAGACTCAAGCGTCTAAGCTTGGGGATGCCCCGGAAGGCATCCCATCTTTATTCAACAATTATCGCTATGTCTCGGTTTTTGTTTTGTTCACATGATATGCGTAAATTCTTGGAGCGTCGTGTGCCTTTTATGTTTCTTTTAATAAATGCACCATGCTAGTATGGGATAGTCCTTAGTTGATTTATAGAATGCTTCATGCACTTCACTTATATCTTTTGAGTATGGCTTTATAGAATGCTTCATGTGCTTCACTTAAATTATTTGAAGTTTGGATGCCTGTTTCTCTTCATATAGAAAACCGTTATTTGTAGAATGCTCGTTTGCTTCACTTATACTTATTAGAGCATGGTCTTTTGTAGAAAGAATTAAACTCTCTTGCTTCACTTATATCTATTTAGAGAGTCAACAGGAATTGGTCATTCACATGGTTAGTCATAAAATCCTACATAAAACTTGTAGATCACTGAATATGATATGTTTGATTCCTTGCAATAGTTTTGCGATATAGAGATGATAATATGTGGGATGTACTGGTGAATAATTGTGGTTTAGTAAGAATATTGGTGTTAAGGTTTGTGATTCCCTAAGCATGCACGTATAGCCTCTCGTTATGCTAAGAAGTTGGAGCATGATTTATTATTGATTGTCTTCCTTATGAGTGGCGGTCGGGGACGAGCGATGGTCTTTTCCTACCAATCTATCCCCCTAGGGGCATGCGTAGTAGTACTTTGCTTCGAGGGCTAATAAACTTTCACAATAAGTATGTGAGTTCTTTATGACTAATGTGAGTCCATGGATTATACGCACTCTCACCCTTCCGCATATTGCTAGCCTCTTCGGTACCGTGCATTGCCCTTTCTCACCTCGAGAGTTGGTGCAAACTTCGCCGGTGCATCCAAACCCCGTGATATGATACGCTCTATCACACAAAAGCCTCCTTATATCTTCCTCAAAACAGCCACCATACCTACCTATTATGGCATTTCCATAGCCATTCCGAGATATATTGCCATGCAACTTCCATCATCATCATATACATGACTTGAGCATTCATTGTCATATTGCTTTGCATGATCGTAAGATAGCTAGCATGATATTTTCATGGCTTGTCCGTTTTTTGATATCTTTGCCACGCTAGATCATTGCACATCCTAGCACATTGCTAGAGGCATTCATATAGAGTCATATTTTGTTCTAGTATCAAGTTGTAATTTTTTTCAGTTGTAAGTAAATAGAAGTGTGATGATCATCATTATTCATTATTAGAGCATTGTCCCAGTGAGGAAAGGATGATGAAGACTATGATTCCCCCACAAGTCGGGATGAGACTTCGGACAAAAAAAAAAGAGAAGAGAGGCCAAAAAGAGCCCAGGTAAAAAAAGAAAAAAAAGAGAAAAAAATAAAAAGAAAAAATAAATAAATGAGAGAAAAAGAGAGAAGGGGCAATGTTACTATCCTTTACCACACTTGTGCTTCAGAGTAGCACCATGTTTTTCCTATAGAGAGTCTCCTATGTTGTCACTTTCATATACTAGTGGGAATTTTTCATTATAGAACTTGGCTTGTATATTCCGATGATGGGCTTCCTCAAATGCCCGAGGTCTTCGAGCAAGCAAGTTGGATGCACACCCACATAGTTTCATGTTGAGCTTTCATACACTTATAGCTCTTAGTGCATCCGTTGCATGGCAATCCCTACTCCTCGCATTGATATCAATTGATGGGCATCTCCATAGCCCGTTGATGAGCCACGTCGATGTGAGACCTTCTTTCTTTTTGACTTCTCCTTATTAATCTCTATCATCATTCTATTCCACCCATAGTGCTATATCCATGGCTTGCGCTCATGTATTGTGTGGGGGTTGAAAAAGCTGAAGCACGTTAAAAAGTATGAACCAATTGCTCGGCTTGTCATCGGGGTTGTGCATGATAAATACTTTGTCTTAAGAAGATGGAGCATGACAAGGCTATATGATTTTGTAGGGATAACGTTTTTAGCATTGATATTTTGAAAGACATGATTGTTTGTTGGGATGCCTGAGTATTGATGTCTTTATGTCAAATTATAGACTATTGCTTTGAATCACTTGTGTCTTAATATTCATGCCATGACTAGATTATATGATCAAGATTATGCTAGGTGGCATTCCACATCAAAAATTATCTTTTTTATCATTTACCTACTCGAGGACGAGTAGGAATTAAGCTTGGGGATGCTGATACGTCTCCGTCATATATATAATTTTTGATTGTTTCATGCCAATATTCTACAACTTTCACATATTTTTGGCAATATTTTATATTATTTTTGGGACTAACATATTGATCCAGTGCCCAGTGCTAGTTCCTATTTCTTGCATGTTTTTTGTTTCTCAGAATATCCATATTAAACGAAGTCCAAACGCAATAAAAATTTGCGGAGATTTATTTTGGAATATATGTGATTTTTGGAAAGAAGAATCAACGCAAGACGGTGTCCGAGGTGGCCACGAGGCACCAGGGCGCACCTGGGGGGGGGGCAAACGCGCCCTGGTGGCTCGTGAGCACCTCGTAAGTCGGTTGACCCCCTTCTTTCGCCGCAAGAAAGATAATATCCGGAATAAAATTGTGTTAAAATTTCAGCCCAATCGGAGTTACGGATCTCCGGGAATTTAAGAAACGGTGAAGGGCCAGAAAACAGGAACGCGAAACAGAAGAGAACAGAGAGAGAGATCCAATCTAGGAGGGGCTCCTGCCCTTCCGCCGCCATGGAAGCCATGGACCAGAGGGGAAACTCTCCTCCCATCTAGAGGGGAGGCCAAGGAAGAAGAATAAGGAGGGGGGCTCTCTCCCCCTCTCTTCCGGTGGCGCCGGAGTGCCGCCGGGGGAAACATCGTGACGGCGATCTACACCAACAACTTCGCCGCCGTCAACACCAACTCTCTCCCCCTCTATGCAGTTGTGTAACCTCTCAATTCCCACTGTAATTCTCTACTTAAACATGGTGCTTAATGCCACATATTATTATCCAATGATTTGTGGCCATCCTATGATGTTTGAGTAGATTCGTTTTGTCCTATGGGTTGATTGATGATCGTGATTGGTTTGAGTTGTACGTTTTATTTTGGTGTTGTCCTATGGTGCCCTCCATGCCGTGCACACGTGGGGGATTCCCGCTGTAGGGTTTGCAATACGTTCATAATTCTCTTATAGTGGGCGGCTAGAGTGACAGAAGCTTACACCCGAGTAAGGCGGTTGTTGCGTATGGGAGTAAAGGGGACTTGATACTTAATGCTATGGTTGGGTTTTACCTTAATGATCTTTGGTAGTTGCGGATGCTTGCTAGAGTTCCAATCATAAGTGCATATGATCCAAGTACGGAAAGTATGTTAGCTCATGCCTCTCCCTCATATAAAATTGCAATAATGATTACCGGTCTAGTTATCAATTGCCTATGGACAAATCATTCTCTTGTGTTACAAAAACTTTCTACTAAACAACTAACTTTTATTATCTTGCAATTTACTCATAGTTTTATTATCTCGCAAATTACTCCTAGCTTTATTCTCGTTAAGTACTTTTAGTCTTATCCTTACACCCGCAAAATAGTTTCATACTTGTTCTAGGTAAAGCGAACGTTAAGTGCGCGTAGAGTTGTATAGGTGGTCGATAGAACTTAAAGGGAATATTAATTCTACCTTTAGCTCCTCGTTGGGTTCGACACTCTTATTTATCGAAAAAGCTACAATTGATCCCCTATACTTGTGGGTTATCACCTGCAGTCGGTCGTGTTCGTATCAATCATGTTAAGATCAAAGAAGTTCGACATGACACCAAAATTGTGATGGGAACCCTTTCTGTCAATACTGTACCAGCCTCTGTTCTCGTTGATTCAGGAGCATCACATTCGTTTTTGTCTGAAGCATTTGCGCTCAAGCACGAAATGCAATTTGAAGAGTTGCACCCTCCCTTATCAGTTCATTCTCCCGGTGGGAGATGGAACACGGCTATGATAAGTCACAACAACCAGATCGAAATTGGAGGGTTACTATTCTCTGCACCGCTCATCGCCCTCAAGGCTTCTAACATAGATGTTATTCTTGGTATGGATTGGTTGACAGCTCATAATGCTTTGATTGACTGTGCCACCAAGACAGTCCAGCTCACACACCCTTCTGGCCAGACAGTCAACTATTCAGCCCAGATAGTCCAGAATGCCGAAAGCCAGATATATGCTCTGAATGCATTGAACGCTTCAGCACTTGAGGGAATAGAGAACATTCCAGTCGTTCGCGACTTTCAGGATGTCTTTCCCGAGGAACTCCCAGGAGTACCACCTACTAGAGCTGTCGAATTCATCATCGACTTGAAACCAGGCACCACTCCTATTGCCAAGCGCCCATACAAGATGCCGCCGCATGAACTCCTCAAACTTATGGAGGAAATCGACAAGTCACTTCACAAGGGCTTCATTCGCCCCAGTTCTTCCGCTTGGGGAGCCCCTTCTCTCTTTGTTAAGAAGAAGGATGGAACGAATAGGTTGGTCCAGGATTATCGACCTATTAACCAGGCAACAATTCAGAACAAGTATCCACTTCCCAGAATCAACGATCTTTATGATCAACTTGCTGGTTCCTCAGTGTTCTCTAAACTCGATCTGAGGTTGGACTGCCACCAGATCCGAGTTCGTGAAGAAGACATTCCCAAGACCGCTTTCGTTACTCGCTATGGTTCATACGAGTACACCGTCATGTCCTTTGGCTTAACCAATGCTCCAGCAACGTTCTCTCGATTGATGAACTATATTTTCATGGAATACCGCGACAAGTTTGCCATGGTTTATCTGGATGATATCCTGGTATATTCCAAGAATAAAGAAGAACATGCTGAACATCTTCGTCTTGTACTGGAAAAGCTTCGAGAGCATCAGCTATATGCCGAGTATTCCAAGTGTGAATTCTGGTTGTCCGAAGTGACCTACCTTGGTCATGTGATTTCCAAGGATGGTGCTGTCAACCCAGAGCGAGTTCAGGCTATTCTTGACTGGACTCCTCCGAAGAATGTTAAGCAAGTCAGGAGTTTTCTCGGACTCGCCAGCTATTGCCGCCGTTTTGTCTAGAACTTCTCCAAGATTGCCAAGCCTTTGACTAATTTGCTTCACAAGGGCATTAAGTTTGAGTGGATAGAAAAATGCCAGGAAAGTTTCCAGACACTCAATGACAAGTTGACATCTGCCCCAGTGCTTGCTCCTCCAGATTCTCGCAAGGACTTCATGATTTATTGCGACGCATCCCGTCAAGGATTAGGCTGTGTCCTAATGCAAGAACGCAAAGTGATTGCTTATGCCTCTCGACAGTTGCGTCCTCATGAGGAGAACTACCCAGTTCATGATCTCGAACTCACTGCAGTTATATATGCACTGAAGTTGTGGCGACATTACCTTCTCGGTAATCGTTGCGAGATCTACACTGATCATCAAAGTCTGAAATATCTGTTTACTCAGCCAGACTTGAATCTCCGTCAACAAAGATGGATGGAAACAGTTACAGACTATGACTGCGGTATTACATATACCCCTGGTAAGGCTAATATTATGGCTGATGCTTTGAGCCGCAAGTCTTATTGCAACAACCTCATGGTTCAACAAGCTCAACCCCTTCTTTATGAGGAACTTCGCAAAATGAACCTTCATATTGTTCCACAGGGTTCTCTTAATACCCTTGTCATGGAACCAACTCTCAAGAAATCCATCAAGACTGCGCAAGAGAATGACACTGAAGTTGATCAGATTAAAAGTGATCTTGCCTCTGGTAAGGCCTCAGATTTCTCGCTTGTTAAGGATGGAGCTCTGTTCTTTAAAGATCGCCTTGTGGTACCCCAGTTCGACGATATGACATGGAAAGTTATGAAGGAAGCACATGACACACCTCTGTCTATTCATCCGGGTAGTACCAAGATGTACCAAGACATTCGTCGGAGATACTGGTGGTCTAATATGAAGCAAGACATTGCTCGATACGTTGCTGAATGTGACGTTTGTCATCGCGTCAAAGCAGAACACCAAAAACATGCTGGACTTCTACAACCGCTCCCTATCCCTGAATGGAAATGGGACAAGATTCAGATGGATCTCATTACTGGCCTTCCCAAATCACAAAAGGGTCACGATGCTATTCTTGTCGTCGTCGACCAATTCTCCAAAGTTTCACACTTTCTGCTAGTCAAGGAGACGATCACTGCTAGTTAGTTAGCAGACTTGTATATCTCCGGAATTGTAACACTCCACGGTATTCCGAGGGAGATCAGTTTAAACCATGGTAGCCTCTTCACCTCAAAGTTCTGGAAAAGTTTCCAAGAAGCTATGGGAACTCATATAACCTGGAGCACAGCTTATCACCCCCAGTCCCAAGGTCAAGTTGAACGAGTTAACCAAGTGCTTGAAGAGATGCTACGTGCTTGTGTCATGTCATTTGGCAAGAAGTGGGAAGAATCTCTCCCGTATGCTGAATTCCCGTACAACAACAGCTATCAAGCTAGCTTGAAGATGGCTCCCTTCGAGGTATTATATGGACGTAAGTGCCGAACCCCTCTGAAATGGTCAGAAACTGGGGAACGGCCTCTCATCGGTCCGGATATTGTCCAACAAGCTGAAGAGCAAGTCCGTATTGTTCGGGAAAATCTCAAGGCGGCCCAGTCCCGCCAGAAGAGCAACTATGATCGTAAACATTGGGGATCGATCTACCAACCTGGTGAACAAGCTTATCTGCGTGTCACTCCTATGAAGGGCACTCATCGCTTTGGAATTAAGGGCAAGTTAGCTCCTCGCTACATTTGTCCCTTCCATATTCTCGCCAGACGTGGATGGGTGGCTTATAAATTGGAGTTGCCACCACAGTTTTCTCATATCCACGATGTCTTCCATGTATCGCAACGTCGTCGTTGCTTCAAGGATCCACACCTTGCAGTGGATCACGAAATGCTCGAATTGCAAGATGATCTCTCTTATAAGGAGCATCTGATCCGCATTCTTGATCAAGCTGAACGTCGAACCCGTCAGAAGGTAATCAAGTTCCTTAAAGTGCAGTGGTCGAATCACACTGAAGATGAAGCCACTTGGGAACGTGAAGATCGCCTACGGGAAGAATACCCCGATCTTTTCCCTTCTACCTCATGAATTCTCGGGACGAGAATTTCTTTTAGAGGAGGAGAATTGTAACACCCCTATGTAATGAGCTACAGTGATCTTCATGTTAATGCTAAGTTACTTTGATTTGCAATTAATGATCACAATGGAATCATATCTCATTTCAAACTCCACCTCTGAAATCAATTCAAATTGCAAGTGAAATTTAAAGTTGCACTAAATTGGTTGCAAAATAGTCCATCATTTAGCAAATATTCCCTAACTAATATTTGTTAAGGAAAACAACATCACCACAATGCTAAAATGGGCTATAGCAATTAAAACAGTGCCAAATCAGCATTTTTAAATGCTTTTCCAATTATGAAAAATTCAAACAAATTCATATGCCTCCCAAACTTTTTGTGACAGTGCCAAATATTGCAATGTATTTATGTGGCCAAGTCCCACATTTTACAAAGTCCATTTGGCAGCCCAAAGTAATGCAAACAATTTTTGTAAAAAGAAAACAGAAAAGAATCAGAAAAAGAAAAGAGAAAGGCCACTGTGCACTAGGCCTTAGTGCACAGTGCCTGGCCCAGCCAGCCCAGCCCATCTCTCTCTCTCCTTCAACCTCCCGCCTCTCTCTCCTCTGCGTGTCGATGATACGTCTCCGTCGTATCTACAATTTTTGATTGTTTCATGCCAATATCCTATAATTTTCCCATACTTTTGGCAACATTTTATATTATTTTTGGGACTAACATGTTGATCCAGTGCCCAGTGCCAGTTCATGTTTGTTGCATGTATTTTGTTTCACAGAATATCCATATCAAACGAAGTCCAAATGCAATAAAATTTTACGAAGAATTATTTTGGAATATATGTGATTTTTGGGAGGTGGAATCAACACAAGGCGGTGCTCGTGGGCCCCACGAGGCACCAGGGCGTGCCCGGGGGGGGGGGCAGGTGCGCTGTGGTGCCTCGTGAGGCCCTCGTAGGTCGTTTGGTGCTCTTCTTAGGGCACAAGGAAGCTTATATCCGAAAAAAATCGTGTTAAAATTTTAGCGCAATCGGAGTTATGCATCTCCGGGAATTTAAGAAACGGTGAAAGGCCAGAAAACAGGAGCGCGAAACAGAAGAGAACAGAGAGAGAGATCCAATCTAGGAGGGGCTCCTGCCCCTCCGCCGCCATGGTAGCCATGGACCAGAGGGGAAACTCTCCTCCCATCTAGGGGGAGGCCAAGGAAGAAGAAGAAGGAGGGGTCTCTCTCCCCCTCTCTCCCGGTGGCACCGTAATGCCGCCGGGGCAATCATCGTGACGGCGATCTACACCAACAACTTCGCCGCCGTCAACACCAACTCGCTCCCCCTCTATGCAGCGGTGTAACACCTCTTCTCCCCGCTGTAATCTCTACTTAAACATGGTGCTTAATGCTACATATTATTATCCAATGATTTGTGGCCATTCTATGATGTTGGAGTAGATTCGTTTTGTCCTATGGGTTGATTGATGATCGTGATTGGTTTGAATTGTATGTTTTATTTTGGTGCTATCCTATGGTGCCCTCCGTGTCGCGCAAGCGTGAGGGATTCCCGCTGTAGGGTTTGCAATACGTTCATAATTCTCTTATGGTGGGCGGCTAGAGTGACATAAGCTTACACCCGAGTAAGGGGGTTGTTGCGTATGGGAGTAAAGAGGACTTGATACTTAATGCTATGGTTGGGTTTTACCTT
Organism: Elymus sibiricus; assembly: GCA_039707655.1. Classification (NCBI taxonomy): domain Eukaryota; kingdom Viridiplantae; phylum Streptophyta; class Magnoliopsida; order Poales; family Poaceae; genus Elymus; species Elymus sibiricus. The sequence continues at coordinate 53,686,148 of CM077664.1, read as the reverse complement.
AATGATCTTTGGTAGTTGCGGATGCTTGCTAGAGTTCCAATCATAAGTGCATATGATCCAAGTACGGAAAGTATGTTACCTCATGCCTCTCCCTCATATAAAATTGCAACAATGATTACCGGTCTAGTTATCGATTGCCTAGGGACAAATCATTCTCTTGTGTTACAAAAGCTTTCTACTAAACAACTAACTTTTATTATCTTGCAAATTACTCGTAGTTTTATTCTCGCAAGGTACTTCTAGTTTTATTCTTGCAAACCTATCCTATCACCTACAAAATAGTTTTATACTTGTTCTAGGTAAAGCGAACGTTAAGCGTTCGTAGAGTTGTATCGGTGGTCGATAGAACTTGAAGGGAATATTAATTCTACCTTTAGCTTCTCGTTGGGTTCGACACTCTTATTTATCAAAAAAGCTACAATTGATCCCCTATACTTGTGGTTTATCAAGACCTTTTTCTGGCGCCGTTGCCGGGGAGCAATAGCGTGGGGTTGATATTCTCATGTGTGCTTGCTTGCTTTATCACTAAGTAGATTTTATTTTCTGTTCTAAGTTGTTTTATATCTTTAGTTATGGGTAGGAAATGTAAAATACCAAAAAAATTAGTTGTACTTGCTAACCCAATGGTTGAAGAACCACCCAAAATCTATCATACTGTTGAAGCTTTCTACTTGGATCATCTTCGATCCCTATGTGCTCGTGCTGAAAACCCAACTAGCTTAGTTGAGGGAAAATCATTAAATGAGCATGCTTATTTTGTGCGACACCGCTTATCTCAAAAAGGGAAACTCTTATGGCATCAAATTAATACTTTGCATTGCTATGCTTGGAATTTATGCGAAATATATGATTTTACTTGTTGTTCTGAAGACCCTAAGAAACACCTTCCCTATCAATGTGAGTTTAGTGATAATGGATTCTTATCTTCTTATGCTAAAGGTGTTTATAGTTATTATGATATTGAACAAATTGAAGTATTTGTTGCTTTTAAGGGTGCTTATGAAATTGCTTCTTTGATTGAAAAGTGTGATGCTACTCTTTACAAATCTGAAAATTTTGCCATACTTAAATATTGCTATGAAAACTATGCTTCTAATGCTTATGTTAAACAATATATTGAGGACACCTCCCCTGTCCAAGAAGAGACTAATGTTTTGCAGGAATCTATGGAAGAAGAAATTGATGACACTGTGAGCTCATTAGATGAAAAAATTGAGGAGGAGAGCAAAGAACAAAAGGTGGAAGACCGGATTGATCACCCGTGCCCACCTTCTGATGAGAGTAACTCTTTATCTCATACATTGTTTAATTTCCCTTCGTGCTTACCGAAGGATGAATGCTATGATAATTGCTATGATCCCTTGGATTCGTTTGAAATATCCCTTTTTGATGAAATTGATGCTTGCTATGCTTGTGGCCATGATGCCAATTTGAATTATGCTTATGAAGATGAACTTGCTATAGTTCCTTATGTTAAACATGAAATAGTTGCTATTGCACCCACACATGATAGTCCTATTATGTTTTTGAATTCTCCAAACTACACTATATCGGAGAAGTTTGTGCTTATTAAGGATTATATTGATGGGTTGAGTTTTACTACTACACATGATGATTTTGATGGATATAATATGCATGTGCTTGCTGCTCCTACTTGCAATTATTATGAGAGAGGAACTACAACTCCACCTCTCTATGTTTCCAATATGATAAAATTGCAAGAAACTGCTGATACTATGCATTGGTCTTTACTTGATGTGCATGAATTGTTCTTTTATGACATGCCGATGCATAGGAAGAGAGTTAGACTTTGTCATTTCATGATATATGTTTCTTTGTGCTCACTACTAAATTACAAATCATTGTTCATTAAAATTGGCTTTGATATACCTTGGGATCCAGGTGGATCGGTTACATGAGCACTTTATGCCTAGCTTAATGGCTCTAAAGAAAGCGCTACCAGGGAGACAACCCGGAAGTTTTAGAGATTCATTTATTTCTGTTGAGTGCTTTTATAAAGTTTAAAAACAAAAAAAATAGAGGGGGACCTAAAACTTTTCAAAAAGGAAAGTGAAAGTAAGAAAGACGAGCACCATTGAAGTGGGGGAGCTCCTTGAACTTTGTTCATGCCCATGGAAACTTTGTGAATCTTGAATTACAGAAAATTTTCAACAAAAATAATTATCCCCTTGTACAAATCCATTGTATTATAAAAATAATGTGCCAAGATTTACCGTTAGGATGTTTAAATTGCTTGTTTGGTATGTGCGGTGCAAAAACAGAAACTTTTGCTGTAGTGCATGAATTTACATTTTTTACTGGAACGTTCACAAATTCTGAAATTTTTACACAGTACTGCTACGCAAATTGTTTATTTTTTTCCTAATTTTTCATAATTTTTGGAGTTACATAAGTATGGTCAATGTTCAGATTACTTCAGACTGTTCTGTTTTTGACAGATTCTGTTTTTGATGCATTGTTTTGCTTGTTTTGATGAAACTATGGATTGTATCGGATGGTATAAGCCATGGAGAAGTTAGAATACAGTAGGTATAATGCAAAAATAAAATATGAATGGGTTTGCAACAGTACTTAAAGTAGTGATTTGCTTTATTATACTAACGGATCTCACGAAGGTTTTGATAAGTTTTGTGTGGATGAAGTGTTCAAAGATCGAGGAGGTATTGATATGAGAAGAATGATGAGAGGCAAGAGCTCAAGCTTGGGGATGCCCAAGGCACCCCAAGTAAAAATTCAAGGAGACTCAAGCGTCTAAGCTTGGGGATGCCCCGGAAGGCATCCCATCTTTATTCGACAATTATCGGTATGTTTCGGTTTTTATTTTGTTCACATGATATGTGTAAATTCTTGGAGCATCTTTTGTGTTTATTTTTTCATTTTATTTTAAGCACCATGCTGGTATGAGATAGTCCTTGGTTGATTTATATAATGCTTCATGCACTTCACTTATATCTTTTGAGTATGGCTTTATAGAATGCTTCATGTGCTTCACTTATATCCTTTGAAGTTTGGATGCCTGTTTCTCTTCATATAGAAAACCGTTATTTGTAGAATGCTCTTTTGCTTCACTTATATTTATTAGAGCATGGTCTTTTGTAGAAAGAATTAAACCCTCTTGCTTCACTTATATCTATTTAGAGAGTCATCAGGAATTGGTCATTCACATGGTTAGTCAGAAAATCCTACATAAAACTTGTAGATCGCTGAATATGATATGTTTGATTCCTTGCAATAGTTTTGCGATATGGAGATGATAATATGTGAGTTATGCTAGTGAGTAATTGTGATTTAGTAAGAATATTGGTGTTAAGGTTTGTGATTCCGTATGCATGCACGTAAAGTCAATAGTTATGCAACGAAGTTATATCCTACTTATGGGGCATTATTCAGTGTTAGTTATTCTCAATGCATGCTTATGACCGTTTTCGTTTTCTGGTTGGTTGCTTCTCAATCTATTTCCTAGCCTTCATTTGTACTAAGCGGGAATACTTCTTGTGCATCCAAACTCCTTAAACCCAAGTTGTGCCAAATGAGTCCACCATATCTACCTATATGCGGTATTTCCATGCCGTTCCAAGTAAATTTGCATGTGCCAGCTCTAATTTTCAAAATAATCTTCCATTTTGTGTGCCCGTACCGCTCATGAAGTGGCAGGGGGTGGCCAATATTTTCCATGCTAGGTGTTTTATTCTCACGATGAGTGTTTATTCACTTGTCATTGCACGAGAGAGTGGTTGGTAATAGGGATGCCCAGTCCCACAATGAATCAAAAATTAATAACAACAAAATTCCTTGGAAAGTGTTGGTATGGAGGGCACCCGTGGATACGGCTAGCCATGGATTGTGAAAGAATGGTGGAAAGGAAATGAACTTTATTTTCTGTTTGGGAACCGCCTATAATGTGTCTAGCATGGAAGATATTGGGAATTCTTGGTCGTTTTCGTTGACAGGAAAAGCATGCCTCTCAAAATAATTTTATCTCTCTAATTTAAGCTTTGAGCTCTGGCACATTTGCAAATCTCTGCTTCCCTCTGCAAAGGGCCTATCTATTTACTTTTATGCATTTTTATTTTTATTAAGTCTCCATCTTCTCTTATAAAGCACCAACTTGAGAGCACTATTGTCATACTTGTGCATTGGGTGTAGTTAATGTTGAGCGTGTTTCATGAATGGATTAATGACTGAGCATAATGGGCTAGGGATAACTTTCTTTAGCGTTGATATTTTGAAAGACATGGTTGTTTGTTAGTATGCTTGAGTATTGATGTCTTTATATCAAATTATAGACTATTGCTTTGAATCACTCATGTCTTAATATTCATGCCATGATTAAATTATATGATCAAGATTATGCTAGGTGGCATTCCACATCAAAAATTATCTTTTTTATCATCTACCTACTCGAGGACGAGCAGGAATTAAGCTTGGGGATGCTGATACGTCTCCATCGTATCTATAATTTTTGATTGTTTCATGCCAATATCCTATAATTTCCACATACTTTTGACAACATTTTATATTATTTTTGGGACTAACATATTGATCCAGTGCCCAGTGCCAGTTCCTATTTGTTGCATGTTTTTTGTTTCACAGAATATCCATATCCAACGAAGTCCAAACGCAATAAAAAAATTCGGAGAATTATTTTGGAATATATGTGATTTTTGGGAGGTGGAATCAACGCAAGGCGGTGCTCGTGGGCCCCACGAGGCACCAGGGCGCGCCAGGGGGGCCAGGCTCGCCGTGGTGCCTCGTGAGGCCCTCGTAGGTCGGTTGGTGCTCTTCTTCGGGGGCAAGGAAGCTTATATCCGGAAAAAAATCGTGTTAAAATTTCAGCGCAATCGGAGTTATGGATCTCCGGGAATTTAAGAAACGGTGAAAGGCCAGAAAACAGGAGCGCGAAACAGAAGAGAACAGAGAGAGACAGAGATCCAATCTAGGAGGGGCTCCTGCCCCTCCGCCGCCCTGGCAGCCATGGACCAGAGGGGAAACTCTCCTCCCATCTAGGGGGAGGCCAAGGAAGAAGAAGAAGGAGGGGGCTCTCTCCCCCTCTCTCCCGGTGGCGCCGGAACGCCGCCGGGGCAATCATCGTGACGACGATCTACACCAACAACTTTGCCGCCGTCAACACCAACTCTCTCCCCCTCTATCCAGCGGTGTAACACCTCTTCTCCCTGTCGTAATCTCTACTTAAACATGGTGCTTAATGCTACATATTATTATCCAATGATTTGTGGCCATCCTATGATCTTTGAGTAGATTCGTTTTGTCCTATGGGTTGATTGATCATCGTGATTGGTTTGAGTTGTATGTTTTATTTTGGTGCTGTCCTATGGTGCCCTCCGTGTAGCGCAAGCGTGAGGGATTCCTGCTATAGGGTTTGCAATACGCTCATAATTCTCTTATGGTGGGCGGCTAGAGTGACAGAAGCTTACACCCGAGTAAGGCGGTTGTTGCGTATGGGAGTAAAGAGGACTTGATACTTAATGCTATGGTTGGGTTTTACCTTAATGATCTTTGGTAGTTGCGGATGCTTGCTAGAGTTCCAATCATAAGTGCATATGATCCAAGTACGGAAAGTATGTTAGCTCATGCCTCTCCCTCATATAAAATTGCAACAATGATTACCGGTGTAGTTATCGATTGCCTAGGGACAAATCATTCTCTTGTGTTACAAAAGCTTTCTACTAAACAACTAACTTTTATTATCTTGCAAATTACTCGTAGTTTTATTCTCGCAAAGTACTTCTAGTTTTATTCTTGCAAACCTATCCTATCACCTACAAAATAGTTTTATACTTGTTCTAGGTAAAGCGAATGTTAAGCGTGCGTAGAGTTGTATCGGTGGTCGATAGAACTTGAAGGGAATATTATTCTACCTTTAGCTCCTCGTTGGGTTCGACACTCTTATTTATCGAAAAATCTACAATTGATCCCCTATACTTGTGGGTTATCAGTCGACACCGTGCGCGCCCGGGCCGGCCAGGCGCACGCGTCGGCCACCCGCCGACGCGGCCGGCGCCCTGGGTGGATAAGAACTCCACCACGGATGGCCTGGCCTCGCCAAATCTTTTCCCCCTCTCCCTCTTGCTCTCTGTCTCGATTTGGACATGTGACCGAGTGCTGCCATGGCTGCGCCACCGTCGTTCGCGTAGCCACTGGCCTCCTCTCGCCTTGCCGTCGTGCGCACGAGCTCCGCCGATGTCCGCTACTCCTTCCAGTGCCACTGGACTGAGCCGGGAGCCACCACACTGACGCCCACGCCCTCATCTTCCTCCTCTGCACCGTCGGACCTCACCGTCGATTCCAGCGCCGTCGAGCCTTCCCTGAGCCCACTTTGCTCATCTGCAGGCTTACTGTGAGCCCCTTTCTCTTTCCCCTCTCTCTCCCATGTCTTTTTGCCCCTCTGGCTGCCGATTCCATGGCCGCCCGAGCGCGCCGCCGCTCGAGCTCGTCGCCGACGTGGCTCCGGTGACCAGTTGATCACGCCCGTGTGTCGTGGTTTTGACACGGCAGATGCCCTTGTGAAAGGACTTGGAGACGAGGCCATCGCACAAGTGTGGAAGCTTAACGGGGTTGATCGGGAACGAGAATACGCCGGGTTACCCAGGTTCGGCCCCTCACGGTGGAGGTAAAAGCCTACGTCATGCTTGATTATATTGTTGTAGATCTCGATTACAAGGATGCAAATTCGCTAACCTAGCTTTCGAGGGATTGCAACTTAGTCTTTTTTGCCTAGGTGCTCCCCTTTATATATACAGGCAGAACCCTAGGTCTACATGAGAGTCCGGGTCGTCATCCTGACCCGTCTCCTACTCTTTCCTACTTGTTCTCCAAGACGACCTTTAAGCCGTTCATCTTCTTCTTGAGCCGGCCCATAGATTGAGCCGGCCTTTCCCATTAAGCCTCCTCAAGCCGGCCCGCCTAGAATCCTTTAGCCCTGCAGTGAGCTGACCCGCTGAGCCTACTCCATGGCCGGGTTATCACCCTACCGGGTCTATATGCTAGTAGATATCCCCAACATTAGCCCTCGGTTTGACTTGAATTCATTCATGTTAAACTTCACCCTGGAAAACAAAACATTAGTAAAATCCAAATGCTTCCCAAGCCGGTCTTTTAGAACGCTGTCTTTGACTGGCCCGATTTCCCGAGTTAAGTAGATCGCCGGGTCATTCCTTCGGTTTCAGACTTAGCATTTTATATTTCCTTTTCCTCATGACGTCACAGTCCACTTTCGCAAAATCCGGGATGACATCATGCCGTATCTTTGAGTGGGTTTGTATGGTCTTGTCAGGCGCGAAAATCGAGGAGCCCGTAGCCAAAAATTACTGCGCCGCCTGGGGCTCTGCACCTGCCGTTCCAATTTTTACCGTGCCTATAAAGAGGCCAGCTCACCCCCACTGTTACCTTTTACCTCTTACTCTTCTTCTTCCTCACCTCCGCCGCTTCTGTCGACCGAAGCACCACCGCTCGCCTTCGAATCTCCAGCCACCGCAACTGTGACCTCCCCATCGTCCCAGGCGCCACCGGAGCTCATCCAGAACACTCCGGTCACCTCCGCCGCGCACAGGTACGCCCAAATCCTTGTCTCTTTAGATCTGGGATGCCCCATTTCTCTGCGCAGTTCGTCGTGGCTTCGTCAGTGTTCAACTTCCCCTCTCATTAGCAGATCCAGATTCATCTGAACCACCTATATAGGTACTTTTAGTATTGCGGTGATGCCATTTTTCCCATCCAGATTTCTGTACTGCTTTCCACAGACCCCCATTGCAAAACGGGCTCTCGTATTCACCCATGTTTAGGTTTTTAAACTTTCTTTTTCGAAGTATGTTTAGATCTATAACAGTAGCTGCTTCGTTGGATTCTTGTTTGTAGCTAGCTCAGCACTTAGCAAAACCCCAAAGTACCACTGAATTAACGACGCCGGCTCATTGTTCCTCCGGCTTATCACTGCTTTCCGTAGCTTGCATAAATCCGGGTCATGGCTTTAGCAATCATGGTCATCTTATCATTATGCCGGGTTACACCTTTTAATTCCCCGACGGCTTGTCCCTCATGAGCTTAACGTGCCGGTTTATTGTTATTTCCTTGCAGTTGAAATCTCAAATCGTCATGGCCCCCAAGACCGACAAGGCCTGCAACTGGGTCAGGTCCCAGGTCTCAACTCTCATGTTGAACGAGCTCGTGGGGCAAGGCCTCTTGCCGGTTCAAGAAACAATCAGCTGGCGGGCACCTGACGAAGAGAGTCCTCCCCAGCCTAAGCAAGAAGAAGTAGTCGTCTTTGCAGATCATCTTCAGAGGGGGTTTCGTCCGCCCGGGTCAAAATTCTTCCGTGACGTTCTCAACTTTTTCGACCTCCGGCCACAGGACCTTGGTCCAAACTCAATCACCAATCTCTGCCAGTTTCAAGTTTTCTGCGAAGTATACCTCCAGACAAAGCCAACTGTCCTTCACTTCCGAGAATTCTTCTACATCAACCATCAGACCGAGTTCACCGACGGTCCTAGTATAGAACTTGGTGGCATTTCTGTTCAAAGGCGAAAAAACAGTCCCTTTCCTGAGGCCAAGCCGGCGAGTCATCCCAAGGGCTGGAACAAGACTTGGTTTTATTGCAAGAACACTGCTCCTCAAGGTGAAAACCCCCTACCGGGTTACAGACTAGACCGGCTCAACACCACAGTTGCCTTTCCGGGTTGGCCGTCAACAGAGGAATGTAAGCAAGTTGCCCCTATTTATTCCAAGTTGAGGGCCTTGACTGCTAACGGCCTCACCGGGATCGACCTGACCCGGTGTTGGATAAGCTGGCGAATCCAGCCCCTTAGCCAGAGGGGCGACTTGATGTGCAATTATACTGGTGAGACGGCTGACGCGCAACGTTTCAGTGAAGTTAATTTGTCTGTGGGTGAAATCAATAAAGCCACCAAAAAATTGCTGGGAGAGCCCCAAGAGAAATGTAACAAGACTGGGCTAGCTCCCTTCTGCTTGACCAACCCTGTGCCTTCAGTAAGAACCTGCACCCTCTTATTTTGTTCTTGACTCACTTTTTTCATCTCAATCTTAATTGCCGGCTCATCACAAATGCAGGCAGACGACAAGTTTTGGAAAAAGAAGAAACCTCGACAACCTGCCCCCGCTCCAGTAGAGCAATAGAATGAGCCGGTCGAAGCTGATGAGGCGGCAGCAGAAAATGAGGCTGAGGTAGAGCTTGACTTGCTTGGTTGTCTTTTTATTCAACTTCCTGACGCCCCTTCTCTTCAGGATGAAGCTGAAATTAGCCCCACCATCAAGCCAGAGGTAACCTTGATTTCCTCAGATTCTGATTCCCCAATACCTATTCGAAAGAAAACCCGGGCTGTAATCCGCAAAGTTCGAAGGAAACCCCGGGTTGCCGTCCGAAAAGTCCCTTTTTCACACCAAGACGCTCATTTGGATCCCCAATTTGTTTTGAAGAAAACCCAGCAAGCCGGGACCTCCAAACGGAAGACCCGGAGCAGTGAAGGCGAGTTGAGTGGCGGGCTTCCATATGAGCCGCCATCCCGTAGAGCACGGGCAGAGGTGCTTCTCAGTCCAACTCCCTCTTTTCCTCTAGCTGGTTGTTTCAAGGAACCCTTACATTTAAATGACTTGGCATATCAGACGTCCCCCTCCTCGGGCGATTCAAGCACTACTCAGGCGCCGGCTTTCAATATCAACCCTGGGTAAGTAATGTAATCATTCCTGTGACATATAGTGGTTTCTTATTTTTCACCCTTTAGATGAATAACTCCCTTGTTTCTTGTACAGCGCCAAGGCCATTAAGAAGAAAGCACCTGCCGGGTCATCTGACCCGGTCATTCAAACTGGCCCTCAAGAAGAGACGGAGGCCACCTTGGTTACCTAGGATGAGCCGGCATTCCATCACAGCCCGCCACCTCAGGACACCGCAAGCCGGCTCGCGCTCCCTCTCCTGTTATTCAGGAGAGAGAGAAGCCAACTGAGGAGCAGCCCGCCGCACTGGCTCAGGATGAAGTGGTGGTGACCAGAGAACAGGACGCTACTCCACCAGAGGCTTCTACCGCTCTTACCAAAATTCCCGCCAAGCCTGAGCAGGCCTCGAAGGATAAGGGGAAGATGGCTCTTGACTTTTCTACCTTTGAAGACCAAGATGCCAGTGCCCTGCACCAGGCTGTGCTGACCCGGCTGTCTGAAAGCCGAGACACAGAAATTGCCATGATAACTTCATTGAAGCGGAAGTATGAGGTAATTTGTGCCCTCCGTTCTGGACCATATATATATGTAGCCCCCAAGGGCCGGGTCATTATAGAATGATGACCCGGGACTTTAAAATTTATCTTGCATGCATAACTTCAATCGGTGACCCCGCAGGCCGGCTCGTCATATCATGACTGGCGGGTTCCATGCGTAATAAGATCAAATCATGCATTAGCCCCTAAGTGCCATGTAGAATGCCTGCAGCTGCATGGAACTTTCTTGTTTTGCTATTTTGAGAAGCGCTGAAACCCGTAGCCCCCATGTGCCGGGTTGGCCGGAAGGGCGGCTCGGGACAGGCCTATGAGACATAATTGAACCTGTCGTGCAGGATATGCTGAATCAAGTAGAGGCCCAGGCTTCCTTCTTCCGAAAGGAAGCAAGGAAGGAGAAAAAGCTGCGCAAAGAAGCTGAAGAAGCATCTGCTGAAGCCAATAAGTCTTTGGTCATTGTGAGGAACACCTTGCAAGAAACGGAAGCTGCAAGAGCCGCCCTAGCCGCGCGAGCTGAAGAGGCCGAAGCCAAACTTGAGCCGGTAACTCAAGAACTGGCGACTCTAAAAGGCCAGATCACCGCCATGTGTCGGGCCATTTTTGGTAAGCAAAACAGACCACCATGCACTAACTGTTCCGACTTAAATATGCCAAGCTGGCTTTGCTGATCGTGTATACTTATTTTTGCAGGTCGGAAGAATCAAACTCTTGTGTAGCAACCACTTGTGAAATTGAAGGCTGTATATACCTTTGTGGAGCAGCTGTACATAGGCGTCTCCCGATGCATAATGGCCGCAAAAAACACCACTTCACCACCACAGCTGATTGCTGACATGTTGAAGGAGTTGTCTGTTGTGCCCAGGTGGTTTGAAGACTGGAAGAAGGCGGCTTGCCGCTCTGGGGCTCTAACAGCGCTTGTGCGAGCCAAGGCATATGTGCCAGAACTCGATCCGGCTCAAATTGTGGGCGGGTATCCAGAGTTCAATGTGGACGACTTGCCGTTTACCAAGAAAGACTTTCAACGCTGTATCAAAGAAACCCGGGTTGTAGCCACCGAGATTGCTGAAGAAGCAGATCTGACCAAGTACCAGGCCGGCTATACAAAGGAGAACAAGCGGATGGAGACGCCAAATCGTGAGCCGGTTGCCCTAACCCGAATGCGTAAGCCATCTTTCGCTCCTGAAGTCGACCCCTCCTCCCTAATAACAGTCGATGCCCTATTTGAAGCGTTGCGCTCAATTCAGTGGTCGACCGGCGAGTCAAGTCAAGAGGCGGAGGATGACGACGGCCGCGAAGAGCCGGCACATGGTGCTTCATCGGGCGCGGGTGCCAGCTCTATCCCGGCGACATAAAACGTTGGCTTATCCTCTTGTAATCTGAACTGGAAAAACTTTTGTCATGGCCGCAGCTGATGGGCGGCTTGTAATAGTGTAGCGTAAAACACTGTCGCTGATGCCAGTGCCATCGCGTACTGTGCTTGTTTAGTGCATGTACAAATACTTTGTTGTTCTGTGAATCCTCTTTTGGGCTTCGAGAGCTGGTGTCTGCAATGAGAGTGATTCTGCTGAAGTGATAACAATTGCATATAATTGTGATGGAGGAAATCAACTAGTAATCTTTGCTAGTGTTTATAATGAATCAAAAATATCAAAGTGAAGTAAAGTAAATGCTATGTATGAATGCATGCATATATGCAGAGATGAGATGAAAGCAGAGAGAAGAAACATAACTACAATAAGCCGGTTTTATAAAACCCGACCTGAAAGACCGGCTTATAAAGCTCAAGTCTGATTTTGCTTTCATGAAGCTGGCACTTTGGCCTGTTGGTTTATCCTCGCTTTCTGAAGGCCGGCTCTCACGCAACCAATCGAACGTTTTAACTCTGATGAATTCAGGGTCACCTATGTGATTGACTCATCAGACGTACGCCGGGTCGCTTTTTTAGGGAGTAGCATCTTGCTAACAGGCAGGTTAAACCAACCTTGTGGCATCTTGCCGGGTTAAAGGGTTTTGTAAGCTAAACTCAATTGAGTTGGAAGCCCCCAAGTAACCAAGATCAACAAATAAAGATCCAGCACATAAATTTTGAGGAAAAACAACACTTTTTATACAGTGCTGCTGGTCGTTATTTTATTTGATCGAAAATAGGTATATACACGATATGTACAAAGACGTGACCCAGTCGATGACTCAGGTGTAGTATGGCCGGAGTTGGGCAATGTTCTAGGGCCGGCATGTTTCCTCCTCAGAGGTATGTGACTTATCTGCCTCACGTATATCAATCAGGTAATATGACCCGTTGTTGAGATTCTTGCTGACCACAAAGGGCCCTTCCCAAGATGGTGAAAGCTTATGCACACCTGTATGGTCTTGTATCAGACGGAACACTAAGTCACCTTCCTAAAAGGTGCGGCTTCGAACTCTACGGCTGTGATAGCGACGTAGGTCTTTTTGATAAATTGCTGATCTGGACGCAGCAAGTTCGCGTTCTTCTTCCAGAGCATCAAGAGCATCTTGTTGAGCTTGCTCATTATCAAATTCCACATAAGCCGTCACGCGAGGCGAGTCATGACGGATATCGCTTGGAAGTACAGCTTCTGCACCATAGACTAGGAAAAACGGCGTGTAGCCTGTTGACCTGTTGGGAGTAGTTCGTATGCTCCAAAGTACTGTAGGTAATTCTTCTTCCCAGCAACCCGGCGTGCATTGTAAAGGCACCATGAGCCGGGGTTTGATACCACGCAGTAATTCCTGATTGGCTCTTTCTGCCTGCCCGTTAGACTGAGGATGTGCAACTGATGTTAGATCAAGCCGGATATGCTCCTGCTGATAGAATAGCTTCATGACCCCCTTGGAAAGATTGGTGCCATTGTCTGTAATTATACTGTGTGGATAGCCAAAGCGAAAGATCAGCTTTTTCAGAAATTTGACTGCTATAGCAGCATCACAACGGCTGACCGGCTCTGCCTCAACCACTTGGTAAACTTGTCCACAGCCACCAGTAGGTGTGTATGCTTGTTCTTAGAACGTTTGAAGGATCCAACCATATCAAGCCCCCAGACCGCAAAAGGCCAAGTTATTGGAATCATCCTCAACTCTTGAGCTGGAACATGAGCCTGGCGAGCATATTTCTGGCAACCATCACACTTGCGTACAATGTCCTCTGCATCAGCATGAGCTGTGAGCCAGTAAAAACCATGCCGGAAAGCTTTTGCGACCAGTGATCTTGAGCCGGCATGGTGTCCACAGTCACCCGAATGAATCTCATTGAGAATTGCACGGCCCTCCTCCGATGAAACACTACGCCGATGCAACTCGCCGTTGACGATAGTCATGGACTTGGATCGTCTGATGATCTGTCGTGCAAGGATTTCCTCTATTGGCAGTTCTCCCCGGCTTAAGTAAGCCAAGTAGGGGACCGTCCAATCAGGTGTAGCATGGACAGCAGCCACTAGAGCCGCCTCCGGGTCAGGAATAGCCAAGTCCTCCTCTGTTGGCAACTTGACAGACGGGTTGTGTAAAACGTCCAGGAACACATTGGGCGGCACCAGCTTGCGCTGAGAACCCAAACGAGAGAGTGCGTCTACCGCCTCGTTCTGTCGGTGATCAATATGATCAACTTGATAACCTTTGAAGTGTCCAGCAATGTCGGTGACCGCGTGCCGATAAGCTGCCATAAGGGGATCCTTGGAATCCCATGTACCAAAAACCTGCTAGGCCACCAAGTCTGAGTCGCCCAAACATCTGACCCGGCTCAAGTTCATCTCCTTGGCCATCCGAAGCCCATGAAGCAAGACCTCATATTCTGCTGCATTGTTAGTACAGGGGAACATGAGTCTTAAAACATAACAGAACTTATCTCCGCGTGGGGAAGTAAGCACAACTCCAGCCCTCGAGCCTTCAAGCTGCCTTGAGCCGTCAAAGTGTATGGACCAGTATGTTGTGTCGGGCTTTTCTTCGGGAGCCTGTAACTCTGTCCAATCATTAATGAAATCCACCAATGCTTGGGATTTGATTGTTGTGCGTGGCACATACTTAAGATGATGCGGGCCAAGTTCAATAGCCCACTTGGTAACCCGGCCTGTGGCCTCCCGGTTCTTGATTTTATCCCCAAGAGGTGCCGAGCTGACCACAATGATCGGATGTTCATGGAAATAATGCTTCAGTTTTCAACTAGCCATAAACACTCCGTAGACCAGCTTCTGCCAATGCGGATATCACTGCTTGGACTCGGTTAATACTTCACTGACATAGTACACGGGGTGCTGAACTAGATATTCCTTGCCATCCTCCTTGCGCTCTACAATGACTGCCACGCTTACAGCCTTGTTATTAGCAATAATATATAGTAACATCGGCTCCTTCTCGCGAGGGGCAGCAAGGACTGGCGGCTCAGACAACTGCTTCTTGAGGGCCTCGAAAGCCTGATCTGCAGCATCACTCCAGACGAAGTTATCTGACTTCTTAAGCAATTGGTACAACGGAATTGCCTTCTCTCCCAGCCGGCTTATGAACCGACTCAGTGCCGCAACCCGCCTAGCCAGCTTCTGCACGGCATTCAGATTGGCCGGCTTAGCCAGGGTTGTGATTGCTTTGATCTTTTCCAGGTTAGCTTCAATGCCACGCTCGGAAACAAGAAAACCCAGAAGTTTGCCTGCAGGAACCCCAAAAACACACTTCTCCGGGTTAAGCTTCATCTGGTAGACACGGAGATTGTCAAATGTTTCCTTGAGATCCTCCAACATGGTTTCTTTCTTTCGAGACTTAACCACAATATCATCCACATAAGCATGAACATTCCGTCCGATCTGCTTGTGGAAACAACTTTGAACACAGCGCTGATAAGCCGCCTGTGCACACTTCAAATCGAACGGCATGGTTGTGTAACAGAAGGCTCCAAAGGGCGTGATGAAAGCCATATTTTTCTGGTCTTCCAGCTTCATCTTGATCTGATGATAGCCAGAGTAAGCATCCAGGAAGCATAAACTCTCGCAACCCGCCGTAGCATCGATGATCTGGTCAATACGGGGCAAGGCAAAGGGGTCACTGGGGCAACCCTTATTCAGATCTGTGTAATCAACACACATCCGCCAAGTCCCGTTTTTCTTCAGAACAAGCACCGGATTGGCCAGCCATTCAGGATGGAAGACTTCAACGATGAACCCGGCAGCTAGGAGATGGGCCACCTCTTCACCAATAGCTTTCCGCCTTTCCTCATTAAAGTGACGGAGATACTGGCGAACTGGTTTAAATTTGGGATCCACATTGAGGGATTGCTCAGCGAGTTCTCTCGGTACACCCGCCATGTCAGAAGGTTTCCACACAAAGATGTCCCGCTTCTCACGGATGAACTCGATGAGCGCGCTTTCCTATTTAGGATCCATGTTTGCCCCTATGGTGAACTGCTCCGATGAATTGCCCGGGGTGAAATCGACTTGCTTTGTGTCTCTGGCCTCCTTGAACTTGAGTAAAGGGTCTGACTCCGTCGTGGGCTTCTTTAGGGAGGTCCTATCAGACGGGTCAACATTGTCCTTATAATACCGCAACTCCTCTACGGTGCAAGCCGTCTCGGCATACGCTGCGTCTCCTTCCTCGCACTCGAGTGCAACCTTCCGGTTGCCTTCCACTGTGATGGTTCCCCTTGGTCCTGGCATCTTCATTTTCAGGTAAACGTAGCATGGCCGTGCCATGAACCGCGCATAAGCCGGCCGGCCAAATAAGGCGTGGTATGGGCTCTTAAGCTTATCCACCTCAAAGGACAGAAACTCAGAACGCCAGTTATCCTCTGAGCCAAAGGCCACCTCTAGGGAGATTCTTCCCATGGGATAGGCTGACTTGCCAGGAACAATACCGTGAAAGACTATAGAGGACGGAGTTAACTGCTTGTCGGACAGATTCATCCGCCTGAACGTGTCGTAGTACAGAATATTGATGTTGCTGCCTCCGTCCATGAGCACCTTAGTCAGTGTATAACCGCCGACTTGTGGCGCAACCACCAAAGCTAGGTGGCCAGGGTGATCGAGGAGCACAGGATGATCCGCCCTGCTCCAGGTAACCGGCTGTTCAGACCAGTTGAGATAATAAGGAGTTGCCGGCTCGACCTGATGGAAATATGCCCTAGAGGCAATAATAAAGTTGTTATTATTTTATATTTCCTTGTTCATGATAAAGATTTATTATTCATGCTAGAATTGTATTGACCGGAAACTTAAATACATGTGTGAATACATAAACAAATACCGTGTCCCTAGTGAGCCTCTACTAGACTAGCTCGTTGATCAAAGATGGTTAAGGTTTCCTAACCATAGACATGAGTTGTCATTTGATAACGGGATCACATCATTAGGAGAATGATGTGATGGACAAGACCCATCCGTTAGCTTAGCATATGATCGTTCTGTTTATTGCTACAGCTTTCTTGAATGTCAAATACATGTTCCTCAGACCATGAGATCCTGCAACTCCCGGATATCGGAGGAATACCTTGTGTGCTATCAAACGTCACAACGTAACTGGGTGATCATAAAGATGCTCTACAGGTATCTCTGAAGGTGTCCGTTGAGTTGGCATGGATCGAGACTGGGATTTGTCACTCCGTGTTTCGGAGAGGTATCTCTGGGCCCTCTCGGTAATGCACATCATAAGAAGCTTGCAAGCAAAGTAACTAAGGAGTTAGTTACGGGACGATGTATTACAGAACGAGTAAAGAGACTTGCCGGTAACGAGATTGAACTAGTAGGAATAGGATTGGACTTTGGAGTCCAAGTCCACGTGTGTACTATTCACGGTTACTGTTCACGTGGCACTATTCCTTCTACTCCAAGCCCCTACACATATATAAATAGAGGAGAGGGGGCGCCCCAGAGGACACAACATTGTCTTAGCCGTGTGCGGCGCCCCCCTCCACAGTTCCGTCCCTCGGTCATATTTTCGCAGTGCTTGGGCGAAGCCCTGCGGAGATAGCATCACCATCACCGTCACCACGCCGTCGTGCTGCCGAAACTCATCCACTACCTCGCCGTCTTGCTGGATCAAGAAGTCGAGGACGTCACCGAGCTGAACGTGTGCTGAACGCGGAGGTGCCGTACGTTCGGTGCTCGGTCGGTTGGATCGTGAAGTTGTTCGACGACATCAACCGCGTTGTTCTAACGCTTCTGCTTACGGTCTACGAGGGTACGTAGACACACTCCCCCTCTCATAGCTATGCATCTCCATGGATAGATCTTGCGTGTGCGTAGAATTTTTTTTGTTTTCCATGCAACGTTCCCCAACAGTGGCATCATGAGCCAGGTCTATGCGTAGATGATATGCACGAGTAGAACACAAAGAGTTGTGGGCGGTGATCGTCATACTGCTTACCACCAACGTCTTATTTTGATTCGGCGGTATTGTAAGATGAAGCGGCCCGGTACATGTCCACGTACATGAGACCTTACATGTCCACGTACATGAGACCGGTTCCACCGACAGACATGCAACTTGTTTTGCATAAAGGTGGCTGGTGGGTGTCTGTTTCTCCTACTTTAGTTGAACCGAATTTGACTGCGGCCGGTCCTTGTTGAAGGTTAAAACAGCAAACTTGATAAATCACCGTTGTGGTTTTGTGCCGTAGGTAAGAACGGTTCTTGCTAGAAGCCCGTAGCATCCACGTAAAACTTGCAACAACAAAGTAGAGGACGTCTAACTTGTTTTTGCAGGGTATGCTGTGATGTGATATGGTCAAGACATGATGTGATATACGTTATTGTATGAGATGATCATGTTTTGTAATTTATCGGCAACCGGCAGGAGCCTTATGGTTGTCTCTTTATTGTATGAAATGCAAGCGCCATGTAATTGCTTTACTTTATCGCTATGCGTTAGCAATAGTTGTAGAAGCAATAGTTGGCGAGACGACCACGACACAACGATGGAGATCAAGGTGTCGAGCCGGTGACGATGGAGATCATGATGATGCTTTGGAGATGGAGATCAAAAGCACAAGATGATGGCCATATCATGTCACATATTTTGATTGCATGTGATGTTTATCCTTTATGCATCTTATTTTGCTTAGAACGACGGTAGCATTATAAGATGATCCCTTCACTAAATTTCAAGATAAAAGTGTTCTCCCCGAGTATGCACCGTTGCTAAAGTTCGTCGTTTCGAAGCACCTCGTGATGATCAGGTGTGATAGATTCTACGTTCACATACAACGGGTGTAAGCCAGTTTTACACAAGCAAAATACTTGGGTTAAACTTGACGAGCCTAGCATGTACAGACATGGTCTCGGAACACTGGAGACCGAAAGGTCGAACATGAGTCATATATGTGACACCCTGGTTTTCGCTCCTTGTTTTTTTTTCCTTCGCGGGATTTGGCTCCCGTCTTTTTTCGACGTTCTTGGATTTTCTCTTGCCTTTGGGTATATGAAGATGGTCATTTAGCCTTACCTTCCCTATCCAACCAGAGATTCTTTTCAGTCCAACCTTGCCACCCAAAATATATTCTCAGGATTTTGCCGCCGAAACCCTATCTCCCGAGTTACCGGAAGGGAAACCCTAATTCCTTCCGTTACAAAGGAACCCCAATTTCCTTTGATCCATTGCCTCCCAAACTTTTCCCAGTGATCATCCCATATCTATAAGCCCTGGATATGCAAAAATATTGCCAAGTCATTTGCAATATTTTTCATTTAAAATTAATTCCTTGTTTCTGCTGTTTAAAGGAATTAAATCCAGGAAAATATCTATCCATCTCCAAAGCTCATGAAAACTTGTGGAGATATTCTTTGTGACCATATTGAGCTCCCATAAAAATATTGGCAATAATTAAATAAGGGAAATTGCCTTTTCCTATTTAAAGCCAATATTGCAATTTGGGCACTTTCCAATGGAGGTACTATTTTGGTAGCCAGGAAAAATCCCAAATAATTTGTGGAGCTTCTCCTATCCCTATCTTCACCATTTCCACCAAGATCCCAAGTTCCACATATCAAATTTTGAGAGCATCATCCAATTCTTGTTTCTGGATTTATTTTGAGGTTGTGAAGCAACTATATTTTATATTGCTTCAAAAATTCTCAAATTAATCCAGGACCTCACATTCCATATATGATGTGAGAATGCCAAAATTCACATCATTTCATCTAGCCAATTTCTCCCAAAAATTCCATCTAGTTTCTGTCCATATTTTAGCTCTGTGAAGGAAGTACCATTTTGGTGTATCCAAATGAGCTGAAATTTTCCCAGTACCTTAATATATCCCAATCACCTCCCTACACCAAAATTTAGCTCATTTCCTCAAGCATATGAGTGCAGCTTCAAGGTCAAGTTTCTAGACCAGATTATGCTTTGTGAAGGAAGTATATTCAAATCAGGTCCAAATGGCCTCAAATTTTGCAAGAACCTAGTCCTTCCTACCACATTTCTCTGTGACAACTTCGCCAGCTCATTGGCATCTCTGTTTGACCACAACTTCCTCCCCAAGTTTCTATCCAGAAACTGTTCTGGATCCTTTCGACCATTCTAGAGCCATCCTGGTCCATCCAGTGAACAACCTCATCTATTTGAGCAGTGAGGGAGCTGTTTGACAAGGTTGGACATGCAGGAGAGTGCCAGAGCTTGTAGTGCATGTGGTGACCACGTGGACAGCAGGCCAAAATAGTGCTCTGCGGCACTGTTCTCGTCGGCCAGCCAGCTCCGGCCGTCCCCGGCTTGTCCGGCCATGTCTAGTGGGTTCGCGACGTCCACGCGCCCCTCTCCCGCAGCTTCTCCCCTCCTCTTTCTTTCTCCTCACACCACGGCAGCGCCGCCGCGGCACTGTTCGCTCGTGACCGCCGTCGTTTTGCTCCTGTCCCCTCCCTTCCGTTGGCCTCTTCCTTCCCGAGCCGTCGCGTTGCATTGAATGCTCGTCAGGTCGGCCGCGCCGCGACGCCGGCAAGCCGCCAGCCGCATGGCCTGCGAGCTCCAATGCATCGGCAAGCGGCCGTGCTTATCCCCGCGGCTCGGCTGGCTATAAATAGCCCAGCCCGAGCCCTCCCTCGAGCACAAACCACTCCTCCTCCTCTCCCTAGCGCCTCCCCGCCCGCGCGTTCGAACCCTTCTGCTCGAATGGCCACCACATCGCCGCCATGGCCGCCGCTCGGCCTCGGCAAAATCCGCGACCGTCCAGCCCTCCCTGCTCCATATAGCAGTCTCCGCTGACCCCCACTACCATCCCGAGGCTCTGGCTAGCCTCATTTCCCTAGCCGGCGGCCTGCCCTAGCAAGCCTCGATCTCACCGGAGCCGCCGTCCGCCTCTCACCTCCGTCCGGTCATCTTAGGCCACCCCCGCCTCCACCACGGGTACGGGCGGGAGCGCCTTCGACTGGGGCTTCCATCCCTGCCCTCGGCCGGAGCCCTCGCCCACCATAGCCGCGGTAACGCCGGCGGCCGGCCACTCTCTGTGCCCGGTCGGGAGGAAGGAGAAGGTGAGCGGGAGGAGAGAGAAAGAGAGGCCTGACGGGTGGGGCCCGGACCCACCCGTCAGTGAGATGAGGCCGGCCAACAGGATAAGTGGAGGCACATTCCCGTAAGTGCGCTTTCGCTTAGGTGAAAGCGTAAATCTCAAAATGCGCTTTCAGTTCTCTGCCGACAGCGCCGAAACCCCTAAATAGTGGACGTTCACTGGTTAAGAGCAGATTCTGTTTGTTTTCTGCCTAACAAACGAACGGCCACAACTTTTCGCTCGCAACTCCGATTCAGGTGAATCCAACGCCCACGTCTTCAGTTCGTCGAGCCCGTTCCGATGGTATGATTTTCACAATGTTGACACTTTCTGAAAATACCCATTTTGCCCTTGCCCTTCTATCAGCCCCTACGAGAGAGAATCCTTTCCGGCAAATCTTCCGCGAGGTGATCGCACTTCTCCCGGAGTATTCCTTCACCCCCCAGGCAAGCCGACCATCTGATATATGCCCTAAAGCATTGCTCTGTGTTATTCTTGCGTGTTTAAATTATCATGCTTATGCATGTATGCGTAGTGGTGAGCTGTGTGTGACGCCAATGAACCCTTGCTTGCACTTTCGTTGGTAACGGCACCACGCCTGAGCTCTGAGCTGCTTTCGGCCGTCCGGGGTGGATGCCGACTTTATATTTCTCTTTTCAACAACTGTCCCGTGTTTTGAGCTGCTTTTCGACCGTCTCGGGCAGCTGTTGAATTTCTCTCTGTAGCGGTGACCCTATGCTCTGAGCTGTTTTCTCGGTCGTCTTAGGGAATCGCTACACTCTTTTTATCAACACCGTCTCATGCTCTGAGCTGCTTTTCAGCCATCTTGAGCCGGGGTTGAGTTATTCCGGTAACGTCCCAGATCTGAGTTGTAAAGACCATTCTGGTGGCTACTGGTTTATTTGCTGGTTTCATGCAAAGGTTCAGATGGTTGTCACTTACAGCTAAGACTTGTAAAGTAATTAAACTTTCACTAGGTTGAACTTGCTATTTACATTACTTGTTAATGCTTATCATGTTGTTGCACTAATGACTCATTATGATATTGTATGAAGATAGGATGTTATATTTTCATCATGCTTTACTGTTATAGCAATAATAAAGAATGTGACTTAATGATAACAACCTCCTCCGTCGGCTGGATCGAGTCATAGTGTCACCTATCCGGACTTATCTGTGCAGCCACATTTGCCGGTATGGGACGGCCCTGACTTAGTCTATTGTCTTGCTTCTTGTCGGTACCACCAAAGTAGGGAAGGTTATGCGTACGCGCTACCCTGGCCCGGTAGGCGGCGATAACCTTGTGAGCCCAGTTGTTTGTTTGCGCGCGGTCCCCGTTTGGGACAGTTTTGTTTGGCCAGGACGGTGGCAGGTGTCATGGGGTGACACAGGGGCCACCCAGGACATGACCCTGGGAGGGTATGATTGTCGGTGGGACCGTAAGAGTGCCGGGAAATAGACAAGTTTTGTTGGAGCAGCACTGGTCCACCCGAATGGGAACATGTACTAAAGTACGAGGCCAGGCGCTCCATGGTGTGGGTAAAGTGCGCAACCTCTGCAGAGTGTAAATCTATTCGAATAGCCGCGTCCTCGGTCATGGACAGTTCGTATAGGCCCCTATTTGGTCTGTGTCGAGTCTGGAGGAACAAACTATATAATGTTATTGCTAAGACTAAACTAGAGAATGGTAAGGTTGGTCAGACTTGCAATGCAGATGCTTAGACATCGGTTGATGTCAGGAATATGAAATGCTAGCCATGGGATGGCTATGAGATGAGCGGTCGGGTGACCGCAAGGTTTGGACCGGATTTGGATCCTAAGAATATTCGGAAAACGGATTAACTACTTAATATGATGTATCTTTGCAGTTACCTTGATAGTGATCATGCTAGCTAATCCTGTCGTGACATGATAATTAATCTTGCTAGGTAATTATGTTATGCTATGATAGTTAATGTTGTTTCAATAACAAGTACATGCTTGAATGCCATGGATTGCATTGCTTGGTGTATATGTTGGTTTGGTTTGCTTGCGAGTACATTCAAAAGTACTCAGCGGCCTTCAATGTGGCCAGGTTCACCTAAGGATTCGACGCCCCCTAGCGAGGAGCCGGAGTGTTCGCGGACTAGAAGAGTAACCCAGTCAGATCCCTGTGGATTGGAGCCGCACCAGGACTATGCTGCCTTAGATAGTGCTTTTCCGCTGCCATTCCCCTTGTAATATATCATGTAAGACTGATATATTCATTAATAGAAAAGTCTGTGTTCGTGATACTTGTTGTAAAAGCACATGCCAGAGTGATTTTCCTGGGCTGGTGTGTGCGGCGACCGTCTGGCTACAGTGGTATTCAGGCGAGCGCCACAACGGATGGTATCAGAGCCAGGCTGACTGTAGGTTACCCTAGCCAGATTTCATTACCTTTTGATTAGTAGAAAGCCCAGATGGATTTCAGCCATCTTTGCCGAATTGGCACGGCTACTATTGATCATAAGGCAACCCCCATAGGCTTATGGCTCCATCGGACCCCAACTCTCGTGGCCTTTGCCTCCGATGTGAAATGTTCGCACCAGGCAACGACCCGTGAGCCCTGAACCCCTAGGTAAACCAGATATCCCCACCTTGCTTGCTAACCATGGCATTTCTCTTCTCAAATCTAGTTTCCTTTGGGAAACGCCTGTAAATTCCATCTCTCCCCGACAACCCTAGGATCGCTGACTAAGCCACCTTGGCTATGGTCGTGCGTCGAGTGTGATGTTCCCTAAGGAAGTAGTAGGAGCTTGACACCAATCGCTACCAAGAGCATTGTGTGGTTTTGCTTCTAAGTCCTTAGAGGTGCATCGAGTGCGCTATAATAGTTATACTAGTGAATCTTCGGCCACATGTGTAAGGTTCGCAAAATTTGAGCTTTATTTGCTTTTTGGTTTTTCGCGGTTCTTGCCTCTGTTCTCGTTTTCGTTCTCTTGCTCCGACTGGATCCATCTGCAAGAGCTATCAAAGAAGACCAACACACAACTTGGATAATACCCAATAATCCAAATTCAGCAAGAGTCAAGCCAAGTCAACTGCCCGATATTCAGAACATTATCACCGGATCTGTCAAGAATAAAGAATGGGTCAGAAACCGAATATGCATGCAACAGACAAGGCCAGAACATACCTGAGAGAGTTTGCCTCAGAATGGATCACACCTAAGGGGTAGTCAGATGAGCTATCAGTAATGAACACCAGTGGGGACAAATAATTCCGTCCCCGACACAAGGATTTTATTTCAGTCAGTGGGGTGAACCTTGAGTCTTTTCTAAATGGACTCAAGAATCATTTATTACCCACAGAAGACATATTTCAAGGAGGTGAAGATGCTGAGAGCAACAACAAGAATCTGGTATGTTGATACAAATTTCCAAGCATATTCTGGAATTCTTCAATGAATATACAAATTTTCTGGGCATGATGAACAAGGTCTGTGAGAAATATGGATGAGTTCATGACTGCCCAGAATCAATGAGAATTCCAAACACGTGGGAGTACAGCTAAACCGAACGGAATTATCCGTCAACTGCTCACTACCAACAACACATGGTTTGAATGCAAAGGGGATTCCGAATAATCATCAACACGAAGTCTGCATCAGTTGTGCAACCTCTATAGCAACAATGATCAGACCAACAAAAGAATTAGTGGTATGCATGACCAACAGGACATTTACAGACAAGGGCTTCTGATATAAGCAACCCAGCCTTCCTCCGCAAGCTATCGGAAGAAGCTTACAACGCAAGACTCCCAACCTTTCTCACTACACCCCTTGGTGAGAAAATCTTTTGGAGTACGGCACTCCAATCTTCCTCAGCATGCTACCGCAGAAAGCTTCCGGCATAAGGCACCTGACCTTCCCCAGTAAGCAACCCGAGGGGAAACTTCTGAGGTACGACACCCAGCCTTCTTCGGCGCACTACCCTGGCAGAAGCTTCGAGCGTAAGGAACTCAGCCTTCTTCAGCACGCCAACGTGCCCACAACAATCCTGTCAGAAGCATGAACTAGTTCGGATACACATCCGCCTCAGGACTCAGTGGTTATGAAAGGATTTACCCTACCCCTGCATATGTTGTGAGCATGCAGTCCAGCGGATCAGTTCATTCGAGCCACTCGTATGCAGGAATGACTGTGAAACATTGGCTCCACACTTCAAAGAAGGATATGAACGCAGCAATTCCTACGAGATATGCAAGAGTAAATTGTGAATACAAGCCCAACAAGCCGGGATATGACCAAGGAGCCATGATGGTAGGTCATGACAAGTTCCCCAAAAAGGAACCCCCAAGAACAAGGAAGTCTTGAATAAACAATCTCCGCGACGGTCAATGAAATAAAGCTCCACAGACAAGGTGATATTGCCAATCCTTGTCAGACTCTTGCATATACGGCCACAACAATGCAGCCAGCATGTCATCATGAATCTGGGCCATCAGCCAAGATCAGAGGTTATGCTCTGAAGAATGCACGGAATGATAGCCATACTATGTCAGCTCAGTGGTCATAGCAAGGACCACAGAGGCTATATATGGTAGAGCCACCTCAGAGATTACCGTCTATGATTACTTTGTGATCATGCCCGACATTTCAGTTGGGAACCTCCTGAGAACGAAGTCAGAATGCGAGAGATAGGAAGAAAGCATCCGTATAGAACCCACATCCAGATTGAGCATTCGGACAAGGCAAAAAGAGAGCCACTCCTAGCCACTCCAGGGCATACGAGCACGTGAGTCCAGTACCCAGAAATAATGTCTCGCCCTTGGCAGTCAGTGTACGAAGTATCGGGATAAAACCCGAAGCAGCTAGTCCCAGGCCATGGGAACCAGATTATTTGTCGATACTCGGAGCTACCCACCAACCCCATCCAACAAACTACCAGCAAAGGGTTTGTCTGACAGGAAAGAGAAGGATTCAATGCAGCCGTCTGAAAAAGACAGCACCAGAGCCATCAAAAGAGGCAGTTAAGAGGTCAGTAAACAAATGAAGACAAGACAACTGATGGATCCAAGTCGCACACAGGTAAGCCCCCTTCACCGGGAGGTAAGCCCGGAAATCTCGAGGACGAGATTTTCTTAAGGGGGGTAGGTTTGTGACACCCTGGTTTTCGCTCCTTTTTTTTCCTTCGCGGGATTTGGCTCCCGTCTTTTTTCGACGTTCTTGGATTTTCTCTTGCCTTTGGGTATATGAAGATGGTCATTTAGCCTTACCTTCCCTATCCAACCAGAGATTCTTTTCAGTCCAACCTTGCCACCCAAAATATATTCTCAGGATTTTGCCGCCGAAACCCTATCTCCCGAGTTACCGGAAGGGAAACCCTAATTCCTTCCGTTACAAAGGAACCCCAATCTCGATAGTGCACCTTTTGTGAATGGTCTATTCTTGTTGAATCTCGATCGTAGTGATACACATATTCATAATATTGATGCCAAAAGATGCAAAGTTCATAATGATAGTGCAACATACTTGTGGCACTGCCGTTTAGGTCATATTGGTGTAAAGCGCATGAAGAAACTCCATGTGGATGGACTTTTGGAATCTCTTGATTATGAATCATTTGATACTTGCGAACCATGCCTCATGGGCAAGATGACTAAAACTCCGTTCTCCGGAACAATGGAGCGAGCTACTGATTTGTTGGACATAATACATACCAATGTATGCGGTCTGATGAATGTTGAAACACGCGACGGGTATCATTATTTTCTAACCTTCACCGATTATTTGAGTAGATATGGGTATATCTACTTGATGAAACACAAGTCTGAAACATTTGAAAAGTTCAAAGAATTTCAGAGTGAAGTAGAGAATCATCGTAACAAGAAAATAAAGTTTCTACGATCTGATCGCGGAGGCGAATATTTGAGTTACGAGTTTGGCCTTCATTTAAGAAAATGTGGAATTGTTTCACAACTCACGCCACCTGGAACACCACAGCGCAATGGTGTGTCCGAACGTCGTAACCGTACTTTATTGGATATGGTGTGTTCTATGATGTCTCTTACCGATTTGCCACTATCGTTTTGGGGTTATGCATTAGAGACAGCTGCATTCACGTTAAATAGGGCACCGTCTAAATCCGTTGAGACGACACCATATGAACTATGGTTTCGCAAGAAACCTAAGCCGTCGTTTCTTAAAGTTTGGGGATGCGATGCTTATGTGAAAAAGCTTCAACCTGATAAGCTCGAACCCAAAGCGGAGAAGTGCGTCTTCATAGGATACCCTAAAGAAACAATTGGGTACACCTTCTACCACAGATCCGAAGGCAAGGTCTTTGTTGCCAAGAAAGGGTCCTTTCTAGAGAAGGAGTTTCTCTCGAAAGAAGTGAGTGGGAGGAAAGTAGAACTTGATGAGGTAATTGTACCTTCTCTCGAATTGGAAAGTAAACCATTCCCGTGATGCCTACACCAATAAGAGAGGAAGATAATGATAAAGATCATGAAACTTCAGATCAAGTTACTACTGAACTTCATAGGTCGACCAGAGTACGTTCCGCACCAGAGTGGTACGGTAATCCTGTTCTGGAAGTTATGTTGTTAGACAACAGCGAACCTACGAACTATGAAGAAGCTATGATAAGCCCGGATTCCGACAAATGGCTTGAGGCCATGAAATCTGAGATAGGATCCATGTATGAGAACAAAGTGTGGACTTTGGTGGACTTGCCCGATGATCGGCAAGCCATTGAGAATAAATGGATTTTTAAGAGGAAGACAGATGTTGATGGTAATATCACTGTCTACAAAGCTCGACTTGTCGCGAAAGGTTTTCGACAAGTTCAAGGGGTTGACTACGATGAGACTTTCTCACCCGTAGCGATGCTTAAGTCTGTCCGAATCATGTTAGCAATTGCCGCATTTTATGATTATGAAATCTGGCAAATGGATGTCAAAACTGCATTCCTTAATGGTTTTCTCAAAGAAGAGTTGTATATGATGCAACCAGAAGGTTTTGTCGATCCTAAGGGTGCTACCAAAGTGTGCAAGCTCCAGCGATCCATCTATGGACTGGTGCAAGCATCTCGGAGTTGGAATATACGCTTTGATGAGGTGATCAAAGCATATGGTTTTGTACAGACTTACGTTGAAGCCTGTATTTACAAGAAAGTGAGTGGGAGCTCTGTAGCATTTCTAATATTATATGTGGATGACATATTGTTGATTGGAAATGATATAGAATTTCTGGATGGCATAAAGGGATACTTGAATAAGAATTTTTCAATGAAAGACCTCGGTGAAGCTGCTTATATATTGGGCATCAAGATCTATAGGGATAGATCAAGACGCTTGATAGGACTTTCACAAAGCACATACCTTGACAAAGTTTTGAAGAAGTTCAAAATGGATCAATCAAAGAAAGGGTTCTTGCCTGTCTTGCATGGTGTGAAGTTGAGTCAGACTCAATGCCCGACCACGACAGAAGATATAGAGAAAATGAAAGTCATTCCCTATGCCTCAGCCATAGGTTCTATTATGTATAACATGCTGTGTACCAGACCTGATGTGTGCCTTGCCATAAGTTTGGCAGGGAGGTACCAGAGTAATCCAGGAGTGGATCACTGGACAGCGGTCAAGAATATCCTAAAGTACCTGAAAAGGACCAAGGACATGTTTCTCGTTTATGGAGGTGACGAAGAGCTCGTCGTAAAGGGTTACGTTGATGCAAGCTTCGACACTGATCCGGATGACTCTAAGTCACAAACCGGATACGTATTTATATTAAATGGTGGAGCTGTCAGTTGGTGCAGTTCCAAGCAGAGCGTCGTGGCGGGATCTACGTGTGAAGCGGAATACATAGCTGCTTCGGAAGCAGCACATGAAGGAGTCTGGATGAAGGAGTTCATATCCGATCTAGGTGTAATACCTAGTGCATCGGGTCCAATGACAATCTTTTGTGACAACACTGGAGCAATTGCCATAGCCAAGAAGACCAAACACATCAAGAGACGCTTCAACTCCATTCGTGAATATGTCAAGGATGGAGACATAGAAATTTGCAAAGTACACACGGATCTGAATGTGGCAGACCCGTTGACTAAGCCTCTTCCACGAGCAAAACATGATCAGCACCAAGACTCCATGGGTGTTAGATTCATTACTATGTAATCTAGATTATTGACTCTAGTGCAAGTGGGAGACTGATGGAAATATGCCCTAGAGGCAATAATAAAGTTTTTATTATTTTATATTTCCTTGTTCATGATAAAGGTTTATTATTCATGCTAGAATTGTATTGACTGGAAACTTAAATACATGTGTGAATACATAAACAAATACCGTGTCCCTAGTGAGCCTCTACTAGACTAGCTCGTTGATCAAAGATGGTTAAGGTTTCCTAACCATAGACATGAGTTGTCATTTGATAACGGGATCACATCATTAGGAGAATGATGTGATGGACAAGACCCATCCGTTAGCTTAGCATATGATCGTTCTGTTTATTGCTACTGCTTTCTTGAATGTCAAATACATGTTCCTCAGACCATGAGATCATGCAACTCCCGGATATCGGAGGAATACCTTGTGTGCTATCAAACGTCACAACGTAACTGGGTGATCATAAAGATGCTCTACAGGTATCTCCGAAGGTGTCTGTTGAGTTGGCATGGATCGAGACTGGGATTTGTCACTCCGTGTTTCGGAGAGGTATCTCTGGGCCCTCTCGGTAATGCACATCATAAGAAGCTTGCAAGCAAAGTGACTAAGGACTTAGTTACGGGATGATGTATTACGGAATGAGTAAAGAGACTTGCCGGTAATGAGATTGAACTAGGTATGGAGATACCGACGATCGAATCTCGGGCAAGTAACATACCGACGGACAAAGGGAATTACGTATGTTGTCATTGCGGTTCGACCGATAAGATCTTCGTGGAATATGTAGGAACCAATATGAGCATCCAGGCGCACCAAGTCCTCAAAAGCCCACGCAGCTAGGGAAGAAAAAAAAGGGAGAGTCCTAGTAGGAATAGGATTGGACTTTGGAGTCCAAGTCCACGTGTGTACTATTCACGATTACTGTTCACGTGGCACTATTCCTTCTACTCCAAGCCCCTACACATATATAAATAGAGGAGAGGGGGCGCCCCAAAGGACACAACATTGTCTTAGCCGTGTGCGGTGCCCCCCTCCACAGTTCCGTCCCTCGGTCATATTTTCGCAGTGCTTGGGCGAAGCGCTGCGGAGATAGCATCACCATCACCGTCACCACGCCGTCGTGCTGCCGGAACTCATCCACTACCTCGCCGTCTTGCTGGATTAAGAAGTCGAGGACGTCACCGAGCTGAACGTGTGCTGAACGCGGAGGTGCCGTACGTTCGGTGCTCGGTCGGTTGGATCGTGAAGTTGTTCGACGACATCAACCGCGTTGTTCTAACGCTTCCGCTTACGGTCTACGAGGGTACGTACACACACTCCCCCTCTCGTAGCTATGCATCTCCATGGATAGATCTTGCGTGTGCGTAGAATTTTTTTTGTTTTCCATGCAACGTTCCCCAACAGTGGCATCATGAGCCAGGTCTATGCGTAGATGATATGCACGAGTAGAACACAAAGAGTTGTGGGCGGTGATCGTCATACTGCTTACCACCAACGTCTTATTTTGATTCGGCGGTATTGTAAGATGAAGCGGCCCGGACCAACCTTACATGTCCACGTACATGAGACCGGTTCCACCGACAGACATGCAACTTGTTTTGCATAAAGGTGGCTGGCGGGTGTCTGTTTCTCCTACTTTAGTTGAATCAAATTTGACTGCGGCCGGTCCTTGTTGAAGGTTAAAACAGCAAACTTGATAAATCACCGTTGTGGTTTTGTGCCGTAGGTAAGAACGGTTCTTGCTAGAAGCCCGTAGCAGCCACGTAAAACTTGCAACAACAAAGTAGAGGACGTCTAACTTGTTTTTGCAGGGTATGCTGTGATGTGATATGGTCAAGACATGATGTGATATACGTTATTGTATGAGATGATCATGTTTTGTAATTTATCGGCAACCGGCAGGAGCCTTATGGTTGTCTCTTTATTGTATGAAATGCAAGCGCCATGTAATTGCTTTACTTTATCGCTATGCGTTAGCAATAGTTGTAGAAGCAATAGTTGGCGAGACGACCACGACACAACGATGGAGATCAAGGTGTCGAGCCGGTGACGATGGAGATCATGATGATGCTTTGGAGATGGAGATCAAAAGCACAAGATGATGGCCATATCATGTCACATATTTTGATTGCATGTGATGTTTATCCTTTATGCATCTTATTTTGCTTAGAACGACGGTAGCATTATAAGATGATCCCTTCACTAAATTTCAAGATAAAAGTGTTCTCCCCGAGTATGCACCGTTGCTAAAGTTCGTAGTTTCGAAGCACCTCGTGATGATCGGGTGTGATAGATTCTATGTTCACATACAACGGGTGTAAGCCAGTTTTACACAAGCAAAATACTTGGGTTAAACTTGACGAGCCTAGCATGTACAGACATGGTCTCGGAACACTGGAGACCGAAAGGTCGAACATGAGTCATATATGTGACACCCTGGTTTTCGCTCCATGTTTTTTTTTCCTTCGCGGGATTTGGCTCCCGTCTTTTTTCGACGTTTTGGATTTTCTCTTGCCTTTGGGTATATGAAGATGGTCATTTAGCCTTACATTCCCTATCCAACCAGAGATTCTTTTCAGTCCAACCTTGCCACCCAAAATATATTCTCAGGATTTTACCGCCGAAACCCTATCTCCTGAGTTACCGGAAGGGAAACCCTAATTCCTTCCGTTACAAAGGAACCCCAATTTCCTTTGACCCCAATTTCCAGCCCCTTAGCCAGAGGGGCGACTTGATGTGCAATTATACTGGTGAGACGGCTGACGCGCAACGTTTCAGTGAAGTTAATTTGTCTGTGGGTGAAATCAATAAAGCCACCAAAAAATTGCTGGGAGAGCCCCAAGAGAAATGTAACAAGACTGGGCTAGCTCCCTTCTGCTTGACCAACCCTGTGCCTTCAGTAAGAACCTGCACCCTCTTATTTTGTTCTTGACTCACTTTTTTCATCTCAATCTTAATTGCCGGCTCATCACAAATGCAGGCAGACGACAAGTTTTGGAAAAAGAAGAAACCTCGACAACCTGCCCCCGCTCCAGTAGAGCAACAGAATGAGCCGGTCGAAGCTGATGAGGCGGCAGCAGAAAATGAGGCTGAGGTAGAGCTTGACTTGCTTGGTTGTCTTTTTATTCAACTTCCTGACGCCCCTTCTCTTCAGGATGAAGCTGAGATTAGCCCCACCATCAAGCCAGAGGTAACCTTGATTTCCTCAGATTCTGATTCCCCAATACCTATTCGAAAGAAAACCCGGGCTGTAATCCGCAAAGTTCGAAGGAAACCCCGGGTTGCCGTCTGAAAAGTCCCTTTTTCACACCAAGACGCTCATTTGGATCCCCAATTTGTTTTGAAGAAAACCCAGCAAGCCGGGACCTCCAAACGGAAGACCCGGAGCAGTGAAGGCGAGTTGAGTGGCGGGCTTCCATATGAGCCGCCATCCCGTAGAGCACGGGCAGAGGTGCTTCTCAGTCCAACTCCCTCTTTTCCTCTAGCTGGTTGTTTCAAGGAACCCTTACATTTAAATGACTCGGCATATCAGACGTCCCCCTCCTCGGACGATTCAAGCGCTACTCAGGCGCCGGCTTTCAATATCAACCCTGGGTAAGTAATGTAATCATTCCTGTGACATATAGTGGTTTCTTATTTTTCACCCTTTAGATGAATAACTCCCTTGTTTCTTGTACAACGCCAAGGCCATTAAGAAGAAAGCACCTGCCGGGTCATCTGACCCGGTCATTCAAACTGGCCCTCAAGAAGAGACGGAGGCCACCTTGGTTACCTAGGATGAGCCGGCATTCCATCACAGCCTGCCACCTCAGGACACCGCAAGCCCGGCTCGCGCTCCCTCTCCTGTTATTCAGGAGAGAGAGAAGCCAACTGAGGAGCAGCCCGCCGCACTGGCTCAGGATGAAGTGGTGGTGACCAGAGAACAGGACGCTACTCCACCAGAGGCTTCTACCGCTCTTACCAAAATTCCCGCCAAGCCTGAGCCGGCCTCGAAGGATAAGGGGAAGATGGCTCTTGACTTTTCTACCTTTGAAGACCAAGATGCCAGTGCCCTGCACCAGGCTGTGCTGACCCGGCTGTCTGAAAGTCGAGACACAGAAATTGCCATGATAACTTCATTGAAGCGGAAGTATGAGGTAATTTGTGCCCTCCGTTCTGGACCATATATATATGTAGCCCCCAAGGGCCGGGTCATTATAGAATGATGACCCGGGACTTTAAAATTTATCTTGCATGCATAACTTCAATCGGTGACCCCGCAGGCCGGCTCGTCATATCATGACTGGCGGGTTCCACTCGTAATAAGATCAAATCATGCATTAGCCCCTAAGTGCCATGTAGAATGCCTGCAGCTGCATGGAACTTGCTTGTTTTGCTATTTTGAGAAGCGCTGAAACCCGTAGCCCCCATGTGCCGGGTTGGCCGGAAGGGCGGCTCGGGACAGGCCTACGAGACATAACTGAACCTGTCGTGCAGGATATGCTGAATCAAGTAGAGGCCCAGGCTTCCTTCTTCCAAAAGGAAGCAAGGAAGGAGAAAAAGCTGCGCAAAGAAGCTGAAGAAGCATCTGCTGAAGCCAATAAGTCTTTGGTCATTGTGAGGAACACCTTGCAAGAAACGGAAGCTGCAAGAGCCGCCCTAGCCGCGCGAGCTGAAGAGGCCGAAGCCAAACTTGAGCCGGTAACTCAAGAACTGGCGACTCTAAAAGGCCAGATCACCGCCATGTGTCGGGCCATTTTTGGTAAGCAAAACAGACCACCATGCACTAACTGTTCCGACTTAAATATGCCAAGCTGGCTTTGCTGATCGTGTATACTTATTTTTGCAGGTCGGAAGAATCAAACTCTTGTGTAGCAACCACTTGTGAAATTGAAGGCTGTATATACCTTTGTGGAGCAGCTGTACATAGGCGTCTCCTGATGCATAATGGCCGCAAAAAACACCACTTCACCACCACAGCTGATTGCTGACATGTTGAAGGAGTTGTCTGTTGTGCCCAGGTGGTTTGAAGACTGGAAGAAGGCGGCTTGCCGCTCTAGGGCTCTAACAGCGCTTGTGCGAGCCAAGGCATATGTGCCAGAACTCGATCCGGCTCAAATTGTGGGCGGGTATCCAGAGTTCAATGTGGACGACTTACCGTTTACCAAGAAAGACTTTCAACGCTGTATCAAAGAAACCCGGGTTGTAGCCACCGAGATTGCTGAAGAAGCAGATCTGACCAAGTACCAGGCCGGCTATACAAAGGAGAACAAGCGGATGGAGACGCCAAATCATGAGCCGGTTGCCCTAACCCGAATGCGTAAGCCATCTTTCGCTCCTGAAGTCGACCCCTCCTCCCTAATAACAGTCGATGCCCTATTTGAAGCGTTGCGCTCAATTCAGTGGTCGACCGGCGAGTCAAGTCAAGAGGCGGAGGATGACGACGGCCGTGAAGAGCCGGCACATGGTGCTTCATCGGGCGCGGGTGCCAGCTCTAACCCGGCGACATAAAACGTTGGCTTATCCTCTTGTAATCTGAACTGGAAAAACTTTTGTCATGGCCGCAGCTGATGGGCGGCTTGTAATAGTGTAGCGTAAAACATTGTCGCTGATGCCAGTGCCATCGCGTACTGTGCTTGTTTAGTGCCTGTACAAATACTTTGTTGTTCTGTGAATCCTCTTTTGGGCTTCGAGAGCCGGTGTCTGCAATGAGAGTGATTCTGCTGAAGTGATAACAATTGCATATAATTGTGATGGAGGAAATCAACTAGTAATCTTTGCTAGTGTTTATAATGAATCAAAAATATCAAAGTGAAGTAAAGTAAATGCTATGTATGAATGCATGCATATATGCAGAGATGAGATGAAAGCAGAGAGAAGAAACATAACTACAATAAGCCGGTTTTATAAAACCCGACCTGAAAGACCGGCTTATAAAGCTCAAGTCTGATTTTGCTTTCATGAAGCTGGCACTTTGGCCTGTTGGTTTATCCTCGCTTTCTGAAGGCCGGCTCTCACGCAACCAATCGGACGTTTTAACTCTGATGAATTCAGGGTCACCTATGTGATTGACTCATCAGACGTACGCCGGGTCGCTTTTTTAGGGAGTAGCATCTTGCTAACAGGCAGGTTTAACCAACCTTGTGGCATCTCGCCGGGTTAAAGGGTTTTGTAAGCTAAACTCAATTGAGTTGGAAGCCCCCAAGTAACCAAGATCAACAAATAAAGATCCAGCATATAAATTTTGAGGAAAAACAACACTTTTTATACAGTGCTGCTGGTCGTTATTTTATTTGATCGAAAATAGGTATATACATGATATGTACAAAGACGTGACCCAGTCGATGACTCAGGTGTAGTATGGCCGGAGTTGGGCAATGTTCCAGGGCCGGCATGTTTCCTCCTCAGAGGTATGTGACTTATCTGCCTCACGTATATCAATCAGGTAATATGACCCGTTGTTGAGATTCTTGCTGACCACAAAGGGCCCTTCCCAAGATGGTGAAAGCTTATGCACACCTGTATGGTCTTGTATCAGACGGAACACTAAGTCACCTTCCTGAAAGGTGCGGCTTCGAACTCTACGGCTGTGATAGCGACGTAGGTCTTTTTGATAAATTGCTGATCTGGACGCAGCAAGTTCGCGTTCTTCTTCCAGAGCATCAAGAGCATCTTGTTGAGCTTGCTCATTATCAGATTCCACATAAGCCGTCACGCGAGGCGAGTCATGACGGATATCGCTTGGAAGTACAGCTTCTGCACCATAGACTAGGAAAAACGGCGTGTAGCCTGTTGACCTGTTGGGAGTAGTCCGTATGCTCCAAAGTACTGTAGGTAATTCTTCTTCCCAGCAACCCGGCGTGCATTGTAAAGGCACCATGAGCCGGGGTTTGATACCACGCAGTAATTCCTGATTGGCTCTTTCTGCCTGCCCGTTAGACTGAGGATGTGCAACTGATGTTAGATCAAGCCGGATATGCTCCTGCTGATAGAATAGCTTCATGACCCCCTTGGAAAGATTGGTGCCATTGTCTGTAATTATACTGTGTGGATAGCCAAAGCGAAAGATCAGCTTTTTCAGAAATTTGACTGCTATAGCAGCATCACAACGGCTGACCTGCTCTGCCTCAACCACTTGGTAAACTTGTCCACAGCCACCAGTAGGTGTGTATGCTTGTTCTTAGAACGTTTGAAGGGTCCAACCATATTAAGCCCCCAGACCGCAAAATGCCAAGTTATTGGAATCATCCTCAACTCTTGAGCTGGAACATGAGCCTGGCGAGCATATTTCTGGCAACCATCACACTTGCGTACAATGTCCTCTGCATCAGCATGAGCTGTGAGCCAGTAAAAACCATGCCGGAAAGCTTTTGCGACCAGTGATCTTGAGCCGGCATGGTGTCCACAGTCACCCGAATGAATCTCATTGAGAATTGCACGGCCCTCCTCCAATGAAACACAACGCTGAAAGACACCAGTGACACTACGCCGATGCAACTCGCCGTTGACGATAGTCATGGACTTGGATCGTATGATGATTTGTCGTGCAAGGATTTCCTCTATTGGCAGTTCTCCCCGGCTTAAGTAAGCCAAGTAGGGGACCGTCCAATCAGGTGTAGCATGGACAGCAGCCACTAGAGCCGCCTCCGGGTCAGGAATAGCCAAGTCCTCCTCTGTTGGCAACTTGACAGACGGGTTGTGTAAAACGTCCAGGAACACATTGGGCGGCACCAGCTTGCGCTGAGAACCCAAACGAGAGAGTGCGTCTACCGCCTCGTTCTGTCGGTGATCAATATGATCAACTTGATAACCTTTGAAGTGTCCAGCAATGTCGGTGACCGCGTGCCGATAAGCTGCCATAAGGGGATCCTTGGAATCCCATGTACCAAAAACCTGCTAGGCCACCAAGTCTGAGTCGCCCAAACATCTGACCCGGCTCAAGTTCATCTCCTTGGCCATCCGAAGCCCATGAAGCAAGACCTCATATTCTGCTGCATTGTTAGTACAGGGGAACATGAGTCTTAAAACATAACAGAACTTATCTCCGCGTGGGGAAGTAAGCACAACTCTAGCCCTCGAGCCTTCAAGCTGCCTTGAGCCGTCAAAGTGTATGGACCAGTATGTTGTGTCGGGCTTTTCTTCGGGAGCCTGTAACTCTGTCCAATCATTAATGAAATCCACCAATGCTTGGGATTTGATTTTTGTGCGTGGCACATACTTAAGATGATGCGGGCCAAGTTCAATAGCCCACTTGGTAACCCGGCCTGTGGCCTCCCGGTTCTTGATTATATCCCCAAGAGGTGCCGAGCTGACCACAGTGATCGGATGTTCATGGAAATAATGCTTCAGTTTGCAACTAGCCATAAACACTCCGTAGACCAGCTTCTGCCAATGCGGATATCACTGCTTGGACTCGGTTAATACTTCACTGACATAGTACACGGGGTGCTGAACTGGATATTCCTTGCCATCCTCCTTGCGCTCTACAATGACTGCCACGCTTACAGCCTTGTTATTAGCAATAATATATAGTAACATCGGCTCCTTCTCGCGAGGGGCAGCAAGGACTGGCGGCTCAGACAACTGCTTCTTGAGGGCCTCGAAAGCCTGATCTGCAGCATCACTCCAGACGAAGTTATCTGACTTCTTAAGCAATTGGTACAACGGAATTGCCTTCTCTCCCAGCCGGCTTATGAACCGACTCAGTGCCGCAACCCGCCCAGCCAGCTTCTGCACGGCATTCAGATTGGCCGGCTTAGCCAGGGTTGTGATTGCTTTGATCTTTTCCGGGTTAGCTTCAATGCCACGCTCGGAAACGAGAAAACCCAGAAGTTTGCCTGCAGGAACCCCAAAAACACACTTCTCCGGGTTAAGCTTCATCTGGTAGACACGGAGATTGTCAAATGTTTCCTTGAGATCCTCCAACATGGTTTCTTTCTTTCGAGACTTAACCACAATATCATCCACATAAGCATGAACATTCCGTCCGATCTGCTTGTGGAAACAACTTTGAACACAGCGCTGATAAGCCGCCTGTGCACACTTCAAATCGAACGGCATGGTTGTGTAACAGAAGGCTCCAAAGGGCGTGATGAAAGCCGTATTTTTCTGGTCTTCCAGCTTCATCTTGATCTGATGATAGCCAGAGTAAGCATCTAGGAAGCATAAACTCTCGCAACCCGCCGTAGCATCGATGATCTGGTCAATACGGGGCAAGGCAAAGGGGTCACTGGGGCAACCCTTATTCAGATCTGTGTAATCAACACACATCCGCCAAGTCCCGTTTTTCTTCAGAACAAGCACCGGATTGGCCAGCCATTCAGGATGGAAGACTTCAACGATGAACCCGGCAGCTAGGAGACGGGCCACCTCTTCACCAATAGCTTTCCGCCTTTCCTCATTAAAGTGACGGAGATACTGGCGAACTGGTTTAAATTTGGGATCCACATTGAGGGATTGCTCAGCGAGTTCTCTCGGTACACCCGCCATGTCAGAAGGTTTCCACGCAAAGATGTCCCGCTTCTCACGAATGAACTCGATGAGCGCGCTTTCCTATTTAGGATCCATGTTTGCCCCTATGGTGAACTGCTCCGATGAATTGCCCGGGGTGAAATCGACTTGCTTTGTGTCTCTGGCCTCCTTGAACTTGAGTAAAGGGTCTGACTCCGTCGTGGGCTTCTTTAGGGAGGTCCTATCAGACGGGTCAACATTGTCCTTATAATACCGCAACTCCTCTACGGTGCAAGCCGTCTCGGCATACGCTGCGTCTCCTTCCTCGCACTCGAGTGCAACCTTCCGGTTGCCTTCCACTGTGATGGTTCCCCTTGGTCCTGGCATCTTCATTTTCAGGTAAACGTAGCATGGCCGTGCCATGAACCGCGCATAAGCCGGCCAGCCAAATAAGGCATGGTATGGGCTCTTAAGCTTATCCACCTCAAAGGACAGAAACTCAGAACGCCAGTTATCCTCTGAGCCAAAGGCCACCTCTAGGGAGATTCTTCCCATGGGATAGGCTGACTTGCCAGGAACAATACTGTGAAAGACTATAGAGGACGGAGTTAACTGCTTGTCGGACAGATTCATCCGCCTGAACGTGTCGTAGTACAGAATATTGATGCTGCTGCCTCCGTCCATGAGCACCTTAGTCAGTGTATAACCGCCGACTTGTGGCGCAACCACCAAAGCTAGGTGGCCAGGGTGATCGAGGAGCACAGGATGATCCGCCCTGCTCCAGGTAACCGGCTGTTCAGACCAGTTGAGATAATAAGGAGTTGCCGGCTCGACCTGATGGAAATATGCCCTAGAGGCAATAATAAAGTTGTTATTATTTTATATTTCCTTATTCATGATAAAGGTTTATTATTCATGCTAGAATTGTATTGACCGAAAACTTAAATACATGTGTGAATACATAAACAAATACCGTGTCCCTAGTGAGCCTCTACTAGACTAGCTCGTTGATCAAAGATGGTTAAGGTTTCCTAACCATAGACATGAGTTGTCATTTGATAACGGGATCACATCATTAGGAGAATGATGTGATGGACAAGACCCATCCGTTAGCTTAGCATATGATCGTTCTGTTTATTGCTACAGCTTTCTTGAATGTCAAATACATGTTCCTCAGACCATGAGATCCTGCAACTCCCGGATATCGGAGGAATACCTTGTGTGCTATCAAACGTCACAACGTAACTGGGTGATCATAAAGATGCTCTACAGGTATCTCTGAAGGTGTCCGTTGAGTTGGCATGGATCGAGACTGGGATTTGTCACTCCGTGTTTCGGAGAGGTATCTCTGGGCCCTCTCGGTAATGCACATCATAAGAAGCTTGCAAGCAAAGTAACTAAGGAGTTAGTTACGGGACGATGTATTACAGAACGAGTAAAGAGACTTGCCGGTAACGAGATTGAACTAGGTATGGAGATACCGACGATCGAATCTCGGGCAAGTAACATACCGACGGACAAAGGGAATTACATATGTTGTCATTGCGGTTCGACCGATAAGATCTTCGTGGAATATGTAGGAACCAATATGAGCATCCAGGCACACCAAGTCCTCAAAAGCCCACGCAGCTAGGGAAGAAAAAAAGGGAAGTCCTAGTAGGAATAGGATTGGACTTTGGAGTCCAAGTCCACGTGTGTACTATTCATGGTTACTGTTCACGTGGCACTATTCCTTCTACTCCAAGCCCCTACACATATATAAATAGAGGAGAGGGGGCGCCCCAGAGGACACAACATTGTCTTAGCCGTGTGCGGCGCCCCCCTCCACAGTTCCGTCCCTCGGTCATATTTTCGCAGTGCTTGGGCGAAGCCCTGCGGAGATAGCATCACCATCACCGTCACCACGCCGTCGTGCTGCCGAAACTCATCCACTACCTCGCCGTCTTGCTGGATCAAGAAGTCGAGGACGTCACCGAGCTGAACGTGTGCTGAACGCGGAGGTGCCGTACGTTCGGTGCTCGGTCGGTTGGATCGTGAAGTTGTTCGACGACATCAACCGCGTTGTTCTAACGCTTCTGCTTACGGTCTACGAGGGTACGTAGACACACTCCCCCTCTCGTAGCTATGCATCTCCATGGATAGATCTTGCGTGTGCGTAGAATTTTTTTTGTTTTCCATGCAACGTTCCCCAACAGTGGCATCATGAGCCAGGTCTATGCGTAGATGATATGCACGACTAGAACACAAAGAGTTGTGGGCGGTGATCGTCATACTGCTTACCACCAACGTCTTATTTTGATTCGGCGGTATTGTAAGATGAAGCGGCCCGGACCAACCTTACATGTCCACGTACATGAGACCGGTTCCACCGACAGACATGCAACTTGTTTTGCATAAAGGTGGCTGGCGGGTGTCTGTTTCTCCTACTTTAGTTGAATCGAATTTGACTGCGGCCGGTCCTTGTTGAAGGTTAAAACAACAAACTTGATAAATCACCGTTGTGGTTTTGTGCCGTAGATAAGAACGGTTCTTGCTAGAAGCCCGTAGCAGCCACGTAAAACTTGCAACAACAAAGTAGAGGACGTCTAACTTGTTTTTGCAGGGTATGCTGTGATGTGATATGGTCAAGACATGATGTGATATACGTTATTGTAT
The DNA here is from genome assembly GCA_039707655.1 of Elymus sibiricus. Classification (NCBI taxonomy): domain Eukaryota; kingdom Viridiplantae; phylum Streptophyta; class Magnoliopsida; order Poales; family Poaceae; genus Elymus; species Elymus sibiricus. The sequence continues at coordinate 53,645,204 of CM077664.1, read as the reverse complement.
GAGATGATCATGTTTTGTAATTTATCGGCAACCGGCAGGAGCCTTATGGTTGTCTCTTTATTATATGAGATGCAAGCGCCATGTAATTGCTTTACTTTATCGCTGTGCGTTAGCAATAGTTGTAGAAGCAATAGTTGGCGAGACGACCACGACACAACGATGGAGATCAAGGTGTCGAGCCGGTGACGATGGAGATCATGACGATGCTTTGGAGATGGAGATCAAAAGCACAAGATGATGGCCATATAATGTCACATATTTTGATTGGATGTGATGTTTATCCTTTATGCATCTTATTTTGCTTAGAACGACGGTAGCATTATAAGATGATCCCTTCACTAAATTTCAAGATAAAAGTGTTCTCCCCGAGTATGCACCGTTGCTAAAGTTCGTCGTTTCGAAGCACCTCGTGATGATCAGGTGTGATAGATTCTACGTTCACATACAACGGGTGTAAGCCAGTTTTACACAAGCAGAATACTTGGGTTAAACTTGACGAGCCTAGCATGTACAGACATGGTCTCGGAACACTGGAGACCGAAAGGTCGAACATGAGTCATATATGTGACACCCTGGTTTTCGCTCCTTGTTTTTTTTTCCTTCGCGGGATTTGGCTCCCGTCTTTTTTCGACGTTCTTGGATTTTCTCTTGCCTTTGGGTATATGAAGATGGTCATTTAGCCTTACCTTCCCTATCCAACCAGAGATTCTTTTCAGTCCAACCTTGCCACCCAAAATATATTCTCAGGATTTTGCCGCCGAAACCCTATCTCCCGAGTTACCGGAAGGGAAACCCTAATTCCTTCCGTTACAAAGGAACCCCAATTTCCTTTACTGTTCACGTGGCACTATTCCTTCTACTCCAAGCCCCTACACATGTATAAATAGAGGAGAGGGGGCGCCCCAAAGGACACAACATTGTCTTAGCCGTGTGCGGCGCCCCCCTCCACAGTTTCGTCCCTCGGTCATATTTTCGCAGTGCTTGGGCGAAGCCCTGCGGAGATAGCATCACCATCACCGTCACCACGCCGTCGTACTGCCGGAACTCATCCACTACCTCGCCGTCTTGCTGGATAAAGAAGTCGAGGACGTCACCGAGCTGAACGTGTGCTGAACGCGGAGGTGTCGTACGTTCGGTGCTCGGTCGGTTGGATCGTGAAGTTGTTTGACGACATCAACCGCGTTGTTCTAACGCTTCCGCTTACGGTCTACGAGGGTACGTAGACACACTCCCCCTCTCGTAGCTATGCATCTCCATGGATAGATCTTGCGTGTGCGTAGAATTTTTTTTGTTTTCCATGCAACGTTCCCCAACACGACCGCGTGGGCGGCTCGTCGTTGCACCTTCCGATCCCGTTTGCAGGTACTGGTGGTGAAACCATGATACTGTCCACTATTTAACTGTTTCGGGTTACTCTGAAACCCTGTCGCACTGGCTTGGTGCTGATTTCCCTAGTTGTTTCGCTGAATGCCGCCTCCAGTATTACTGGCCCCCTGAAACCCGCCGCCTTGGCCACTGTTCCCTTGGAAACCGGGTCCTGTGAAGGGCCCCTGCAAGCCGTCTCCTGAGAAGCCGGGTCCCTGGTTGGTGGGTTGTCCGCCATTGCCGCCCGCATTATGATGATTCTGGAAGACCCGCTTGGCAAACTCTTGCATCACATAGCAATTTTCCCAGGAGTGACTGGATGGCTTGCCATTGTAACTGTGTTTCGGACAAGGGGCCTTGAGAGCTTCCTCATAAGTGAGAGGGCGATTACCAGAGGACTGCCTCCTAGAACCGTCGTTCTGACGCTGACCTTTGTTCTCTGTGTTTGTGTTCGCCACCAGATCGGAACTGTCGTCGTAACCTTTACGTTTACCACCATTGTTGTTTTGCCCATTACCGTTGTTCTGCTGGTGACCCTTGCCACCGCCTTTCTTGTCTTTACCGGCTTTCTCCTCGTTAGACGGCGGGTCTTTCGTATTGTCAGACTCCGCGTACTGGGTTAACACATCCATCAGATCACCCATATCCTAGGTTTTTCTCTTGAGTCGCCCTAATTTCTGGACCAGTGGCTGAAACTTGCATGTTCGTTCTAGAACAAGCACCGCCTGGGCCGCCGAGATGCTATCAGAACTATGTATAACCTCTGCAACCCGGCGGGCCCAATGGTGGGCCGACTCATCCTCGTGCTGAACACATCGTTCCAGATCAACAATGGTGGTTGGCCTTTTACAGGTTCCTTGGAAGTTCTTGATGAATCACTCCTTCAGCTCCTGCCACGTGTTGATAGAATTCACCGGTAGGTTTTTCATCCAGGTGCAAGCATGGCCTTCCAACATGAGAGGTAGATAACGTGCACACACTGCCTCGCTTGCGCCCAATAAGTCCATTGCCAGCTCGTAACTCTTGACCCACTCGGTGGGCTCCAGATTCGCTGTGTAATTAGGAACCTTGCGAGGACCTTTGAAATCTGGGGGTATGCACGCTTCTCGTAGCGCTGGTACCAAACAAGGGGTTCCGATCATGCGGCTCGATAAGCCTCCCAGCTGGCCGGCTGTCTAGGTAGCGTTGGGCGGGACGGGGGTTATTGGCGGGTTGACGTGCGCCGGCTGATTGATGGGCGCCGGCGGGTTGTGCCCTGCATGCGCGTTTTCTTCCTCCCACGCTCGTAGGGCTCGAGCGGCGTCCACAATGTCTTGCGGGATCCTGTGCTGGTGCTGCTCCGCCAGTGGCTGGGCGGCTCTCCTGCGGTGTGCGCTGCTGGAGACCGCTGGTGACTCCGGACGCTGGCTCCTGGTACGGCTCTGGTGAGGGGTTGAGTGAAGACGGTGCTGGCTATGCGAGTAGTTGGCCTGCTGCACTACTGCTGTCTTGAGCATCGCAATAGCGTTCCTGGCCTCTGTCTGAATCGGGCCGCCCCCCTCGATCGGAATAGCTGCCAAGTTGTGGGTCGCTGCCAGCACGTTATCAACCGGGTTAGAGTAGTGTCCAATTGGGGTCTGGAACCGGTGAGACGGCGGCTGCTGTTGCTGATTTGGCGTGCGGTGCTGGGCCGGCTTCCTCGGATGAGCCGGCTACTGTTGAGGCGGTCCTCCTGGGAGAACAACTCCAGCCCCCGGGTTCGCCGGAGCCGGCGGCGTGGTGAACAGCTGAGTCGGCTCAAGATCGACCGGAAGCCGGCTCTAATGACGCCTTCGGTGGACAAGTTCTGACTCGGCCTGCCGGCGGCTTAGGTAACTCGCCTCCTCATCCAGACGCTGCCGCTCCTCGGCAAGCCGGGCCTGCACCTGAGCCATGCGTGTGTTCTCTGCGTTGATGTTCTCATGGATCTTGGCCATCTGATCGCGACACTTCGTGATCTCTGTGTTGCGCGCTGCTGCGTTCTTCGCCGTGACCGGCTCGGCCAACATGGCTGCCAGTGTGTTCATCAAGTCCGTGAGCGCCTGCACCCCGGTTTTCTGTGAGCCGGCAGTCGACGCGCCGGCTCCTCCTGAGCCGGCTGTTGGGGAACGTTGCATGGGAAACAAAAATTTTCCTACGCACACATAAGATCTATCCATGGTGATGAGCATCTACGAGAGGGAGAGTGAATCTACATACCCTTGTAGATCGCTAAGCGGAAGCGTTAATAAACGCGGTTGATGTAGTCGAACGTCTTCGCGATCCAAATCGCCGAGCGTCCCGCGATCCAATCACGATCCTTCCGATCTAGTGCCGAACGGACGGCACCTCCGCGTTCAACACACGTACGGCTTGATGACGCCTTCACCTCCTCGATCCAGCGAGCGATGGTGAAGTAGTGGTTGAGTTCCAGCAGCACGACGGCGTGGTGATGGTGGTGAGGAACAATCTCTGCAGGGCTTCGCCAAGCGCTACGGAGATTATGACGGAGGAACTAGAGGGCTAGGGTTGCCGGCACACGGCTTGGGAAATCCTGATGTGTCCCGTGTGCTAGCCCTGCCCCTCTATTTATATGTTGAGCCTTGGGGTCTAAACTTGGAGTAAAAGCCTCCTCCGGGTCGGTTTTGCCCGCACAAGGTCGGTTTGGCCCGCAGGGAAAGAGTCCAACTCGGATCCCTGCCGAACCGTGCACAGCCGCGCACAAGCGGTAGTACCGCTTCACACAAGCGGTAGTACCGCTCGGGCGGTAGTACCGCTTCACACAAGCGGTAGTACCGCTCGGGCGGTAGTACCGCTTCACACAAGCGGTAGTACCGCTCCGGCGGTAGTACCGCTTCACCAAGCGGTAGTACCGCTTACGCGGCAGCAAAACTACTTTTGCACTTTCCAATACCTTGTGGGCTTTATCCCTTTGGCTCATATAAAGTGTTGCTGCACCCGAACACTTCGGTAAACATCCGGAACCCCTTCCGGTGAACTCCGGAACCCTTCCAGAGATCAAAACACTATTATCACATATATCAATCTTTACCTCCGGACTATTCCAGAGATCCTCGTCATGTCCGGGATCTTATCCGGGACTCCGAACAACTTTCGGTCACCAACATAATAACTCAATTATACTAATCGTCACCAAACGTTAAGTGTGTAGACCCTGCGGGTTCGAGAACTATGTAGACATGACCGAGACACCTCTACGGCCAATAACCAATAGCGGGACCTGGATGCCCATATTGGCTCCTACATATTCTACGAAGATCTTTATCGGTCGAACCTCTATGTCAAGGATTCAGTTAATCCCGTATGCTGTTCCCTTTGTTCTTCGGTATGTTACTTGCCCGAGATTCGATCGTCGGTATCACTATACCTAGTTCAATCTCGTTACCGGCAAGTCTCTTTACTCGTTCCGTAATACAAGATCTCGTGGCTAATACTTTAGTCACATTGCTTGCAAGGCTCATTGTGATGTTGTATTACCGAGTGGGCCCTGAGATACCTCTCCGTCATACGGAGTAACAAATCCCAGTCTTGATCCATGCCAACCCAACAGACACCCTCGGAGATACCTGTAGAGCACCTTTATAGTCACCCAGTTACGTTGCGACGTTTGATACACACAAGGTATTCCTCCGGTGTTAGTGAGTTGCATGATCTCATGGTCAAAGGAACAGATACTTGACATGCAGAAAACAATAGCAATAAACTGACACGATCAAATGCTACGTTTACAGTTTGGGTCTTGTCCATCACATCATTCTCCTAATGATGTGATCCCGTTATCAAATGACATCTCATGTCAATGGCTAGGAAACCTTAACCATCTTTGATCAACGAGCTAGTCAACTAGAGGCTTACTAGGGACACAGTGTTGTCTATGTACCCACACATGTATTTGAGTTTCCAATCAATACAATTATAGCATGGATAATAAACGATTATCATGAACAAGGAAATATAATAATAACCAATTTATTATTGCCTCTAGGGCATATTTCCAACAGTCTCCCACTTGCACTAGAGTCAATAATCTAGTTCACATCACTATGTGATTTACATTGTAATGAATCGAACACCCATGCAGTTCTGGTGTTGTTCATGTTTAGCCCTTGGAAGAGGTTTAGTCATCGGATCTGCAACATTTAGATCCGTGTGTACTTTGCAAATATTTATGTCGTCCTCCTTGATGTAATCGCGGATGGAATTGAAACGTCGTTTTATGTGTCTGGTCCTCTTGTGAAATCTTGGTTCCTTGGCTAGAGCAATGGCACCAGTATTATCACAAAACAGAGTCATTGGGTTAAGCGCACTAGGCACTACTCCAAGATCTGTCATGAACTCCTTCATCCAGACACCTTCCTTCGCCGCCTCCGAGGCAGCGATGTACTCCGCTTCGCATGTAGAATCAGCTACCACGCTTTGCTTGGAACTGCACCAGCTAACCGCACCCCCATTAAGAATAAATACGTATCCGGTTTGCGACTTAGAGTCATCCGGATCAGTGTCAAAGCTTGCATCGACGTAACCCTTTACGACGAGCTCTTGATCACCTCCATAAACGAGAAACATGTCCTTAGTCCTTTTCAGGTACTTCAGGATATTCTTGACCGCCGTCCAGTGTTCCATTCCTGGATCACTTTGAAACCTTCCGGCCATACTTATGGCAAGGCTGACATCGGGTCTTGTGCACAGCATTGCATACATGATAGAGCCTATGGCTGAAGCATAGGGGATGACACTCATCTTTTCTCTATCTTCTGCAGTCACTGGGCATTGAGTCTTACTCAACTTCACACCTTGCAAAACAGGCAAGAACCCTTTCTTGGACTGATCCATTTTGAACTTCTTCAAAATCTTATCAAGGTATGTGCTTTGTGAAAGTCCTATTAAGCGTCTTGATCTATCTCTATAGATCTTGATGCCTAATATGAAAGCAGCTTCTCCTAGGTCCTTCATTGAAAAACTCTTGTTCAAATATTCCTTTATGCTTTCCAGCATTTCTATATTGTTTCCAATCAGCAATATGTCATCCACATATAATATTAGAAACGCTATAGAGCTCCCACTCACTTTCTTGTAAATACAAGCTTCTCCGTAAACTTGTATAAACTCGAACGCTTTGATCACCTCATCAAAACGAAGATTCCAACTCCGAGATGCTTGCACCAGTCCATAAATGGATCGCTGGAGTTTGCAAACTTTGTCAGCATTCTCTGGATCGACAAAACCTTCTGGTTGCATCATATACAACTCTTCCTTAAGGTAACCGTTAAGGAACGCTGTTTTGACATCCATCTGCCAAATTTCATAATCGAAAAAGGCAGCTATTGCTAACATGATTCTGACGGACTTAAGCATCGCTACGGGTGAGAAGGTCTCATCGTAGTCAACTCCTTGAACTTGTGAAAAACCCTTTGCCACAAGTCGAGCTTTATAGACGGTGACATTACCGTCCGCGTCCGTCTTCCTCTTAAAGATCCATTTGTTCTGAATGGCCTTACGCCCTTCAGGTAATACTTCCAAAGTCCATACTTTGTTTTCATACATGGATCCCATCTCGGATTTCATGGCCTCTAACCACTTCTCGGAATCCGGGCCCATCATCGCTTCTCCATAGCTCGTAGGTTCATCGTTGTTTAACAACATGACCTTTAAGACAGGGTTGCCGTACCACTCAGGAGCAGTACGCGTCCTTGTCGACCTACGAGGTTCGATAGCAACTTGATCCAAAGCTTCATGATCATCATCATTAACTTCCTCTTCAGCTAATGTAGGCTCGACAGAAACAACTTTCTGCGTTGCGCTACTCTTAGGTTGAAGTAAAGGTTCAATAACCTCATCAAGTTCTATCTTCCTCCCACTCAATTCTTTCGAGAGAAACTCTTTCTCAAGAAATGTTCCGTTTTTAGCGACAAACATTTTGCCTTCGGATCTGAGATAGAAGGTATACCCAACTGTCTCTTTTGGGTATCCTATGAAGACGCATTTCTCCGCTTTGGGTTCCAGCTTTTCAGGCTGAAGCTTTTTGACATAAGCATCACATCCCCAAACTTTAAGAAACGACAGCTTTGGCTTCTTGCCAAACCAAAGTTCATATGGCGTCGTCTCAACGGATTTCGATGGTGCCCTATTTAAAGTGAATGCAGCTGTCTCTAATGCATAACCCCAAAACGATAGTGGCAAATCGGCAAGAGACATCATAGATCGCACCATATCTAATAAGGTTCGATTACGACGTTCGGACACACCATTACGCTGTGGTGTTCCAGGCGGTGTCAATTGTGAAACAATTCCACACTGTCTTAAGTGACTGCCAAACTCATAACTCAGATATTCTCCTCCTCGATCAGATCGTAGGAATTTAATCTTCTTGTTACGATGATTCTCAACTTCACTCTGAAATTGGTTGAACTTTTCAAATGTTTCAGACTTGTGTTTCATTAAGTAAATATACCCATATCTACTTAAGTCATCAGTGAAGGTGAGAAAGTAACGATAACCACCGCGCGCCTCAATACTCATCGGACCGCACACATCAGTATGTATGATTTCCAATAAGTCACTTGCCCGTTCCATTATTCCAGAGAACGGCGTTTTAGTCATCTTGCCCATGAGGCATGGCTCACATGTGTCAAGTGATTCAAAATCAAGTGACTCCAAAAGTCCATCAGCATGGAGCTTCTTCATGCGTTTTACGCCAATATGACCTAAACGGCAGTGCCACAAGAAAGTGGTATTATCATTATCAATTCTATATCTTTTGGCATCAATGTTATGAACATGTGTATCATTACTATCGAGATTCAACAAGAATAAACCCCTCACATTGGGTGCATGACCATAAAAGATATTACTCATATAAATAGAACAACCATTATTCTCTGATTTAAATGAGTAACCGTCTCGCAATAAACAAGATCCAGATATAATGTTCATGCTTAACGCAGGCACCAAATAACACTTATTTAGGTTCATCACTAATCCCGACGGTAATCGAAGAGCGAGCGTGCCGACGGCGATCACATCAACCTTGGAACCATTTCCCACGCGCATCGTCACTTCGTCCTTTGCCAGCCTCCGTCTATTCCGCAGTTCCTGTTTTGAGTTGCAAATATGAGCAACCGCACCGGTATCAAATACCCAGGCACTACAACGAGAGTTGGTAAGGTACACATCAATAACATGTATATCATATATACCTTGTTTGTTGTTGGCCGCCTTCTTGTCAGCCAAATACTTGGGGCAATTCCGCTTCCAGTGTCCAGTTCCCTTGCAATGAAAACACACAGTTTCTGGTTTGGGTCCAGCCTTGGGTTTCTTCACGAGAGGAGCAACTGCTTTGCCACTCTTCTTGGAGTTACCCTTCTTACCCTTGCCATTTTTCTTGAAACTAGTGGTTTTATTGACCATCAACACTTGATGCTCCTTCTGAATTTCAGACTCAGCGGCTTTCAGCATCGCAAACAGCTCGGCGACTGACTTGTTCATCCCGTGCATGTTATAGTTCAACACGAAGCTCTTGTAGCTAGGTGGCAATGATTGAAGAACTCTGTCAGTGATAGCCTCTGGCGGAAGGGGCATCCCTAACTCAGCCAGACGGGTGGAGTACCCAGACATTCTGAGCACGTGATCACTGATAGACCCGTTCTCCTCCATCTTGCAAGCATAGAACTTATCGGAGATCTCATATCTCTCGATCCGGGCATTCTTCTGAAAGATAAACTTCAACTCCTGGAACATCTCATATGCTCCATGACGTTCAAAACGTCTTTGAAGTCCCGGTTCTAAGCCATACAACATTGCACATTGAACTATTGAGTAATCATCAGAACGAGCCTGCCAGGCGTTCACAACGTCTAGAGACTCAACTGGAGCGGGTGGATCACCAAGCGGTGCATCAAGGACATAAGCCTTCTGGGAAGCCGTAAGGATAATCCTTAGATTACGGGCCCAGTCCACAAAGTTACTTCCATCATCTTTCAACTTAGCTTTCTCTAGGAACGCATTAAAATTCAGGGGTGCTACTGCGCGAGCCATGATCTACAACATAAATATAGCAAAGACAACTTAGACTATTGTTCTTAGATAATGAGTTTAGTTAATCATATTTAAAAAACTCCCACTCAAATTGACATCCCTCCGATCATTCGAGTGTAACATGATCCAAATCCACCAACTCAAGTCCGATCATCACGTGAGTTGAGGTGGTTTCAATGGTGAACATCTTCATGTTGATCATATCTACTATATGACTCATGTTCGACCTTTCGGTCTCTTGTGTTCCGAGGCCATGTCTGTACATGCTAGGCTCGTCAAGTTTAACCCGAGTGTTCCGCACGTGTAACATGGCTTACACCCGTTGTATGCGAACGTAGAGTCTATCACACCCGATCATCACGGCGTGTCTCGAAACGACGAACTTTCGCAACGGTGCACACTTGGGGAGAACACAATTTATCTTGAAATTTAAGTGAGGGATCACCTTATAATGCTACCGTCGTCCTAAGCAAAATAAGATGCATAAAAGGATTAACATCACATGCAAATCATAAGTGACATGATATGGCCATGAACTTGTGCTTTTGATCTCCATCTCCAAAGCACCGGCATGATCTCCATCGTCACCGGCATGACACCATGATCTCCATCATCTTGATCTCCATCAACGTGTCGCCATAAGGTTGTCGCGCCGACTGTTGCTTCCACGACTATAGCTAACGTTTAGCGATAAAGTAAAGCATTACATAGCGCTTAATGATTGACACGCAGGTCATACAATAATTAAAGACAACTCTATGGCTCCTGCCAGTTGCCGTACTCATCGACATGCAAGTCGTGATATTCTATACAATACATGATCATCTCATACATCACATATATCTCATCATGTAATTGGCCATATCACATCACAACATACCCTGCAAAAACAAGTTAGACGTCCTCTAATTGTTGTTGCAAATTTTACGTGGCTGCTACGGGTATCTAGCAAGAACGATTCTTACCTACGCAAAACCACAACGTGGTGTAGTGATTGCTTTTTGATCTTCTAAAAGAACCCTCTTCATTGAACCGATTCAACTAAAGTGAGAGAGACAGACACCCGCCAGTCACCTTTATGCAACAAGTGCACGCAGCGGTGAAACCAGTCTCGCGTAAGCGTACGCGTAATGTCGGTCCGGGCCGCTTCATCTCACAATACCGCGGAATCAAGTATCAACTAGTAACGGCAAGCAATATGTATACACCCACGCCCACAACTCGTTTGTGTTCTACTCGAGATCTCATCTACGCATAGACCTAGCTCAGATGCCACTGTTGGGGAACGTTGCATGGGAAACAAAAATTTTCCTACGCACACATAAGATCTATCCATGGTGATGAGCATCTACGAGAGGGAGAGTGAATCTACATACCCTTGTAGATCGCTAAGCGGAAGCGTTAATAAACGCGGTTGATGTAGTCGAACGTCTTCGCGATCCAAATCGCCGAGCGTCCCGCGATCCAATCACGATCCTTCCGATCTAGTGCCGAACGGACGGCACCTCCGCGTTCAACACACGTACGGCTTGATGACGCCTTCACCTCCTCGATCCAGCGAGCGATGGTGAAGTAGTGGTTGAGTTCCAGCAGCACGACGGCGTGGTGATGGTGGTGAGGAACAATCTCTGCAGGGCTTCGCCAAGCGCTACGGAGATTATGACGGAGGAACTAGAGGGCTAGGGTTGCCGGCACACGGCTTGGGAAATCCTGATGTGTCCCGTGTGCTAGCCCTGCCCCTCTATTTATATGTTGAGCCTTGGGGTCTAAACTTGGAGTAAAAGCCTCCTCCGGGTCGGTTTTGCCCGCACAAGGTCGGTTTGGCCCGCAGGGAAAGAGTCCAACTCGGATCCCTGCCGAACCGTGCACAGCCGCGCACAAGCGGTAGTACCGCTTCACACAAGCGGTAGTACCGCTCGGGCGGTAGTACCGCTTCACACAAGCGGTAGTACCGCTCCGGCGGTAGTACCGCTTCACCAAGCGGTAGTACCGCTTACGCGGCAGCAAAACTACTTTTGCACTTTCCAATACCTTGTGGGCTTTATCCCTTTGGCTCATATAAAGTGTTGCTGCACCCGAACACTTCGGTAAACATCCGGAACCCCTTCCGGTGAACTCCGGAACCCTTCCAGAGATCAAAACACTATTATCACATATATCAATCTTTACCTCCGGACTATTCCAGAGATCCTCGTCATGTCCGGGATCTTATCCGGGACTCCGAACAACTTTCGGTCACCAACATAATAACTCAATTATACTAATCGTCACCAAACGTTAAGTGTGTAGACCCTGCGGGTTCGAGAACTATGTAGACATGACCGAGACACCTCTACGGCCAATAACCAATAGCGGGACCTGGATGCCCATATTGGCTCCTACATATTCTACGAAGATCTTTATCGGTCGAACCTCTATGTCAAGGATTCAGTTAATCCCGTATGCTGTTCCCTTTGTTCTTCGGTATGTTACTTGCCCGAGATTCGATCGTCGGTATCACTATACCTAGTTCAATCTCGTTACCGGCAAGTCTCTTTACTCGTTCCGTAATACAAGATCTCGTGGCTAATACTTTAGTCACATTGCTTGCAAGGCTCATTGTGATGTTGTATTACCGAGTGGGCCCTGAGATACCTCTCCGTCATACGGAGTAACAAATCCCAGTCTTGATCCATGCCAACCCAACAGACACCCTCGGAGATACCTGTAGAGCACCTTTATAGTCACCCAGTTACGTTGCGACGTTTGATACACACAAGGTATTCCTCCGGTGTTAGTGAGTTGCATGATCTCATGGTCAAAGGAACAGATACTTGACATGCAGAAAACAATAGCAATAAACTGACACGATCAAATGCTACGTTTACAGTTTGGGTCTTGTCCATCACATCATTCTCCTAATGATGTGATCCCGTTATCAAATGACATCTCATGTCAATGGCTAGGAAACCTTAACCATCTTTGATCAACGAGCTAGTCAACTAGAGGCTTACTAGGGACACAGTGTTGTCTATGTACCCACACATGTATTTGAGTTTCCAATCAATACAATTATAGCATGGATAATAAACGATTATCATGAACAAGGAAATATAATAATAACCAATTTATTATTGCCTCTAGGGCATATTTCCAACACCGGCAAGGGTAAGGTTATGCCCGGCCGCGGGATTGGCCGGGTCACGCACCGGGTCTTGCCTTCCCGCCATGTATACCGCCGCAAAATGAGGCGGATCTGGGATCTCTGGAAAGACTCCGTCCGCGTATCCGAGCCTTCCATCGTGCAGAGGACGGATTGACTCGGTTTCTCCTGTTGAGGACTCGCCGTCAGATTGGACGAGCGTATCATCTCCAGATAGGGAGTTCTTCGACAAGGCCACCCTTTGGGTGAACCCTACGAAGGCACGGCTCCGACCGGCTCGAGTGGGGCCGGGTCTTGCCTGGCTCGGATTAGCGCGACGCGCCGACTCGACACCGGCGGTGTTTTCCAACCCGGCGGCCGACTCGCCGACCACGCCGATGAAGGTATGGATCTTGCCGAAGGGGACCCGGTACCTGTACTCGATTGAGTCGGCGTCGGGGCCCCAGTATGAATCGTCGATGTAGAGCTTCCCGCGGCGGCTCTTCGTCATCATGCCAACCACGTACTTCCCGAACCCTTGGAGAGATCCCGCTAAGAACTCAACTCCACCGTGCGTAGGCCCCATGGTGGGCGCCAACTGTCGTGGTTTTGACACGGCAGATGCCCTTGCTAAAGGACTTGGAGATGAGGCCATTGCACAAGTGTGGAAGCTTAACGGGGTTGATCGGGAACGAGAATACGCCGGGTTACCCAGGTTCGGCCCCTCACGGTGGAGGTAAAAGCCTACATCCTGCTTGATTATATTGCTGTAGATCTCGATTACAAGGATGCGAATTCGCTAACCTAGCTTTCGAGGGATTGCAACTTAGTCTTTTTTGCCTAGGTGCTCCTCTTTATATATACAGGCAGAACCCTAGGTCTACATGAGAGTCTGGGTCGTCATCCTGACCCGTCTCCTACTCTTTCCTACTTGTTCTCCAAGACGACCTTTAAGCCGTTCATCTTCTTCTTGAGCCGGCCCATAGCTTGAGTCGGCCTTTCCCGTTAAGCCTCCTCAAGCCGGCCCGCCTAGAATCCTTTAGCCCTGCAGTGAGCTGACCTGCTGAGCCTACTCTATGGCCGGGTTATCACCCTGTCGGGTCTATATGCTAGTAGATATCCCCAACAGCGTGCGTCCGTTAGCTTTGCCGCAACGCGTAGGCCCTCCCTAGCTGCTCCATTTGCCTGTTTGCGAGCCGCACCGTTGTTTCCTCCCGCGCCCGAACGCCGGCAGCCGCCCCGCTCGTCGCCGGCGACGCTACGGTCCACCTCCAGCCATGCCACCGCCACCATTCGACGCGCCGTCGAGTGGCCATTTGAACGCGGCCAACCGCACCCCTTTTGGTGACCTGTAGACGAATCCCGACGAGATCCCGAGCGTGCCGCCGCGGAAATGGTCGTCGGAGCTGTGCTCCGGCGCCGTCACTGACGTGGCCGGCCCTGGGGTCCACCCTGGTGAAAGAACATGTGCTGCCCCCATGTTTGGTTTTGGTAATTGATGACAATCTCTATGGACTAATGGTTGCCTTGAGTTATATTTGAAGGGTTTGTCCATAGGCATTGCTTGAAGACCATTTGTTGGTTTCAAGGTTATTAGAAGAAGAATATGTGTTCACCAGGTGCTATTCAAGGATTGATCCAAAGATTGGTCATGTGACAGTTGAGCCTATTGCAAACAAAGTCTTGAAGAAGAAGATTGTGTGAACATTCATGTTTACCTTCAAGACATCATCCTAATGAAGAGAGTTGAAAAGATACAAGGTTGATCAAGAATAAGTACAACGAGTGATTCAAGTTGATCAACACACAAAGCGTAGAAGATGTACCAAGCGAGATCAAGTGATCTCATGGTATGGTAAGCATTGTCCATTACGCTTTGTGTACTAACCCATGGTCTATGTGAGAGTGGTTTGTGGGGTTAGGTATGTTTCCATGGGCTTGCGTCAAGAGGAAGATCTCATTCAACCCATGGAGGATGACATCAAGTGGTGATCTCATGGTATGGTAAGCATTGTCCATTATGCTTTGTGTACTAACCCGTGGTCTATGTGAGAGTTGTTTGTGGGGTTAGGTATGTTTCCATGGGCTTGCGTCAAGAGGAAGATCTCATTCAACCCATGGGGGATGACATCAAGTGGTGATCGTCATCAAGTTTGCGGTGTGCAAGTTCACGTGGAGCATCACGAAGAGATCATGCTTGATGCTTGCTGTCCATTGTGGTGACAATGGACTTGTGAAGATGTGCCGAAGAGTGGCTCACCCATAGTGGAGTATGGGAGAGCAATCAACTAGTCTTCATCGAGCCAACACAATCAAGAAAGGTGGTCCAACTTGAGGAAGTCAAGATCGTCATCATCTAGCTCAAGTGGACTATGTGCAAGGCAAAGGTTTACCCTTGATAGGTTTTCTATTTTGCCGGTCTCATGGTGGTAGTTGGGAGACCGGGTTATAGGATCGATAGCCGTACTATCAAGGGGGGCTCTCGAGTGAGTAGCTTGATCATATCATTCGTAGAAAGCTCAAACCATTGCATCCTTGCATCATCTTTCTTGGCTCTTGTTTGGTTTTACTCCCTGTGAGATTTGGAGCTTTTGGTCATCTTCATGACAAGCTCGAGTTCATCGAAAACGGAGTTCATATGCATCTTCTATGATGTTCTTGATGTTGGAGTTTTTGCCGGTTCATATTGTGGGAAGGTCCTCTTCCTTATCCTATTGGCATTTCCTATCCTCTGCTGGTTCTTAATATCCAACAAGCTTGAGTTTGCTGCATTCGGAGTTCATTTGCAGTAGTTATCGCAGTTTCGATCTTCTTGACTGCATCTGTTTTTCTTGGGCAGTTTTTCAGTTCCCAAGCGGCAGTACTGCTCCACTCCACGGTAGTACCGCTCTTGCGGTACTTCCACTATGAGCTACCGCAATTCTTCAGAGCTTCAGTCTTGCAGCGGAAGTACCGCTCCTACAGAGCAGTAGTACCGCTCTGGCGGTACTACCGCTGTTTCTCTACCGCTTGAAGTACCGCTTATTTTGTGCCTTCTGTTATGCTCTGTCCTTCGAGCGCAAGTAGAACGGTGATACGTCTCCAACGTATCTATAATTTTTGATTGTTCCATGCTATTATAGTATCAATCTTGGATGTTTTATATACACTTACAAGCAATTATATATCATTTTTTGGGACTAACCTATTAACTTAGTGCCCAGTGCCAGTTGCTGTTTTTTGCCTGTTTTTGGTTTTTCAGAATATCAGTACCAAACGAAGTCCAAATGCCACGAAACTTTTTGGAGATTTTTTTTGGACATAAGAGACACTGGAAGCTTCGGGAGAGGGCCAGAAGACAGAGGAGGTGGCCACGAGCCACCAGGGCGCGCCCTGGTGCCTCGTGGGCCCACCTCTGCTCCGTTTGACCTAATTTCACCTCTATGAATACTCTAAAATCGGGAAACCAATAGAGGAGTCCACGAAATACTTTTTCCGCCGCCGCAAGTTCCTGTTCTCGAGAGATCCCATCTGGAGGCCTTTTTCGGCACTCTGCCGGAGGGGGATTCGATCACGGAGGGGCTCTCTATCAACCTTGCTGCCCTTCCGATGATGCGTGAGTAGTTTACCACAGACCTTCGGGTCCACAATGTTCTCCTCGATGTTCTTGGAGTTCTATCCGATGTAATCACTTTTTGCGGTGTGTTTGTTGGGATCCGATGAATTGTGAGTTTATGATCAGATTATCCATGAATATTATTTGAGTTTTCTCTGAACTCTTTTATGCATGATTGTTATAGCTTCATATTTCTCTCCAATCTATTGATTTGGTTTGGCCAATTAGATTGATTTATCTTGCAATGGGAGAGGTGCTTTGTAATGGGTTCGATCTTGCGGTGCTCGATCCCAATGACAGAAAGGGACCTAACACATATGTATCGTTGCTATTAAGGGTAAAAAGATGGGGTTTATTCAGGCGTGAGTTTACTTTGTCTACATCATGTCATCTTGCTTAAGGCGTTACTCCGTTCTTTATGAACTTAATACTCTAGATGCATGCTGGATAGCGGTCGATGTGTGGAGTAATAGTAGTAGATGCAGAATCGTTTCGGTCTACTTGTCTCGGACGTGATGCCTATATACATGATCATTGCCTTGGATATCATCATGATTATTTGCTTTTCTATCAATTGCCCAACAGTAATTTGTTCACCCACCGTATGCTATTTTCAAGAGAGAAGCCTCTAGTGAAAACTATGGCCCCCGGGTCTACCTTTATCATATATTAAAAATCCTAAAAATACCTTGCTGCAATTTTATTTATTTATTTTATTTTGTATTTTTGTTTGATCTATCTATCTATCACCATACAATTTAATCTTGCAATTAGCCGCCAAGGGATTGACAACCCCTTGTTCGCGTTGGGTGCGAGGATTTGTTGTTTTGTGCGCAGGTACTGCTAACGAGTTGTTGCGTGATTCTCCTACTGGATTGATAACCTTGGTTTCATAACTGAGGGAAATACTTATCTCTACTGTACTGCATCATCCCCTCCTCTTCGGGATGATTTCGTAAATGACCTGCAATCACCCAACATTTTGTTTTTTTGAGGGGGAGGTGTCCGTGGATGATTGCGTTTTTTTTATTCTTGTGAGAAGCTACGGAGATTGGAACTGCCCAGCTAACCCAAAAAACAACGGATGGCTGATTTTGTTACCGGAGCATCGGCCACTCCAGCAGCCGTGAAGGTGCATCCAACGGCCAAGAGCATACAGAACAGCAGATCCGATGGTTGAAAACGCTAATGGTCTATACGTTGGAGACGTGTCACTACATCAAATGTAATAGCAAATTGAATTAGTCCAGCGAATCAAATAGTGAGTTAGTCACTAAACGTACAATATACCAAAGGGAAACGTTTCCCTCCGGACGACCGGCCGAGCGCTCGGCCGGTCGCCCCTCGCTCGCTCGTGTTTCTACGCGGAAGCGGGACTGGGCCACGTGAGTTCGATGGGCCTTCAAGCGAGATGTCCCTTTTCTTATCTCTTCCGCATAACTTCTTTTTTCTTTTTTCCTCTCTGCCTTCTTCTTCCTCTTGTCTTGTTGCTTCTCTCCTCTCTCGTTAGGCACGACCTCCTGCTACATCTGTGAGCACCCCCTCCCCCAACGCTGCAAGCATCTCCTTCCCCATGCACCTCATACTGCTCCCCCGCTGATGCTACAACAGGAGAGATCTTTTGCTGGAATTAGCGTTGCTTTTTTTGCTGCGTGTGTGCTACAACCAGCTCTGTGCAACCGCAAAGCTGCAACCGACACCTGAGAAAGCTAAAATTGTCCAAGAAAAAAGCTTCAACTGGATATGGCGGAAGCTGGGGGGCGGCCAGTGCTGCAACCGTTGACAGAAACAGGTTCAGCGGTATATGAAAAAACTTCAATCAGGCACTATGCAACGAAAAAAGTTGCAACCGTTGACAGAAAAGCTTCAACCCTAGATGAAAAAAGCTTCAACCAGACAGTGTGCAACAGAAAAAGTTACAACCATTGATAAAAAAAGCTTCAATCGTAGATGCAAAAAGTTTCAAGCGATGACCGGCAATGGAAAAAAGCTTCATAGAGGCTCGCGTTTCCACGGAAGCTGCAACCGGTGTTGGCGGGTGTTGGAACTGGCGAAGACCAATGCTACAGGCAAAGATGATGCTTCGGCTGGCGACGGCGAAGCTGCAACTATGCAATTCATAGCTACAACCCGGCATGAAACAAGTTGTGACCAGAGAGCACGGAAGCTGCGACTGGCGACGAAAAAAGCTACAATCGTCGAGCACGGAAGTTGCAACCGGCGAGAAAAAAGCTACCACCGACGAGGCCAGAAGCTACGACCGGCGTGCAAAAAAGCTGCAACCGTCGAGTAGTTCTGTTGTAGCTAGCCCAGGTCTGTTTACGAGAGCTTCCGCCTAGAGTTTCCAACGATCGACTCGAATCCAGTTGAAGCTAGCCCATCGTGCATGTGGTACTGTAGATCAATTAAGTTGCTTGCCTGCAAGTTAGCTTTGCACGTAGAACCTACACTCCTAGAATTTGATCTACGTTATAAATCCAACACGGAGCATGGTATCGGGCAAGTGCGGGCGGCGCGGCTAGACGAGGACGAGCGCTGGTGGGCACCGGTGGCCGGCAAGAGCGGGCGGCGCGTTGGACCGGCGATTTGTGTGGGGTTCTTTTTTTGTGTGTGTGTGCGTTCAGATCAGAGGTTCACGACGGGGAGACGAGAAAATCTAACGACGCTGGGCGTCTTGATCCAACATGCACGCGCCGACCGGCCGAAATTTGAACCGGTCCGCCGGTGCCTATCGTTGCCCTATACCAAATCAACAAAATAAATATACTCGATACTTTCACTGAGTTTAGAAATCCCATCTTAATATCTTTTGTTAAAAAAAACAAATCAATTAATAAATGTTAAAAAAAATATGCTCTCAGTAATAAATATGCTCCATGAGTAAAAAAAATTGAGACAAAGTAAATAAATAGTAAATGTACCTATATGACGGCATGCTGAAGTGACGAAAGGGTAGGGAAGGAAGAACGGGGCGGAGGGAAACTATATGGACACGCATGGATTAAGAAAGAGCACATATGGACATGGTAAATGACCTGCAATCACCCACCATTAAAGTCTGGCAACATTGATTTTCGTGGATGATTTCGTAAATGACCTGCAATCACCCAACATTTTGTTTTTTTTAGGGGGAGGTGTCCGTGGATGATTGCGTTTTTTTTATTCTTGTGAGAAGCTACGGAGATTGGAACTGCCCAGCTGACCCAAAAAACAACGGATGGCTGATTTTGTTACCGGAGCATCGGCCACTCCAGCAGCCGTGAAGGTGCATCCAACGGCCAAGAGCATACAGAACAGCAGATCCGATGGTTGAAAACGCTAATGGTCTGAGAGGGCTGGATTAGTGCTGGGTTGTAATGTTTCTAAATAAGGTTATGAACAAGTCATTTATGAATGACGGTCACTGATGTGCAGGTAGATTCCTTGCCTCTTGTAACCTAGCGGATTCATCTTATTTTTATATTGTCGGGGCAGCAGGATCATCTTTGTTAAGATGTCGAGTACTACATTATAGTAGTAGCACAAATTTCTTACACTGTATAGATGCAGACTTCTTGTCAGTAAACTCTCTGTCTGAAAGAGTGCATTGCTTAATGTTGTGTGATGCTCTCTTAATTATCCGCGCACACACTCGTATGTCATCCAATGAGAAAGATGACATGTACAGATGTGCAAGTATACGTACACGTATATTAGTAACCGTAGTATATTACTGTACTAGACAAACCTGAAACCTGTGCATGTACCCCAAATGCAACTGCATCTCCAATTTTGGGAGGTCCCAGCGAACGTTGACTCCACAGCACCCAACCGCGCTAACCACTTCCCAACTTGGCGCGCTCTCCTCGGAACGACTCAACTGACGATCAACCCGATCTACAGCTCGTTGCGACAGATGTTGCTCGCCGCAGCAACGCCGCATCCCCGGACGATGTCGTCACGCCGGAGCCCCGGTACAGGGGGTGGAGGACGATGCCGT
This sequence comes from Elymus sibiricus, assembly GCA_039707655.1. Classification (NCBI taxonomy): domain Eukaryota; kingdom Viridiplantae; phylum Streptophyta; class Magnoliopsida; order Poales; family Poaceae; genus Elymus; species Elymus sibiricus. The sequence goes on along the minus strand of CM077664.1, from coordinate 53,625,092 downwards.
TCGTGATCGGCAACGAGACGTTCGAAAAGCTGGGCAGCATCGGCACGGCCGCCAACCTCATGATGTACCTCACCTCCGTCTTCCACATGACCAACGTCGACGCCGCCATGGCCCTCAACGCCTTCAGCGGCACCACCAACCTCGCCACCGTCCTCGGCGCTTTCGCCTCCGACCTCTACCTCGGCCGCTACGCCACCGTCGGCATCGGCTGCATTGCCACCTTGATCGTAAGCACCGTTCATCCATTGATGGTAGTTTCTTCCCATCTCATCTTGTCGTTTGGACTTTGGAGTTTGTATGGTAATTCTTGCGTCTCACAGGGCATGATCATACTCACATTGACAGCTGGCGTGCCGACGCTGCACCCGCCGGCGCACGCCGTCGCGACGACACTGCAGCTTGCGGTGCTCGTGCTGGCGTTCGTGTTCATCGTGGCCGGCGCGGGCGGCATCCGCCCTTGCAACCTTGCCTTCGGCGCCGACCAGTTCGACCCGCGCACCGACCACGGCCGCCGCGGCATCAACAGCTTCTTCAACTGGTACTACTTCACCTTCACCATCGCCGTCTGTGTCTCGTCGACGGCGATCATCTACGTGCAGAGCAACGTGAGCTGGTGGGTCGGGTTCGCCATCCCCGCCGCGCTCATGCTCGTCTCATGCGCTCTCTTCTTTGCCGGCGCGAGGCTCTACGTCCGGGTGCGCCCCGAGGGCAGCCCCCTCGCCGGCGTCATCCGTGTCGCCGCCGCGGCGTTCCGGAAGCGTCATGCACCCGCGCCCGACGACCCCGGCAAGTCGCTCTTCAGGACGCCCCACACGAGCTCGCTCGTGTCCAGGCTCTCCTACACAGACCAGTTCAGGTCCCTCGACAAGGCCGCCGTGGTGGTGCTCAAGAGCGAGGTCGACGTCGACGGCCTCCCCAAGGATCCATGGCGGCTGTGCAGCATGCAGCAGGTGGAGGAGACCAAGTGCATCCTCCGTGTCCTGCCGGTGTGGGCCACATGCATCGTGCACTACGTAGCCTTTGCGCAGACGAACACCTACGTCGTCCTCCAGGCGACGCAGTCGGACCGCCACTTCCGCGCCGGCGACGGCTTCGAGGCGCCGCCGGGGTCGTTCACCATCTTCCCGATGCTCGCGCTCACCGTCTGGATCCCTGTCTACGACCGCCTCGTCGTGCCGTGGATGAAGAGGCTCACCGGCCGAGACGAGGGCATCACGCTCCTCCAGCGCATGGGCGTCGGCATGGCGCTGTCCTCTGTGGCCATGGTCATCTCCGGCGTGGTCGAGCAGCGCCGGCGCGTTCTCGCCGTGCTGCACGCCGCCGCCAGTGGCGGCTCCATGTCGCGCAGCAAGGTGTCGCCGCAGTCGGCCTTCTGGTTGGTGCCGCAGCTCGCGGTGCTGGGCCTCTCGGAGGCCTTCAATCAGGTGAGCCAGATGGAGTTCTACTACAAGGAGTTCCCGGAGAACATGCGCAGCGTCGCCGGCTCGCTGCTCTTCAGCGGCCTGGCGCTGTCAAACTACCTCAGCGGGCTGCTCGTCAGCGTCGTGCACCGCGCCACCGGCGGCAGCGAGGAGGGGTGGCTCGCCGAGGACCTAAACAGGGGTAGGCTGGACTGGTTCTACTTCCTCATCGGCGCCATTGGGACGGTCAACCTCGTTGTGTTTCTTGTATGCGCAGATTGGTACAGGTACAAGGTGCCTGCTGATGCCCATGACCATCAGCAGATTGCAATTGAAAATCGGTGAGAGGAGAATGAAATTAAGAAGAACATAGCAATTATGATGTGGTTTTAGTTAGTTGCTTAATATGATTAGGCATTTAGATGTCAGACTGATGCAACACATACCATATGCACAGTAGAGTAAATTACAGAATACCACTGCATTTGGGCTAGGTCATCAGGAACCACCCTTGTTGAGATTTTTATTTTAAAAAACACTCCTTTTTTAGGCTGGTGTGTGACAAATTGATCGTTTTAACTCGTTTTTTGACTCAGCCCCACTTGCCGGGTCCACGTGGCAAAAATTGAGGCGCGGGGGAGATGGCAGTAAAAACAACCAGAAACGTAAATCTCCAAATCGAACCACATGAAATGGAAGCAATGCGAGTGGAATCGAAGCTCAAATCGTAAATCTCCAAAATCCCAAACCTTAACACTTGAACCAAACATCCCTTCAGAATTTCTCGAGATCCATCCCATGGATGTCGAGGTCATCGTCGCTGCTCTCCTTTCCGTCCTTCCACGACATCATGGCAAAGCGACGACGAGCATGAGCGGCGATGTTGACAGTGCGAGAGAGAGAGAGAGAGAGAGAGAGCAGAGGGAGAGCAGCAGAGGAGTGAGTGAGATAGGGAGAGTGAATGAGAAGGATATGGAGCATGAGCATCGGTTTTTACTGGGTCCGGCTCGGCCGAACGTCCGTCTTCCCCGCGCTGTTAGTTTTCGCCACGTGGACTCGACAGGTGGGGCTGAGTGGTAAAAAAATGAGTTAAAATGAGCAAATTGCCCAACCCTGCTAGAGAATGAGATGATATGTGCCTATATACTCAAAGCTCTATTCTCGTGAAGAAAAGAAACTTCAAGAAAAGCCGACGCTCCGCTCCTTGATTTCCATGATGATGTGCCCATACAAGTTCATACCGGTTGTCTTTTTGTTTCTATGTGTTTTTCATTGGTTTTTCTTTTCTTTGTTTTCAAATACATGTCGAGTTTTTTAGTACACGTTGTACATTTTCTGTATACACGTGTAACATTTTGTTGATACATGTTGAATATTTTTTAAATATATAATGAACATTTTTTTTTCAAAATACATGTTTGAAGTTTTTAAGAGATGTTAAAGGTTTTCAAAATACATGTTGAACATTTTCTAATGGTATGAAACATTATTTCATATTACACAAACATTTTTTCTACATTATATTAACCTTTTTGTAAAATTTCATACACATATTTTGAAACGTGTGAACATTTTAAATGTTATGTATATTTTTTGAATGGAAGAAACCATTTTTTTTAAACTTACATGAACAATTTTTACATTATGTAAACGTTTATAAAAATGTCATGAACATTTTTTGAATAGTATAAACATTTTTTAAAAGTTACGCGATATTGTTTTACACTGCATGAACATTTTTTAAACGCGCGATGACCATTTTCTAAAATTCTACGTAAAAAGGTTCCCACTGCAAAAATACAAATATAAAAAAATAAAAACAAACAAACGAACCAGACTGCTGGGCCAGCCCACTACCGGTTCTCCTATAGGCGAGCCTAGCTACTGCCTTGCATAAAGCGAGACATAGCCGCGCCACGCCACGCCGGGCTCTGGGGGTTGGGTTTCTGTAGCCCGTGCTGCAAGCTTGTTTTTGTCAGGTGGTGGTGGGGCGGAGCACATGGACGACAACACACATGGTGGGAGTACCCCGTACCCCAGCCTGCGGCACACACTGATTGCCAGCAGCGGTCCAGTCGATCTCATCTGGTAGTACGGCTAATGCATGGCACCACATCATCGTAGAAACGATGCGAAGGAAGGAAATTGGGGACGCTCCTTCCCGGTTCCCGCAGCCTGAGCTTCGTGCTCTGCTATGCCACCAAGGCTTGAACGGAACACGTACGTTGCCGACCTCCGGACGGAAGCAAAGCGCGGTGACATTATTCGAAGCTAGTGACATTACCTGGATGCCAACGTCTCATCAGCATGGAAACGAAATCCTATTTCCCCTCAGCTGGACTAGGAAACGAATCGAATGTTACCCGCGCCACCGTAAACACGATGACAGTCTCACTCGACCGTGAGTGGACAATTATTACCCGAAAAAAAAAAAGGTGAGTGGACAATCAATCACGCGCAACGAAGAGCACTCAAGCACTGTGAGGCCGTTGTGAAGCCTCCTTTGTTTTTCTCTCTCAAAAATAATTAGACCTCGTTTGTTCTCTTGCTCTTTTTTAACTGGCCGACTTGTCCTGTCGCGCTTTTAACCGGCCGAAAGCAACAGAGCCGGTCCAAATCTCGTATGCCACGCGGCCCACGCGCGCCCGTGAAACGAATGATTGATTAGCCTCCTATACTGCTATAAATAAATCAATCTAGACCCCTTCAGAAAAAAAAAAATTCAGTGAACCGCTCATGCTCATCCTTCCGTGCTACACCACCCCTCACGCTCCACCTACCCGGCCGGTCCGGTCCGGTCCAGGCCCGGCTCCCGAAGTCTCCAGAACCCGAACCACCGCCACGCGGGCCCACATGCCAGGGTCACGTTCCCCCCGCGCCGCTGCCTCCGGCGAGCCCTCCTCGGCCCACCCCCTCATAAATACCACGCCCAAACCTCGCCGCAGATCAACCGCGCTCGCCCTCTCTGCTTTCCTACTGCTAGTACTAACCGGACTCCCCGCCGTCGCCGCCAACATGACCGAGGTCTGCGTCAAGGCCGCCGTCGGCCACCCCGACACGCTCGGCGACTGTGAGTCCCCTTCTCTTCCGCCCGTCCTTCCTCGCCGGGTCGATTCGGCGGCGGAGCCCTAACTGATTTTGGTTTTGGTGGGGCGTGTCCACTCCAGGTCCCTTCTCGCAGAGGGTGCTGCTCACGCTGGAGGAGAAGAAGGTGCCCTACGAGATGAAGCTCATCGACGTCAGCAACAAGCCCGACTGGTCCGTCCCTCTCCGACCCCCCTCCCTCCCCACTGAAATTTCAGTTTCACGCGCACACAGAAGAAACGCATACACACGCCCTTTGGCCACTGCTTGATGGGTGACTGGTCTGGTTTCCTTGATGTTTTGAGCCTTTTCCGCACTGATTTGGCATATAAATCGTTACTGGTTGGTTCGCGTTGGGTGAAGCAGAGCAGTGCGGGACTGGGGATTTTATTGTGGTCGCCATGGGTGAGGCTTGTGCGTCGCTTAGATGCCTGCTGTGATGTGACAGATTTGGTCTATCTAGTGCAGAATATGTGGCCCTGGAATTTGGTGTACATGGATAATGTGTTAGAACTAGAAATTCTCTTGGTTTCTTCTGCACAAGGGGTTCAGTATTTCGACCAAAAAAAAAGAACCAGACTCTTGGTTTATTTCTGCACAAGGGTAAAGCATTGCGATAAAAAAAAGAACTACAAATTATTCGATTTGATTTGAGCCAATTCTCCACCGATTTGCTCCACCGATTTGCCTTGAATCGTTACTACCTAGTTGGTTTGCGTTGGGTGAAGCAGAGCAGTGTGGGACTGGGAATTTTATCGTAGTTGCTATGTGTGATGCTTGTGCGTCGCTAAGATGCCTTCATGATGTGGCAGATTTTGTAGATACAGGGGGGAATGTAGCCCTGGAATTGGGTGTAAATGGATAATGTGTTAGAACTGAAAGTTGGTACCATAAGCTAGCTCAAGATAAAAACCAGAGACATAGTTAAATATCTCTGGCAATCTTGATAAAAATTTTTAGAAAACCTCTTGGTTTGCTGCTGCACAATGGGTTCAGCATTTTGATAAAAAAGAACTAGAAATTTCCATGGTTTTCTTCTGCACAAGAGTTCAGTATTTCGATCTCATTCCATAGAAACAGATTTACAGGATGGATTTTGAGTGTGATAAGTGGACTACATCTTGAAGGTGATTTACCCAATGCACTTGCACTATCCAGGCAGAAGCTCCAAAGAATTGGAGATTTAGAACTAACTAACAATAGCTAATATAGTGTGATTGAAATGCTTGACTTGAGTTTTTTGGCAAGTGTGACAAAATGAATTGCCAACCATTGCCACTTCTTGGGCATTGAAGCATTAGACATTATTCTGCAACAGTGAGTGCAGCACTGTACGTTAGCACCAGGACACGTCGCTAGAGGATCTCCCTATGAAGCAAATTCATCATTGTGCATTTGATTGGCGTTGGAGAAATCCAAGAGAAGCTACCACAAAGCTTCTCTGCATGCATAAGCCAGCACTGTACCTGCTCTCTAACACAAATTTATATTTCGAAGTCTTAAACATGTCTGGGAAACTGTTCTGAGATATCGAGCTTTCTATCGTTAAAAAGAACAAGATACCTCACTTCCATTGAATCTATAAGTTGTAAGGTAAATTTGGTGATAACATAATGGTCTTGTATTGCCTTTATTTTTCTAGTTCTTATACAGGGCTTTATCTATGTAGATGTGCATGTTGGGATAGCTTGATATGAACAAGCCTTTGGGTTGATACTGGACAGTATTCTGGCCTACTTTTTGCTAGGTTGCAAGCTTAAAGCCATTAGACGTAATCCCCGATGGAACATATGGCCAAAGTGTTGCATTTAACTTCTATTCGTTGTCAGTCAGATTTACCGAGTACTTCGGAAATACTTTCTTTACTATTTCGAGGAGCCTGGTCTGTTATGCATGCATTTTCCTATATTGTATCTGCAAAAGTTGAAATGATCAAAAGGAGGTTCTCAATTTTTAGCATGGCCTTTCAGTCTCTAACCCTGTTTTTGACATGGTGGGGGACCAAACCCACCAATATTGTTCCTTCTTTTGTGAGATTGTTGCCTGTAGGGATTCGATGGTGTTGGGATGTAGAGCTTACCCCTGTTTGCAAACTTCTTAAACTAAACTACTGTAATTACTCTTTCAGGTTCCTGAAGATCAATCCGGAGGGCAAGGTGCCTGTATTTAACGGTGGTGATGGCAAATGGATTGCTGATTCTGATGTGATCACTCAAGTCATTGAGGAGAAGTACCCAACTCCATCACTTGTGACCCCTCCTGAGTATGCATCAGTGTAAGTTTCTCGATGGCACATTGCAAAATCCACTATTGCTTCTCTGAAGTTTAAGAACGTTGTTATTTCTTGCATTTTGTGATCCTTGTTATATGTATGGTCTCGTAAGCAGAAATTTGCTTTTGTTTCAGAAATATATTTTGTACTCCATATATTTGGTATGGCGCTGCTAGGTTATATATACTTCTAAGGTCTTTGGTGTTGGGAATTCTGACTGTTAGTAGCTTTGGGAGAACTTTTTTGCATGATCTCGTAATAAGGGAGTTGCATTTTTCTGCAGTTAGTTACAATAGAAATTGTTTCTCTCTCTTTTCTTGCAAGGTCTATTATGATATTTTAACAGCTTAGTGGTGCTAGTAATAACTTGCTATCTTCCCTATTTTGATAGCTTAGTCCGCTGTCCATTTCTTTTACCATGTTCTGGGTATGATGTTTCGATCTGATTGTGGTTTGTGATAACAGGGGATCAAAGATCTTCTCCACCTTCGTCACCTTCTTGAAGAGCAAGGATGCCAACGATGGTTCGGAGAAGGCACTTGTCGATGAGCTGCAGGCACTCGAAGAGCACCTAAAGGCCCATGTAAGTAGGCTGCACTTATCTTAGCAGTCGATGCGGCAGCTGCTTCCTGCAGTGGAGTGAATAGACATAACACATGGCTTCCACAAGCATTCCATTATGTCCAAGTTTCACTATCCAAGCACTAATCCTGCCTGGACATGACACAGTGCAATAATTTCATTTTGTCCCATTGCCTTATCGTGCAAGATGTGGGGCCTTTGTTTGTTCAGTCTGAACATCTTACCAAACTTGTGCTAACACCACTATCAAAACTGTGCTGGCAGGGACCCTACATCAATGGAGCGAACGTGTCCGCCGTCGATCTCAGCCTGGCCCCGAAGCTCTTCCATCTCCAGGTCGCCCTGGAGCACTTCAAAGGCTGGAAGGTCCCGGAAACCCTGACCAGCGTCCATGCCTACACCGAGGTATGCCAACGCTCAAAGCGAAACACACGCTATCTTCTCCCATCTCCAAATCTTGTCCATGGATGAAGTCGCTGATGGTTACTATGTCTTTCCTACACGCAGGCTCTCTTCAGCCGTGAGTCGTTCGTCAAGACCAAGCCGACCAAGGAGAACCTGATCGCCGGGTGGGCGCCGAAAGTGAACCCGTAAGCCCTCCCGCCGCTCGGAGACCCGACCCACCCCCGTTGTGCGAGTAGTGATGGGCAGTAGTAGGCCTCATCTGTCTAGGCTGGAATAATTCGAGCCTTGATGTGCTCTGGTTGTCGCAAGCGTGGACTGTCCCCTTCTGGCTTGTCTGTGGATGTTATCTGCGTGTTCTGGTGCTAGCTAGAGAGTGCATGTACTGTGGTGTGAACCTTTTTCCGTATGAGTGAATAATGGAGCTGCATAAAATTCGGATTTGCCATGTCAAGTGTAGTTATGATGTAGAGAGTGGATGAGCGCCTCCGAGGAAGTAACATGTGGTACGCTGTTTCTTCAGGCCAATGGTGTCTCCGATGTGACTCGTGAGATGGGGGCAGGCAGCACCGCAGCAAGGAAGCATGGCGGGGGTGCAACCTCTTCTGCATCAGGGGTGGGAAATAATTAGCACTGGAGATGTAACTCGAGTATTCATTCTCTGTTAGAAAGTAGAAAAAGGTTCTTTTTTTTTAGGCACCTGAAAATTCTGTTTGCATTGGCCACTTTCGTTCAGGACCGTTAGATCTTCATCGTACAGCTGAAAATAGATAGTGCACTGTTCATCTTCCTCACGCAGGTGCCAGCCTGACTGTCACGACGCAGGAAAGACTCGGCGGGACCAGCGGGTTCAAGGGCGTTGGGGCCCAGCTACCAATGGCTTGAGGCTGACGTGGAGCGTGGAGAAACAAGATCCGAAGACCAAGCCCTAGATTGCACCGAACGGATACGCGGCGAGATACAGATACGTAAATACGTCATTTCTGAAAAGCGCCAATGTGATATGTTTGACAAGAATTATGGAACGGAGGGTTCTTATCCATGATACCAACAGAAGCAAGAACCAACAGGCAAAGGGTTGCAGCAATTTACCAGCTGAGTTAGAGAGAAAGAGAGGAGGAAATCATCATCCTTCCATTAGATAGAATTCTACAGGATAGTGGGGGTGAAGGAGAATTAGCATTGGATACGGTATCCGATACTGATACGCTGGTTGCTGGAAGTATTGGTGTTTTCTTAACCAAGCCTCTCTTGGGTGCAACTGGTGTGGTGTGGGTGGCTGAGGCCTAGAGTTATATGTGAACCAGTGTGTGGCTGGTAGACTATCGAATGCTTATTGTACCGAATTGTGAGAGGAAGTTGTTCTCCCTTCCTCCCAGCTACTCCTCTCTCGGCCCCTCCCTTCTCCCTCCTTCTCTCAGTTCGGCCATAGTAGGGCTACATTACAACTTGGTATCCGAGGTCAGACTCGATCCAGTCGATCTGGAGCCGCCCGAGTATTTGCGGAAACCGCCCTACACCACCAAGCAAGCCTTGAAGATGGCGGTCATGGAGGAGCAACTCGCCGCGCTGATCAAGTCCGTCAACGGCAGCCGTGCCTCCAACGACGCCAAGCTCGAGGCCCTCCAGGCCTCCCTCGAGCTATGGCGGCCAGCCGTGTCCAGCCTGCAACATCAACTCGACGAGCTCCGCACGCAGGTGGGCAGGATTGCGATGCACCCCGTGCTCGCAGATCCGGCGACACCGGTGACAGATCTAGTGGTGCACGCCACCACGACGACTACTTCTGTAGAACTGGGACACCACGGGCCAAGTCGCCACAGCGAGGTCCACGACTCCGGGGGTTTTGCACCTGGGGTGGTCACCACCCTAGCGCCGCCTCCGGTCAACGTTGCGTGCCGCATCAATCCTCCCTCCTTTACATCTCCATGTTCTCGATCTAGTTGTGTGTGTGTGTGTATGAGAGAGAGAGAGAGCATCCAGTACCAAGCAGCACCACACGCCAATTGGGCTCTGTCCAAATTAGATTTTCCATCGTTCGATGGGGAAAATCCACAATTCCGAAAAAGTAGGTGCGAAAAATATTTCGATGTTTGTGGAGTTCAGTCAGAGCTGTGGGTTCGTGTTGCTACACTGCACTTCACCGTCATTGCATCCCGCTGGCTGCAATTACATGAATCCCAGAGCACATCCTTCACTTGGGAGGCTCTGTGCACGACACTCTGAGAAATTTGGTCGAGAGCAATATCAAACTCATCTTAGACAGTTTAATACACTTAGACAGACTAGTGCTGTGAGTGAATACAACGCTAGGTTTCAGGAATTGATGCATCAAATGCTAGCGCATTATCCAGGGTTTGATTTACTGTACTTTACCACTCAATTTCTAGAGGGTTTGAGAACTGGAATTCCAGTAGGAGTCATGTTACACCAGCCGAAAGATCTGGATGCTGCCTTTTCCTTGGCTTCCATGTAGATGCAGGAGGAGCTCCTCGAGGCATTACCATGGCACGACTTGAGGCGCCAAGATGTTCCCCACCAACGAGCCCCTCCCCGGCCTCTTCTGGCGCCGGCCGCCAGCGAGGCAGATGTTGCCAACGGCGCCGGCTGCAGGAGAAGACTGTCGTGGTCTGGATGCCGCACGTGCTGCAGATCGTGGCGAGCGCGCGAACAGGGTGAGCGCGGTGAGGACCGGGTGGCAGTTCTGCGCAATTACAGGCGCGCCCGCGGCCTCTGCTTCAAATGTGGCGAGCGTTGGGGGCAAGGTCACCAATGCGCTGCCACAATTCAATTGCATAGTATCGAGAAACTGCTAGAACTCTTACAAGCTAAAATCAAGCTCCCCAAGGCCGAGATGTTGAGTCTGACGAGGAATTTCTCATGTCGATCTCCAAGGTTGCCACCACGGGATAGACGACACCACACACTATCAGGCTCCTGGGCAAGATTGCAAGCAAGTCGGTGCTCATATTAGTAGACTCCGGAAGCTCCCCTTCCTTCGTGAGAGAGTTAGTGGTTGAATATCTTGGAGAAGAAGTGCAGCAGGTCAACCCCATTTCTGTCAAGATTGCGATGGAAGAGTTTTGAATTGCTCTGGCATGGTTCCAGCTTGTGAGTGGTCGACACAAGGGCGCCAGTTTGTTTCTGATTTGAGAGTACTCTCTCTTGAATGCTACGATATGGTTGTGGGCATGGATTGGCTTCAACATTGTGGGCCAATGTGGGTTGACTAGGAAAAAAAGATCCTCAGTTTGAGCATCAAGGACAGGTTGTCAGCAGGTCACTCAGATTTCCTTAGTTCAACTACAAGAACTAGAAGAGGACCATGCAGTCGCATTGTATCCTCTGACAGACAAGGAACACCAACAACACTCAGAGTTATTATCAGAAGTGGAGCATTTTTCAGTTAGTATTTTTTGAACCCTAGGAGCTACCCAAACACAAAGAGTGGGACCATGCAATTCCCTTGTTAGCTGGGGCAAAGCCTATCAACATACGACCTTACAGATACACTCTGAACAGAAATCTGAGATCGAAGAAAAAGTATAGGAAATGCTCAGAGCTGGTCTCACTGTTCCTAGTGTCGGTCCATTTTCCTCACCCGTTCCGCTCGTCAAAAAGAAAGACCAGACCATGAGTTTTTGTGTGGATTTCCGGCATTTGAATGCAATCACAATCAAAAACACGATTTTTTGTGAAAATGACCACCTACCCAACGGAATTGCTAGAAAAAATTGACAGAAAAAAACCCTGGACCATGGCGGCATGCACCTGCCGCCACGGTGCGAGGCGGCAGCCCCTGCCTCCAGCCGGCCAGGCGGCAGGCTGCCCATAACAGCGAGCGGCTAATCGCTGAGGCCGGTGGTGGGCCCTGCCGCCTCGTCCGATGGCGGCAGGACTTGCTGCTCACGGGCGAATCGCTACGGAACGAAAATGCATGCATGCATGTGCTAGTAAGGCCTAATAATCCACGCAGCAGCAAGGTCTAATAGTGCATGCATGTGCTAGTACATCGTGGCAGTTCGTTAGCTTGCTACCCCTCAAAAAGAAAAGTTAACTAACCGATCAACTTGTGTACGCACAATATGAGCCTGTGTATTTCTCTTCTTTTATGGAATGAGCCTTTGTATTTCTAAAACACGTGCGTGTATAACCTGCATTTAAAATCATTGAAGATCCAAAATAAGCTATGTGAACGGAATCAATACAACAAAAACTCATTGAACACTCATGAAACATCTCTTCTACATTTCCCGACAGCAAAAAAAAAAAAAACATTAATTGAGAATTGCCGCCACAGCAACACTAGAAGGGACGACTCCGCAGTGACCCGTCGTCGATAAGTAGTGGACAATCCTACACGCACGCCACTGGTCATCTCGGCTAGGGGTAAGAGGAACCGAAGTTATTAGTAGTGGGCAATCCTACACTCACGCCACTGGTCATCCGTTATTAGTGGCGGGCCACATTGCCCACCCGCCACTGGTAAATGTTATCAGTGGCAGGGTGAATCCCAGGGCCGCTACTGATATTTTTAGGGTATTTTCCTCTTCATCCCGTCACTCTCTTAATTATCTGATCCACCGACGATTGGATATCTACCCTTCTCAACTTAGGGCATCTCCAACATGGATCTCAAACCTCCCGCAACCGTTCGGATCGATCTGTTCCGACGCTTTATTTATTTATTCCGCTCACATAGCATATTTTGGATCTTCAATGGTTTTAAGTGCAGGTTATACACGCACGTATTTTAAAAATACAAAGGCTTGTATTGTGCATACACTAGTTGATCGATTGGTTCGCTTAGCGATGCATGCATGGCAAAGCTAGCTGCCGACGAGGCCACGACGTACTAGCACATGCATGCATCAGGTCTTGCGGCAGCAAACAGTCCTGCCGCCACCGGATGAGGCGGCAGGGCCCACCACCGGCCTCCGTTCCGTAGCGGTTCGCCGCTCGCTGTTATGGGCAGCCTGCCGCCTGGCCGGCTGGCGGCAGGGGCTGCCGCCTCGCACTGTGGCGGCAGGTGCGCGGCGCAGGGGTCTTTTCTGTCAATTTCATCCAGAGGGGGCCTTTTCTGGCAATTTCGTTGGGCAGGTGGTCCTTTTCAATAAAAAATCCAAGAACACATACCCCAATGGTTGAGAGAAGCTTTTCTTCAAGCCGTGTGGCCCACTGCTCCTTCAAGCCAATGGTGTCCCCGATAGTGGCGCGGCTAGACAGGGACTGTTGGAGGGGTGAAAGGCAAATACAACAATTCTGAGGGGGCAAAGACCATACCTTCTCTAATTACTAAGCACCTCTATAAATATTCTTCAGACATTTTATCAGGGTTGAGTGGCCGTGCCCCGAGCGCAACATCTTGTGCGTCAGAGTGGGAGATAATTAACCCCACAAACGTGTGACCACGGATGGATTCCTCTTATAATAATCATTCTCCGTCAGAAAGAAAGAAAGAAACAGGTTCGCGGTTCGTGCTTACGGGTGATGATGGGCACGTTTCCAGGTCTGTCGCGTCTCTCAACTGCTCCCGATGCAAACTCTTTATCTTCTGAACGGGAAAGAAACATCTGCTAGGATTTGAGAACCCATCCGCTCTCCGCTGGATGGTCGCGGGACGATCTATCGACGATTTTTTGTCGAAAAGGATCCCCTGGCGAACGCAATTGGCAAAAAAGACCCCCTCCGGATAAAAGTGACAAAAAAGACCCCCTGGCCCGTGGCGGCAGGTGCGCCGGGCGACACGTGTCACCTGCCGCCACGGAGTGAGGCGGCCGGCCCCTGCCGCCACCGGTCCAGGCGGCAGGCTGGGCGGAACGGAATCCGGAGCTCGCAACGGAACGACAGCGCGTGGTGGGCCCTGCCGCCACCGGGTGGGGCGGCAGCACTGTGCCCTGCCGCCACCGGGTGGGGCGGCCGCACTGTTGCTGCTCCACCCCGGCCGACGGCGTCGACTGTACCGGACGGCGCCGATTACCACGCGCGCGTCGCCTTTCGTCCTCGTCCCGCGCGTTTCGGCAGATTCCCCTGCTGCACCCCGGCCGACAGGCGACACTGTACCGGACGGCGCTGATTTTGCTGCGCGCTGCGGTGCCCTCGTCGTTTCCTGGCCCTGATTCGTAGGCGATGTCTATTCTCTGTTCATCTGTCTATTTTCTGCTCACTGGCCGGTCTGTGTTTCGTCTGCTGGGTGATTCCCGCCTAATCTTTTATCTATCTGTTGCTGCGGCCGACGCGACAGCACCGAGGCGTGTGATTCCCTCGACGATGCCACTCACATAGCGAAGCCCGACAGCTTTGCTGTTGCTGCGGCTGAGGAGACACCACTACGCTGGAATCCGACGCTACGGTAGGTGAGTTCTAACCCGTTGTGCCGACATTACAGTGCTTCTCCTCTTCTTTTTATACACAATGCACGCAGACGCTCTCTCTCTCGAATCTCTCTGGTTGCTTGCCTCGGTGCCGCCCTGCTCTCTTTAAGTGGAATTCCTCTAAGTGACCAAGAACAGTAGCGATTTAGGGCAATTTAGAGTTGGATTCAGATGATGTTTTAGTTGAAGAGAAGATAGAGGAAGGTAAGATATATCCATTTTTCTTGGTTTGGTTCGCATGTATGAAGTTTTTGTTCTGTTTGATTAGTTCCTAAGTGTGTATTCTCTATTGTTTTAGGCATTATTTCATCACTTTGTGGAGTCATTTGGAGCTTCTGGAGCAGGATTTGTCGTGCAAAGTGAAGTACGAAGTTGAAGATCAAGGTATGAGCCTTGCAATACATGGATTTTCTTGTGCATGCACGGTGAAAAGTAGTTACTTTTTAAGCTCGTCATTAGCTATGCGATGTTTACCGCTTAGAAGTTAGAAAAGTTTCCAGACGAGATATGTTGCATTTATAGTAATTTTTTCGAGAATAGTAGGTTGAAGATGTTGTAGAGCAATGTTAGTTGTGTCCGTAACTAGTTATATTTTTGACATGCATGATGTTGTTAATTTTGTCATTAAGACATAATTAGTAGTACCATTGAACCTTTTAGTTGGGTTATAGCCGGAATTTGGAGAGCAAATATTTGACAGTATTGTATATCAGCGTTAGGCCTTTAAAATGCATAGATTTAGTTTGACATACAAGAAATTATAAATGTGGTAAGTACGAAAAAGTTTGTGCTGTTATTGGTCATTGGATGATTAAATGCGTTGTTATTTCATGTGGTATGTTTATTAATAAGTTGTATAGTTAGGACACCGTTGAAAATGCTAATATCCTTAATGATGTATGTAATTAGGTAAAACAAGATCATCTGAGTAGCAAACAAGGAGGAGAAATTGTGTTTCGATCTTCGATCTCCCTTTTGAGGTGATGACCATGTTCATGCAAGTGCTATTTTGATGCTGTTGATAGGCAAAAAAAAATCCGTGGCTAATATTTATGTTCATGTGATAATAGGCTGACGGATATTTTTTCGAACCATTGTGACGGTTAATTTTATTCGGAATGACATCCATATTGAAGCTGAGGTATAAATGACGCCGTGTAATATTGTGAATATTTTTTATATTGATTTACTGTTGTGAATGATGTTAGAGCTGCTGTGAATATTTGTCGTATTATTATTCGTAAACAAACTAATATGTTTAAAGTATAAGCAAATGATACTAAAAACAAACCGATTATTTTTAACGAAATTACAGTTATTTTTCTAGTCATATGATACTAAGAAAATTGATTAGTTTTTAACCAAAGTACTGATATTAATATCATATGTTAAAAAAATTGATTAGTTTCTAACAAAAATACGGATATTAAAATTGACTCGTACTATTATGTTTAAGGTCGAACCGAATGATATTAATAAAACACTGATTATTTGAAATGTAAATATGCATGTTAAAATGTTTTTGCCCTTATTATTATATTTAAATTTTTAATCGACTAATAATACAATATTCGGTTAGGTACTACTATGGAAAATTTGTTAGTGTTCTATGGGGACGTCGTACGCGACGGTCCTTGCGGGCTGGATGTGTCCTTGTGCGGGTCGACTACAGTTGTAGTGAAAGACATGGTCAACGTAGGTTATGCAGCAGTCAGAAGGTGCATCCGAGCGGCATTTGGCCCAGCGATGCAGGGGAAAAATGACAATGGAGGCATTCGTCGTTGATGGAGGAAATGATGGGACAGTTGCCCGTTGGGGTTTGCGGCCGGTCACAGGCGAAAAGTCCTGGGGGTCGTACATGGGGTTTGCAAGCAATCCCATGAACTCTATGTTTGGACAGCCGATGGTGTATGTGCAGTTCATTTCTGTCAGTGATGTTGCCGGATGCAGTAGCGGCAGTGGTGAGGTTCAGTTAGCCATCACAGCAGCCCCTAGCGCCGGCCCATCGGAACCGACAGGCGACCAACAAGTGTATGACACAGGATATTGGTCTGCGACCGTTGACTTGAGCGAACACATGGAGGGATTGCCGGAGGCGCTAGATGACGACAATGACGGTCATTCTTCTGCCTCTTCGGACTCAGGCGAAGAAGATGTTGTTCCTCCCCAGAGGGCGGTCGCGGCACCACTAGGACCTGAGTTTTTACAGGTTATGAGCATCACCAATGAATTTCACTCTGTTTCTGGCCTGGAAGCGGGAAGCCTGGAGGTTGGGCAGATTTTCCCTGACAAGAAATCTGCTTACCAGGCAATAGATAGCTATGCAATCGCCATCCACCGCCAGCATAAAGTGAAGCAGTCTGATAAAAAAGAGTTGAAGGTCATCTGCATCCATTCCGGTTGCCCCGGGAGAGTTCTCGCTAGACTGAAGCCTGGGGTATGTCAGCCATGGCATATCACAAAAATAATGGAGCATAGCTGTGAGCAAACCGGGACTCTTTCAGAGCACTGCAATGTGACTGCAAGATATGTGTCACAGATGATGGAAACGATTGTGCAGGAAAGTCTCAACATTAGTATCAGGGCTTTGCAGAAATCTGCAGAAGATCAGATTGGCTTCCCTGTCAGCTACAACAAGGCTAGGCGTGCGAAGGAACAGATATTCCAGAGGTTGTATGGAACCTATGAGGAGGCCTATTCTTATGCCCCCAGACTGCTTCATCAGATAGCAACTGCTAACAGGGGGACCCAAGTTTGGAAAAAAGAACGTCCAAACCCAATGAAGCCGGACGAGCTAATCCTTGACCGCTTATTCTGGGCATTCGCCCAGACTATACAAGCCTTCAAGCACTGTCGCCCGGTATTATCAGTTGATGGTACTTTTCTCACTGGAAAGTACAAGGGCACACTATTGGTGGCGATTGCAGCAGATGCAAATAGTCAGCTTCTTCCTATTGCATATGCACTGGTCGAGAGCGAGAACAAAGATAGCTGGTTGTGGTTCCTGAGCTGCCTGAAGCTGGGTGTCGTGAAAGAGCGTGAAGGTGTTTGCATCATCTCTGATCGCAACACTGGATTATTAAGCGCGCTCGACATAATTAAGGAGTCGTCAGAAAGCTGGGGGTGGCCCGATCTAGAGGGAAGGTGGTGCATGAGGCATTTGGCAGCAAATTTTTACTCCAAATTCAAGAATAAGGACTGGTTCAAGATATTCAAGAGGATGTGCATGCAGAAAAATTCAGCCAAAATGAATGCGATCTGGGCAGGTATCAATGGTGAGATCGAGCGTGCAGCCTTGCTGCAGAGAGAAGACCGGAGGGGTCGTAGGACGGCAATAAATTTGAGCCAGTGGATCGGCGAGAATTGCCCTCATTTGTACAAGTGGGCGCAGTCTCACGACACCGGGGCTCGGTACGGAATAATGACTAGCAACATGTCAGAGGTGTACAATGGTGTTCTTAAAGGGGTGCGAGCCCTGCCTATCACAGCCCTAATCGAAGAAACTTGGAACCGGACTCTGTCATACTTTGCAGACAGAGTCACCGTCGCCAAGGCACAAGTTGAATTGAACAAGCCATGGTCCGAGAAGATGCAAAGACATCTGGACGACAAAGCAAAGAAGTCTCAAAGCCATGGTTGCAGGAAAGTGGACGCAGTTAGGAATAAGTGGGAAGTCAATGTGCGAGCCAAGTTTGTTAAGGGTCACCACAGAGGATCAAAAAAGCAAGCTGTCACCCTCGGGCCAACGTGGTGTGAGTGATCTTGCAACAAGCCCAAGCTTCTGGGCTACCCTTGCAGTCATGTCCTCCGGGCGGCTGCAGATCAAAAAATCAGTGTCGAACCATACATATCGCCGTACTTCAACATGTACAATCTATACAACACCTGGAACGGTGAGTTCTGGGCCTGGGGCATTGATATGAACTACAAAATGTAGTGGCCAGATGGGCCCAAATGGGTTCCGAACGCCGCGTTGATGAGAACCGCGAAGGGACGACGTCAGTCAAGGCGTCATCGCAATGACATGGACCATAGCCAGATGGGAGAACCAAGGCGATGTCGCGTTTGCAGGTGCCCTGGGCACTTGCGTAAGGAATGCCCGTACCGAGGAAACAACACCGCGTGATGTTGTTATATTTGTACTCGTTATGTCTAGTTATATTTGTATTCGTTATGTTACCTACCTATTATTTGTAATCGTTATGTTATCTTCGGATATTTAATTTAAGTTGAATTCGCTTTGTATTTACGTAGCTACTTTTGTTTGTATTTGTATTTGCGACTTCACATTCCTACCTATTATTTTTAATCGTTATATTATCTTCGGATATTTAATTTAAGTTGAATTCGCTTTGTATTTACGTAGCTACTTTTGTTTGTATTTGTATTTGCGACTTCACATTCCTACCTATTATTTGTAATCGTTATATTATCTTCGGATATTTAATTTAAGTTGAATTCGCTTTGTATTTACGTAGTCCTTTTGTATGTGTATGCAGGTTATGGCCGAACTGCCAGTCCTTTTGCAGGGGCACCACGACGCTCAACACCGTTGTCACCTTCACTTAAACCCAAATCATCAAAATCCTCCTCAGACCTTCAGGCTACGAACAGTAAAAAACACATGGACAGTAGATGATCATTTCGTTGCACATCTTGCAGCTTATGGACTAATTGGTTTTGCTAAGCTCACATCTGGCAAACCCCAATTCACTTTGGACCCATGTCTTTTGACCTCCCTCGCTGACCGGTGGAGACCTGAAACCCACACATTTCACTTTCGCTGTGGGGAGCTTGCACCTACCCTAAAAGATGTGTCTATGATCACTGCTCTACCAATTAGAGGTGAAGCATTAGTACCTCCTAGAGTATCTGCATCTTGGCCATACGATGTCTCAGCCCGTCTTGGGAAGACAATGGCATTAATTATATCTATTTGATGAGAACCGCGAAGGGACGACGTCAGTCAAGGCGTCATCGCAATGACATGGACCATAGCCAGATGGGAGAACCAAGGCGATGTCGCGTTTGCAGGTGCCCTGGGCACTCGCGTAAGGAATGCCCGTACCGAGGAAACAACACCGCGTGATGTTGTTATATTTGTACTCGTTATGTCTAGTTATATTTGTATTCGTTATGTTACCTACCTATTATTTGTAATCGTTATGTTATCTTCGGATATTTAATTTAAGTTGAATTCGCTTTGTATTTACGTAGCTACTTTTGTTTGTATTTGTATTTGCGACTTCACATTCCTACCTATTATTTTTAATCGTTATATTATCTTCGGATATTTAATTTAAGTTGAATTCGCTTTGTATTTACGTAGCTACTTTTGTTTGTATTTGTATTTGCGACTTCACATTCCTACCTATTATTTGTAATCGTTATATTATCTTCGGATATTTAATTTAAGTTGAATTCGCTTTGTATTTACGTAGTCCTTTTGTATGTGTATGCAGGTTATGGCCGAACTGCCAGTCCTTTTGCAGGGGCACCACGACGCTCAACACCGTTGTCACCTTCACTTAAACCCAAATCATCAAAATCCTCCTCAGACCTTCAGGCTACGAACAGTAAAAAACACATGGACAGTAGATGATCATTTCGTTGCACATCTTGCAGCTTATGGACTAATTGGTTTTGCTAAGCTCACATCTGGCAAACCCCAATTCACTTTGGACCCATGTCTTTTGACCTCCCTCGCTGACCGGTGGAGACCTGAAACCCACACATTTCACTTTCGCTGTGGGGAGCTTGCACCTACCCTAAAAGATGTGTCTATGATCACTGCTCTACCAATTAGAGGTGAAGCATTAGTACCTCCTAGAGTATCTGCATCTTGGCCATACGATGTCTCAGCCCGTCTTGGGAAGACAATGGCATTAATTATATCTATTTGATGAGAACCGCGAAGGGACGACGTCAGTCAAGGCGTCATCGCAATGACATGGACCATAGCCAGATGGGAGAACCAAGGCGATGTCGCGTTTGCAGGTGCCCTGGGCACTCGCGTAAGGAATGCCCGTACCGAGGAAACAACACCGCGTGATGTTGTTATATTTGTACTCGTTATGTCTAGTTATATTTGTATTCGTTATGTTACCTACCTATTATTTGTAATCGTTATGTTATCTTCGGATATTTAATTTAAGTTGAATTCGCTTTGTATTTACGTAGCTACTTTTGTTTGTATTTGTATTTGCGACTTCACATTCCTACCTATTATTTTTAATCGTTATATTATCTTCGGATATTTAATTTAAGTTGAATTCGCTTTGTATTTACGTAGCTACTTTTGTTTGTATTTGTATTTGCGACTTCACATTCCTACCTATTATTTGTAATCGTTATATTATCTTCGGATATTTAATTTAAGTTGAATTCGCTTTGTATTTACGTAGTCCTTTTGTATGTGTATGCAGGTTATGGCCGAACTGCCAGTCCTTTTGCAGGGGCACCACGACGCTCAACACCGTTGTCACCTTCACTTAAACCCAAATCATCAAAATCCTCCTCAGGCCTTCAGGCTACGAACAGTAAAAAACACATGGACAGTAGATGATCATTTCGTTGCACATCTTGCAGCTTATGGACTAATTGGTTTTGCTAAGCTCACATCTGGCAAACCCCAATTCACTTTGGACCCATGTCTTTTGACCTCCCTCGCTGACCGGTGGAGACCTGAAACCCACACATTTCACTTTCGCTGTGGGGAGCTTGCACCTACCCTAAAAGATGTGTCTATGATCACTGCTCTACCAATTAGAGGTGAAGCATTAGTACCTCCTAGAGTATCTGCATCTTGGCCATACGATGTCTCAGCCCGTCTTGGGAAGACAATGGCAGAATCATCTCGTTCTGGTGGGCCTCGGGGTGTCCCACTCGCCTGGCTCCGTGCAAACTTTGAACATATACCTCCCAACGCTGATCCTGAAACGATCAAGAGACACCTCTTTGCGTATTTGTTGTGGTTGTTCGGTATGATGTTCCCAAATTCACATGGTGACGTAGTTCTCCCTGGTCTCATCTACTTTGCCGAGCGGATAGTAGATGAAGATTTACCTGAGAATCCAAAATACAGCTTCGCTTCTGCTATGCTTTTTCATACATATAGAGGCTTGTGTGATGCCACACAAAAATCTTCTTTCACAAAGAAAGCTCCGTTACTTTGTGTCTCGTACGAGTTTTTACAGTTGTGGTCCTGGGAATACCTCCCTGTTGGACGACCCCGCATCGTGAATCCCATACACCCATACGACTTTGCTGCAGGAGGCTATCCAACTATGGCTAGCCGGTGGACTCACGCACGGAGAAAATGGTCTCCTAGTCTTCCCAAAAATTGTTACCCTATATACCACCAGCAGTTTGAGCTTCTGCATGAGTCACTAATCACATGGAACCCGTGGACTGAGCAAGACATTCAGACCGTCTACGATGGACAACCTATGATTGACGAATGTGTGAGAGATAGTGCCTACTGGCTGACTCGCTCCAACTTACTATACCTGTGGTTTGTTGAGCCGTACAACCCAGAGCGTGTCATGAGACAGTTCGGTCTCTATCAGAATATTCCACCACCTATTGCAAGATGTATCGACGACGTAACTCATAAGTAAGTTCTGACCTCTCTAAATAGTTAACGTCTTTTTAATTTACAAAACTCACACTTTGTAACATAATTTTCAGGCTAAGCAATATGGGTAAGGGTACTTACGATTGGAGGGCATACAACAGTCAATGGGTAGAGCAATGGGAAAATGGAGCGCTATTAAATATTGTGCATCAACATAGGTAATTTTTTTATTTAAGATATTTTATGTACATACACAGTTTCATCTAATTAATTAATTATGCAGGCCGTACGATGAAACTACAGCTCAAGCGTACAAGGAGTGGTACTGCATGAGCACGCGTACTAGCCTAACCGGGCAACCACCTTTGAGCCCAACACATCTCACACACGCGGAGCAGTTGCAAGGACGGATTGACCTGCCATCGGCTTACTATCGTGACTACGCGGTAATGACAAGTAAATTATTCAGGTCCATCGTTTCATAATCATTTCAACCAAATAACAACCAAATATTTTTCAGGTAGATATTTGCAACCATGTAGGAGCGATGGCTGGGGAAGGCTTTGAGGCCCGGGGCATTCCAGCTCACGGAAGGTCATTCTTCAAGCGTATTCAAGACTACGTCGCCAAAAAGATCAGATGTGGCAGAGGCGACGACGTTGTCACTGGAGCGTACAACATGCCAGAAGCGAGGTCATCCAGACCGAGTGCAACCCCGTCATCCAGACTGAGCGAGGCGCGTACGAGTACTACAACGACATTACCACGGCATGACTCATCTCTGCCACTGCATCGCTCTCCTTCGGTGCAGCTTCGTCAGGGGCAGACATCCCAGGAACATGGCACGGGCTTGGATTCGATGCCCGAGCAGACTATTTTCCCGAACCCAAATGCGTACACAGGACATGGCGCATACACCCTAGGCGAGGGATCTCAGCCGTATCTCTCCACGCGAGGGATCTCCATGCCCGAGGAGACTCGTGTCCCAGACACATACCAGTACGCCGCACAATGGCCATACACTACAGGCGAGGGATCTCAGCAGGTACTAATGTTTACATTTTTAATGCATTTACAATGATATCATAAATTATCCTCTAACGGTTTATTTACATACGGTTTTTCTGTGCAGGAAATTACTGATCGTACATGGGACGACGAGGACAACCAACGTGGCCTCAACACCGGCATCCTGAGAGCATCACATGATCATGACAACACGGTTACAGGATTAGTTACAGACTTCTTCAGAGAGGACGTTATTGGCCCATCTTATATCCCTCCGGAGTCACAAGCATACACCTACAATTACGCATCAGGATCTCAGCAAGAATACCAGACTCCACCACCTATGCAGGAGTCACAGACACAGGAAGCCCAGGCGGAGTACGGCCGCGGTCATCGTGTACATCGACAACCTAATCGCTTGTCGCTTTCCAGTCGTCGGGAAAGGCCAGCTGGCCGTCGTCGACTAGGGTGATTCGTCGATCTACGTGTGCGACTTATTCTATCTATCTATAACATTTTCAGACTTTTCAGATATATGTAAGAGACATCTATGTATGCGGAAATAAAAATGCATCTGAATTATGACATTAAAGTACTACATCTGAAAGTAAGATACATTGAACTACTGACATAAAGCTACATTAAACTGCGAAAATTAAGATACAAACGGTTACGAAATTTAAGATACTACCACAGGAATCTACTGAGTCCAGCGTGGATATTTTCCTTTTCCATCGCCAGCTTCTTCTGCTGCCTTGGCCTCACGAGCCCTTTCTTTCTTTCTCTGTCTCTCCTCCTCACGAGCCTCCTTTCGCTGCCGTTTCTGCTCCTCCATGCGACGTCCCTCTTCCCGATTTTTCTTCAGTAAATCCTGAAAGAAACGCTTTTCCTCGGCATAGTATTCTTTTAACTCTCTCTTTTGCTCTGCTTTCTCCTCTGCAGCAGCCTTTTCGCGTCGCTCTTCCGCATACAGACTATTCCATGCACGACGACTTCTTTCACAAATCTCAGTCACTGCCCAAGCCGGCATCTCCGTGTCAATCCAACGATAGTACATGCAGAGAGGCGGAGGATGTTGGAAATATGCCCTAGAGACAATTAATAAAGTGTTTATTATTATCATATTTCTCCATTCATGATAATGGTTTATTATTCATGCTAGAATTGTATTGAGCGGAAACTAAATACATGTGTGGATAATAGACAAATACTATGTCCCTAGTATGCCTCTACTAGACTAGCTCGTTGATCAAAAGATGGTCAAGGTTTCCTGACCATGGACATGAGTTGTCATTTGATAACGGGATCACATCATTAGGAGAATGATGTGATGGACATGACCCAACCATTAGCATAGCGAATGATCATTCAGTTTATTGCTATTGCTTTCACTATGTCAAATACACGTTCCTCTGACCATGAGATCATGCAACTCCCGGATACCGTAGGAATACTTTGGGTGTATCAAACGTCACAACGTTACTGGGTGATTATAAAGGTGCACTACAGGTATCTCCGAAAGTGTTTGTTGAGTTGGCATGGATCGAGATTGGGATTTGTCACTCCGACTATCGGAGAGGTATCTCTGGGCCCTCTCGGTAATACAGCATCACAGAAGCCTTGCAAGCACCGTGACTAAAGAGTTAGTTGCAAGATGATGTATTACGGAACGAGTAAAAGAGACTTGCCGGTAACGAGATTGAACTAGGTATTGGATACCGACGATCGAATCTCGGGCAAGTAACATACCGCCAGACAAAGGGAACAACGTATGTTGACATATGAGGTTCACCGATAAAGATCTTCGTGGAATATGTAGGAACCAATATGAGCATCCAGGTTTCGCTGTTGGTTATTGACCGGAGAGTCGTCTCGGTCATGTCTACATCATTCCCGAACCCGTAGGGTCCGCACACTTAAGGTTCGATGACGATTTAGTATTATATGAGTTATGTGATTGGTGGCCGAATTTTGTTCGGAGTCCCGGATGAGATCACGGACATGACGAGAAGTCTCGAAATGGTCGAGAGGTAAAGATTCATATATTGGAAGGCTATATTCGGACGTCGGAAAGGTTCCGAGTGATTCGGGTATTTTTCGGAGTACCGGGGAGTTACGGGAATTCACCGGGAGAAGTAATGGGCCTTATTGGGCCATACGGGAAAAGGAGAGGCAGGCCACGTAAGGAGGCACGCGCCCCCCCTTGCCCAAACTAAATTGGACTAGGGGAGGGGGCGCAGCCCCCTCTTTCCTTTCCCTCTCCCTTCCCCCTTTCCTACTCCGTATAGGAGGTGGAATCCTACTAGGACTAAGGAGTCCTAGTAGGACTCCTGTAACGCCCCCATGTAATAGCTACAGTAATCACCCCTTTGATAATGCCATGTCATCATGATTATCAGTGCTTGATCATCATTGCATCATATCTCATTTCAAATTCCAATTTAAATTGCAATTCAAATCTACAGTGAAAATAAAAGTTGTTCAAAACCAGAAACTAAAATGTTCATTAAATAGGAAATAATTCATAACTAATTATGATCAGTAAAACAACATTGCTAAAAATGCCTAAGTGACTCCATCAACCTCAAACAGTAGCTAGCAGCAACATTTAATATCATTTTATTTAATAAGAATTACAAATGAAATCATGTTTTACCCAAACCAATTTTTGGTGGTTGAGAATAATGCACTGTAATGTTTGAGCCAAGTCACACATTTATTAAAATTCATTTAGTGCTAAAACAATTTGCAGAACAGTAGAAATAAGAGAAAAGAAAAAAGAAAAAGAAAAGGGGCAGTGGCTTACTGTGCACTTGGGCCGCAAGTGCACAGTAGCCAGCCCAGCCTGTTACCGCGGTCGTCCCCCTCCTCCCGCACGCGTCAGCGCGCGCGCGCGTCCGGCCTGCGATGGCCAGCTGTCGGCCATCCCCCGGCGCCGCTGCCGCTGCGGGGAGGTTAAGAGCATCGCCACGGACCCCTGGGTGAAACCCTAGCGCCCATTTCCCCCTCTCCCCTCTCGCCGCGCTCGATCTCGCCTCACCCGATAGCTTCATCGCCGCCGTCGCTCGATCCTGCGGCCACCGTGCCCCGATTGCCGTTCCGACTAGCCCATCGTCGCCGCCATCCTCGACTACGTCGACGCCGCCCAGCCGTTGGAGCTCATCGCCACTACATCGTCCGCCTCGACCTCTTCTTCCTCCTCGGCCATCTTCGTCTCCGGCGCCGATTCACCGCCGTCGCCCTCCCCCGAGCCTACTCTCGCACACCTGCAGGCTCTCGGTGAGCAGCCGCACCTCTCCCCTCTCTCCCCTGCGCGATTTAGCCGCCGTTGCCGCCGCATTTGGAGATGCCCGATCGCGCCGCCGCCTAGCTCGTCGCCGGCGTCGTTCCGGCGACCATTTGGTCGTTTGCTGCTGCCCATCTGCTTCGCCGCATCGCACTGACCTCGCCTAGCCCCTTTGCTCGCTCGTTAGCGCCCCGCATCGCCGTTAGCCACCACCGCCCGAGCACCTCGCCGCCGGCGAGCTCCTAGCATTCGACTCCGGCCGTTTCAGCCCGCGAGACCGCCACCATTCGACGCGTCGTCGTCGTGCCGTTCGAACGCGACCAGCCGTGACCAAAATGGTGCCCCCTACGCGTTTTCCGGCCACCTCCCGTGACCGCGCCGCCGCGAACGCGCTCGCTGGCAAGATTCCGGCGAGTCGCCGGCCGCCGTCCGACGTGGGCGCCCTGGCCCACCTCCAGTGACGCTGACTGGTGGGGCCGTGGGCCCAGTTGACCAGTCAGCGCTGCTGACTGGGCGCTCTGGCCCACTGACATGTGGGGCCCGGTCGGTTAAAACGTTTTTAATATTAACTAAATGATTAATTAAATTGTTAATTAAGTTAATTAGATAATTAAATACTAATGTGCCACTGACCAGTAGGCCCCACCTGGTTAATTAGTCTGTTAGTTAGTTAATTAGCCACTGGGTCACTGACATGTGGGACCCACCCGTCAGATTGACTGGTCAGCGTCTCTGTTGACCGCTGACGCCAGCATTACGTCATGCTGATGTCATCCCAACACTGTTTCGGATAATGTTGAATTAAATAATTAAAATAATTCCAGAAAATTAATAAAACTTTAGAAAATCATATCTTTTAAACCGTAAGTCAGATGAAAATAATTTATATATGCAAAATGATCAGAAAAATATGTAGATTCTAAATATGTAATCAAAACATCTGTCCAACACTCCTAGCTAGCTGAACATGGAACATTTTGACTGTTTTCGATAAATGAATAGTACACAACTTTAATTAGATAAATCCAGATAAATTCCTAAATTAACTAAATCATTTAGTTAGGCAATAAAACATATCTGCATATCATTTTAGGCTTGTCATGCATAGTGATTGCATTTTGCCGTGAAATTTATTGTTTCTTCCCCCTCCTTCTCTCTCGATAGACGCCGAGACCGATGCCGTCCCAGCAGAGTTCGACTACACCCCCGACGAGCAGCCATCTGACGATCAGCCTCTCTCAGCAGAACTTCCAGGCAAGCAAACCCCCTTGACGCATGCCTATATCATCCATTCCTTCTCTCTCCTGCTTGCATTAGAAATTGCTGTTATTTTGAATTATCCTAATCTGATGCATAGCCTGTCCTTGTAACTGCTGTTGATACATGCCTTATTACCCAAACTGCTTAGTATAGGTTGGATGGAAAACCATCTGTGGCCCCTCTCCCTTGCTGTAGTTGCTCCGCTTTAGCATCTGCGCCCCGATCGAATGTTCGACGGGCTGAGAGCAGCACATCACCGCACACCCCGAAATTGTTCGGCACTGCAGAGTTGGCATCGAGTGCCGAGGGTGATACCTCTTAGCTCACTTTCGATGGTGCCTCTGTAGAATAGCTTCCCGGATGTGTGTTATCGAGGGTGATTCCTCTTACATCACCTCCGCTAAGCTACCGTCGCGCAACTCCTCGAGTGGGAATCCACCGAGGGTGATTCCTCGGATTCCTCCTCGTTACTTGGACACACGGTTACTTTGACCTTTGTTACAGGCGGGTCCACCTCGAGAGGTACCCGCGGGGAAATGTGAAGTCGGGCTGGCCCCAAGGGTGCCCGCGAGCGAATATCATTAAAGACGGGTCGGTTCCAAGAGCACCCGCGCGATACTAAATACGCCTAACGGAACTGGGTATTTGATCTGAGTGGGTCGTCGTGCCCATTTCGCACTACCACCACGTGGGATAATGGTTTAATGGGGCCCTCTACACCGTAGTATCAGCTGAAAGCTCTTCAGACGTCACAGCTCAGAGATGCGGGCTGGTAGGGGTGGGCTGGTTACGTCACTGGTGTATTCAGTGTCGCGCCTGGGCCCCGGCTACCCTCGCAACGTGCAGGAGTGCAAAGGGCGATGGCCCAAGACCCCTTTGTGCTTAGGATTTAGACCGGCGTGTTGACCTCTCTGCTGAGCTCTAGGTCGGGCTGCGATGTGTCGATCAGCCGAGGCCGGGCATTACCCAGCCAGTGTGTCCGGCCGGAGTTAATCGAGCGTGTTGGGTAACAGTAGTGCACCCCTGCAGGGAAGTTATCTATTCGAATAGCCGTGTCCACGGTAACAGGACGCTCGGAGTTGTGCCCGGATCTATGACAACTACAAATTGATGATGATTCATATTAAACTGTTAATAATGCTCTCGGGACCGCTTTCTCGCAGGGAGTCGAGAAAGGATCTCAGGGCATTGTTGTTGTATATCCACATGTATGCTACTATTATCTACTCTCTTCTGATGCTGCAAGACTACTTGAAGATGCTAGTCTTCGATAGGCTAGGCCTTCCTCTCTTCTGGCATTTCTGCTATATAGTCCACAGATACAGCCTTTTCATTTGATACCAATGCATATTTAGCATAGTTCTGATGTCAGTCTTGCGAGTACTTTGGATGAGTACTCACGGTTGCTCTGCTATTCTTTTCCCCCATACCTATATGATGATACATCAGACGACGGAGCCCAGGAGCCAAACGCCACTGCCGAAGCTTACTACCAGGAGGGTCCCGACGGCACTTACTACTGGGTTGATCCAGCCGACCAGGAGTAGTTAGGAGGCCCTAGGCAGGAGGCCTTCGCCTTTTCGATCTGTATCGTTGTTTGTGCTAGCCTTCTTAAGGAAAAACTTGACTAACTATGTCTGTACTCAGATATCATTTGTGTGTATGACTTATGTATTTGGGTCCTCGTGACCCCCTGGCTTGTAATATAATGATTTATGCTTATTATTTGAGTTTAGAGTTGTGTTGTGATATCTTCCCGTGAGTCCCTGTGCTTGATCGTGCACGTTTGCGTGTATGATTAGTGCACGATTAAGTCGGGGGCGTCACAAGTTGGTATCAGAGCCGACTGCCTGTAGGAAGCCCCTATCCAACTCTTTGGCCGTAGTTGAGTCTAGTGTTTCCGAAAAATATTTTACTAACATGGCTGTGTGGCTTACGGGCCCACGTCGCCAACTGGGTGGTATTAGGATCTTTTATTTCTCTTCTATACTCTGGGACTCTGAACTCTCTTCCGTTCGGGTTAAATGAATTTTACTAACGCCGACACTAGGATCTCGTAATCTCGTCCACCCGGAGAGCTGGATTATCTGTGCTTGTTCCTTATCATTGATCTGATTAGCCTGATAATCATATTCTCCTTTACTTTGGTTCGCTAAACCTTTCTCTCCAAGTTGTTATACTTCTCATTGTCATTTGACAATCCTAAGTTTCCTCTGTTTCAGATGGATCGCCTGTTTCCACCGCGCCCTACGACGCAGCTTGTGCTTCGCACTTGGGCTCGTGATGCCCCTGGTTTTCCAGCTGTCCTGATCGCCCTCCTGACCAGACTTGGCTACCGCTGGTACCCCGAGTATATGGTTTACGAGGATTACCGCGAGTTCAAGCTATTCTTGACTGTACTCCCCCGAAGAACGTCAAGCAAGTCAGGAGTTTTCTCGGACTCGCTAGTTATTGCCGCCGATTCGTC
This sequence comes from Elymus sibiricus, assembly GCA_039707655.1. Taxonomy (NCBI): domain Eukaryota; kingdom Viridiplantae; phylum Streptophyta; class Magnoliopsida; order Poales; family Poaceae; genus Elymus; species Elymus sibiricus. The sequence goes on along the minus strand of CM077664.1, from coordinate 53,595,381 downwards.
GAGAACTTCTCGAAGATTGCCAAGCCATTGACTGACCTGCTCCACAAGGGTGTTAAATTTGAATGGACAGAAAAATGTCAAGAAAGCTTTCAGACACTTAAAGATAAGTTGACATCTGCCCCAGTGTTAGCACCCCCGGATTCTCAAAAGGACTTCGTGATTTATTGCGATGCATCTCGTCAAGGATTAGGCTGTGTCCTAATGCAAGAGCGCAAAGTAAATGCTTATGGCTCTCGTCAATTACGTCCTCACGAGGAGAATTATCCGGTACATGATCTTGAGCTTGCTGCAGTTATTTATGCTCTGAAGCTATGGCGACATTACCTCCTTGGTAATCGTTGCAAGATATACACGGATCAGAAAAGTTTGAAGTATCTATATACTCAGCCAGACCTGAACCTTCGTCAACAAAGATGGCTCGAGACAGTAGCCGATTATGATATGAATATCTCCTACACCCCTGGCAAGGCTAATGTAATGGCCGATGCTTTGAGCCGCAAAGCTTATTGCAACAACCTCATGGTTCAGGAAGCGCAACCTATGCTATATGAAGAGCTTCGCAAATTGAACCTTCACATTGTTCCTCAGGGTTATCTCAATACCCTGGAGGTTGAGCCAGACCTCGAGCGCAACATCAAGACCAGACAGAATTATGACTCTGAAGTCGAGAAGATTAAGAAATACCTCTCCAAGGGTAATCCCTCATTCTACCATGTTGGTGAGGATGGTGCCTTGTTCTTCAAAGGCCGCCTAGTGGTCCCCAGAAGGCATAATCTGGACTCTCGTTTGGATGTTATGAAAGAAGCACATGACACGCCTTTGACTATTCACCCTGGTAGTACCAAAATGTACCAAGACATTCGTCAGCGGTACTGGTGGCCCGATATGAAACATGATATTGCTAAATATGTTGCTGAGTGTGACGTTTGCCGTCGCATCAAAGCAGAACATCAAAGGCCTGCTGGCACTCTGCAACCCCTTGAAATTCCAGAATGGAAATGGGACAAAGTCCAAATGGACTTCATTACTGGTTTTCCTAGATCGCAGAAGGGTCATGATGCTATCTTTGTCGTCATCGACCGATTCTCAAAGGTTGCTCACTTTCTGCCTGTCAAGGAGACAGTCACTGCTAGTCAGTTAGCAGACTTGTATGTTTCCAGAATTGTGTCACTCCACGGTGTTCCGTTGGAGATCAGTTCAGATCGTGGCAGCCTCTTTACTTCCAGGTTTTGGAGTAGTTTCCAAGAAGCCATGGGAACTCATCTGTCTTTTAGCACTGCTTATCACCCTCAGTCTCAGGGTCAAGTCGAAAGAGTTAACCAAGTGCTTGAAGATATGCTTCGAGCTTGCGTCATCTCATTCGGTAAGAAATGGGAAGAATCTCTCCCATATGCCGAATTCTCTTACAACAATGGCTATCAAGCTAGTCTGAAGATGGCACCGTTTGAAGTTCTTTATGGACGTAAGTGTCGAACCCCTCTGAATTGGTCAGAAACTGGGGAACGTTCACTCGTTGGACCGGACATTATTCAACAAGCTGAAGAACAAGTCCGCATTGTCCGTGAACATCTGAAAACTGCTCAGTCTCGTCAGAAGAGCAACTATGACCGAAAGCACAAGGTAATGGTCTATCAGCCTGGTGAGCAAGCTTACCTTCGTGTCACTCCGATGAAGGGCACTCATCGGTTCGGAATCAAGGGCAAGTTAGCTCCTCGCTATATTGGCCCGTTCCGCATTCTCGCTCGTCGAGGAGAAGTGGCATATCAATTGGAATTGCCGCCAAACCTTTCTCAAGTGCATGATGTCTTTCATGTGTCGCAACTTCGTCGCTGTTTTAAGGATCCTATCCGAGCTGTGGATCATGAGGTACTTGAATTTCGAGAAGATCTGTCTTATCCAGAATATCCGATCCGCGTTCTGGATCAAACTGAACGTCGGACTCGTCAAAAGTCGATCAAGTTCCTCAAGGTTCAGTGGTCAAATCATTCTGAGGATGAAGCCACTTGGGAACGCGAGGACCGTCTTCGTGAATAATACCCTGCTTTCTTTCAGTCTTCCTCTTAATTCTCGGGACGAGAATTCTTGTTAGATGAGGAGAATTGTAACGCCCCCATGTAATAGCTACAGTAATCACCCCTTTGATAATGCCATGTCATCATGATTATCAGTGCTTGATCATCATTGCATCATATCTCATTTCAAATTCCAATTTAAATTGCAATTCAAACCTACAGTGAAAATAAAAGTTGTTCAAAACCAGAAACTAAAATGTTCATTAAATAGGAAATAATTCATAACTAATTATGATCAGTAAAACAACATTGCTAAAAATGCCTAAGTGACTCCATCAACCTCAAACAGTAGCTAGCAGCAACATTTAATATCATTTTATTTAATAAGAATTACAAATGAAATCATGTTTTACCCAAACCAATTTTTGGTGGTTGAGAATAATGCACTGTAATGTTTGAGCCAAGTCACACATTTATTAAAATTCATTTAGTGCTAAAACAATTTGCAGAACAGTAGAAATAAGAGAAAAGAAAAAAGAAAAAGAAAAGGGGCAGTGGCTTACTGTGCACTTGGGCCGCAAGTGCACAGTAGCCAGCCCAGCCCGTTACCGCGGTCGTCCCCCTCCTCCCGCACGCGTCAGCGCGCGCGCGCGTCCGGCCGGCGATGGCCAGCTGTCGGCCATCCCCCGGCGCCGCTGCCGCTGCGGGGAGGTTAAGAGCATCGCCACGGACCCCTGGGTGAAACCCTAGCGCCCATTTCCCCCTCTCCCCTCTCGCCGCGCTCGATCTCGCCTCACCCGATAGCTTCATCGCCGCCGTCGCTCGATCCTGCGGCCACCGTGCCCCGATTGCCGTTCCGACTAGCCCATCGTCGCCGCCATCCTCGACTACGTCGACGCCGCCCAGCCGTTGGAGCTCATCGCCACTACATCGTCCGCCTCGACCTCTTCTTCCTCCTCGGCCATCTTCGTCTCCGGCGCCGATTCACCGCCGTCGCCCTCCCCCGAGCCTACTCTCGCACACCTGCAGGCTCTCGGTGAGCAGCCGCACCTCTCCCCTCTCTCCCCTGCGCGATTTAGCCGCCGTTGCCGCCGCATTTGGAGATGCCCGATCGCGCCGCCGCCTAGCTCGTCGCCGGCGTCGTTCCGGCGACCATTTGGTCGTTTGCTGCTGCCCATCTGCTTCGCCGCATCGCACTGACCTCGCCTAGCCCCTTTGCTCGCTCGTTAGCGCCCCGCATCGCCGTTAGCCACCACCGCCCGAGCACCTCGCCGCCGGCGAGCTCCTAGCATTCGACTCCGGCCGTTTCAGCCCGCGAGACCGCCACCATTCGACGCGTCGTCGTCGTGCCGTTCGAACGCGACCAGCCGCGACCAAAATGGTGCCCCTACGCGTTTTCCGGCCACCTCCCGTGACCGCGCCGCCGCGAACGCGCTCGCTGGCAAGATTCCGGCGAGTCGCCGGCCGCCGTCCGACGTGGGCGCCCTGGCCCACCTCCAGTGACGCTGACTGGTGGGGCCGTGGGCCCAGTTGACCAGTCAGCGCTGCTGACTGGGCGCTCTGGCCCACTGACATGTGGGGCCCGGTCGGTTAAAACGTTTTTAATATTAACTAAATGATTAATTAAATTGTTAATTAAGTTAATTAGATAATTAAATACTAATGTGCCACTGACCAGTAGGCCCCACCTGGTTAATTAGTCTGTTAGTTAGTTAATTAGCCACTGGGTCACTGACATGTGGGACCCACCCGTCAGATTGACTGGTCAGCGTCTCTGTTGACCGCTGACGCCAGCATTGCGTCATGCTGATGTCATCCCAACACTGTTTCGGATAATGTTGAATTAAATAATTAAAATAATTCCAGAATATTAATAAAACTTTAGAAAATCATATCTTTTAAACCGTAAGTCAGATGAAAATAATTTATATATGCAAAATGATCAGAAAAATATGTAGATTCTAAATATGTAATCAAAACATCTGTCCAACACTCCTAGCTAGCTGAACATGGAACATTTTGACTGTTTTCGATAAATGAATAGTGCACAACTTTAATTAGATAAATCCAGATAAATTCCTAAATTAACTAAATCATTTAGTTAGGCAATAAAACACATCTGCATATCATTTTAGGCTTGTCATGCATAGTGATTGCATTTTGCCGTGAAATTTATTGTTTCTTCCCCCTCCTTCTCTCTCGATAGACGCCGAGACCGACGCCGTCCCAGCAGAGTTCGACTACACCCCCGACGAGCAGCCATCTGACGATCAGCCTCTCTCAGCAGAACTTCCAGGCAAGCAAACCCCCTTGACGCATGCCTATATCATCCATTCCTTCTCTCTTCTGCTTGCATTAGAAATTGCTGTTATTTTGAATTATCCTAATCTGATGCATAGCCTGTCCTTGTAACTGCTGTTGATACATGCCTTATTACCCAAACTGCTTAGTATAGGTTGGATGGAAAACCATCTGTGGCCCCTCTCCCTTGCTGTAGTTGCTCCGCTTTAGCATCTGCGCCCCGATCGAATGTTCGACGGGCTGAGAGCAGCACATCACCGCACACCCCGAAATTGTTCGGCACTGCAGAGTTGGCATCGAGTGCCGAGGGTGATACCTCTTAGCTCACTTTCGATGGTGCCTCTGTAGAATAGCTTCCCGGATGTGTGTTATCGAGGGTGATTCCTCTTACATCACCTCTGCTAAGCTACCGTCGCGCAACTCCTCGAGTGGGAATCCACCGAGGGTGATTCCTCGGATTCCTCCTCGTTACTTGGACACACGGTTACTTTGACCTTTGTTACAGGCGGGTCCACCTCGAGAGGTACCCGCGGGGAAATGTGAAGTCGGGCTGGCCCCAAGGGTGCCCGCGAGCGAATATCATTAAAGACGGGTCGGTTCCAAGAGCACCCGCGCGATACTAAATACGCCTAACGGAACTGGGTATTTGATCTGAGTGGGTCGTCGTGCCCATTTCGCACTACCACCACGTGGGATAATGGTTTAATGGGGCCCTCTACACCGTAGTATCAGCTGAAAGCTCTTCAGACGTCACAGCTCAGAGATGCGGGCTGGTAGGGGTGGGCTGGTTACGTCACTGGTGTATTCAGTGTCGCGCCTGGGCCCCGGCTACCCTCGCAACGTGCAGGAGTGCAAAGGGCGATGGCCCAAGACCCCTTTGTGCTTAGGATTTAGACCGGCGTGTTGACCTCTCTGCTGAGCTCTAGGTCGGGCTGCGATGTGTCGATCAGCCGAGGCCGGGCATTACCCAGCCAGTGTGTCCGGCCGGAGTTAATCGAGCGTGTTGGGTAACAGTAGTGCACCCCTGCAGGGAAGTTATCTATTCGAATAGCCGTGTCCACGGTAACAGGACGCTCGGAGTTGTGCCCGGATCTATGACAACTACAAATTGATGATGATTCATATTAAACTGTTAATAATGCTCTCGGGACCGCTTTCTCGCAGGGAGTCGAGAAAGGATCTCAGGGCATTGTTGTTGTATATCCACATGTATGCTACTATTATCTACTCTCTTCTGATGCTGCAAGACTACTTGAAGATGCTAGTCTTCGATAGGCTAGGCCTTCCTCTCTTCTGGCATTTCTGCTATATAGTCCACAGATACAGCCTTTTCATTTGATACCAATGCATATTTAGCATAGTTCTGATGTCAGTCTTGCGAGTACTTTGGATGAGTACTCACGGTTGCTCTGCTATTCTTTTCCCCCATACCTATATGATGATACATCAGACGACGGAGCCCAGGAGCCAGACGCTACTGCCGAAGCTTACTACCAGGAGGGTCCCGACGGCACTTACTACTGGGTTGATCCAGCCGACCAGGAGTAGTTAGGAGGCCCTAGGCAGGAGGCCTTCGCCTTTTCGATCTGTATCGTTGTTTGTGCTAGCCTTCTTAAGGCAAAACTTGACTAACTATGTCTGTACTCAGATATCATTTGTGTGTATGACTTATGTATTTGGGTCCTCGTGACCCCCTGGCTTGTAATATGATGATTTATGCTTATTATTTGAGTTTAGAGTTGTGTTGTGATATCTTCCCGTGAGTCCCTGTGCTTGATCGTGCACGTTTGCGTGTATGATTAGTGCACGATTAAGTCGGGGGCGTCACAACTCCCCACACTTGGCGCACCCCTAGGGGGCCGGCCTCCTCCCTCTCATCCTTTATATACGGGGGCAAGGGGGCACCCCATAGTACAACAATTGTCCCATAGCCGTGTGCGGTGCCCCGATCTCTGTTTTCCACCTCGGTCATATTTTCGGAGAGCTTAGGCGAAGCCCTGCCGGAATCACTTCACCGTCACCGTCGCCACGCCGTTGTGCTGACGGAACTCATCTACTACCTCGACGTCTTGCTGGATCAAGAAGGCGAGGAACGTCACCGAGCTGCACGTGTGTAGAACTCGGAGGTGCCGTACGTTCGGTACTCGATCGGTGGAGCTCGAAGGATTGTTCAACTACATCAACCGCGTTGTGAGACGCTTCCGCTAACGGTCTACGAGGGTACGTAGACACACTCTCCCCTCTCGTAGCGATGCATCTCCATGGATAGATCTTGCGTGAGCGTAGGAATTTTTTTGAAATTCATGCTCCGTTCCCCAACAGTGGCATCCGAGCCAGGTCTATGCGTAGATGTGATTTGCACGAGTAGAACACAAGTGAGTTGTGGGCGTGGGTGTATACATATTGCTTGCCGTTACTAGTTGATACTTGATTCAGCGGTATTGTGAGATGAAGCGGCCCGGACCGACATTACGCGTACGCTTACGCGAGACAGGTTTCACCACTACGTGCACTCGTTGCATAAAGGTGACTGGCGGGTGTCTGTCTCTCTCACTTTAGTTGAATCGGTTTCAATGAAGAGGGTTCTTTTAGAAGATCAAAAAGCAATCACTACACCACGTTGTGGTTTTGCGTAGGTAAGAACGGTTCTTGCAAACCCGTAGCAGCCACGTAAAACTTGCAACAACAAAGTAGAGGACGTCTAACTTGTTTTTGCAGGGTATGCTGGTGATGTGATATGGTCAAGACATGATGTGATATAAGTTGTTGTATGAGATGATCATGTTTTGTAAGTTATCAGGCAACCGGCAGGAGCCTTATGGTTGTCTCTTTATTGTATGCAATGCCAACGCTATGTAATCGCTTTACTTTACCGATATGAGTTAGCAGTAGTAGTAGTAGCAATAGTCGGCGAGACGACCACGACACTACGATGGAGATCAAGGTGTCACGACGCTACGATGGTGATCAAGGTGTCAACCCGGTGACGATGGAGATCATGACAGTGCTATGCTGATGGAGATCAAAAGCACAAGACGTTGATGGCCATATCATGTCACATATATATATTGAATTGCATGTGATGTTAATCCTTTTATGCATCTTATTTTGCTTAGGACGACGGTAGCATTATAAGATGATCCCTTCACTAAATTTCAAGATAAGTGTTCTCCCCTAGTATGCACCGTTGCGAAGGTTCGACGCTTCTAAGCACCATGTGATGATCGGGTGTGATGGATTCTTTCGTACGCATACAACGGGTGTAAGCCAGTTTTACACACGCAGAATACTTGGGTTAAACTTGACGAGCCTAGCATATACAGATATGGCCTCGGAACACAAGAGACCGAAAGGTCGAACATGAGTCATATAGTAGATATGATCAACATGAAAGATGTTCACCATTGATAACTAATCCACCTCACGTGATGATCAGACGTGGTTTAGTTGATATGGATCATGTTACACTTAGACAACTTGAGGGATGTTAATCTAAGTGGGAGTTCTTAAAGTAATTTGATTAATTGAACTTCAATTATCATGAACATAGTCTAAATAATCTTTGCAATTGTATGTTGTAGATCAATGGCCCGCGCTGTAGTTCCACTGAATTTTAATGCGTTCCTAGAGAAAGCTAAGTTGAAAGATGATGGAAGCAACTATGCGGACTGGGTCCGTAATCTGAGGATCATCCTCATTGCTGCACAGAAGGCTTATGTCCTTGATGCACCGCTGGGTGCCATGCCCCCTGCAGGCTCGACAGCGGATGTTATGAACGTCTGGCAGTCGAGGAAAGATGACTACTCGATAGTTCAGAGTGCCATACTTTACGGCTTAGAACCGGGGCTCCAAAGACGTTTCGAGCACCACGGAGCATATGAGATGTTCCAAGAGCTGAAACTTGTTTTTCAAGCCAATGCCTGGATCGAGAGATATGATGTCTCCGATAAGTTCTTTAGCTGTAAGATGGAGGAGAATAGTTCTGTCAGTGAGCATATACTCAAAATGTTTGGGTTGCATAACCGCTTGACTCAGTTGGGAGTTAATCTTCCAGATGATTCGGTTATTGACAGAATTCTCCAATCACTGCCACCAAGCTATAAGGGCTTCGTGATGAACTATAATATGCAAGGAATGAACAAGACGATTTCCGAGCTCTTCGCTATGCTTAAGGCTGCGGAGGTTGAAGTCAAGAAAGAGCATCAAGTGTTGATGGTCAAAAAGGGCACCAGTTTCAAGAAGGGCAAGGGAAAGAAGGGGAACTTCAAGAAGAACGGCAAATCAGTTGCTGCTCCCGGGAAGAAACCCAAGTCTGGTCCCAAACCCGAGACTGAGTGTTTCTACTGCAAGGGGACTGGTCACTGGAAGCGGAACTGCCCCAAGTACTTGGCAGATAAGAAGGCTGGCAACGTCAACAAAGGTATATTTGATATACATGTTATTGATGTGTACCTTACCAATGCTCGTAGTAGCACCTGGGTATTTGATACTGGTTCAGTTTCTCATATTTGTAACTCGAAACAGGAGCTACGGAATAAACGAAGATTGGCTAAGGACGAGGTGACGATGCGCGTCGGGAACGGTTCAAGAGTTGAAGTTATCGCCGTCGGCACGCTATCTCTACATTTACCCTCGGGATTAGTGATGAACCTAAATAATTGTTATTTGGTGCCTGCGTTGAGCATGAACATTATATCTGGATCTTGTTTATTGTGAGACGGTTATTCATTTAAATCAGAGAATAAAGGTTGTTCTATTTTGATGAATAATATCTTTTATGGTCATGCACCGCTTGTGAATGGTTTATTCTTGTTGAATCTCGATCGTGGTGATACACACATCCATAATATTGATGCCAAAAGACGCAAAATTGATAATGATAGTACCACATATTTGTGGCACTGCCGCTTAGGTCATATTGGTGTAAAACGCATGAAGAAACTCCATGCAGATGGACTTTTGGAATCACTTGATTATGAATCATTTGAGACGTGCGAACCATGCCTCATGGGCAAGATGACTAAGACTCCGTTCTCCGGAACAATGGAGCGAGCAACAGACTTGTTGGAAATAATACATACCGATGTATGCGGTTCGATGAGTGTTGAGGCGCGCGGTGGATATCGTTATGTTCTCACGTTCACAGATGATTTGAGTAGATATGGCTATGTCTACTTGATGAAGCATAAATCTGAAACATTTGAAAAGTTCAAAGAATTTCAGAGTGAAGTAGAGAACCATCGTAACAAGAAAATAAAGTTCTTACGATCTAATCGTGGAGGAGAATATTTGAGTTACGAGTTTGGCAATCACTTAAGACAATGTGGAATTGTTTCACAGCTCACGCCACCTGGAACGCCACAGCGTAATGGTGTGTCCGAACGTCGTAATCGTACTCTATTAGATATGGTGCGTTCTATGATGTCTCATACCGATTTGCCACTATCATTTTGGGGTTATGCATTAGAGACAGCTGCATTCACTTTAAACAGGGCACCGTCTAAATCCATTAAGACGACACCGTATGAACTGTGGTTTGGTAAGAAACCTAAGCTGTCGTTTCTGAAAGTTTGGGGATGCGATGCTTATGTCAAAAGGCTTCAGCCAGATAAGCTCGAACCCAAAGCGGATAAGTGCGTCTTCATAGGATACCCAAAGGATACCATTGGGTACACCTTCTACCACAGATCCGAAGGCAAAGTATTCGTTGCTAAGAATGGATCCTTTCTAGAGAAGGAGTTTCTCTCGAAAGAAGTGAGTGGGAGGAAAGTAGAACTTGATGAGGTAATTGTACCTCCTCTGGATAGTAGTACGCCACAGAAAGAAATTTCTGTGACACAGACCAGAGAAGAAGTTGATGATGATGATCATGAAACTTCGGATCAAGTTGTTACTGAACTTCGAAGGTCAACCAGGACACGTTCCGCACCAGAGTGGTACGGAAATCCAGTCTTGGAGGTCATGTTGCTAGACAACGATGAACCTTCGAACTATGAAGAAGCGATGGCAAGCCCGGATTCCGACAAATGGTTTGAGGCCATGAAATCCGAGATTGGATCCATGTATGAGAACAAAGTATGGACTTTGGTAGACTTGCCCGATGAACGGCGAGCTATTGAAAATAAATGGATCTTTAAGAAGAAGACGGACGCTGATGGTAATGTCACCGTCTATAAAGCACGACTTGTTGCTAAAGGTTATCGACAAGTTCAAGGAGTTGACTACGATGAGACTTTCTCACCTGTAGCGATGCTAAAGTCTGTCAGAATTATGTTAGCAATTGCCGCGTTTTATGATTATGAAATCTGGCAAATGGACGTCAAAACGGCATTCCTTAATGGATTCCTTAAGGAAGAATTGTATATGATGCAACCGGAAGGTTTTGTCGATCCTAAAGGTGCTAACAAAGTATGCAAGCTCCAGCGATCCATCTATGGACTGGTGCAAGCATCTCGGAGCTGGAATACTCGTTTTGATGAAGTGATCAAAGCGTTTGGGTTTATACAAACTTATGGAGAAGCTTGTATTTACAAGAAAGTGAGTGGGAGCTCTGTGGCATTTCTCATATTATATGTGGATGACATATTATTGATGGGAAATGACATAGAATTTCTGGAAAGCATAAAGGGTTATTTGAACAAAAGTTTTCAATGAAGGATCTCGGAGAAGCTGCTTACATATTAGGCATCAAGATCTATAGAGATAGATCAAGACGCCTCATTGGACTTTCACAAAGCACATACCTTGACAAGATTTTGAAGAAGTTCGAAATGGATCAGTCAAAGAAAGGGTTCTTGCCTGTATTGCAAGGTGTGAGATTGAGTAAGACTCAAAGTCCGACCACGGCAGAAGACAAAGAGAAGATGAGTGTCATCCCCTATGCCTCAGCCATAGGCTCTATTATGTATGCCATGCTGTGTACCAAACCTGATATGTGCCTCGCTATTAGCTTGGTGGGAAGGTACCAAAGTGATCCAGGAGTAGATCACTGGACAGCGGTCAAGAATATCCTAAAGTACCTGAAAAGGACCAAGGACATGTTTCTCGTTTATGGAGGTGACAAAGAGCTCGTCGTAAAGGGTTACGTCGATGCTAGCTTTGACACAGATCCAGATGACTCTAAGTCACAATCTGGATACGTATTTATTCTTAATGGTGGAGCGGTCAGTTGGTGCAGTTCCAAGCAGAGCGTCGTGGTGGGATCTACATGTGAGGCGGAATACATAGCTGCTTCTGAAGCAGCACATGAAGGAGTCTGGATGAAGGAGTTCATATCCGATCTGGGTGTCATACCTAGTGCATCGGGTCCAATGACTATCTTATGTGACAACACTGGAGCAATTGCTATAGCAAAGGAGCCCAGGTTTCACAAGAGAACCAAGCATATAAAGCGTCGCTTCAACTCCATTCGGAATTTGATTAAGGATGGAGACATAGAGATTTGCAAAGTACACACGGATCTGAATGTGGCAGACCCGTTGACTAAACCTCTTCCACGAGCAAAACATGATCAGCACCAGAATGCGATGGGTGTTAGATTCATTACAATGTAATTGACTCTAGTGCAAGTGGGAGACTGTTGGAAATATGCCCTAGAGGCAATTAATAAAGTGTTTATTATTATCATATTTCTCCGTTCATGATAATGGTTTATTATTCATGCTAGAATTGTATTGACCGGAAACTAAATACATGTGTGGATAATAGACAAATACTATGTCCCTAGTATGCCTCTACTAGACTAGCTCGTTGATCAAAAGATGGTCAAGGTTTCCTGACCATGGACATGAGTTGTCATTTGATAACGGGATCACATCATTAGGAGAATGATGTGATGGACATGACCCAACCATTAGCATAGCGAATGATCATTCAGTTTATTGCTATTGCTTTCACTATGTCAAATACACGTTCCTCTGACCATGAGATCATGCAACTCCCGGATACCGTAGGAATACTTTGGGTGTATCAAACGTCACAACGTTACTGGGTGATTATAAAGGTGCACTACAGGTATCTCCGAAAGTGTTTGTTGAGTTGGCATGGATCGAGATTGGGATTTGTCACTCCGACTTTCGGAGAGGTATCTCTAGGCCCTCTCGGTAATACAGCATCACAGAAGCCTTGCAAGCACCGTGACTAAAGAGTTAGTTGCAAGATGATGTATTACGGAACGAGTAAAAGAGACTTGCCGGTAACGAGATTGAACTAGGTATTGGATACCGACGATCGAATCTCGGGCAAGTAACATACCGCCAGACAAAGGGAACAACGTATGTTGACATATGAGGTTCACCGATAAAGATCTTCGTGGAATATGTAGGAACCAATATGAGCATCCAGGTTCCGCTGTTGGTTATTGACCGGAGAGTCGTCTCGGTCATGTCTACATCATTCCCGAACCCGTAGGGTCCGCACACTTAAGGTTCGATGACGATTTAGTATTATATGAGTTATGTGATTGGTGGCCGAAGTTTGTTCGGAGTCCCGGATGAGATCACGGACATGACGAGGAGTCTCGAAATGGTCGAGAGGTAAAGATTCATATATTGGAAGGCTATATTCGGACGTCGGAAAGGTTCCGAGTGATTCGGGTATTTTTCGGAGTACCGGGGAGTTACGGGAATTCACCGGGAGAAGTAATGGGCCTTATTGGGCCATACAGGAAAAGGAGAGGCAGACCACGTAAGGAGGCACGCGCCCCCCCTTGCCCAAACTGAATTGGACTAGGGGAGGGGGCGCAGCCCCCTCTTTCCTTTCCCTCTCCCTTCCCCCTTTCCTACTCTGTATGGGAGGTGGAATCCTACTAGGACTAAGGAGTCCTAGTAGGACTCCCCACACTTGGCGCACCCCTAGGGGGCCGGCCTCCTCCCTCTCATCCTTTATATACGGGGGCAAGGGGGCACCCCAAAGTACAACAATTGTTCCATAGCCGTGTGCGGTGCCCCGATCTCTGTTTTCCACCTCGGTCATATTTTCGGAGAGCTTATGCGAAGCCCTGCCGGAATCACTTCACCGTCACCGTCGCCACGCCGTCGTGCTGACGGAACTCATCTACTACCTCGACGTCTTGTGGATCAAGAAGGCGTGGAACGTCACCGAGCTGCACGTGTGTAGAACTCGGAGGTGCCGTACGTTCGGTACTCGATCGGTGGAGCTCGAAGGATTGTTCGACTACATCAACCGCGTTGTGAGACGCTTCCGCTAACGGTCTACGAGGGTATGTAGACACACTCTCCCCTCTCGTAGCGATGCATCTCCATGGATAGATCTTGCGTGAGCGTAGGAAATTTTTTGAAATTCATGCTCCGTTCCCCAACAGAGGAGACTACAACAAGAACAAGAATGTTAATAAAAAATCAACCAAAAAACCAACAATATATCTATTCGTGATGGTTAAAGCATACCGGAGGCTTGTCATACTTTGAACTAGCTACGGGTGGATCTTCCTCATAGTTGGCACACATGAAAAACTTCATGCCCAACCAATCAGAAAAATCCGTCACCTCCTTCACCTTGCAAAGATCGCCACACCAACAGTGCAGGAGTTCCACCCCCTGAGGCAAACTAGCACTCTTCATTTTCCTCGGCCTGATGCTTTGATCCGAGCAAGGCAAACTCATAGCGACTTAAAAAAGTGTGACACACTAAGCGCAGTGGCGATATCGATGCTGGCTGGACGACGGATGACGAGAGGCTCAATGCCTCGTTTTATAGGCTCAGATGACAAATGTGATGGCGGGAAAATAGGGGCGAACAGATGAAAGTTTAGGCGGGAAAATACACTGCGATCAGTGTCGGCACAACGTGACAAAGGACGTGGAAATCAGCCTCAGGGGAATCTGCCGAAACGCGCGGGACGAGGACGAAAGGCGACGCGCGCGTAGGAATCAGCGCCGTCCGGTACAGTCGACGCTGTCGGCCGGGGTGGAGCAGCAACAGTGCGGCCGCCCCACCCGGTGGCGGCAGGGCACAGTGCTGCCGCCCCACCCGGTGGCGGCAGGGCCCACCACGCGCTGCCGTTCCGTTGCGAGCTCTGGATTCCGTTCCGCCCAGCCTGCCGCCTGGACCGGTGGCGGCAGGTGACACGTGTCGCCCGGCGCACCTGCCGCCACGGGTCAGGGGGTCTTTTTTGTCACTTTTATCCGGAGGGGGTCTTTTTTGCGAATTGCGTTCGGCAGGGTCCTTTTCGACAAAAAATCTCGATCGACAGGCGAGAGAGGTGTGTGCGCTACTGCGCTGGGACGATTCCGCACGGGTCCGCAGACCGACAGACGTGCGCTCACTTCCCCGCGCCCACGGCAGTTCACGCCATACCCGTGCGTTGTATTTTTCTTTCTTTCTTGCGAATATCTTTTGGTTTTTCTTTTCGCCCGCGAGATTCTCCGCGCACAAACAACCCCGTTCGTTTTGCACGACGATTTTCTTTATTGTTTCCTTGACAAAAAGAGCCAGTAATTATTCCTTCATCGACAACTACTACCCGTTGAGAAAACACGGCACAATCACGATCCCAAACTGCCGTGGCGGTGAACAATCACGATCTTATCTGGGCATCTTCTTTGCAACAACTTTATATTCTTATCCGGGCTTAAAAATAGCCGAGATCCAACTCCAACTTCTTTCTTTCTTCTTTTTCTTCAAACAAAAGCCAAAGCCAACGGGAAAAAAAACCCATCCAAACATCTAGTACTGGGAACAAAGGGGTTCGTCCACTGGCAACCCGGAAGACAGATTATCCTCTGACGTGGATCGGTGGGCCCGGTCGGTCAGCGAGAGAACTAACGCGTGGGGAAGAAGAGGAAGTTTGTTACCCTCCCGCTAACCGCGGCCAGTTCGTAGGGATAAACGACTCTGTTTACTGATCCTAATCCACCCCGATTACCGCGGCCGTTAATCCTATCCGTCGCCACCGGCCTGCCTTCCTCCCGGCTCCGGGGCTATAAATAGTCGGCATCCGATCCCACATCGCCTCATCACACCCTCCTGCTCCCGGCGCTAGCAGTTCCCCAACAAATCCTTCAACCAACCAACCTCTCGATCGTTCGTAGCTTCTCCTTTTCGTTCGCGGCGATGGCGGTGGATCTGACCCCGAGGCAGCCGGCCAAGGCCTACGGCGGCGACGGCGGCGCCTACTACGAGTGGAGCCCCGCGGAGCTGCCCATGCTCGGCGTCGCCTCCATCGGCGCCGCCAAGCTCTCGCTCGCCGCCGGCGGCATGTCGCTCCCCAGCTACTCCGACTCCGCCAAGGTCGCCTACGTCCTCCAAGGTATATATATCACACCGATCGTTCGATCTCCTCATCTCCTCCCGTTCCAAGTTCGATCGATCGGAGCTGTTGGACTCTGTTCCGTTCGGTCCCCGAATTTCGGTTCGTAGATGGTCGCGGGTTAATCGAATCTGATGGTTTCAGTCTGTAGTCTAGATCGAATGCAGTTGTAGATTGGAGTTGGGCAGAGTCGTCGCTATCATTAATTATCTGTCGGCTACACGCTGTGATCAGCTCTGAAATCGTGCTACTTGGTTACTACCGTCAGTTTAACAAAAACAAGTAATATTGCAGTGCTTTTCTGAATTGTAGATGGCCGCCGATGAATTGAATTTGTTTTGTTTCAGTCTGAGCAGAGTCGTCGCCCCCCTTGATTATCTTGTGGCCACGTTGTGATGAGTTCTGAAATCGTCATCTGTCAAATACATGATTTTATCAGTTCTGAAATCGTGCTAGTTGTTTAGTTTTGTCAGGTTAACTGTCTGCATCAGATCCACTTATCTGGAATCAATAGCAACAATAGTTAGTTCAGAGCAATATGTTATACTTTACTGAATTATTCTTGTTATCGTTTTGATTATATCTATTTGTTTAAGAGATCGTGATCGTTGGCCTCTTTTTATCAATTAAAAACACAGCACTCGTGTTCGAGCCTTACAGCCTGTTATTGGAATCAAATCTTTCTTTAATTTCACTATTACTTGTTCATGCATGTCTGCTCCTGTGATCTTAACACACCACGTTTATGGCGATGCGGCCTACACAAGTCTGTT
Organism: Elymus sibiricus; assembly: GCA_039707655.1. Classification (NCBI taxonomy): domain Eukaryota; kingdom Viridiplantae; phylum Streptophyta; class Magnoliopsida; order Poales; family Poaceae; genus Elymus; species Elymus sibiricus. The sequence goes on along the minus strand of CM077664.1, from coordinate 53,579,026 downwards.
TTGGAATTTCTTTGCTGTAAATTATTATTGGAATTGCTTAATGACAGCACTGTTAATGCTTTGCTTGTTCTGATCCGATTGATAGGCAAGGGAACCTGCGGCATCGTCCTGCCTGAGGCCACCAAGGAGAAGGTGGTCGCCGTGAAGGAGGGTGACGCTCTGGCTCTCCCCTTTGGCGTGGTCACCTGGTGGCACAACACCCCAGGGTCTGCCATCGAGCTTGTCGTCCTCTTCCTGGGTGACACCTCCAAGGGCCACAGGCCCGGCCAGTTCACCAACTTCCAGCTCACCGGTGCCAGCGGCATCTTCACCGGCTTCTCCACTGAGTTCGTTGGCCGCGCCTGGGACCTCAAGGAGGATGACGCCGCCAAGCTCGTCTCCAGCCAGCCGGCCTCTGGCATCGTCAAGCTCACCGCCGGTCAGAAGCTGCCGGAGCCGGTCGAAGCTGACCGCAAGGACATGGCGCTGAACTGCCTCGAGGCCAAGCTGGACGTGGACATCCCCAACGGCGGCCGCGTGGTGGTGCTCAACACAGTGAACCTGCCTCTGGTCAAGGAGGTTGGCCTTGGTGCCGACCTTGTCAGGATCGATGCCCACTCCATGTGCTCCCCAGGCTTCTCCTGTGACTCGGCCTACCAGGTTACCTACATCGTCCGTGGCAGCGGCCGTGTTCAGGTCGTCGGCCCCGACGGCAAGCGCGTGCTGGAGACCCGCATTGAGGGTGGCAGCCTCTTTATCGTGCCCCGCTTCCATGTCGTGTCCAAGATCGCGGATGCCTCCGGCATGGAGTGGTTCTCCATCATCACCACCCCCAAGTAAGAATGAATACCTGAAACTGGTTGCTAGCATTGCATTACTCTCTATTTCAGCCTTGATTTTTGAGCTAATGCTGATGTTATATGTGTGCAGCCCGATCTTCAGCCACCTTGCTGGGAAGACCTCGGTGTGGAAGGCCATCTCGCCGGAGGTGCTTGAGGCGTCGTTCAACACCACACCGGAGATGGAGAAGCTCTTCCGGTCCAAGAGGCTTGACTCCGAGATTTTCTTCGCCCCCAACTAGGAGCCATTCGTCGCGCATCGCCCGGTCGCCTTAGGCAGGAATAAATAAATTTTAGTTAGGAGATTGAAACTCTTTGAGCGTGAGTCTGTAAGTTGAGCTGGTGGTGGTTTTAATCGATCACCTCTGCGAATCTATCCTAGTTTCCCCTGGCAGAACAGAATGTTACTGTCAGGTCGTCGTCGGTTAAATCGGGTGAGCATGTTTGTGGCCGGCTGAGCTGGGCTCAGAACTGATGAATGCAATCGATCGTTAAATTCTGGTGAAATTGTTTGCCTCATGTGTTATATGCTGTTTAATTACTTCCGTTTCTTTATAACTTCCTCTTTTGTGACTATTTCTTCACTTCTTCTGTTTTGGAATACAGTTTGAGGATTTACAAAACCTTTTTTGAGATTTATAAAAAACTTTGTAGCATTTTTTATTTTTATTTTCCGTCTTTGTATGGCTTCAGTTTTTTTTAGACTGCCTCATGTTCATTCTGAGCAGGCCCCCACTTGTGAACAGGACCCTGTTTTCTATTACTTCAGTACCTCTTCTTTTTAATTTGAGCAAAAAAAAAAAAAACACTTCGATATTATACCCTGTTGTACAAAAGTACGTCCATATGCTCTTTAATTTCCTTTGGTGTGCTTATTTTTTCTTTTTCTTCATAACTTGCTCTTTTGTAACTATTTCTTCAGAACATCTTCCGTTTTGACATTTTGAGGATTCAGAAAACACTTGAGCAGTCTAGCATGCTCTTCACTAGTCTCCTGTTCATTTTGAGCAGGCCCCCACTTGTGAACAGCATCCTATTTTCTATTTCTTCACTAGTACCTCTTCTTTCTAATTCGAAAAAAGAAACACTTTGGCATTATGTATCAGTCTAGCATACTCTTTTTGATATACAGAAACTTCGAATTTATAGCCTTCCAGTTGCTTGCTTTGGCAGAACCAAAATATATTTTCAGAGTATACCGGTTCACATCAGAGGGACGATAAACTACGCCCACTTGCTGCTAAATAACTTGATCTTGAGCTTTCGGCGACCAAATCAAGCTTGGACTTGCTGTACAATTTAACCTGTAAAAGATCAACACGCTTTGCTTGCTCGCCGGAGTCGTTGCTCCTAGAGTTGTCACTCCGGTCGACATGGAGAAAGACGCCGTGCTGGTGTGCACGGTGCTGGGCTTCCTCGGCTCGGTCGCGGTCACCCTCGGCTTCGTCGCCAACAACTACAGCTCCAAGGCATGGATCCAACACATTTCTCATTTCATCAGTTCGATCGATCTGTGCTAGCTGAGTTTGCTTGGGTGCACGTGTATAGTCCGTGGAGTACAACGGGACGAACTGCGTGTACCGGAGCCCGTCGGCGACGGGGCTCGGCATCCTGGGGGTGTTCCTGGTGTTCATCAACCAGGTCATCGTCGCCGCCTACGCCAGCGGCTGGTGCCTCTCCCTGTGCTGCTGCTGCCCCTGCTGGACCAAGCGCCGCCGGCTGGCGCCAACGCGGTCCAAGCGGCTCAGGCTCGGCATCATCCTCTCCATCTTCTCCTGGTCCGTTAGTACACTGCCCATAAACTCTCTCCGGGTCTAAAGATGTACCGAATGTTATTTTTCGATGAAATTTTGCAAGAACCTCGAACACTTGACAAAGTTTTATGTTGCAAAATTTCAGATTTTTTAGATTTTGTTTGATAGTTTTTTTAATTTTTTGCTAACTCAGTGTAGTACACTCGAGAGGAGCCACTTACTTTCTGATGTACCGACCGACGTGCTCTTGTTGTGCAGGGTTCTGACGATCGTGGCAATGGCGATGTTCATCGTCGGCGTGACGGAGAGCTCGCGGGAGGAGGCGCCCATCTCCAAAACCCCGACCTTTTACGCGTGCAGGGAGCCGGGGACGATCGGGAGCTTCCCGACGGCCTCCCTGTCCTCCCTCATCGCCGTCGTGCTCGGGATCGCGTCCTACGTGCTGCTCGAGACGGCGGCGCCGTCGCACACGCCGCCGGACGGGCTGTTCCGCATGGAGGTCGCCGGCGGTGCGAGTAGTACGGGGCAGCAGCAGAGCCAGCTTCAGACTAATGGACCGACGGCCGGTGCGGATCAGGAAGCAGAGCATATCTCGCTGGCCACCGCGGTTTGAACTTGACCTAGGGGAGGGACAATATTCAGTACTCTACTTTCACCGTGTGCATATCGTGTCGAAAACTTAAAAGTGCACCCCACGATGGACCAGTACTCCCTCTGTAAAAGTAACTAGAGGATTCCCCGCGCGTTGCTGTGGAACCATTGTGATGACTATGTTGTCATATAGAAAATCAGAAGAAGAAAGTAAGATACTGCACAAACTCGGTGTACCATATACTCTAGCAAGTGTTCACAAAAAAGATTAGATGATGTCGGACATATCATCAAAAAATATTGCTGCTAAGAACACAATACATATGTAACAATGAACTCAAAAAAAAAAATACTTATGCAAGAATGAACTCCGCGGCCAAGGACTGGAACGCGGCACTATCTTTCAGACCTGTGTATGAACCACTGAATGTTGCTCTCTGAAAATCCCTGAAGGTTAGATTTTGAATGACAAAAGTGAACCACTGAAAGCTAGTAAATGACTAAATCTGTGAAGGAGGACAAAATTGAGAACCATAGACTATGACCACCAACGCCAAGCCACGAATTTCAATCTCCTGTAACAGTTAACAACACATAAAACACCCAACTCTTGCAAATGATCTTTGTACCCATCACTGGAGTGAATTCCCTTTGATCTCACATAATAGCTAAGCTCCACCATAACTCAGAGAGTCAGAAAATAGGGTGCATCTACACAATAAATAATCATCTGAATGACATTATCAGGATCCATTAAAGAACTGAAATTGCGTGTGTGCTTGCATTAATGCATAACAATGCGCGGAAGGAAGTCATTGGATACTCACATGGATGTGGGCATGCTTACATGTGCTAGCTGCAGTATATTGTTGCTCCGAATCAGGTGAGCGAGCTTGGCGGCAGGGCGTGTCTCGTGTGGAATAATCGAGATACCACCAAATAACTCTGCAGCAAGCGGATGGGGCTGACTTGTATGTGCATAATTCTGGTACCTCCACCCTGTGTAGAATAGAAGAAAAAGGAAAAAGGTAGTTGACTCACATATACTGTATATGCCAACCTAACGTCATCCAAGCCTTTCTTTAAACTTAAGTGGTGATCATAACTGGCATATGTAAAAAGAGTAGTAAGTTGTAGTCCTGAGTATTAGATGATTTGTTCGAGCGAATGGATTGCATGGAATGGTAGGAATGATATGCCATTGTTGTCCTATATGTACTGAAACAAATATAAGGCACATGTCATGTGTTAATCCAATTCAAACAATAAATTTCAGAGATGGGAAGCTTGTTTTAACGCGAGCATGAAGAGACCTCTGCAGGATGAAACACAAATAGCCCTCACTATCTGCAGCAAATTTTGAGCAGCTTGCCGCAAATCTGACAAAAAAAACAGATAAAACATTAGATTGATGAAGTAGGGAAGGCCGAAGAATGATCTGTACTCACCACGCGTCGGGAAATTGCGGCGGATGATGGAAGTCAAGCCTAGTATTTAAAGGCGAAGCCAGCGGTTCAATTGCCGTCATCATTTTTTTCTGCATTTGTGTCACAATGCTTGATTTACATGACCATATATAACTAACGACAAAGCAGCCCTTCACCTGTGTGTAGCTTCTGCTGTTGCAGGGGGGTGAAAAGCACGGGCATGCCATTGAGAGATCTTCTTCCACCCCTCGTGGTACAGGAACAACTCGTAACTGTTGTTGGGAGCAGGAATGGGGACGTAGGTCGGCTACACGTTGGTCATGTGGTACCCGTTGGGAGCCGGCCGCACCAGCTTGTTGAGGGGTGCGAGCCCGCGAGCGTGATCCAGGCGGAGAAGAAGAGCACGGCCTCTAGCCCGCAGTTGCCGCCAAATCCACCCAAGGGGGACGACAGGGGATCAATCGAATCCGAAGCCACCAATCCCCCACCACGAACTTGGCATGGAGCCGCCGAGAACGCAATCGCCCCCCAGCCTGATGGAGTCGCAGAGAACACAAGATTTGAGCAGAGACGGGGAAGGAGGAGGCGAGGTGGGGAGATGAGGATAAGATGGTGCGTCTCGGCTCTAAATAATAGACTATCTCATCGTTTTAGAAGACGAAGAGGAACAGATGTGCACTGCAGACTATCTCATCGTTTTAGAAGACGAAGAGGAACAGATGTGCACAGCAGAGCCTATGCAGAATATGAATTGATCCCACTCAGATTGTACCTAACGATTCGTTGATTATTTTATTTTTTTGCTGAGGTGGAGGCTGCATGTCGAGAGAACGCTGATGTGGCATCATGGTGATGTGGACAGTGTACATGTTGAAAGAATTGGTAATAGTGAGGATCAACTTCTTAAAATTGTAAGATATAAGGGCAGTTCTTTTGGCTCGAATGAAGAATTACTGTCTGGAGAATCAAAATGACAAAAGAACTCATTTCTGCCTCAGAAATCGTCCATAATCATCCCAGAATTGCAGTGCAATCTAGAATCACCGAAACTTAGCAATTATCGTAATTCTAGCCGGTCCCTCAAAACAAAACTGTTGGATTTGAACTACTACCTCTATTGGCAACTGAAATTACGGCCAGAATGCCACTCGGGCAGCCCGACCGAGCAAGGCCCGAAAGCACGGGATTCTATCGAACAGCTTCGTCCACCCCCCGCACTCACCTCGTCCCCAGCCTCCTCTGCTAGGGTTGGCGCGCCGCCAGGCTGCTCCCCGCCCCGGCGTCGTCAGATCCGCCGGCGGGAGCCCCTTAGGACACCGCCCCGACCCGGCCGCCCCTCCTCCTCGAATCCGCCCTGCCCGGCCGTCCCTCCTCGACTCTTCCCCGCCCGGCCCGACCTCCATCCGTGCCCTGCAGCAAGACGCGCCCGGCCGGCCCTCCCTTCCCTCCGCCCGGCAGCAGGACGCGACTGACCGGCCCTCCCATCCCTCCGCCCGGCCAGGTTTGCTGGTGAGCTCCTCATCCCCTGCTTCTCTTCTCCCTCATGCTCTCTCCATGTATTGCTCTCTAATGCTCTATGTATGTTAATTTCTCTGCTTGATTGTTAATTTCCCTGCTTCCTTGTTAATTTGTATGTTGCTTTGGAGCCATAGATGGAACACACATTAAAGTGGTTGGAGCCATAGATGGAACACACATTAAAGCGGTTGTGCCCAAGGAATTAGAGCCCCAACACAGGAATAGAAAAGGGTACACAACCGAAAATGTCATGACAGTGTGTGATTTCGATATGAGGTTCACTTTTGTTGTTCCTGGATGGCCCGGATCTGTTCATGACACACGTGTATGGAGCGATGCTATAGTTCGTTATGAGCATTATCCACAACCACTCACAGGTAATCTCTTGTATGTGCGCATATTATTATGTACGTGTATGCATGCATATTCTTATATACATGATGTCTTATTGTAGATAAATACTACCTTGTCGACTCCGAATATCCCAACAGAGTTGGATATCTAGCACCATACAAAGGGCAACGGTATCATGTACCTGATTTCCAACAACACCCTACCATGGGAGGTATGAGACATTCAACCATCGACATTCTTTTTTGCGTAATGTTTTCGAAAGTTCATTTGGTGTTGTTAAGATGAAATGGCGTATTCTCCAAGGCATACCACAGTACAAACCGGAGACCCAAAAGATGATCATAACTGCATGCATGTGTCTCACAACTACATTCGTGATAGCAAGTTACGTGATGAGCATTTTGACAAGTTTGACAATGATGCGTACGTGCAACCTCCACAGCCGTTTACAGGTGTCAACGCTTTACCACCTGAAGATGATGGTACCATGGCCGCTACACGTGAGGCTATTGTTGTCAGTCTTGTACCTTGAGATCGTCCATCTATTTGTAGTTTGCAACTCGCTTTTAACTTGTAATATTAAGCACTATATGATATTTCCAACTCTGGTTCTAAATTGTAATGTTAAGCACTTTATGATATTTGCAACTCGCTTTTATATTGTAATATTATATAGTTTATGAGATTTGCATATCGTTTTTGTGTTCATATATATTAGACATGAAACTGTCAGAAATAACCAAGTGTTACCAATTCATCACTCACTTCAATCTAGGGGCGTTACAGACATTTCAACAGACAACTCATAGAACAATCACATGCTAGAATTACAGAAAAGAACTGGACAAACGATTCTGTGGGCAGTATCCCAGAATCATATTCTGGAGAATTATGAGGCGAAAAGAACTGGCCCTAAGACTGTTTAGATCACTACTTTTAGTAGACTATAGATAGAGGAAATACGAGCACAAGAAGCACCGTAATATTGGCCACTCCAATGAAGCAAATATGTAGGTCGTCAGAAATTACTTTTGGATTCCGGGCTCCACTGTAGGGATGGGCATAAAAACCGACGAACCGAACACCGAACCAAAGCCGAAACCGAAAAAACCGAATTTTCGATTTTTGTCATCGGTACACATAATTTCGGTTTTTACCTTCAATAACTGAACTAAGTTCGGTTTTTAATTCGGTTAGCCGAAATACTACCGAACTATGCAGTACACACAAGCTGGCAGACTGGACGATTGGTCGTCTCCCGTTTCCTGTTCCCAGCAACACCCACGCCTCGCAACCCACTTCGCCGCGGCTAGGCCTTGCTATTAGGGGCGCGTTTGGTTCACATCTGTGTTTTAGGGCATTTTGCATACTTGTCCCAGTTGGGCCTGGCTGAGCTAATGCAGGCTAAAAACCAACATCTGCATGTAGTTTGGTTGCCTGCATTAGGCTCCTTGCATGAGGGGAGCAATGCGTTAGCACGCTGTTTGGTTGCCTGCGTGGCTGTTGTTAGACAAACAACACGTTGTTTGGTTGCAACCGGCTAAAGATGTGATCACCACTTCTCACGAGTGGTGACCTTACCACACACATACAACATTATCTTCTCCTAGCTAGGAAACAAATGGCAGTTTATTCTAGCTACTAGCAAATGACAGTACAAATTATTAAGTGCCAATATGGCTGAATAGTCGGAAGTTCAATGATGCTAACTAGGTGGAAGTTCATCCTCTTCCTCTTCCTCTTCTTCTGCTGCTGCCGTTGCCTCTTCTTCTTCTTCTTCAGATCCTGGTCTGACCTCTGTTATCCCACATTGCCTGAGCCCACTCCAACCTTGTGTTCTTCCACGTTTCATTGTCAAACGCCTCCACACCATGGCCGGAGCTGATCACCTCATCAGGAGTCACATCATCCTCCTCCGGCACAAGTTCATCAGTTCCCCATTGCAGGATCCAGTTGTGAATGATGCAACATGCAAGAACAAGCTTGACCTGGGTAGGGTAAGGATGGAATGGTTTCTGATCCAGGATCTTAAACCTGTTCTTCAGAGCTCCAAATGCCCTTTCAACAGTTACTCTAAGGCTGGAGTGTCTGAGATTGAACAACTCCTGTGGAGTCCTAGGATAGTTCCTACCAGAGAACTCGTTCATGCTACTTGTAGTCTGTGTTGGTATTTCCCCGAAGAGGAGAGGATGATGCAGTACAGTAGAGATAAGTATTTTTCTCAGTTAAGAACCAAGGTTATCAATCCAGTAGGAGAACCAAGCAAAATTCCGTTAAGCGCACCTGCACACACAAGAGCAAACACTTGCACCCAACGCAAATAAGAGGGTTGTCAATCCTCTTAGCGGTTATTTGCAAGGATTAAATCTTATAGAGATAAATAGATAAACTAAAATACTAATTAAAATAAAAGTAAATAAATTGCAGCAAGATATTTTTAGGTTTTTTAATATATGATAAAGTAGACCCGGGGGCCATAGTTTTCACTAGAGGTTTCTCTCTCGAACACATATCATACGGTGGGTAGACAAATTACTGTTGGGCAATTGATAAAAAAGCAAATAATTATGACGGATTCATGGCAATGATCATGTATATAGGCATCACGTCCAAGACAAGTAGACCGACTCCTGCCTGCTGATGTCTACTACACAACTTATTCTTGTAGACTCGTGTTGCGCCTCCAAGCGCAGAGTTTTGTAGGACAGTAGCAATTTTCCCTCAAGTGGATGACCTAAGATTTATCAATCCTTGGGAGGTGTAGGTTGAAGATGGTCTCTCTCAAACAACCCTGCAACCAAATAACAAAGAGTCTCTTGTGTCCCCAACACACCCAATACAATGGTAAATTGTATAGGTGCACTAGTTCGGCGAAGACATGGTGATACAAGTGTAGTATTGATAGTAGATATAGGTTTTGTAGTGCGAACAATAAAAAATAGCAAGGTAGCAAGTAACAAAAGTGAGCATAAACGGTATTGCAATGCTTAGAAACAAGGCCTAGGGTTCATACTTTCGCTAGTGCAATTTCTCAACAATGCTAATATAATTGGATCATATAACCATCACTCAACGTGCGATAAAGAATCACTCCCAAGTTCCTATTAGCGGAGAACATAAGATAGAAATTGTTTGTAGGGTACGAAACCACCTCAAAGTTATCCTTTCCGATCGATCTATTAAGCCATTCCTATAAGTGTCACAAACAGCCCTAGAGTTCGTACTAAAATAACACCATATGATACACATCAACCAACTCTAATGTCACCTAGATACTCCAATGTCACCACAAGTATCCGTGAGTTGATTATACGATGTGCATCAAACAACTTCATAATCATAATATTCAATCCACACAAAGAACTCTAAGGAGCACCCCAAAGTTTCTATCGGAGAAAAGATAATGAAACCGCGCATCAACCCCTATGCATAGATTACCCCAATGTCACCTCGGGAATCCGCGAGTTGAGTGCCAAAACATATATCAAGTGAATCAATATAATACCCCATTGTCACCACGGGTATCCATATGCAAGACATACATCAAGTGTTCTCAAATCTGAATATTCAATCCGACAATAACGAAACCTCAAAAGGGAAAAGATTCGATTCATCACAATAAGGATAGAGAGGGAAGAAACACCATATGATCCAACTATATTAACAAAGCTCGCGATACATCAAGATCGTGCCATATCAAGAACACGAGAGAGAGAGATCAAACACATAGCTACTGGTACATACCCTCAGCCCCGAGGGTGAACTACTCCCTCCTTGTCATGGAGACCGCCGGGATGATGAAGATGGCCTCCGGTGATGCTTTCCCCCCTCCGGCAAGGTGCCGAAAAAGGGCTGTAGATGAGATCATGGAGGTACAGAGGCTTGCGGTGGCGTAAAAACTCATCTAGGTTAACTTTCGGGGGTTTCTGAATATATATGATTTTTCAGCGTTGGAATCACGCAAAGAGGTGCCACAGGGGTCCACGAGGCACCAGGGCACGCCTGGGGGGGTGGCACGCCCTGGTGGCTTGTGGGTCCCTGTGGGTCTTCTTCTACTCCCCCGAAGCTTCCTGGGTCTGTTTCCTTCCAGAAAAAATTGTCAAAAAGTTTCGCTGCATTTGGACTTCATTTGATATGGATTTTCTGGAAAACCAAAAACAAGCAGAAAACAGCAACTGGCACTGGGCACTAAGTCAATATGTTAGTCCATAAAAATCATATAAAAGCCGTATAAAAGTGTACCAAAATCATACAAAACTATAATAAACATGGCATGAATACTTCATAAATTATAGATACGTTGGAGACGTATCAGCATCCCCAAGCTTAATTCCTGCTCGTCCTCGAGTAGGTAAATGTTAAAAGAAATAATTTATGAACTGTGAATGCTAGCATAGTGCATAAGTTTGATCAATGATAATTTCAATCACTTTTTCTAGCATCAATATATATCATAATCAGTAGCTCATCTCATAAAACTTCTCATGATCAAGTAGCAAGCTATTCACATGTTTAAAGTACAGGCCATAAACTTTCTTGAAAACTAACAAACTATGTTCTCAGTCATCAAACAATTGCAATTCATCTTATTTTCAGTAAGGGTCTATGTAAGAGCTTTGATCTAGCAAATTCCACATACTCAACCATCATTTAGTCTTCCATGATTGCTGACACTCAAAGCATATTTTTAGAACAAACTGTTTCAGTCAAACACATAGGAAGATAGGGGCTTAATGTTTCGCCTCCCAACTTATTTATCTCAGGGATAATGTTAACAATAATAACTCATGATCATCTATATTCAACTGGATATATGTGCCTGGATCTTTCCCTACCACATAATGCTTGCCAACTAAAGAATAAATAGAGCGGAATAGGGATGAACATTAATGACTCTTGCAGAAAAGTAAATACAGAAAAATAAAAGATAGGCCCTTCGCAGAGGGAAGCAGAGGTTGTCATGCGCTTTTTGTTGTTGGATGCACAAGCCCTTAATGCAAAGGAACGTCATGTTATATTGCCCCTTGTGATAGCAACCTTTATTATGCAGTCCGTCACTTTTATTTCTTTACCATCACAAGCTCGTACAACGCTTATTTTCCCTTGCAATAAAAGATCATACATATTTTAGGAGCAATTTTTATTGCTTTTTGCACCGATGACAACTTACTTGAAGGATCTTATTCAATCCATAGGTAGATATGGTGGACACTCATGGCAAGAAACTGGGTTTAGGGGTTTTTGGATGCACAAGTAGTATCTCTACTTAGTACGAATTTTTGGCTAGAAAAAGATCCTAAGCAAGCACCACATGTTAGAGGATCCATGACAATATAACTTCTATGTGAATATAAACATACATAACTCATTACGTTGTGTTCCTTGTCCAACGTCAACTACTTGATCAAGTTTGAAAATAATTAATGGGGGCTCACAATCATAGAAGATGTCCAAGATAGTATATTTATATGTGAAATTTCTCTTCCTTCAAAATTCTTTCATGAATTGTTCAAGTGACTAATGCTATGTTTGTTAACTTTCAATAAATTTTACCACTTATACTTCTTATATGTGAAGTCACTACTCCTCATGGGACAAGCATATGAAGCATATAAATTTCAACTTTATGATATTCAATTCTTTCACAATTTACTCATAGGATATAAGTGAAGCACAAGAGTAAATGACAAACTACTCCAAAAAGATATAAGTGAAGACCAAATGAGTAGTTAAGTAAATAGGTAGCTATGTGAGGACTCTCTCTCATTTAAAAATTTCAGATCTTAAGTATTTTATTCAAACAGCAAAGAAAACAAAATAAAATGACATTCCAAGAATAGCACATCTCATGTGAAGAAGCAAAAACTTAGGCTCAACCGAGACTAACCGATAACTGTTGATGAAGAAAGGTGGGATGCCTTGGGCATCCCCAAGCTTAGTTGCTTGAGACTTCTTGGAATGTTATCTTGGGGTGCCTTGGGCATCCCCAAGCTTGAGCTCTTGTGTCTCCTTAATTCCTCTCATATCATGGCTTATCCTAAATCTTAAAAACTTCATCCACACAAAACTCAACAAGAACTCGTGAGATAAGTTAGTATAAATCAACTCAAAACCTCAACATTCTCTACTGTAGCAAATCACAAAAATTATAATTAAACATTGCATACTAAATTCCTCTTCATATTTAATACTCCTATCCACAAATATAAACATTAAACACGCAAACATATGCAAGCAATGCAACTATAACAGCAATCTGCCAAAACAGAACAGTCTGTAAAGGGTGAATAAGAATTCATACTTCCTTCACTCCAAAAATTCTGAAAAATTACCACGTGACAGAGAACTCATGAATGCTTACTGTGTAAAAATTTCAGATTTTTATCATGTTCTGACTATTCAGGAATATTCTGGACATAACAGAAAACTTTCTGTTTTCAAACAGCAACACATGAACTTGCAAACTGAGCATGGTAAAGGCTATAATTGACATTTTATTGAACTAAAAGATACAAAACACGATTATTGATAACACAAAGCAAATATCAACAGAATAAAATGATGCTCCAAGCAAAACTCATATTATGTGACGAATAAAAATATAGCTCCGAGTGAGGTTACCGATAATGTTGAAGACGAAAGAGGGGATGCCTTCCGGGGCATCCCCAAGCTTAGTTGCTTGGGTGTTCCTTGAATATTACCTTGGGGTGCCTTGGGAATCCCCAAGCTTAGGGTCTTGCCGCTCCTTATTCTCCTCATATCGATATCTCACCCAAAACTTGAAAACTTCAATCACACAAAACTTAACGGAACTTCGTGAGATAGGGTAGTATGATAAAAATAAATCATCCACTTAGGTACTGTCAAGGCAAGATTCATAATTGTTCTCACATAATGCCTACTATATTCTATCATTTTCACAATTTATATTACTCAATATAAGCTATGGAAACACTAAAACAAGCAAACTATGCATCGAAAACAGAATCTGTCAAAAACAGAACAGCATGTAGTGAGCGATTTAAAAACCATACTTCTGTACCTCCAAAAATTCTGAAAAATTAGGAAAACGTAAAAAATTTGTAACCCAATACTGTGTAAAAATTTCAGAATTTTTTACGCTCCAGTACAGAATAGAAATTCCAGCACTGGACGCAAAAGTTTCTGTTTTTGCACAGAATCAAATCAACAAGCATCCACACTATCCCAAAGGCTTTACTTGGCACATTATTGAAAGAAAACATATAAAACATGATTACTACAGTATCTTAATCATATGAACACACAAAAATAGTAGGTATAAATATTGGGGTGTCTCCCAACAAGCGCTTTTCTTTAATGCCTTTTTAGCTAGGCATGATGATTTCAATGATCCTCACATAAAAGTAAAGAATTGAAACACAAACAGAGCATCATGAAGCATATGACTAGCACAATTAAGCCTAACCCAGTTCCTATGCATAGGGATTTTGTGAGCAAACAATTTATGAGAGCAAGAATCAACTAGCTTAGGAAGGCAAAACAAGCATAACTTCAAAACTTTCAACACATAGAGAGGAAACTTGATATTTTTGAGATATGTAAAAGCATATGCTCCTCTCGCATAATAATTTTCAGTAGCATCATGAATGAATTCAACAATATAACTGTCACATAAAGCATTCTTTTCATGATCCTCAAGCATAGAAATTTTACTACTCTCCACATAAGCAAGTTTCTTCTCATTCATAATAGTGGGAGCAAACTCAACAAAATAACTATCATGAGATACTTGATTAGCATAATCCAATTGAAAATTAAAATCATGATGACAAGTTTCATATTTATCATTATTCGTTATAGCATACATGTCATCACAATAATCATCATAGATAGGAGGCATGCAATCATCATAATAAATTTTCTCATCAAAACTTGGCGGACTAAAAATATCATCTTCATCAAACATAGCATCCCCAAGCTTGTGGCTTTGCATATCATTAGCATCATGGATACTCATAGAATTCATACTAACAACATTGCAATCATGCTCATCATTCAAAGATTTTATGCCAAACATTTTATTGAATTCTTCTTCTATCAATTGAGCACAATTTTCCGCTCCATCATTTTCAAGAAAGACATTATAAAGATGAATAATATGAGGCAACCTCAATTCCATTTTTTGTAGTTTTCTTTTTATAAAACCAAACTAGTGATAAACAAAAAACTAAAAGATTCAATTGCAAGATCTAAAGATATACCTTCAAGCACTCACCTCCCCAGCAACGGCGCCAGAAAAGAGCTTGATGTCTACTACACAACTTATTCTTGTAGACTCGTGTTGGGCCTCCAAGCGCAGAGTTTTGTAGGACAGTAGCAATTTTCCCACAAGTGGATGACCTAAGGTTTATCAATCCGTGGGAGGCATAGGTTGAAGATGGTCTCTCTCAAACAACCCTGCAACCAAATAACAAAGAGTCTCTTGTGTCCCCAACACACCCAATACAATGGTAAATTGTATAGGTGCACTAGTTCGGCGAAGAGATGGTGATACAAGTGTAGTATGGATAGTAGATATAGGTTTTTGTAATCTGAAAATAAAAAAACAGCAAGGTAGCAAGTAACAAAAGTAAATAAAGAATCACTCCCAAGTTCCTATTAGCGGAGAACATAAGATAGAAATTGTTTGTAGGGTACGAAACCACCTCAAAGTTATCCTTTCCGATCGATCTATTAAGCCATTCCTATAAGTGTCACAAACACCCTTAGAGTTCGTACTAAAATAACACCATATGATACACATCAACCAACTCTAATGTCACCTAGATACTCCAATGTCACCACAAGTATCCGTGAGTTGATTATACGATATGCATCAAACAACTTCATAATCATAATATTCAATCCACACAAAGAACTCTAAGGAGCACCCCAAAGCTTCTATCGGAGAAAAGATAATGAAAACGCGCATCAACCCCTATGCATAGATTACCCCAATGTCACCTCGGGAATCCGCGAGTTGAGTGCCAAAACATATATCAAGTGAATCAATATAATACCCCATTGTCACCACGGGTATCCATATGCAAGACATACATCAAGTGTTCTCAAATCTGAATATTCAATCCGACAATAATGAAACCTCAAAGGGAAAACATTCGATTCATCACAACAAGGATAGAGAGGGAAGAAACACCATATGATCCAACTATATTAACAAAGCTCGCGATACATCAAGATTGTGCCATATCAAGAACACGAGAGAGAGAGAGAGAGAGAGAGAGAGATCAAACACATAGCTACTGGTACATACCCTCAGCCCCGAGGGTGAACTACTCCCTCCTCGTCATGGAGACCGCCGGGATGATGAAGATGGCCTCCAGTGATGCTTTCCCCCCTCCAGCAAGGTGCCGAAAAATGGCTGTAGATGAGATCGTGGAGGTACAGAGGCTTGCGGCGGCGTAAAAACTCATCTAGGTTAACTTTCGGGGGGTTTCTGAATATATATGATTTTTCAGCGTTGGAATCACGCAAAGAGGAGCCACAGGGGGGCCACGAGGCACCAGGGCGTGCCTGGGGGGGTGGCGCACCCTGGTGGCTTGTGGACCCCTGTGGGTCTTCTGCTACTCCCCCGAAGCTTCCTGGGTCTGTTTCCTTCCAGAAAAAATCGTCAAAAAGTTTCGCTGCATTTGGACTTCATTTGATATGGAATTTCTGGAAAACCAAAAACAAGCAGAAAACAACAACTGGCACTGGGCACTAGGTCAATATGTTAGTCCATAAAAATCATATAAAAGCCATATAAAAGTGTACCAAAATCATACAAAACTATAATAAACATGGCATGAATACTTCATAAATTATAGATACATTGGAGACGTATCACCTGCATCTACTACTATTAATCCACCCATCGACCGCTATCCAGCATGCATCTAGGGTATTAAGTATGAAACAGAGTAACACCTTAAGCAAGATGACATGATGTAGACAAAATAAACTCAAGCAATATGATTAAACCCCATCTTTTTATCCTTAATGGCAACAATAAAAATATGTGTCATGTCCCCTTCTGTCACTGGGATTGAGCACCGCAAGATTGAACCCATCACAAAGCACCTCCCCCATTGCAAGATAAATCAATCTAGTAGGCCAAACCAAATCGATAGATCAGAGAGAAATACAAAGCTATACCAATCATGCATAAAAGAGTTCAGAGAAGACTCAAATATTTCTCATGAATAATCTGATCATAAACTCACAATTCATCGGATCCCAACAAACACACCGCAAAAGAAGATTACATCGGATAGAACTCCAAGAACATCGAGGAGAACATGGTATTGAAGATCAAAGAGAGAGAAGAAGCCATCTAGCTTCTAGCTATGGACCCGTAGGTCTGTGGTAAACTACTCACACATCATCGGAAGGGCAGCAAGGTTGATGAAGAAGCCCTTCGTGATCGATTCCCCCTCCGGCAGAGTACCGAAAAAGGCCTCCAGATGGGATCGCGGAAGGGCAGAGGCTTGCGGCGGCGGAAAGGTTTTCTCTTCTGGCTCTCTGTTGGTTTTGGAATATTTGGGAATTTATAGCGTTGGAATTAGGTCAAGAGGTGCCACGAGGGGCCCACAAGCCTAGGGGACGCGCCCTACCCCCCTGGGCGTGCCCTCCAGGCTTGCCGCCTCCTCGTGGCTCTTCTGGTCTTCTCCCGAAGCTTCCTGGATCTCTTCTGGTCCATAAAAAGTTAATCCAAAGTTTTTTTTTCTCGTTTGGATACTTTTCGATAATGATTTTCTGAAAAGGCAAAAACAAGCAGAAAACAGCAACTGACACTGGGCACCGGGTTAGTAGGTTAGTCCCAAAAAATGATATATAATGGCATATAATTGCATATAAAACATCCAAGATTGATACTATAATAGCATGGAACAATCAAAAATTATAGATACGTTGGATACGTATCATCCCCAAGCTTAATTCCTGCTCGTCCTCGAGTAGGTAAATGATAAAAACAGAATTTTTGATGTGGAATGCTACCTATCATGTTTCATCATGTAATATCTCTCTTACGGTATGAATAATAAGATCCGAATGATTCAAAGCAATAGTCTATAATTTGATATAAAGACATCAATACTCAGGCATACTAATAAACAATCATGTCTTTCAAAATAAAAATGCTAAAGAACGTTATCCCTACAAAATCATATAATCCTGTCATGCTCCATCTTCTTAACACAAAGTATTTATTATGCACTACCCCGATGACAAGCCGAGCAATTGGTTCATACTTTTTAACGTGCTTCAGCTTTTTCAACTCCCACGCAATACATGAGCGCAAGCCATGGATATAGCACTATGGGTGGAATAGAGTGTGGTGGTAGAGATAAATAAGAGAAGTCAAAAATAAGAAGATAGTCTCACATCGACGAGGCTAATCAACGGGCTATGAAGATGCCCATCAATTGATGTCAATGCGAGGAGTAGGGATTGCCGTGCAACGGATGCACTAAGAGCTATAAGTGTATGAAAGCTCAACATGAAAACTAAGTGGGTGTGCATCCAACTTGCTTGCTCATGAAGACCTCGGGCATTTGAGGAAGCCCATCATCGGAATATACAAGCCAAGTTCTATAATGAAAAATTCCCACTAGTATATGAAAGTGACAAAATAGGAGACTCTCTATATGAAAAACATGGTGCTACTCTGAAGCACAAGTGTGGAAAAAGGATAGTAACATTGCCCCTTCTCTCTTTTTCTCTCATTTTTTTTTCATGGCTCTTTTTGGCCCCTTTTTTTTCTTTTTTTTTCGTCCGGAGTCTCATCCCGACTTGTGGGGGAATCATGGTCTCCATCATCCTTTCCTCACTGGGACAATGCTCTAATAATGATGATCATCACACTTTTATTTACTTACAACTCAATATTACAACTCGATACTAGAACAAAAATATGACTCTATATGAATGCCTCTGGCAGTGTACCAGGATGTGCAATGATGCTAGCGTAACGTGTATAAAAATGATGAACGGTGGCTGAGCCACAAATACTATGTCAGCTATATGATCATGAAAAGCAATATGACAATGATGATGTGTGTCATAAAAACGGAACGGTGGAAGTTGCATGGCAATATATCTCGGAATGACTATGGAAATGCCATGATAGGTAGGTATGGTGGCTGTTTTGAGGAACATATAAATAAGCTTATGTGTGATAGAGCGTATCATATCACGGGGTTTGGATGCACCGGCGAAGTTTGCACCAACTCTCGATGTGAGAAAGGGCAATGCATGGTACCGAAGAGGCTAGCAAATTGCGGAAGGGTGAGAGTGTGTATAATCCATGGACTCACATTAGTCATAAAGAACTCGCATACTTATTGCGAAAGTTTATTTGCCCTCGAAGCAAAGTACTACTACGCATGCCCCTAGGGGGATAGATTGGTAGGACAAGTCCATCGCTCGTCCCCGACCGCCACTCATAAGGTAGACAATCAACAATAAATCATGCTCCAATTTCATAGCATAACGACAGATCATATGTGCATGCTTCGGGAATCACAAACCTTAACACCAATATTGTTACTAAACCACAATTATCTACTAATACCTCCCATATATTACCATCTTAATATCGCAAAACTATTGCAGGGAATCGAACTTATCATATTCAATGATCTACATGAAAGTTTTTATTATATCCCTCTTGAATACCTATCATATCAGGACCAAATTCATAACCCGTGCATATTACCATTGCTATTCATTAGACTCTCAAAAAGATATAAGTGAAGCATGAGAGTGTAACTATTTCTTAAAAATATAACCACCGCCGTGCTCTAAAAGATATAAGTGAAGCACTAGAGCAACTGCCTAGCTCAAAAGATATAAGTGAAGCACATAGAGTATTCTAACAAATCACGAATAATGTGTGTCCCTCTCAAAAAGGTGTGTTCAGAAAAGATGATTATGACAAACTAAAAAGCAAACAAAAGCAAACAAACTATATCACAAGACGCTCCAACTAAAACACATATCATGTGATGAATAAAAATATAGCTCCAAGTGAGTTACCGATAGATTGTAGACGAAAGAGGGGATGCCTTCCGTGTAGGAGATATGCCCTAGAGGCAATAATAAATGTTATTGTTTATCTCCATGTTCATAATTATGTTTATGTTCCATGCTATAACTGCTATGGTTCTCGAGTCTGCAATAACCACGAGGCTCGGAGGAAGACTCATATGCACGTGTGGAATAATAAACGGTAAAATGTATTCCTAGTCTGGCCTCTAAGACTAGCTCAAGTGTTGCATGATGGTTCTGTTTTCCTGATCATGGGCATGACTATGCCGGCAACTTTGAGGGCACAATGTTAGGAGAACACTTGTGTTGAATCGACCCGAATTGATGTTATGCTATGAGATACATTCGTCACAAGTTAATGGTTAATAACACAGAGAAAGTTAACATTTGCATAATTCCTTAGACCATGAGAGTATCGAGTTCCTTCATGCTTGATTCATGAACTTTGGGGTTTGTTAAACGTCATCCGTAACTGGGTGGCTATTACGGCGGCTTACGGGTTCATGGGAAAGTATGACAAGGGACTTGATAGCTCAAGATTGGGATTTGCTCCTCCGACGATGGAGAGATATCTCTGGGCCCTCTCGGTGTTACGGTATCCATCATCGTCTGGCCAGACACAATGTGATTTGATCACGGGGATGCCGGAACACGGGTACGAGAAAAGAGAACAAAACCGGTAACGAGGTAACTGGCATTGTGGACAAGTGTTGATCCACAGGGATGCCGATAATTCTCACCTCGGGTATTTGTAACATATCGCGAAGCAACAAGAATAGCACACGACAACTGGAGGTTCACTCGAATATTCATTCGTGTGGGTATAGGGGTCAATATGGGTGTCCACGGCTCCGATGTTGATCATTGATCGGAAAGTGTTCCGGGTCATGTCTATACTTCACCGAACCTATAGGGTCACATGCTTAAGGGTCATCTATCTGCTGAATACTAGACAGAGAGTCTGAGAGAAAGTCACCGGAAAAGTTTCGGAGACAACGGAAAAGTTCCGGAGAGAACACCGGAATAGTTTCGGTAAAACTGAAAAGTTGTTTCGGGGTATGCCATTAAGTCAAATTGGTTTCGGCACACGCCTGGAAATTCTTGGAGGGTGCCAGAATTATTCTGGAAACTTCTGGGATTTTTCCGGGATAAAAACCGGAAAAGTTCCGGAGCTGCCGGAACCGGTTTGGTTGCTTTTCGCAGATGAAAATCACTAATCCGGAATTGTTTTGGAACGCGTCCAAAATCATTTTAGTGGGTACTGGAATTATTCTAAGACCCACAGAAATATTTTCGGATTTAACGGTCGCGGAAAAATGTTTCCGTGAATAGTGAAAGTGCTTTTTGGGTGGCTTCTTGGAGAAGCCACCTTGAGGGCCTTTTGGTATTTTTCCCCTTGGCTTCTTGGAGAAGCCACCCTTGGGCTTGGCCTATAAATAGGGGTGGAGGGGGCTGCCTAAAGGATCATCCCTTGCTCTCATACACATGCCATGACATTTCTGGCTTCTCTCTCCCTCCCAGCGAAATAGTTCCGTAGAGCCGAAAGGCTGTCTGGGTTCCGGTGGGAACTAGTTCTGGACGGCGAAGCCCTGCCGGATAGATGACACCGTATGTGTGCAACTCTGTAGAGAGATCGTAGTTTCGGTCTTAGTTCGAGAGTGCCTCCCGAAGGGCTGTCCGAGTGACCCGCCCGAAGGGCTGTCCGTGAGGCCTCCCGGAGGGCTGTCCGAGGATCCGTCCGGTGGGACTATCCGAGGGACTATCCAGAGGCCTCCCGAAGGGCTGTCCGAGGATCCGTCCGGTGGGACTATCCGAGGGACTGTCCCGAGGCCTCCCGAAGGGCTGCCCGGAGATCCGTCCGGTGAGCTGTCGAGGGAGTACATCCTCGCGGTTGGGAGGTTGTAAATCCTAGCTGCGGGGATCTGCACCGCCGATCATCATCGACTCTACTTCCGCTGCGCTACGAGTCGGTAACGAAAAGATCAAACCTTGTATGCAGTCTCCATAGTGGTCCTGGGCTGGTGCGTAGGTCGGAAATTTTTTGTTTTCTGCTGCGTTCCCCTACATTCCGGGGCATCCCCAAGCTTAGACGCTTGAGTCTTCCATGAATATTACCTTGGGGTGCCTTGGGCATCCCCAAGCTTAGGCTCTTGCCGCTCCATATTCCTTTATCCATCGTAGTCTCACCCAAAACTTGAAAACTTCAGCACACAAAACTCAACAGAAACCTCGTGAGATCCATTAGTATAACAAACAAATCTTAAACTTTAGGTACTGTTGTAAATTGATTCATATTTAATATTGGCATAATTCTACTGTACTCCAACTTCTCCATGAATCATACCCCCCGATACGATCCATAGATTTATCAAAATAAGCAAACTATGCAACAAAAACAGAATCTGTCTAAAACAGAACAATCTGTAAATATCTGAATTAACGTCATACTTCTGTAACTCCAAAAATTCTGAAAACTTAGGAAAACGTGGAAAATTCATATATCAATATTGTGTAAAAAATTCAGAAGCTTCTGACGCTCCAGCAAAAAACCAAAATTTCAGCACTGGACGCAAAAGTTTCTGTTTTCAAACAGCATCAATCATACTATCTTCCAAACCATCCCAAAGGCATTACTTGGCACAAACACTAATTAAAACATAAAAATCCAATCATAACAGAAGCTTTAATTGTGTAAACACTCAAGAACAGAAGGTAAAAGCTAAAATTTATTTTATTCATTGGGTTGCCTCCCAACAAGCGCTATTGTTTTATGCCCCTAGCTAGGCATAATGCATAGTTTAAAGTGTTGTCATCCTTCATGTTAATTCCATAGGTGGCCCTCATAATAGATTCATAAGGTGCTTTGATTCTATTTTTAGGGAAGTGTTCAATCCCTTTCTTTAAAGGAAATTGAAATCTTATATTACCTTCTTTCATATCAATAATAGCACCAATCGTTCGTAGAAAAGGCCTACCAAGTATTATGGGGCAAGAAGGATTGTATTCAATATCAAGAACAATAAATTCCATGGGCACATAATTTCTATTTGCAATATTAAGCACATCATTTATTCTACCCAATGGTTTTTTAATAGTGGAATCCGCAAGATGCAAATTAAGGGAACAAGGATCCATGTCGGTGAGACCTAGCACATCACACAAAGACTTTGGTATAGTGGAAACGCTAGCACCAAGATCACAAAGAGCATTACATTCATAATCTTTAATTTTGACTTTAATAGTAGGTTCCCATTCATCTTGTAATTTTCTAGGAATTGATACTTGCAACTCAAGTTTTTCTTCATGTGCTTTCATCATGGCTTCTACAATATGTTTAGTGAAAGCTTTATTTTGTTCATATGCATTTGGTGAATTAATCATGAATTGCAACAAGGAAATACACTCAATCAAAGAACAACTATCATAATTAAAGTCCTTGTAATCCAAAGTAGTGGGAGCATTACTATTTAAAGTTTTGACCTCTCCAAACCCACTTTTTTCATTTTTATCATCAAGATTATCACCCTCCAAGCAAGTGGGACTCATTCTATATAAAGTTGACTCTTCTTCAGTCCCTTTTTCATCAAGTTTTATGTTACTAAATAATGATTCAATAGGAGTGACACCAATCATTTTAATATCTTCATCATTACTACGATAGAAACCGGGTGGAATCGCTTTTTCTAGAAAATCTCGCTTAGCTCTCAACCTAGCGGTCCTTTCTTTACTTTAATTAATGGAAACATAGATAGCTTTAATAGACTCATTTATATCATGCTTGGGTGCCAAAATTTTAGTTTTGAGATTTTCCACATCATGAGCAATTATATCCATGTTCCTAGCCAATTCATCAACTCTATTCAATTTTTCCTCTATCATAGCATTGAAATTCTTTTGCGAACTAATAAACTCTTTAATATTACTTTCAATATCAGAGGGCATCCTATTATTATTATAAGAATTACCATAAGGATTGCCATAATTATTAGAGGAATTTTCAGGAAACGGTCTAGGATTGAAATTACCCCTGTAAGCATTGTTGTTGAAATTATTTCTAGAGACGAAATTCACATCAATAGCATCATTATTTTGTTCCGGTAGACAATGGCACATCATTAGGATCAATATGAGCATTTTTACTAGCAACCAGTAAAGCATCCATCTTATCACTCAAAGTATTAATTTCTTCAACAGAATTTACCTTCTTACCGGTTGGAGTTCGTTCAGTGTGCCATTGAGAATAATTTATCATGATATTATCAAGAAGTTTTGTAGATTCTCCCAATGTAATTTTCATAAAAGTACCACATGCGGCAGAGTCTAGCAAATTTCTACAGACAAAGTTTAGTCCCGCATAATTTTTTTGTATGATCATCCATAAATTCAAGCCATGAGTTGGGCAATTTCTTATCATTAATTTTATTCTCTCCCAAGATTGTGCAACATGCTCATGCTCAAGTTGCTTAAAATTCATAATTTGATTTCTTAGAGAAATAATCTTAGCGGGAGAAAAATACTTGGTAATAAAAGCATCCTTACACTTATCCCAAGAATCAATACTATTTCTAGGCAAGGATGAAAACCAAGTTTCAGCACGGTCTCGTAGTGAGAACGGAAATAATTTTAATTTGACAATATCATTATCCACATCTTTTTTCTTTTGCATATCACAAAGTTCAACGAAAGTATTTAGATGAGATGCAGCATCTTCATTAGGACTACCAGAAAATTGTTCTTTCATAACAAGATTAAGCAAGCCAGCATTAATGTCACACGACTCCGCACTAGTGGCGGGAGGAGCAATAGGAGTACTAATAAAATCATTATTATTAGTATTGGAAAAGTCACATAATTTTGTATTTTCTTGAGACATCGTGACAAAGCAAGCAAATTAGCAAACAAGCAAATAAAAATACTTTTTGTGTTTTTGTAAAATATTTTAGAAGTGGGGGAGATGAAAACGAGAGGCAAATGAAAATAAAAGGCAAATAAAATAAATGCAAGTGGATGATAGTTTGTGCGAAAGTACTTGGTAATTTTGGTGATGTCTCCCCGGCATCGGCGCCAGAATTCTTCCTGCTACTTGTAGTCTGCGTTGGTATTTCCCCGAAGAGGAGAGGATGATGCAGTACAGTAGAGATAAGTATTTCCCTCAGTTAAGAATCAAGGTTATCAATCCAGTAGGAGAACCAAGCAAAATTCCGTTAAGCGCACCTGCACACACAAGAGCAAACACTTGCACCCAACGCAAATAAGAGGGTTGTCAATCCTCTTAGCGGTTATTTGCAAGGATTAAATCTCATAGAGATAAATAGATAAACTAAAATACTAATTAAAATAAAAGTAAATAAATTGCAGCAATGTATTTTTAGGTTTTTAATATATGATAAAGTAGACCCGGGGGCCATAGTTTTCACTAGAAGCTTCTCTCTCGAACACATAGCATACGGTGGGTAGACAAATTACTGTTGGGCAATTGATAGAAAAGCAAATAATTATGATGGATTCATGGCAATGATCATGTATATAGGCATGACGTCCGAGACAAGTAGACCGACTCTTGCCTACATCTACTACTATTACTCCACCCATCGACCGCTATACAGCATGCATCTAGGGTATTAAGTATGAAACAGAGTAACACCTTAAGCTATATGACATGATGTATACAAAGTAAACTCAAGCAATATGATTAAACCCCATCTTTTTATCCTTAATTGCAGAAATACAAATACGTGTCATGTCCCCTTCTGTCACTGGGATTGAGCACCGCAAGATTGAACCCATCACAAAGCACCTCTCCCATTGCAAGATAAATCAATCTAGTAGGTCAAACCAAATCGATAGATCGGAGAGAAATACAAAGCTATAACAATCGTGCATAAAAGAGTTCAGAGAAGACTCAAATATTTCTCATGAATAATCTGATCATAAACTCACAATTCATCGGATCCCAACAAGCACACCGCAAAAGAAGATTACATCGGATATAACTCCAAGAACATCGAGGAGAACATGGTATTGAAGATCAAAGAGAGAGAAGAAGCCATCTAGCTACTAGCTATGGACCCGTAGGTCTGTGGTAAACTACCCACACATCATCGAAAGGGCAGCAAGGTTGATGAAGAAGCCCTTCGTGATCGATTCCCCCTCTGGCAGAGTACCGGAAAAGGCCTCCAGATGGGATCGCGGAAGAACAGAGGCTTGCGGCAGCGGAAATGTTTTCTCTTCTGGCTCTCTGTTGGTTTTGAAATATTTGGGAATTTATAGCGTTGGAATTAGGTCAAGAGGTGCCACGAGGGGCCCACAAGCCTGGGGGGCGCGCCCTACCCCCCTGGGCACACCCTCCAGGCTTGGCGCCTCCTCGTGGCTCTTCTGGTCTTCTCCCGAAGCTTCCTGGGTCTCTTCTGGTCCAGAAAAAATTAATCCAAAGTTTTTTTCTCGTTTGGACACTTTTTGATAATGATTTTCTGAAAAGGCAAAAACAAGCAGAAAACAGCAACTGGCACTGGGCACTGGGTTAATAGGTTAGTCCCCAAAAAATGATATATAATGGCATATAATTGCATATAAAACATCCAAGATTGATACTATAATAGCATGGAACAATCAAAAATTATAGATACGTTGGAGACGTATCAGTTCACATGGTACCTGATTTTCTTGAAGGGTGGAAGAACACCTGGTTGACAAGCATAGCCAGCATCTCCTAGGTAGAACTTGCCATCTGGGATGTTGATGCCATCAGGTCTATACATGCTGTCACTGAGAATGTTAGCATCATGTGTTGATCCTTCCCAGCCAGCCAAGACATATGTAAACTTCAGATCAAAGTCAACAGCAGCAAGCACATTCTGGCTTATGTAGTGCTTTCTCCCTTTATATGTTGCAGCTTGTGACCTTGGCACTCTGGCAGTGACATGAGTACCCTATTGCGCCAATGCAATCCTGGAATGGCATTACAAGATGGTGTTATGGCTAGAACAAGAACAAGAATAGCATATGAAGGCATTAACAACATACTGTGAGTGCTCACCTTGAAGTATGGATACCATCTTGGGCTAGTGCGAATCTTGGTAGGAGTCCGGCCGCTTGGTGACACGATCATCTCTCCTCTGAGTTCCCCAATAGCATACAACACTTGCTTGAAGTACCTGGAGATGGTCTCCATTGATCTCCTGAACGTGTTGTGGATAACCCTGAACCTGTGGTTATGGCCAACAACATGAAGGAACATGGACACTTGCTCTTCAACACTGGTGTGGATGCTATCTTCTAGCAGCCCCCTGCTCCTGAAGGTCTGGACAAGTCTTGCAAATGGTGCTCTTCTCATTCTAAGCATCCATAGAGCCTCTGTGTCGTTGCAGTTGTAGATGTAGTTCAGATTCGCTATCCTCTCCCTATCCCAGACCATACCAGATTTGAGGTCTCCCATTCCGCCGAACAGCTCTCTTATGGACCAACAGGATCCACACCTGAACCACAGCTATCAACGATGCTTCCTGAACTAGAAGCTTCGTCTGTTCATCGACAACCTAAGAAACATCCATGATGCGGCCAGCCTAGGCGCTACCGACCCTAAACGGTCCTAGCAGAGGAGGGGGAGGGTGTAGCTTACCAGCTTCCGGGTCGGGGGAGACAAGCCGGAGACGAGGATGGCCGGGCGGAGTCGAAGAAGAAGGGGAGAAGCAGCTGCCGGTGCCGGGGAGTGCTGCTGCCGCCACCAACGCCGCCGCCACCGTCACAGCCGCAGATCTGAGTCGTCGTCGCCGCCGGTGCCAATAACAGAGGATGGCTTGTCCTAGAGCTAGGGGTGAGCGAGTAAATGGGGTAGTGAGGGTATATTTCGCGCCATCCCGCCTCCGCAGATTTCCCCCTCCCGCCATCTCCGACCGAATCCCCCCTGCCCTGCGCCCTACGCCGCATTTCCCTTTTGCGCCCGACTCAGCCTGGCTTGCTGGAAACGGCCGATTCAAGCGTTCCCAGCGAGCCAGGCTCTGGTGTGCTTTAAGTTTCATGCTGATGCGAGCCAAGCCTCAATGCGGGAAACCAAACAGACCATTTTCATCCCGCCAGGGCCTGGTTGGGCTCTATGCAGCCTACCAAACGCGTCCTAGATTTCACGTGGAGCCAAGTAGCCCACTAGCCTGTGTGCAAGTAGCCCACTAGCCTCTGTATATTACGTGAACCGACCATCTGTCTTCCCTCGAACCCCTAAAAAAAATCTGCCTTGCCTCGATAAAAAAATGGCATGGTAGTACGCGTGCGAGTGCAGCCGAGCAGGACATCCGGACATTCGTTCCACCTCGCTGGCTGACGAGACGAGCTATATAAGAGGGTCACGCTGTACCATCCTGGCACAATCGCTCGCAGCACCGTTTTATGGGTACAAACCGAAAACCGTACCGAACTTTCGGTTAGCTATTTTGAGCTCTAATTTTCGGTTATTAATTTTGTTAACCGAATTAAAAAAAAACGAATGGTCGAAACCGAATTTTCGGATTCGGTTTCTACCGAATGCCCATGCCTACTCCACTGAGCCCTTTTTTCCTTTTTCGAAATTTTAAAAAATACATGCTACATGAACGGAAGAAGCACTAGAATCATGGCGGATGATATCAGTGGAAACTAGTCACAAATTTCTACTCCCTCCGTTTCTAAATATAAGTTTTTTTAGAGATTTCAATAAGGACTACATACGGATGTATAAAGACACATTTTAGAGTGTAGATTCATTCATTTTGCTCGTATGTAGTCCGTATTGAAATCTCTAAAATGACTTATTTCAATACGGACTACATACGGATGTATATGGATATATTTTAGAGTGTAGATTCATTCATCTTGCTCTGTATGTAGTCTGTATTGAAATCTCTAAAAAAAACTTATATTTAGGAACGGAGGGAGTATTAGATTGCAACAAATTCGAGTTGTGGGGCACAAGTTTCCGTCACATCGAAGGACAAAGGAAACTTCAATTATTCTGGAAGCACAGGACACATACTTTTGGAAATTTTGATATATTTTCACAATCTTTGATACATCAAAGCATATTTTATTCACACTGGAAGCAAATTTTAGTAGGAACAAGTGCATTTCCCTTTTAGTAGTACTAGAAACAATATTTTCGTTCTCTAAGAATTAAAATAACGTAAAAACAAAAGTGTGGAGAATAAATAGACTTGTAATTTCCGCACTGGCGTGATCAAGAAACATCATTCATACAGAAGCGCTAGCAAGTCCACATCGGTGCTAGATACACTAGTAGTAGCCAAATTCTCAACTCGCGGGCATCAATCAACACCCAAAAGGAGTGTGCATTTTTTATACCCACATGTCGCTACATCTTCTATGTAGACCATTCAGTTTGCGTCAAGATTCGTGCCATCCTTATATAGAAATTTCTCTTTGTTGTTTCTTCCAAACAAGATAACATTTAACCATGAAGCTTTGCAGACAACTATACACAAGTGCCACTCTTTGTATAAAATATTTCCGATTTTTTTGATGAAACATAAATTTGTCAAATTTCAAATTTTGAATGAGATGTACCATTATTAAAAATATCTATTGGGCCAAAAAATCCTAAAATATTTCTGCACATGGTAGTACTTGTGATGTTGATGTGCAAAGTTTCGAGT
The DNA here is from genome assembly GCA_039707655.1 of Elymus sibiricus. Lineage (NCBI taxonomy): Eukaryota > Viridiplantae > Streptophyta > Magnoliopsida > Poales > Poaceae > Elymus > Elymus sibiricus. The sequence goes on along the minus strand of CM077664.1, from coordinate 53,549,852 downwards.
TCAAATGTTATTTTTGGGAGAACAAAAAAGAGAAGTTTGCTCGCACAAAATTTGATGCAAAAATGAACGGCCATGATAGAAAGTGTATTGGTATGGTAGTACAATCACAACTTTCCTACACACAAAATCATCAGAAGAAAATGGAATGAGCAAAGTGTAGTCAGACTGTACGAACCAACAGCAGCCCATGTAGCATTTTTTTTCTCTGGGTTTTCCAGCATTTTCTTCTCATTTTTTCTTTCTTTTTCTTTAGGTTTTTGTGTTTCTTTTCTGCTTTCCTTTGTTCCTATTCTTTTTATTTCATGGACATTTGTAAAAAAACTCATTGAACATTTTCTACATTCTTATGAACATTTGCAAT